>JAJHSJ010000003.1:93225619-93453009 GCA_021015155.1 Magnolia officinalis
TCGATGAAGGGTGAAAACAAAAATCAGCTTGATCGAAACCTTTTGTGGCCCATTAATAGTCTATCACCACTGCTTCTTTGGTATGGTCCACCTGATAATTGGATCTGCTTAATGTTCGGCATAGGATCCTAAAATGATCTGGAAAAACGGATGGACGGCATAGATACGGAATACATACATCAAGGTGCGCCCCACGGTAAGGGACGCACCGTCTTGGATGAATCCGGGATCTCACCTAATCCGCTCCCAGTGCTTTGCTAAGCCTACACGTCAGAAGATCCCGCGTGCGAAAGAACATCCGAGCCGTCCATCAGGTGGGACCACTGCAAAGATGATCTAAATAAAGAATCAGGTGGCTCCATCCATCTGGTACGCCGGTCCACATTCAACGTGCATAAGTGGTTAGCTGATGATAGGACTCGCTTGATTTCTGGAACAGAAGATCTGCACTGTAGGGCCCATCCAAAATGCATGGCTGTGAATCTGTGATCGTCAAAATTCACTTGCGAGTTTTGTCCCGTCCCACATGGTTCGGCAATTTAGACAAGTGGAGTTATTTTATACGCAGGCAGAGCCTGATGGATCCAACCGTCAAAACCGAGAAGCCGGACCTCCACAGGTCGTCATCCAGAAATCAGACCAGTTGGACGATCCTAACCTTTGATTAGTGGTCCCTGGTCTGTTGAATTCAGACCATTGGTTAGTTTTCATTTCAACCGTCCATTATATGTCCAACAATCTTCTAGGTAGATAATTACATCGACGTATCTTTTCGTTTCTAATCCATCTAAAATGGGCCTCCGAAATTGGACGGTTTAATTTAAATTGAACGTACTCCATGCGTCCAATTTCTTGATGCCCGGGTGTCAACCGTCAGAGTTTGGTGCTCACATTATCTTTGATAGGCCACCCTTAACCATTTGATCTGGCGGCCAACAGATGGATGGTTTAGATGACAAATACAAATTGATCCATATACCAAAAAGAAGTTCCTCATGTTCATCACCAGGACCACTAATCAAAGGTTGGTCATTCTCCGTCCTGAGTACTATTTAACATGCCAATGGTCTGGATTACCAATCAATGGGCCCCACTAGCCATAACTTAAAAAGCTGTATACGTCTGCAAAAAGATGTGGACATCGTATATTTCTTCCGGCTGCATTTCCATAAGAGTTATAATTGTACATATTACTCAGAAATTGTAACCTACAAACAGCCCATCTGAATTATCAAATCATGGCCTCTATCCATACGGAGATTCAATTTAGATGGCATTGTACCTTATTTTTGACCATTTATGAAAAACTCAATTGAAAAATACATGTGTTATAAAAGCAAAATATATAGAATGCTAAAAATTTTCAAAGACATTTAAATACTTATTACTGAATCATAACTGACAAGATAATAAGACAATGAGTAACTTAGAGGTATTCAAAAGCAAATCAAATGAGTTAAAGGCATCCAGCAAGCGCAACCGAGAGGTGTCTAAAAGCATACTAAAAGGTTGAGAGGCCTCTAAAAGTAGAACGAGTGACCGAAAAGTGTTTAAAAGTAGTACGCACAGACCGAAACATATCAAAAAAGATTAGTATATGGAAAATTATATGGCAATGGTTCAATTGCCATATTAAAGAGAAACAATTATAAGAATTAATGCTACATGTCATTAGAAGACTGATGAAACCAATATGGTCAATGAACGATTAGCAACCAAGCTTAATTGAGAGGAGGAATAGTCATGAAGAAAAAACATAACAAAAAAAAATGATCTAGAGAAAGGCTCTTCGACTCCTATAATCGCTAGAGTAATGGAAGAAGCATTTAAAAGAAGAAGCTACAACATAACTCTATAAAAGTATGAGAGATCGACGAAGCAAGAATCACTGATGAATCTACTAATCAAACCAAACATATCTATCGATTTATCATTTATCTAAGCTTATCTTACAAGTAGCGATAATCCAGTAATAATAATTCTTAGTTATAAGTTCTAGTTGTAATCCAAATCTATACTCATACGCTAAATTTGTTTTTCATGTAATATCACGCAGATCTTTTAAGAGATGCATTCTTGCAGTCTCTCCTAATGCCCAATTGTGAGTTTTTCTTTTTACTTGATTGCACCGGTATTCTAAAAAGTCATTCTTTGTGGAAGGCAAAAAGCAACCTATTTTCGGTAGAAGAACCCAACCCTCTGATTATCGTATGATTATTATAAATTTATACAAGTGGCAGAGTAAGCGACTGAGTTTCTCGAAATCTGGTCATATACATTTATATCAGACATATATGCTTATTTAAACACTTGGGGTTGAAGTTGATCGGCTTGGTTCGAGCCGCTTTATTAATTCTGGTATGCCCGCACACATTATATGTGAAAGAAACAAACTAAGCACCCAACAGATGGATCTAGTTATCATAACCACCAACAAAGGCTGTTTGGATACCACCTAATAAGTAACTTTTTTAATTTATGCAAGTAAATAATTTTTATTTTATTTTTTTCTTTCTTTCTTTCTTTTAATTTAGATTAGTTTGGTAAGAATCATAACAAAAGTAACTAATTGTGATGTAAGTAACTCATCCGCTAAGGTATTTTTATTTACTTTTCTACTTATCTCTTACCATACAATGGATGGTTTGTACCAAAGGCCCCACATGATGTGCAATCCATAACAAAGGTGGGGCCACACAATAGATGATCAACATCAAAAGTGGATCCCACATTATGGATGACCCGCATCAAGGTGAGCCCAAATAATGGATTATTCACATCAAAGGTAGGCCTCTAATGATAAATGGCTCACATCCAAAGTGGCTCGCATGATGGACAACCTACATTGTAGCTGAGGCATGCATGATGGATAACTTATATCAAAAGTGGGCTCCACATGAGAGGCAATGGATATTGAAGGTGGCCCCACATGATAGACAATGGTATTGAAGGTGGGCCCCATATGATGGATGACCCACATTAAGGTAGTGCCCACTTGATGGACGGTCCACATTAAAAGTCGACCCCAATGATGAATGACCCACATCCAAGGTGGGCCCTACATGATGGATGGTCCACATTGAAGGTAGGCTCCACATGATGGACGATTTATATTGAATACAGGGCCAAGGTGAGCCCAACATAATAAACAGTCCACATGGCCAAGGTGAGCCCAACATAATAAACAGTCCACATCAAAGGTTTGGCCATATGATGGACGGTGGATATTAAGGGCGAAACAAACAAACTTGCGGGATAAAAACTTATGTGTTGTTGAAAACCAAATATATATTTTTACTTTTTTACTGATGAATATATTATTTACCAAATATACTTATCTAATGAATAAGTAAAAAACCAAAATAAGCTATTTGAGGAAAAAGCAACTCAGTAAAGTAACTCACGATCCAAACACCCCCCTAAATGACCATTAAATGGACTATCGAAAAGAGAGTAGTTAATATTCAGATAAACTAATGTAGGATAAGTCGTGGACTAATTTATGGAAAGCCAAAATCGAAGTAATTCAAGTTATACGAGGTAGAAAATTGATGTAACATGCAGTATGGCTTTTGATGCTTATTACTTTGCAATCTATTATTATAATCACGGATATAATACACCATTGGAAAGCTATCAACAAGTGATATGTCTTGGCAAATGCCAAGACACATCGGCTAAAAAACTGTTTTACAAAATAAATTTGTTTTAGGGGTTAAATTTAAGTTCTAAGTTGATGCATACTATTTTCAATAGTTTATGATTTTAGGTTTAGAAAGTCCTAAAAAAGCTCCAAGTCCTTTTTAGTCATATGAAAGAATTTGAATTAATTCAATTCGAAAGGTTTTTACTATTTCTTAGAAAGTTTATTATTTAGAATTAGGGCTGAAAGTTGGGCGGGTTCAACCTGACCAACCCGTGACCGACCTGACATTGGGTTGGGCTTGGGCAGGATGTATCGGGTTTGGTCTCGGGCTTGGGCCATACAAACACCAACCCTATAAAACTTGGGTTGGGCTTAGGTTGAGGTCTTGGGTTGCTCGACCCAACCCAACCCAAACCCGATCAATATATAAGTTTCATATAAATTAATTATAATTGAGTGTTGATCGTCTATGTTGGAGGCACTGGAAATTCCAATGCCGTCGGGTTTCATTGATCCACATCATTTCCGATGACTCAAAGCTAACAAGATACGTTGGATTTCTCTCTCCCAAATAGATTGCTTGATACTCAATACGACTTTTAAAGTAGTTGTCCTATATTTTAGCTTGTTTGTTTAGAAAAAAAAATGAAATTTTTACGATAAATAACTACATATATAATTAATAAATTTGTAGGTACAAAAAATAAGACGTGTATTGAACATAAAATAGACTAATGTAATAATAAAAATATTAACATATATCTACCTGACCAACCCAGCTAACCCGACCGAGCCAGCTTGGGTTGGGCTTGGGTTGAGAATTCCCAACCCGAGGTTGGGTTGGGTTGGGTTGGGTTGGGTTGGGTTAGGGTTGAGGTATAGGAACCTTGGGTTGGGCTAGGGTTGAGCACCAACCCGACCCAACCCAACCCGCCCGACTTTCAGCCCTATGTAGAATAGTTGAGATAGGTGTAATATTGTCATATGCTCAAAGATATGTTAATGATCGATCGGTTTTTTTCATAGGGAATGTGTAACAAATCTTTGAAACGGAGGGGAAGTATTTACAAAAATTAAAAACTACAGGGAGTTATGTTTAATTATCATAAAACGGTGGGAGATGGATGCAATTAACCCAATAGAAAATGAAAATAAATCATCTATAGGATGCACTCAACCAATAGAATATGAAAATGAAAACGAAGCATCTATAAGATGACAAGTAACTTATAATATGCCCTTACCTAGGAAATCTTTACCAATCAAACCGTGCTGGGCAGATTACCTATCACAAAAATCAGGCAAGTTCCCTTATCAGCCCACCATGGAATCAATAGACAGATGGTCTGATTCAGTATGCATGTGTGACCCAGCTAATCAGTGGATCAGCTTGGTTTTCGAGATGGGAGACCTTCATGATGGGACATCATTTACAGGGTATGGATGTCTTAGGTAAATGGCTTGTTGGCAGGAAAGATATGCGAGGTAATTGCATAACAACTTGTAGTTGATCAGCTCTTAAAGAAAATTTCACAATAACCTATCAGTGGTAGAGGGTGTGTTTTAACACTGAGGTCATGGGTTTGAGTAACCATGTATATGTTAAAAAAGAAAAAAGTAAAAAGTAAAAGAATAAAAAAGAAGCTTGAATTTAGCCTGCTTTGCTAACAGGTTCACAAAATCAAGCATGACAATAGATGTAACACCAATACTCCAAAATCTTTAACGGCTGTTTGGGATGAGAGATATAGGGTAGGGATTTCTGAAATCCATGGATTAAAATCTCCCCTGTTTAAAATGGCAAGAGGGAGGCCAAAAGGGATGTAAATGTTAGTAGAAAAAGACTTTTTTTTAAAAAAAAACAATAGAATGAGTTTTCTTTCTTTCTTCTTCAGAAAGAAAAGACTCACGACCTATAGTTTAATGAAAGGTTTGGCCCTTGATACTGGAACGACAAAACAAGATTCATGCAGCTGATCCCAATTAACTGGAAGAAAGTTTGGATGATGATAATTTATCCAATTTGAAGATTTCTCAAATTCACACCATAAATCATGAATACGGGGCAAATCCAAGTCCCCAAAATACGTCCACTGCAATAAATGCTCTTACGTTGTTGTCAAAAATGCTTCCAAATCCATTTGTAGCTTGATTCCCAAACAATGGACTTTGGGATTTGCCAAATTTAAATCCATGATTTTGACAAGTTCATGAATTTATTAAATTCATAGTCTCATTTCTCCGATCCTAAACAGAGCCTAAAGTTTCTAATCCGAACTTCTTGATGGAGGCTCATTTGCATCCACGTCTCCCCTGAGTGTGCGTACCCATGGTACATTTACATAGCATTTTTGGATCCTTGCTTCAGTCATACCTGGATTCGATGATCCAGACATTTGGGATAATCTTTTTATTCTTTTGGTTGTGGCCTCAAGGGATTATGACTAATATGATTAACTTATGTCTATGAATACAGGGATTGACAAATTCCCCCCAAAAGGCAGTTTCTACCCAAAGGGAATTGAAATATCCAGAAGAAGAAATTGAAAAAAGGAAAGTTCTGATGCGGACACCAAGCCATTCAAAGTATATCAACATAGGAAGCATGCATTACCTGTGTCAATGTGGTTAGATGACGGATACGGGTCGGGTCTCTAGAGGTTGAAGACCTTACACATGTGTTCATGACATGTGCAAGTTGCTTAGAGGAGACATTTGGACCATTGGATCGCGAGGATGGTGTGATCGGACCGTTGGATCGTCACGGCCCACCTTCATTACACTACCTTCACGGCACTATAATCAGGGCCCATCGGGCATCTTAAATTTACATTTAGTTTATGAACATTTGAGTTAATTAAGTTTTGAGACAGTTTGTGCACAATTTTGTGCGAATTTTTTTTTTTTTTGAAACTTTTTTTAAGTAGGGGTATTTTGGTAATTTCATGTAATTACGATTTTATAAGGGTTGCCCTAAACCCATAGCATGTTATGTGATGTTTTATGAAAAAGAAAAAAGAGTTTTTTGCTTCTGACGATTTCATCTTTGACTTCCAGTGATTTGAAGAGGGCGTGAGGCCTGGGTAAACGATTTCTCATCCCCTACTTCTTTCTCTCTCTCTTTTCTCAAGGTAATCTTTTCTTTAACTTCATTCTCTTCTTTTTCTCCTAGAATCTTTAGATGTAGAAGTTAAATCTTGTTTCTTTTATTCAAGTCATTAGATCTCAAAAGATTTTCATCCCCCACATAAAACTCATCACCCAAATCTAAATTGAAGAATCACCAATTCTTTTCTGAATTTTTCAGATTTCTCAATTTAGGAAATTCCTATTTTTTCTGATTAGAAAATCCACTTGGATCGTTAGACGGACCTATTGCAAGATGAAAGTTCTATCTTTCACCGGATCTAATTAAATTCAGATTTTAAGATTCAATACTTTGTGTTTGTGATGGATGACCCTAATCAATACTATGTTGCCTTTATTTCAGTATTTATGATGTATAAATCAGGATGATATTTATTTGTTTTTAAGATTGCATGAATCTGCCCCTCTTAAATAACATGCTCATTTAAGGTTAGATTAGACTGTCCTACATCAAATTTTGGTATCAGAGCTTAGTTCTTGCATTGAGTCGTCTTAGATTGAGTTATCAAGAGTCTATATTTTTATTTTATTTTCTAGGGTTTCATGCATCGCATATAGAGTTTAGATCTGAAATTTTCAGATTTGCATTTTAAAAAGAAAAAAGAAAAAAGAAAAAAAAAAAAGAGTCTAGATCTGAATTTTTCCACATTTGCATTATTCTAAAGGTTAGGATCATCGGTGTCTATAGTCTTGTGTCAAAACAGTCTCTTAGAGTCGTGTTTTAGGAAACCTAAGTTGAGTCTTACTGTGTATGCCCACTCGGACTGGTAGAGGATTTGGTCTACACCCGATTTTCGATATGAAACAGTTGACTGAGATGATGAACACGATCAACCAACGTTTGGCCGTCATTGAAGTACAATCTAGGAACATGAATACCCGTATGGATCAGATAGAAGCATCCTTAAGAGAAATCTCCGACATTGGAGGGGATGAACAGTCTCACGTAGGGGAGTAGTTGAGGAACGGGTAGGAAATCGTAGTAGAGGTCGTGGAGCACGTGGCCGAGGGGTAGGACGTGGAGGGGCGCGAAATCCGTAGCCCGCTGTTGAGTATTAAGACCGTTATGATGTTGATGAGAGGGTCGTAAAGAGTGTTAAAGTAGATGCTCCTAGTTTTGATGGGCGTCTTGACCCCAAATCATTCCTTGATTGGTTAGCGGACATGGACCATTATTTCGAATGGTATGAGATGTCTGAGAACCGACAGGTGCGGTTTGCGAAAATGAAACTTGTGGGTCAAGCTAAATTATTTTGGACAAATACGGAGCTTAGGATCGAGAGATCAGGAGGTGTCCCAATCGCACATTGGGTAGAGATGAAGGAGTTATTAAAGGAAAATATCTTCCTCTCTCTTACCGTCAAAAGCTTCTAGATCAATGGCAAACATTACGCCAAGGATCTATGTCGGTTGCAGATTACATCGCAAAATTTGAGGAGTATATGATGCGGTATGATATTCAGGAGGATCCCTTAGTGACGCTAACGCGTTTCAAGATGGGTCTTCGCATGCATCTATAACGTGAGCTTATGACCCATGCAGTGAGTGATTTGGATCAGGCTTACCAAGTTGTACAGGAGTTAGAGCTTTACCTAAAGTTTCCTGTCATAAGGCGCTTTGAGTCCCAAGACTCTACTGTTAGATCTGGTTTTCAGGGAACCAAACCTAACATTGGAAGTCAGCCTAGGGCGCAGGCTAGTGCACCGCCTAAGCCTAAGGATGATAAGGGAAAAGGTGTCCTTGATGCCAATCCTGGCAATGGTAGTCATTTGAGATGTTATGAGTGCAGAGGTACAAGTCATTTCGCATACCAGTGCACGACAAAGACTCACGGGAAAACCTTAGTCATAGACGAGTCAAATGAAAATGCGGATGACATGAGTGATTATGAAGTTGATGAATATCACCCAGAAATAGGTGCTAGTGATTATGAAGAAGAAAAACCAGAGATTGCACCACTAGCTGTAGTTAGATGTGCTTTAGCGCAGGCCAAAGAGTGATGATTGGCGCAGAAGCACAATTTTCTACACGTTTATCAAGAGCGATGACAAAAACTGCAAAGTCATCGTGGATAGTGGTAGTTGCACCAACGTGGTCTCAGCTAGCACAGTCACTCGTTTGGGTTTGAAGCCCATCCCTCACCCTCAACCCTACAAGGTTTCTTGGGTTGACATGTCTTCTATGCCTGTGTCCCTGTAGTGTTTAGTCCCCATCCAAATCGGTTCATATAAAGACATGTTGTGGTGTGATGTTTTACCTATGGATGTAGGTCACATCATTTTAGGGAGGCCATGGTTATACGATAGAAATGTCATGATTTTTGGTCGCTCGAACGTGTGTACATTCACGCATGAAGGCAAAAAAATTAAGATTAATCCGTTGCCACCCAAGAGCCACACAGACAAGGCCAGGGATATGAAAACGAGTGAGTCAAGGAAGGATGTGAAGAAATCTATTCCAAAGTCTCTATATATCATAAATGCAAAAGAGTTTGAGAAAGAGACAGGATGATTCGACGGTGTATGCACTAATGGCTAGGGAAGTTACACCCGATGTTCATGTAGAGTTACCCCATGAGGTGACTTCGGTTCTTGAGGAGTATAGTGATGTATTCCCTGAGGATTTACCGGATGTGCTTCCACCTATGTGGGACATTCAGCATACCATTGATTTCGTCGCGGGATCTACTTTACCGAACCTTCCTCATTACAGGATGAATCCTACAGAGCATGCAGAGTTGCATAGACAGGTAAATGAGCTCCTGCAAAAAGGTTTCATTCATGAGAGCATGGGTTCGTGTGTTATACCAGCGCTATTAATGCCGAAGAAAGATGGTACGTGGCGGATGTGTGTGGACAGTAGGGCCATTAATAAGATCACGATCAAGTATCGGTTTCCGATATCGAGGCTTGATGATATGTTAAACATAATGGCCAGATCCACCATTTTTTCCAAGATAAGACCTCAAGAGCGAGTATCACCAGATATGCATATGCCCTGGAAATGAGTGGAAGACAGCCTTCAAGACGAAGGATGTGTTGTACGAGTAGTTGGTCATGCCCTTTGGCTTGACTAATGCACTCAATACTTTTATGCATGTGATGACCCAGGTTTTGAGACCCTTTATGGGGAAGTTCTTAGTGGTTTATTTTGATAACATACTCATATATAGTACCACTAAAGAGTTGCATCTCGACCACTTGAGACAAGTCTGTAGTGTCCTGAGGGCGGAGAGGTTTTGTGCGAACCTTAAGAAATATAAGTTCTTGTCTGATAGAGTTGTCTTCTTAGGGTTCATAGTGTCATCTGTAGGGATGCGAGCAGATCCAGAAAAAGTCAAGGCCATAGTTGACTGGCCTGAACTGCGGAACATACATGAAGTGAGAAGCTTTCATGGCTTAGCCACATTTTATCGTCGGTTCATTCGAGGGTTTAGCACTATTATGCCTCTCATTACTGATTGCATTAAAAAAGGAGAGTTCATATGGTCTAAGGCTGCAGCTAAGACATTCAAAGATATTAAAGGCAAGATGATAGAGGCTCCCGTCATGCGTCTTCCAGATTTTTCTAAAGTCTTTGAAGTAGCGTGTGATGCTTCAGGCGTAGGTATAGGAGGAGTACTAAGCCAAGAGGGTCATCCAGTTGCCTATTTCAGTGAGAAACTGAATGAGGCAAAACAAAAGTATTCCACCTATGACAAAGAATTTTATGCGGTAGTGCAATCGCTACGTCATTGGCGTCATTATCTTCTACCGTAAGAATTTGTCTTGTTTTCTGATCACGAGGCTTTGAGGTATTTGAATTCCCAAAAGAAGCTTAACCCAAGGCATGCCAAGTGGGCAGCATTTCTTCATGAATATTCATTTGTCCTGAAACATAAAGCCGGGATCGAGAACAACCCAGCCGATGCTCTTAGTAGGAGTGACATTGCTCAACTCCTTGAGTGTAAAAGTTGTCGGGTTTGAGCAATTAAAAGACGAGTATCTCATGTGTCCAGATTTTGGGGGAACATACGTATCACTCTTAGGTGCCCAGCATAGTTCGGGTGAGTTCGTGCTGAAAGATGGTTTCCTTTTCAAAGGAGACCGACTTTGAATTCCCCGCACTTCCCTCCGGGATTTCCTTGTTTGGGAGTTTCATGCTGGAGGTATTGCTGGCCATTTTGGTCGAGATAAGACCATCGCCCTAGTGGATGATCGATTTTATTAGCCAAGTCTCAAGCGAGACGTAGCCAAAATTTTATGGCAATGTCGAACATATCAACTGGGAAAACAGAAGAAGCAGAATACTGGATTGTACACGTCATTGCCAGTGCCACACGCACCGTGGCAAGACATCAGTATGGATTTCGTGCTTAGACTTCCCAAGACAATTAAAAAGCACAATTTCATTTTTGTGGTCGTGGACCGTTTCTCAAAAATGGTCCACTTCCTCCCTTATTCTAAAACCTCATATGCGTCCAACATAGCCAAGATTTTCTTTGAGGGGGTGGTTCGATTACATGGTTTACCTAAGACCATAGTGTCTGACAGGGATGTCCGGTTTACTAGTTATTTTTGGAAGACATTATGACATATGATGGGTACGAGATTCCAGTTCTCGTCTGCCTACCATCCTCAAACTGATGGTCAAACTGAGGTTGTGAATCGAAGTCTCGAAAATTTACTACGATGTTTGGTGGGTGAACACATTAAAACTTGGGACTTAGTCCTGCCAGTCGTCGAGTTTGCATATAACAGTTCAGTTAATAGGTTTACGGGTATGAGTTTATTCGAGATTGTTAGTGGTTATAAACCTAGACTACCCATAGATTTGTTACCTATGTCAGTCACTCAGAGGACCTCAGAGTCAGCCGATGCATTTTCCCATCACATTCATGAGTTGCATGCAGAGATTAGAAGGCAGATAAATGCTAGTAATGAATAATACAAAATTTCAGCTGACTTACATCGTAGAATTCAAGAATTTAATGAGGGTGATTATGTAATGGTTAGGATGAGGCCAGAACGGTTCCCACAAGGTACCGTTAAGAAATTACAAGCACGCAGTGCTGGACCATTTAAGATTCTAAAAAAGATTGGGTCCAATGCGTATGTGATAGATCTTCCACCTCGCATGGGGATTAGTTCAACATTCAATGTGGAGGATTAGATCTTCCACCTCGCATGGGGATTAGTTCAACATTCAATGTGAAGGATCTAATGCCTTGTTCAAGCCATCTCATAGACCCTAATTTTGTTCCAAACCATTGGTCAATTTCTGATTTTTCTTCCCAACCTACACCACCTATGCCTACTATACCTGCCTACTATACCTGAGATAAGAGAAGAAATTGACGGAATTGTGGATAAACAAATTGTTTCCACTCGAGACGGTAGATTTCAGAAGTACTTAGTGAAGTGGAAGAACATACCATCATCCGACTATACATGGTTGACGAAAACAAAGTTGCAACGATTAGATCCAGATTTGTTAGAAAAGCACAAAAGTTTTATCTCGCCGGAGTCGAGATCTTCTCAGTCGAGGGGAGTTGATGCGAACACCAAGCCATTCAAAGTATATCAACGTAGGAGGCATGCATTACCCGTGTCAATGTAGTTAGATGACGGATACGGGTCGGGTCTCTAGAGGTTGAAGACCTTACACATGTGTTCATGACATGTGTAAGTTGCTTAGAGGAGACATTTGGACCATTGGATCGCGAGGATGGTGTGATCGGACCGTTGGATCGTCACAGCCCACCTTCATTACACTACCTTCACGGCACTATCATCGGAGTCCATCGGGCATTTTAAATTTACATTTAGTTTATGACCATTTGAGTTAATTAAGTTTTGAGACAGTTTGTGCACACTTCTGTGCGAATTTCTTTTTTTTTTTTGAAACTTTTTTTAAGTAGGGATATTTTGGTAATTTCATATAATTACGATTTTATAAGGGTTGCCCTAAACCCATAGCATGTTATGTGATGTTTTATGAAAAAGAAAAAAGAGTTTTTTGCTTCTGACGATTTCGTCTTCGACTTCCAGTGATTGGAAGAGGGCGTGAGGCCTAGGTAAACGATTTCTCATCCCCTACTTCTTTCTCTTTCTCTCTTTTCTCAAGGTAATCTTTTCTTTAACTTCATTCTCTTCTTTTTCTCCTAGAATCTTTAGATCTAGAAGTCAAATTTTGTTTCTTTTATTTAAGTCATTAGATCTCAAAAGATTTTCATCCCCCACATAAAACCCATCACCCAAATCTAAATCTGAAGAATCACCAATTCTTTTCTGAATTTTCCAGATTTCTCAATTTAGGAAATTCCTATTTTTTCTGGATTAGAAAATCCACTTGGATCGTTAGACGGACCTATTGCAAGACGAAAGTTCTATCTTTCGCCGAATCTAATTAAATTCAGATTTTAAGATTCAATACTTCGATGACCATAATCAATGCTATATTGCCCTTATTTCCTTCTTGTGTTTATGATGTATAAATCAGGCTGATATTTATTTGTTTTTAAGATTGCATGAATCTGCCCCTCTCAAATAGCATGCTCATTTAAGGTTAGATTAGGCTGTCCTACATCAAGTTCAGTACAACATTGAAAGATCACTGCCGGCAGAAACGTCTGGGCTCCTCTCGTTTCTTTCAAAATCTAAGGTCTGAACACACCACAAAACCACAAACGCATTCATCTGCCCTATTCAGACCTGCCACAGAAATAGAAATTCAATTAGTACTTACTGACGTGAAAAGAGGAGGCCGACTCCATCCGCCCTTAGTTACCAAAAAAAAAAACTATCTGGTAGTTGCGCAACAAAACCAGACTTGACATGTTACATCTTCTTGTGGTAAGTGAATCCGGACACATCTACCAACTTGGTGAACCCTACTGTGATGGCCCATGGACCACAAAACCAAAAACACACTGAACATGCAATTCTAGCTGTCTAATGTGTGGCATTAAACTGGATGGGGGAGAAAACCTCAGCTATCTATATTAAAATGAGAAAATCTACTCCTTCCATGGCCAGCATTCTCTGAATAGTGTGTTTTTTTTTTTTCCTGCACGGGTCTTTCAGGGAGGGATATGGTCTGGATTCACTGACCATTCAACCATGTTTTTTTTTTTTTCCTAAAACTTTGAAAGATGAAGCACTTTATTACGCAGAAGCTGAAAAAAAGAAAAGAAAAGCAGAATGCAAAGCAGAAAGAGAAAAAAGAAAAAAAAAATACAAGGGAAAAGAACAGCCCCGTGGTTGGAAGACCCAGCCCAAACAACACACCCTTTAGGAACCTGGTCCCTGAGAAACTGAAAAGCAAGACTAAAGACTCCAGCAGAAGAAACACTCTTATTACAGAAAGAATAATTGTTTCATTCTCCCCAAATGGCCTAGAGGGCTGCTAAAAGAGCCAGCCTCCATCTCTTTTCACCAAACTTTCCCCCTCCTGCGTGCGCCGACAGAAGAAGGCAAAACCCACAAGACCGACAAGAAACGGGCCCAGCAATTGTTTCTTTCGACCACATATGTTAGAATTGGAACAACTCAAGACAGGTTCATTATGCAAATAATAAAAGCCTCAAATTTCCTAAAAAACAAATCAATAAATTCAAAATGCCATTTGAAATCCATTGACAACCTACCAAAATCCATCATCATCACATCAGCTAACTGGGGTCAGCCACATGAATCCAATCATGCCATTCCACTCAATCACAGACCATATTCTCTGCTAAACCATATATCTTCGATAGGGGTGGCATGGGGCGGGGCGGGTTGGGTTTGGACCAGGCCAAGCTACGCACAAGCCTGAATTTGAAAAAATTGGTTAGGCCTGAGCTGGACCCAGACGGAATTGATAAAATCTGCACTCCCGCTTCAATGTTCATGATCCATCCTTTGATCAAGCAGGCCACACATGCACCAAGAAATAATCACTTACAGGAATGAAACCAACAGTCTACATTTGAGATGCATGCATTGCTTAATTGAGGATTGGAATGGGATATTGTAGGATATGACACATGTACATATGAAGCTGGGTGGGGCAAAAATAACTTGAGCCCAAGCCCAGCCTGAAAATTGATTGGGCCATGCATGGTAGGCCCAAGCCCGGCCCATGGGCCAAGCTAGCAGGTCCTAGATCGATCCAAAGCTGCGTCAGGCTCGTCAAGCTGGACAGGTTGTCCAGACCATTCCCATTCCCACCCTTAGTCCTCAAGTCTTTTCTTAGTCTCTCCACCGACATCCTTTTGGACTTCCCCTTGCCCTTTTAGAGCCTTCGACTTCGACGTGAACCAATACGCTCCAGCTAACTGGTGTAGTTCTTGGTCTCAATTGCACATGGCCAAACCATCTAAGTCTACCTTCCTTCATCTTATTACCTATTGGTGCTACTCTTTATTTCCCTCGAATGACTTCATTTTGAACTCTATCCTTTCTTGTCTTGCTACTCATCCATCTCAACATCTTCATTTCTACCATGCTCAACCTATGAACAAATTATGTTCCATGACTACCCAACATTCTGTCCCATAAGCATGGTTGGCCTTATGACTATACTACGAGATCACATGAAACTCCCGAGGCACATCTCCACTTCATCCACCCAATTCTAATTCTATGATAAACATCTTTTAAATCTCTCCATTCTCCTGAATTATTGACCCAAGATATAAAAATGATCATTTTGCAGTACCTCTTGGTCAACAATCTTAACTAATTTCTTGTTTTCACACCTATTTTACTAAAATTGTATTCCTTATACTATGTTTTTGTCTGACAAATCGAAACCTTTAGCTTTGAAAGCATCGCTCTAGCATTCTAGCTTATGAGTTTATCCCCCAAACCAGTCTCGCCATTAAAAACATGCCATCTGCAAACAATTACACTACAAGATCTCTTTTTGTAAATGCCTTGTTAACTAATCATAGCCAATGCAAAAAGGTACAAGCTAAATGCCGACCCTTGATGCAAGTCTACATTAATTAGAAAATTGTTTCTACATTAGTAGTCCTCACATTTGTTATTGGTCACTCATTCATATCCTTAATCATGCCAATATATCCTCTTGAAACTCTTTTCTTTCCCAACTCCTACCATATTAACTCTTTAGAGACACTCCTATTCTTTCTCTAGGTCAATAAATACTATGTGAAGATCCTTCTACCTCTCCCTATATTTCTTCATCAATTGTCTAAGCAGGAAAATAGCCTCAGTTGTCAATCTTCCTGGCATGAAGCCAAAGATTTACTCGATCATTCGTCTTATGCCTTAATATTTACTCGATAATTCTCCCAAGATTCATAGTATGACTCATAAGTTTAATACTACAATGTTGCAGCTACGCATGCCTCCTTTATTCTTATAAATAGGTACCGTGATACTTTTCCTCCATGCGTCTAGTATTTTCTTTGATCTTACAATCTTATTGAACAACTTTGTCAACAAAAACAAAATAAAAATCTCCGATGCATTTCCAAACCTCTACCTCTACTAGTATACCATATGGTCTGAGGGCTTTTCCTGAAACGCCTAGGGATGCGCCTAGAGATTCTAGGAGCAATTTTTAATCTTATATAATTAATATTTAATTTTTTATGAATATAAGTTGAGTTTTTTTAAAACAATCAAACTTAATACCATTCAATTCCTCCTACCCCAAAACCCATATTCCTATTTTTCCCCCAAATCCACATTTCTAAATCCTAAATTTCCCAATTCCTAACATTATTTCCCATTTTTAACAAATCCCCCAAATTTACCATCCAAAGCCACAATTCAATCAAAATCCCTAAAATTTCCAAACCCTATAATCCAAAATTTCAAAATCCCCAAATCCTCTAATCTAAATTTTCCAATTCAACCAAAATCTCAAAATCACCTTAAATCTCTTGAACAACACCAATGAAAGATCTGATTACTTTCTACATGTCCAATGTATGACATTAACACACTATTAGAAGAAACAAATCAAGAAGAAAAAGAAATGAGAAAAGCTGCTTAAATTTGGGGGAAGAATATCTCAAACCTTAATCTCATGAGAAATGAGAAAAGTTGTTGAAATAGGGTTTAAAAGATCTTTTCTTTACTGGGTATGAAACAACAAAACACTACATAAATAAGGTAACCACAAGGATACCTCACGTAAAAAGCGACATTTACAGTAGGTACACCTAGGCGGAGGCCAATAGGCCCAATAGGCGAGGCACAATAGGACCAAAATGCCTAGGCGTGTGCCTAGGTCACCTTTGACAACACTTTTGACTACACTAGTTGTCATCAAGGTGTTCCATAATGGTAATGGCCAACACCATTACCGTTATGATACGAGCCATAACGGCCGTTACCACCCCCGTATTGGCCGTCATGGCTCTTCTTTTTTCTTTTTTTTTTTCTAAAAAAATAAAATAAATTGTTACAAGGCCATTATGGTCCGTTATAGGGTTTTTTTTTTTTTTTTCGTTGTAACGACTGTTTCGGCCTCGTAATGCGTAACGGTTATGACCAGTGTGTGCCAAATCAGTTACGTAACGGCCGATACGTAATGGTAACAACCGAATACGTTACAAGGTAAAAGGGTAGAAACAGTAATCCCCCAACTTTTTGCTCGGATTGGCTGTTACACCCCATAACGGCTGTTACTGCTCCGTAACGGTCATAAACGGCTAGTTTTTGTTCTTTTAAGTTGAGAATTTATCATTTTTTGACACTTTTCTCTTCCAAATTCTTTCATAAACTATTTTACTGCAAATTCCAACCACTCTTAGCTTGAATTTGAGGGTCAAAACAAGTTATTTCAAGGATTTTGTTGAATCGAAACTCCATTGGCCATTTTCTGAAAAATCTTCAAAAATAGGTATTTATACCTTCTTTAAAAAATAAAATAAAAAATCTCTATTGTTATAGTTGAATATGATGCATTATTCAAATTAGAACATATGAATGTGCATTTTACAGATTATGCAACTGATTTTCTTTTAAAAAAAAAAAAAAATTGGTCAATTTTTTAAAATTGACAAACACCTACACATGTGAGATATTTTGATAGTTAGAAAATTAAATCTACAAGTTTTATAGTCAATTCCAGGTTGCCAGGGTCATAAATTCATCAAAACCACTCGATACAGCTTTCTCACCAAAGAGTGAACCGTTACACTACCATAAACACATTCAAACTTATAAATGAATGCGTATTTGGAATATTTAGAATTTTCTAGATTTAATGGATATTTTTTTGGATTTCTTTAGAACAAAAAAATTTCTAACCGTTATGGGGGGCGTATCAACAGTTACGAGGCCGTAACAGCCCGTAACCGTATCGATAACGGTGGGCACTATTACGTCCACCGTTACCGCAATGGTACACCTTGGTTATGACCATTACTGTTACGTAACGGCCATTATGTAACCAATTTGGAATACCTTGGTCGTCATTTAACGAGTTTTAGAAATAGGTTATCCGCATCTCACTAATTTATGCCCTCTACTCATCACTCCTAATGCATCTTACGTGGTCTAAGTCACTTCCTATTGTGCCCCCAATTTATAAAGATCATCATGCGCCTTAAGATTAGCCATACTATTTTCTTAGCATTCCTTTTGACATTTCTCTATGTTCTAAATATTCCTTATTTTAGCCCCTTGCCAGGCTTTAAAACACGAATGTTTCTTGTTACTAGCCTTTTGGCATCGTCATTCCACCAACAAGTTTCCTTATATGAGTGGTTTTTCCCCCTAGATACTCATAAAACTTCTCTTGCCATCCTTCAAAAAAAAAAAAAAAAAAAACACATTCTCTTGCCACTTTCCTAATGCTCTCGAACATCTCATTCCACATAACATATCTTCCTTGACATTCCACTTTCCTTATTCCATTAATTAATTATTGAGTAACATTATTTTCTCTCCTTTTAAAATCCCCCACCTCATTTTTTGACATCGATTATTGTGACTCCTTTTCTTCCAACTCTTAATGTAAACTTTGATAACCATTAACATATGTTGCAGAATCAAACTTTCTCCTCGTATAACCATGCAATCTTTACATGTTCTTTTTTTTTTTTTTTTTCCGAAAGGTAATGACTAATGAGTGCTTTCATTAAACAGGCGCTGAGATAGCGCCAAAAATAGAAACAATAAAACACAGCCTATCTTTACATGTTCATTGTTTTGTCTTCTTAAGTAGAAATCTATTTGACTTCTATGTGATCCACTTTTGAAAGTTCTTAAATGTTCAACTCTCTTTTCAAAGTTTGTGTTTGCCAAAGAAAAACCATATGCCATAGCAAAATCAAGGATAACATCCCCCATCGCACTCCTAAAACCATTTCCTCCATACACTCACTCATATCCTAGATTCTCTCTACCTACATGACCATTAAGCCTCCTCCTGCAAATATTCTTTATCCATTCAAAATTCTTTACATTAGTCTGTCCATAGCTAGAATAGAGCTGACTTTGAAATAGCCATATACATTTTTTCTAAGGGATTTTAAACGTACTGACCCACAAAAGGGAAGTTTAAAATACTCCGAGGATAGCCTGCTGACAAGTTTTTAAAAGTTTTTCAGACCAAATTGTCCTTGTCCTTGGATCAGGAATTGTATGGATTTTAATTGAAGAAGAAGTTACGCAGTATCCAATCCCGATGAAGTGACGTGGATGATATTTGAGAACCTATATCCATTCCGTTCATTTTCTTTGTAGCCCTTTATTTATATGAGAATATGTTAGCTTCTTACTGACACAATCTCTGTATGACCAACAAAACCTGATAACCTATAACAGTGTTCGTTTGATACGAACTATTTTCTTATAATGTAGTCAATGTGATAGGTGAATGTTAATCATGCTTCCAACCATGGTCTTCCATGAAATTTTGAGGTTAATGGATGGAGTGGATTCCACACATATACGATGGTGGACCCCACGGATGGTGTACGAATGCTCTTAGAAAGGACCGAACATTGTCATTTTATACTTTCTACAGAGGTCCTTTCTTATAAAACTAAATATCATGGGATCCACTATTACTTTCCCTATGTCATTTCTCTTTGGCATTTTATGCATCTAGCGCACATCCGGCATTCTCCAACATTCATTCAAAAACTCCTATTCTTTGAAGTCCTTCATTTCTCTTCGTCATTTCTCTCATCCGGCATTCATTCCAAAACTCCTCTTCCTTGAAGCTTCGTCCGCTACTCCCACCACCACGATCGTGTAGTTCTCTGGTATCCCTATCATCGTAGAAAACTACAATGTTAGTCATTTTTTAAGGTAAATAAAACCTTTAATCTTGGCATTGCCAAGGTTTTTTTTTTAAGGGACTAGGTTGTGACGTGTTTTGGCATTGTGTTAAGGATAGTCGAAGTGAAGTGGTAACAGTGTAAAATGTCATCCAATAAAGGTCGTGGTTATCATCTAATAAGGGTCGAGGTTAACATCCAGTAAGGGTTGAGCTTACTGGATATTAACTTCGACCTTTATTAGATGATAACCACGACCCTTATCGGATGACATTCTACACTGTTACTACTTCTCTACTTCGACCCTCATTAACACAATTCCAAAACACATCACAACCTAGTCCCTCAAAAAAACAACATCGTCAATGCCAAAATTTAAGATTTTATTTACCTTTAAAAATTACTAACATTATAATTTACTACGATAGTATGGACACCAGAGAATTGTACGATCGTGGACAAAGTTTTAACGAATAAGAGTTTTGGGATGAACACCGGAGAATGCTAAATAAAGGTTGGTGGAGAGAAATTGTGAAGAGAAAAGGACTTCAAAGAAGCGATGTTTTTCGATGAATGTCAAAGAATGCCATATGCATGCCGGATGAGAGAAACGACATAGAGAAACGACGGAGGGAAAGTGGTAGTGGGTCCCACAATCTTCAATTTTTCAAGAAATGACCTTTGTAGAAAGTGTAAAAAGGCAACGTTTGGCCATTTTTAAGGGCGTTCGTACACTGTCTGTAGGGTCCACCATTGCATGTGTGGAATCCACTCCATCCATTAACCTCGGAATTTCATGGAAGGCCATGGTTGGAAGCATGATCAACATCCGCCAATCACATTGACCACATCACAAGAAAATATTTCGTATCAAATGTACATCGTTATAGGTTATCAAGTTTTGTGGGCCACACAAAGAACGTGTCAGCAAGAAATTAACATCTTCCCATGTAAATAGAGGGCTACAAAGAAAATGAACGGATTGAATCTAGGTTCCTGTGGATCCAATAACAAATCTCATCCACATCACTTCCTCGGGATTGGATACTACGTAACTTCTTCTTCGCTCAAAATCCGTACAGCTATTGATCCAAGGACGGACAATTTGGTCCGAAAAACTTTTAAATGTCTGTCAGCAGGCTACCCTCGGAATATTTTAAACTTCCCTTTTGTGGATTTTGACCGTACCTACAGGGTAGTACGGTCAAAATCCCTAAATGAAAAGAATAAGGGGAAAAAAAATCAAAACTAATAGATGAAAAATCTACAAATGAATTTAAAATATTTGGGGAAAAGATGGCCAAAGCACCACACCAACAATGACCCCACCAAACTCATCATACAAAAACCCCATAATTCTAGAAGGCATCCCTAACAACCCTCATGTTTTCAACCTAAAACACTAAGAAACATATCCAGATATTCATGGCCATGAAGGGCAACGTTGGCCAATAGAATCCTACCCCTCAGCAAATGTGCTTCCATAATTCCCCTTGAGAAAGTTCAGCTACTTTAGCAAGATGGACTAAGAGAATGAATTGGAAGAAGAAGAAAGACTGCAACCGAAGACCCACCACAAACTGCATTGGCTAATAAGAAGCATGGCGGGTGTTTTTAATTGATGCTTATAGACTATAGTGCCTTGATGCATCAATACAAGAATGTTGTTTGGATGCATCCAGTCCGTAAAAGTAGTGGCCCATGGTTAGTTGATCGAGACCCTTCACCTGATGAGCCTCACAGAGAATGGGGGATCTCCCAAAATCTTTCATATTGGAAGATCTATCAATCCAACCATTGGCTTTTACATGGAAGAATTAAGTGTTTCTTAATCATTCATTTGCAGGTCACTGATAAGAGGGCTGGAATCTCCCTATTTTGGAGAAATTCAGGGCATCCCGCATCCACATTGTAATTGGGAGAAAATTAGGGCATCAACCATTGAAAGTGAGGCCAATCAGATTTCAAATCAAACTACGCTTTGATCATGGGCTGAATGCATCCGGCACTAGAGGCAAAAAGACGTGCAAAAATATCTTATTTAATGACTTCAAACCAAAGGAGTTACCAAAACAATGTTTCTGGGTGAATCCAAGTGACAAGGGGTTTACAACTTTGATGTGCCGGACAGCCTTGCTTTCAACTCCTCTGCCACTGCATCAATGAACTCTTCAGTATTCAGATACTGATCTCGGGTAATCCTGCACAGAAAAAAACAAAAACAAAAACCTTGAATTGGTTCCTTCTGCACTTTTTGGCTTCCAAAGATGAAACAAGGTTAACATAACAACAGCAACAACAATTGGGAGAATAGCCTGTTAAGATTACTTGGATCCATGAATGATAAGTGCAAGATCTTTGGTCATCTTCCCTGATTCCACAGTTCCCACGCAAGCTGCCTCCAGTTTCTCAGCGAAATCCAGCAGTCTAGCATTGTTATCTAACTTTGCCCTGCCAACATAGACACATTTTGTTGAGTCCAGATACTTGTGCAAATGTAATACCCGCCCTAACGTTTCCAATGCAAACAAGATATCAGACATTTAAATTGAGAAAAGGACCCATTAGAGCCTTTTTAGAAATTAAGAGAGAAGCATTTTGAAAAAGGCAGTCCGTTACAGCAGGAATGGAGTATCAGGTATGTGCATACTATCTTGATCAAAACTCATCATTGACAACGTCCGTTTGTTCACAATGGCCAATATGTTTTATACTGTATGGAGTCTGATATCGGCCAACATGGCATCTGATACCAAAATTATAGCACTGAGACAAAATCTAGAAAAACATGAAATATCTGTTTATGTTTTGTCAGCTTCAAAAGATCTGAAGTAAATTGACAATTTTTTAAAAGAAGACAAACAGAATCATTGCTTTAATAGTAAAAGATGGAAGATGAAGATGCTATACCTGTGTGCAAGCCCTCGTGACCAGGCAAAGATTGAAGCAATGCTATTCGTACTGGTTTCACCACCCTTCTGATGAACACGGTAATGACGTGTAACTGTCCCATGTGCAGCTTCAGCTTCAATGGTTTTCCCATCAGGGCACACCTGAAACCAAATTGTTATGTGTCAGTAAAATGCAGATATAAGAGTTTTTGCTGTACCCATTGGAACTATCCCCCACATTAAATGATTAGCTACAAAGATCAAGCCTAGTAGCATTCAAAACATGACTCCCCAAGCTCCACCTTCACATGAACCAGTTACTGGCATTCAACAAAATTCCCAATTTCCACACAGCTATTGCTAACCCTTGAGCAAAATGCTACAATAGAGGCTCATTTCATTGGCAGCCATGCCCAAATAAGCACCCAGGCTTTTGTGGGATTGTAGAGTTGAGGTGCTTACCAACCAAGTGAGAGCCACAACCATGGGGAGAGTGTTCAGGAGTATTTTAGTGAACTGGTTTCCCTTGCTTCCCCAGTTTCTCCAGTCTGAGACAAAAAGTAGGGAAAACCGACCAGATGAGGAGGTCACCATGGTGACTCTTCCAATCGTATTTTTGTACAGAGACCACTTTAAATGTCTTGCTCATTTGCATGGGTCTCAACTAATGATTGATGTCTCAGCATACCACCAAAAGAGCATTTCTGGAATTTGCATGCAGGCAATATACAGTGCATTATTTTTAGCATACCAATCTGCAGATGCAATACTTATGGTGATGCAGGACAATTAACCACTTGCTCTAAAAGCTCGAACTGTTAGAGTATAGCAAATTAATCCCTTTATCTCATAGCCCAGGCCCCACATCTCATGGGTTTTTAAGACCTCGGCCGAACCCCCTTCGTGGGCCCCAAATCACATGGGCCGCCCACCCCGAGTGTGTCCCCGCATCTCACGGGCTACCCCACTTGGGCCTGGTGTGAAATGCGCATTAATCACCCCCGGTGAGGAGTCTCGAACACGATACCTCCTCCGTAGGCCGCACCCACCCCGAGTGTGCCCCTGCATCCCACAAGCGACCCCACTTGAGCCCGGTGTGAAAATGCTCCTGCATTATATGGTCTAAACCAAAGTATACAAGCCTTTTTCTCCTTTACGGATGATGAACTACCATCTATGTATTCTTGTATTCCAATTGACACATCTCTGCAACCCTATAATTTCCCAGCATTCTAATCTTTAGGTATTGCTTTGGCTGAGTTCCTCACATCCCAATAGAAGATCACCCGGACCACACCAAAACCACCCACCCCAGAGAGAGACATGCATTCAGGACATACCAGTACCGATGTCATCAATCCAAGAGATCCAAAACCTATAAGGACAAAGAAAAAAGTGAGATCATAAGCTTGCTCAATTGTTAACACTCCAAAAGCAACTAATAAATGTTCACAGCCCCTTCCCTCTACATGCATGATAAACACAGACACGGCTGATAAAACTGCATACAAACCTTGAGCCAAGAAATCACTCTGTACATCTCCATCATAATTCTTGCATGCCCACACATAACCACCATCACTTTTAAGTGCATAGGCAACCATATCATCAATAAGCCGATGTTCGTACCTGTTGACCCAATTACTATTAGCTTAACGAAAACATTAATCACATCTTAAATGCATGTTGCATGCCCCGACAGGATATCTCACCATATCCCTGCAGCCTCAAACTTGGATTTCCATTTACTTTCATACACCTTTTGGAATATGTCCTTGAACCTGCATAAAAATAGAGGAAAAGAATAGATCATACCACAAGCACCCAGTCAGGCAGTCACCTGAAGCATGCTATATATGAAGAAAGCAAGCTCTTGAACATAAGCATGCAGCGAAGGTTGTTGCTAGGAACAGAGTCAAACTCACATACCTTCCATCATATTTCTTAAGAATTGTATTTTTTGTGCTTAGATACAGTGGCCACTTCTTCTCATAAGCTGTATTCATTGATGCCTCTGCAAAAGCATAGATGGACTGTTTACAACGGAAAAAAACAAAAGGAATTAATTAGCAGCTTGGAACAAGCTAATTAGTCTTTAAATTGAGAGCCCCAACGAAACAAAGGGTTGAAGAATCCAAACCTCATCAGTGTTATACATAGATAGGGCTACTCCCCCAGCACCTGTGAAGTTGTACACCTCTAATTCAGTCTGTTCTTCTTTTCCCTCTGGTACAAGCATAACAAAGAGAAACTTAGTAACAATAGCTTTGAGAAAATGGGCATGAAAGATGTCACTAGTCCACTTAAACAACAATTTCCATGCATCATATCTTGAATTCAGAGAAAAGAACATTAAAAAAGTAAGCTCGTCAATGCAAAACTCATCATACCAAACACCAATTTGAGCTTGCCGGGGCCTTTGATGACTGTATCAGTTGCTCGGTATTGATCACCGAATGCATGCCTTCCAATACATATAGGCTTATTCCAACCTGAAAACATCACCAGTAAGCAGCACATGGGAAGATTTAAGTTATCTTAGCCATATAAATATCAACACTACAAAAGGCAACAAAATTTTTACGTTTTCAAAATTCATAAATACAGAGAATCTTAAGGAAAATTAAAGAATGTTCTTCTACAAAACTAGCCTTCTGACTTCTCCAATACTACACGGAAGTAATGTTCCTGGACTCAATACTGATCTCTAGCCCGACTATTACAATTGTTTCATAGGGTTTTTGTCTGTAAGACCATTAAATTGTTTCCTTTGCTTCTCATATGCTTGTGTAGATTAGTTTATGATGGTTTCCTTTTGCTTCTCGTATAGTTGTGTAGATTATTTTATAACTGCTTATATACCATTATACGTACAAGGCACGCCTTTTTTAATCATTACTCTAAAGGGATAACATGATTGAGAAGTTTCATTACCTGGAACAAGCCGGGGGACATTTTTGCACATAATTGGTTCTCTAAAGACGGTACCTGCACCAAGAATAAAAGGAATACTGAAACAGTGAGGTGCAAATGATCTTTTTCTAACACCCAGAGAAAGTTGTCTGACCATTCAAAATATTCCTGATTGTCCCATTTGGACTCTTCCACATAGATTTCAGGTTGAACTCCTTCACACGAGCTTCGTCTGTCAGTCATAACAAAATTGATAATGCTTAATAGCCAAATCAATTTTAATCATGAAAAATAGGATTATGTCATGCTAGAATACAGATTCTTGAAAGAAATAGTCTGGTGAAAATTAAAAAGATTCCCTTGAATCAGTTCAGTGATGTCTACCTGGAGTTATAGTTGCACATTTGATTGCCACATTATACCTGCAACAAGTACATGTTAGATTGAGCTCTGCACAAATTTTTGAAAACTACAAGATGTGTTAAGATTTAAGAAAACAAGAAATGCTTGAACTACAACAACAGAGAATCATGGAACAATAGCCTGCAATTTAGTCTAAACTAAACAGGGATTTGGAACAAAAGCAACAGTGTATCTTTGTGTTTCATCTAGTCATACAAGAGAAACAAGTACAAAAACAAAATCCTCATAGTCAGTGTTTACCGTTATCGGTATTGCGTCACGTATCGCACCCTTGGGATACAAATATGTATCGGTTATCGCACGGGATATATTATTTGTATCAGGGAATTTATTGCACTTTTTGGAAAACATTGGGAAATTGGTTGAATTTTCAATGAAACTTCAGGGATTGTTAAAAAGGACATTAATACACACTTCTAAATCATAATATCACAAAAAACAAGTGCACATAATAGATTTCCTTTGCATAGGGTCCTAAACTATGTGTTGTTTGACTAATTGATGCAGGTATATTCAAAGTCTATTCATATAATTTATAAATATAAAAAGACATGTATGGAAATGCAAGTAATACATTCAAAAGCAAAAGAAGAAGTACAAAACTAGAATTATTTTTTAATTAAAAAAATAAAAAATCTCAAAAACTACATGAATCAGTAGATTAGGCCTTAGTGTTTGGATAGTAAGATTGCAACCAATTTGGGACAAATTGTAGAAATTTCATTTTTTTTTTCCCAATTTCCCCCAAATCAGACCACCTACCCCAAAATCCCAAAATTAGAGTGTGTGAAGATAATTTCATCCAAAACTCCTACAATATTTGAAATTGGGCCTAAATTTTTTGAAAGGTAACACTACCAGGGCTTGAACCCTGCATCACTCACACGCACGGCTTGAACCCTGCATCACTCACACACACGGCTTGAACCCTGCATCACTCACACACACTACATTGTCTCCACCAACTCATCTAACAAGCAGGAGAGAAATTGGGCCTAATTGACCACTAATAAAAGGGGAATTTCTATATATATATATATATATATATATATTATATATATATATATATATATATATATATATATATATAACTATTTTTTAATTAAAAAACTTTTTTTTCTCAAAAATTCTCCAAAACTACATGATTCAGTAGATCATGCCTCATACATATTTAATTTCATGTTTGGATAGTAAGATTGCAACAAAGGAAAAATTGCAGAATTTTCGATTTTTCCCTAATTTCCCCCAAATTGGATCACCTACCCTCAAATCTCGAAATAGAATGTTCAAATCCTTGACTTTCCATGCAAAACATGAAGAATTGAGCATTTCCAACTTTTTGGAACTAATTTGATATGATTTAATTTTTTTTTTTTTTTTTAAAGGATCAAAATATAAAAATATTGACCGAAATGAAACCAGCCCAAAATCCGCTTTGATCTTGATTCTGACTCAAAAACTTTGTTTTTCTCCCAAAAGATTCAAGAGGATGGACCAAAATCCACCGTAGAGGTGTTTATAAGAGGAAAGAAAGAAGGAAAATGGAAAGAAAAAATAAATCGAAGTATTTTGAGCTTTTTCTCAACACAGTGCCGCACTTCCCGATGGTATCGATGATATCTGATGATATCGACAGATATCGTAAATACATAGGAAAATTATAAAAGAGCCTGTGCTGATATTTTGCGATATTTCACAATATGTGCAATATCACGTGATACATTGCGCCACGTACTGTGATACATTGGATTTTTTATACTCCAACAGGGTTTTGTATCTCTGAGCTGCGATACTCCAACAGGGTCTTGTATCTCTGAGCTGCAATACCAATAATATCAGTTGATATTATTGATACTGCAAACAGTGCTCATCTTTTGCAAGGAATACAATATGACCAGATTACCAGAAAGAAGCCTCAGCTAAGGCATTCCAGCTATATTGCTAACCTCATTGATAGAAGAGCAGTCCAAAGCTCATAATAGAATCAGATAAAACATGATGAAGTTCTCTTTTTATTCTTTTTTTGGAATGTATGGTAAAGCCCTTTCTCATCAAGTAATACGCATACAGTATTCAGTAACGAAGATCATCAACATCTCTAATAAATGACCTTAAACTACAGGGCATAGTTCGTCAGTCTGGCAGGTTGACTCAATACTCGGTTGAGTCAACTCGGCTTCATCACCAACTAGGTGACTAGGTGGGGTTGAACCCAGATTCATCTGACTCAAGGTTGACTTGCCCAGTCACCACTGAGTCTTTGACCGGCCCAGGTAATAAGGACTCACACGAGTTTAAAAAGAAACAAAAAGAGTGAAAGAGTGAATTTCTGATTTCTTGTCTCCCATGCATAAATGCTTCTATCAGTATTACCTCTCCTCTGTGAAAAAGAGAATGAAAAGAAAGAAGTGAGTTTTGTGGGTTGTGGCCAAAAGATCTAAACAATGCATTCAGTGGATATAAAGCTCAGATCTTGCAGATGGGTGTACAGCGGCATGTGTGGTAGCATTCAGATGTGTAGGGTCAAAGCAGCTTCTTCTTTCCTCCTCTTCCTCTTCTTCTTTCTCCGTTCTCCTCTCTCTATCTATCTATCTATTACGAGATCCATTTGCCTCTGTCGCAACCTGGGATCAATGCATCGCCGGCCACTAGGGCCCACACACTAAGTGGTCTGATGATCGGAACAACAAGGTTGTGAACTATATGTTATATAAACCAGTCTTACAATGAAAGGATGATTTTGACTATCATTATCTAGCAAGTTATTAAATAATGGTACCCATCGGTACAGCCACCGTCGTTATTGATACGATACAAGTCATAACAGCCATTATGGCTTTTTTTCTGTAAACAAATTTGAATCGGCCCCCTAACCACCATTACATAGCATTTTTTTTCTGTAATGGCTGTCATAAACCCTTTTTTTTTTATAACAGCCATATGTAACCATTGGGTTACCTTGCTATCTAATAATGATTTTGTTTTATTTGAAGGATTAACAGAACTTCTTTAAAATAAGAAGGGGGAAGGGAGTTTCCCATACAAAGAAAGGCACGTTGAGCCCCAAAACATGCAAGATCAATAACTAAGGGATTAGGCAACTTGGTTGAAGGGGTATATGAAATGTTTAAACTCCTGGCTAGGAGTCTGATCTCTTTAACTATACAATCCGCCTCCCAAGGATGATCTTGTCCCTGACACCCACGAGCACACTACCTTGTGACGGACCTCTATCTACTATGAATTTGTACAATGTAAAGAAAATTTTTGGTGGTCCTCATTCAACTCTAAAAATAAAAGGTTAGGAATCACTGAAGCTTGAAAATGGAACAATAGTTTATTTATGGTAACGAAGAGAATATGGACAGTTAAAATAATCATTACCACATCAGCATGTTCACCCTAGTGGGTGTGGACATGCTGGATCCTTAGCTGCGGCGTAGGAAAAATGAACTCATTCTTCTCCAGTCAATGTTGAACAAGACCGGACAACAAGTTCTACTATTGAGAAAAAAGTTCGATTGATGGTTGATAGACAGGCACTTATAGATTACATACTTGGCACAGAATTTACTAAAATTTAACCCCCAAACTATGGGGCCTTATTTGGATGGATTATCAAATAAACCTACAATTATTCAAATATTCAACTGAAAGATTAATGTAAATGTATTACACTGTTGAAATGAAAATAATCGATAGCCTAAATGCAACCAATAGATGTCCATTAACCAAAGATTTAAATAGGTTAATAAAGCTAAGTTTGAACCGATGACCTATGTATAGTGGTACCTACAATTTGGACAGTTTCATATTTGATAATCCATGCCATGTGTACAATTCCTAAATGCCTATTTATCTACCATCACCACATGCTAGAGAATTGGAACTTCTTTTCGTACGGCAAATTACATGGTAGAGCATGGAGGACCAAAATATGATCCACCCATCTATCTTCAGTACACTTCGCAAGGTGATGTGTCGATCAACACAGAACATAGCACGTGATTGATCTACTGGTTTCATGTGATCCTTTCTTTTTTAGATTTTTGGTTAACTATATACTTAACAATAAAGATATATAAATTAACTTCTTGACCTGCTTGGTCAACCTGCTGACGAGTCCCTAGTTAACCCAATCCCGTGACAGTCCGAGTCTGGGTTGGCGAACTATGCTACAAGATATCATATGTACAAAAAATGAGGAAGAGTTAAAATGACAAAAAGAACAAATAAAATGAAAAAAAAAAAAAAAAAAAGGCAATTTATGCTCATATCTATAAAAGTAACATATACATTAAATAAGCTTCAAAGGATAAAATAGATTCAAACATAACCAGGTCAAAACTTACTTAAGAGTGGCTTCTGCGCTTTCAATCGTAACTTTATCATCAGTAGCATCACGATGAGGAAGGCCAAGGTCAAAGTACTTTATATCCAAATCCAAAAATGGGAAAATAAGCTGTGGGGTACATCAAAGCAGAGGATTAAAATTAGCGTTAACCTCAAATTCCAACATACAAAGGATTAAATTTTTTTACATCATGCAAAAAAAAATATCTAATTGATTACCTTATCCTTGATTGATTTCCAAAAGACACGAGTCATTTCATCTCCTGCATCGTCGAATTAAACCATAAGAAGATAAAAGAAAAAACACAATCATGTTAGCTAGAGAGAGAGAGAGAGAGAGAGAGAGAGAGAGAGAGAGAGGAGAGAGAGAGGCAATAGGGTGAATGAGATTTGAAATATCGGTATCGTGTTACGTATCGCATCCTTGGGATACAGATACGTATAGGTTATCGCATGGGATATATCAGTTGTATCACGTAATGTATCATTATTGTTGAAAACATTGGGAAATTGGTTGAATTTTTCAATGAAACTTCAGTGGTTGTTAAAAAAGACATCAATACACACTTATAAATCAAAACACTACAAAAAACCAATGCACATAATAAGTTTTCTTTGTATGAGGTCCTAATTTATGCATTGTCTAACTAAATTGATGCAAGTTTATTCAAAGTCTATTCATATAATTTATAAATGTAAGAAAATGTGTAGAAACACAAATAATACATTCAAAAGCAAAAGAAGAATCACTAGATTAGGTTACATCCATGTTTGATTTTATGTTTGGACACATATTGCAACCGATTAACAAGACATTGGGAAATTTTATCTTTTTCAATTTTCTGCAACTAGGCCCATTTCCTCCAAATCTCGAAATTGAAGTTGCCAATTCATGATTTTTCATGCAAAATATGAAAAATCATGGATTTGTAACAATTTGATACTGAATTAACATGATTTACAGAAGAAGCAAAAAGGATCGAAAGTCGAAAATGCTTATCCGGATCAAACATGTGGGATATAGGATATATCGTGGAATATATCTGTCGATATCATCGATGCTTAAAACACTAAATGAGAATGATACTATAAAGTTCTTTGAAGCCATTCTTAACAGTTGCAAAGTAACCTTGAAAAGGGTCCTACGCAATTCTTTACCATCTCAAATATTCCCCCTACTGCATGGTGTTGAGTGCCCTGAAAGTCATTTCATGTTTCCAAAGCATATTTTGTGGTGTAGAAATCAACAAGTTAATGAGACACATGTTGCCTACACTTTATAGTGGTGCCCTATTGCCCATCAGCTACTATGGTCTCCAATTTTCCATGTACATATCATCATCTCATCACCATATCATCATTGTCCCAGCTATTTGAGGTCAGCTTTTTCTCATGATAGCTTCACAAAAATTCTACACTAGGCTTGCATGGTTGCGCCTAACATCAACGCTGCCACACCGAGCTTAGGACCAGCTGGCACATTGTTTCCCATATGGTACAAAAGCCGGCCAACCAACAAATCCCAATATAGACTATGCTATCGATATCCAGTGCCAGCACCCATACTTCAACATTTTGAGCAACTTATATGCATGAACACTTCACCCGTACTTAAGTAAGAGCTTCAGAGCTTCAAAAAAAAAAAAAACATATTTTTGTTGGTAACTAAAGACCATTAATTGAGTAAAATGAGGACATAGAAGCCTCTACATAGATATCCCATTTCCCAATCCCATGGTTTCACAATCTATCTAACATCGTATCCAATTCCCAACGGAGGTGGCAAATCTTGACAATGCCATGATCGACCCCTAGCTGATATGTGATTTTTCTTTAACAAAATGGGCGCTGGTGATGCAACCGGGCCTTTAAAAAATAAAAACATCATAGCAATTGATCACTGAAGAACAATTTCAATTAGCATATTTCACTACTGGTGCCAATAAACACAGTTGTTTTGAAAGTAAACTGTTCTAAGATATGGCCTTTTTCTTAATTCTTAATAGCAATCTTGTTTGATTGCAAATTCCTTTGTAGTTCAATAACAGCATACAAGCCCAGTTGTTAGAAAAGGCATTATATGATCCTCAGGGCCTGGATTGCAACAAATAGGGTGGGGGCTGGGCGGTTCGGCCATCCATATCTGCTGATCTAATGGCCCCAGTCGCAGATGAACGGTGCGTAAAAAAACAACCCGAATGAACAATCCTAACCCTCTGATCCATGCACACAAAAGGACGGTTAAGAAAAGTGCGGCAGTCCAAACTAAGTGGCAAAAGGTAAGAGGTTCGATGCTTAGGATCATCTACTCTGGAAGATATTTGGGGAATCATCTGTCAACGATCGGGCCCATTCGAGGAACAGGCTGGATCATCAGATAGTCGATTACTCGGTAAAAGTTCGCTAGGGATGAATCTTGTATCGATCAAATACAGCCAGTACTACAACCTTCCTGTCAAGATCGGACGGGCTGTGACAATCTTTTATAACTTGATAAAAATAAAGTGGGGCCCACCCTATTCACCCACAGCGAACTACCCGTATGGTTCTTTCTTTCTCCTATTCGACCACAACCAACTACCGGTATGCTTCTTTCTCCCATCCTTCAAGCAAAAAATCTACCCTCTAAATCAAACCCCAACAGATCTTACTACAGCAAAATACATCCGAATTCAACAAGATACAAGAAATGCAAGCTCGGAATTGGAGACTGAGAAAACATAGAGATGGAAAGCGACGGATAGAAGGGAGCTACTCACCGTCCATCTCTACGATGGGATTCGTGACCTTGATCTTATCGAACGCCATTTTCTGTAGTAGGATCGAAGGAAGCGGCGCCGGAATGCAGCAGCCGGAGATTTTTCGGCTTTCCTTTATAATGGGAATTCGTTTTACCTCTGTCGCGACTCAGATTCCAGCGTGTGTCGCGGCTCACTGGGGCCCACATGCTGGGTGGTCCGATGGTGGTATACACGCCAACGAGAGAAACTTACGCTGAACGGATGTTACTCTCCAGATGAATTTAGCACGGTGAGAAGAAATTTCTTTAATGGTTCGAATCCAACTCTAAAATCAAAGGCCATGATCACCGATGAAGTGTGATTATGACATAGTCACTTATCTACGGTAGAAACGAAAACATGGACGGTTGAAATTATCTGAAAATGTCAGAATGTGGCCCACAGTGGGTTGCACAGAAACTAAAATGTAAATGGACAAAGTGACTGACAGGTGTCAGTCACTTTGTCTTGCCGGGTTAAGAGAGGAAATGCTGAAAGTTGAAGATTGACCCGTTCCATCGTCAAAATTACTTAGATGCCATTGAAATCTGAACAGTAGGCGGGAAGGGTAGGGACGTAGGGTATTAGAAGGCGTATAATCAATAAATAATTACTTTACAAGCGAGTCGCAGCGTAGATACCTACACCATAAGTCTGGGGGGGTGGGCGGGGCGACGGGGGTCCGTAACCTAGACAACGGCTAATGGTTCTGTAAGTGGGCCACACAACAAGGCTACTATGAAATTCACCTGATCATAAATTGCCCCATGGTAGAGCTAGGGTTCGAAAATCAGTTGCATCTATGATTAAAGCGGGCTTCACGGTTGGAAAAATTGGACATGTGGATTCGAAAGATTGTATAGGAAAAAGCTCAAAGTTTGAAGTTGTTTTCCTTGGTATGGCCCACTTTCATCACAAATGGGATTGATTGTTGGGCCCCAAGCATAAGTTTTGTCGTGTCATCTAATGGTTGAAGAGGATTTCTCATACTCGTAATAGTAGGCTATGTATAAATCAATGGTGAACGTTTCTTTTTCATTTGTTTCATTAGTATGGCATATTTGAATCATAAATCAGTCTAATGTTTTTATCTTAGCCTTAGGATGAAGTTACATATTTAATGGTTGGATTGGATTTACATATAAATCAAGGTGGGTATGTCAAAAATCAATGCTCGACTTAGGTCTCCCACATGTTCTGTTCTTGACGGTGGTACGATTTATATTACATTCTCTAAATTGAGCTTTTAAGCTCTATTTGAAATTACATTCTCTTGGATGGATGTCGCCCATGAAACACAATCCAAATAATTTCCACGTTGTAAATCTAGGTAGGGCCTAATGGGCATTTTTCTCGTCATTGCTAGGTTCGATGAAATCGAAGCAGTTTTGATATCATCGATAATTGTCGGATTTTTCACCGCTGGTCGCTGGACAGTTTTGTCATATTCCGATATCATCGACGGATTTTAGATGACATCGAAGGCTGTCATCGAGAGACCTTCGATGACATCGATAATTGTCAGAATTTTCACCCCCAGTCGCTAGACAGTTTTGGTCCTGTTTCGATATCATCGAAGGACCGTCGATGATATCGAAGGCTGTCATCGAGAGACCTTCAATTTCATCGAAAAGTTACGCAGATGTGATTGCGGAAAATCAGATTATTGTTTCTTATTTGGATTATACATCTTTCTATTCTTATATAAAGAGATGTACGCGGGATTGGGGTGTATTCCAATGTATTATAAGTTTTTCAAAAGGTTTTCTAGGAGGGCTTAGAGCTATCAAAGGTGAAAGAGAGAGAGAAAGAGAAAGAGGAAGCTTGTGGAAGGGAGGTTATGCTCGTAGAGGTGATCTACAATATCTCAGCACTTTCACGTCCTCATAATTGGTGAGATCTCTCCATTTTCTTTGTTTTTCTTATTGTTTATCCACTCCCGCGTGAGTGAAGAAGGTTTGATCCAAGCGGTGTGTTCTTATGATTGGTTATAACGTTCTACTTCATAGTGGATTGTTGATCTGGACAAGGTCCCATCGTTTTTACCTCTTCGAGGGTTTTCCACGTAAAATTCTCTGGTATCGTGTGGTTTATGCTTTGATTTATTTCATTGCTTTATTATTCCAAAATTCTGGTTTGTTTCGGAAGGCTAGATCCTAAGGTTTTGTGCAAGGCCCCCAACAAAGTGGTATCAAAGCAAAGTTCATTGAACGGGTAGGATCGGTTTTGAATTATGGAAGGTGACTCATCAAGGATGATCAGCCTCAATGGTTCTAACTGGACCATATGGAAGGCTAAGATGGAAGACTTACTTTATTACAATGACATATATTCTCCAATTTTAGGCATATCAGCAAAATCCAAGGATATGTCTGATGATGATTGTAAGAAGATGGACCGAAAGGCGGCGGGGTTTAGTAGACAATGGTTGGACGATTCCGTATTCCATCATGTGTCTACGGAAACATCAGCTGCTAGCCTATGACTAAAATTGGAAGGGTTGTATGAGAGGAAGACAGTCGGTAATAAAATCTTTCTGATAAGACAACTTGTGAATCTCAAGTTCAAAGATGGTGGTTCTGTGGCTGAGCACATGAATAGGGTCAGTAATATAGTGAACCAGCTCTCCGCTATGAAGATGGTCCTGGATAATAAATTGCAAGTTTTGTTATTGTTTAGTTAATTGCCTGACAGTTGGGAGACATTGGTGGTATCTCTAAGTAACTCCGCGTTAGACGGAAAGATATCCATGGAACAGGTAACCAGTTGTCTCTTCAATGAAGAGACAATGAGGAAGTCTCAGGGGTCTACTCAATAAGAGGCCCTTGTGACACAGGAACGGGGGAGAGGAAAGAACAGGAAAGGCGGGAAGGCGCGAGATAAATCAAGAGACAAGTCGAGTAACAGAAAAGGTGTTGAATGCTGGAATTGTAGCAAGAAGGGTCACTATAAGCATGAATGTCATATGGCTAAGAACGACAAGAAAGGAAAATGAAAAGAGAAGGAAGATGAATCAAATTCCACTATGGTTGCTTCAGATGGCGATGTTGTAGTTATTCTTTCAGCAGATCACGATGTGTGTCTCACGGCTACGAGTTAGGACACCGACTGGGTGATATATTCGGGGACTTCTTTTCACGCAACTCCATGCAGAGACTTCTTCACAAGCTACAAGTTAGGTAACTATGAGACCGTGAAGGTGAGAATTTTTGGTGTATCGAAGATTGTAGGGGTCGGTGATATTTGTGTGAAGACCGATATGGGTTGCACATTGGTTCTCAGGGATGTGAGACACATTCCAGACATTCGCCTCAACTTGATATCGACGGGAAGATTGGATGATGATGGCTATAAAAGTCGGTTTGTTGGTGGGCGCTGAAAGTTCATCAAGGGTTTGTTGATCGCAGTCAAAGGAAAGAAGTGTTGCATCCTTTACAAGGTAAGGTCAGTGTGTGCAAGGGTAGGTTGAACGCAGCGGAAGATTCAACTATTGACATGTGACACAAGCGTCTAGGCCACATGAGTGAAAAATGGCTTCAAGTACTAACAAAGAAGCGGCTCCTTCTAGACATGACAGGTACACCTCTCAAAACCTCTATTGATTGTTTATCAGGGAAACAACATAGAGTTTCATTCGTTAAATTTGTTTCTCATGTTAATAAAGTGCATGCATTAGATTTGATTTTTTCTGATGTTTGTGGTCCTATGAGGACAAAAACCTTGGGTGGGGCATTGTATTTTGTCACTTTTATAGATGATGTATCTAGGAGGGTTTGGGTTTATGCTTTGAAATCCAAGGACGAGGTCTTTGGTGTATTTAAATTGTTTCATGCTATGGTCGAGAGAGAGACAGGTAGATCATTGAAGTGCATTCGCACTGACAATGGTGGTGAATACATTGGCGACTTTCATGAGTATTGTAAGTCCCTGGGTATACGGCATGAACAGACGGTTTTCAAGACCCACCAGCATAATGGTGTGGCTGAGCGAATGAATCGCACCATTGTAGAGAGAATCAGATGCATGTTATCCCTTGCGAAGTTGCCCAAGACGTTCTGGGGAGAAGCAATCCACACGGCAGTGTATTTGATAAACAGGTCTCCATCAGCCCCGTTGAATAGAGAAGTACCTGAGAAAATGTGGACTGGACATAATCCATCGTACAGTCATCTCAGGGTGTTTAGATGTAGGGCATCAATTCACGTACCAAAAGACGAGAGGTCCAAGCTCGATATGAAGATCTGGCAGTGTGTGTTCTTGGGGTATGGTGATGAAAAATTCGGTTACAGACTGTGAGATCCGACCGAGAAGAAGCTCGTCAGGAGTATAGATGTGGTTTTCTTTGAAGATCAGTGTATAGAAGACATTGGTAAGCCAGAGAAGAACTAGCTTAGTTCAGGTGAGTTAGAGGATATGGATCCGATTATTCCTCCCGTGGTGCCTGATGACAGGAGAGTACAACAAGGTGCAGAGGACGAGGGAGTTCCTTCAGAAGATGGACTAGGGGAGCATCCCCCACTTGATCCACCTGTTGAGCCACATGTGAGGAGGTCATCTAGAGACAGACAGTCGTCTAAGAGGTACTCACCGCATGAGTACATTGTGCTAACTGATGGGGGAGATCCAGAAGATTATTCTGAGGCCCTAGCCGGCGAGCATAAAGGGGAGTAGTTGAAAGCTATGCAAGAGGAGATATAATCCTTGCATAAGAACCACACCTATGATATGGTGAAATTGCCTAAGGGCAAGAAAGCTTTGAGCAACAAGTGGGTGTTCAGAAAGAAGGTTGAGCAGAAGAATTCATTGACGAGGTTCAAAGCCAAACTTGTGGTGAAAGGTTTTGGTCAGAGGAAAGGTATAGACTTCGAAGAGATATTCTCACAAGTGGTGAAGATGACATTCATACGGGTGTTGCTTGGGTTGGCGGCTAGCATGGATCTAGAGATAGAGCAATTAGATGTTAAAATTGTCTTTCTCCATGGTGACCTGGAAGAAGAGATCTACATGCACCAACCAGAGGGGTTCGAAGTCAAGGGCAATGAGCATATGGTGTGTAGGCTAAGAAAGAGCTTATATGGGCTGAAACAAGCTCCATGGCAATGGTACAAGAAGTTCGACTCGTTCATGTTACCGCATGGGTATGACAGAATGGAGTCGGACCACTGTGTGTTCACGCGTAAGTTCTCAGATGGTGATTTCTTAGTTCTGCTGTTATACGTTGATGACATGCTCATCATGAGAAAAGACATAAAAAAGATTGACAAGCTGAATCAAGAGTTGGGCAAGTCGTTTGTAATGAAAGACTTGGGCCCGGCTAAATAGATCCTAAGAATGGAGATAACCTGTGACAGAAGTAGTACGAATCTTTAGCTGTCACAAGAGCGGTATATTGAGAAAGTCCTAGAGCGGTTCAATATGGAAGAGATGCAGAAGATACCCTACGCGTCAACTGTACGAAGTTTGATGTATGTTATAGTGTGTACATGCCCAAACATAACATATGCGATTGGTGTTGTCAGTCGGTATCTTGTCAATCCTGGCAAAGAGCATTGGGCAGCAGTGAAGTAGATACTACGGTATCTAAGAGGCTCATCCAGTTTGAACATATGCTATGGTGACGAAAAACCTGTGTTAGAGGGCTACACAGATGCAGATATGGCAGGTGACATAGACTCTAGGAAGTCTACATCGGGGTTCATGTTCACATTTGCAGGGGTAGCGATTTTTTGACAGAGCAAGCTCAAAAGGTAGTAGCATTGTCGACTACAGAGGCCGAGTACATCGCAGTCACAGAAGCATGTAAAGAGATGTTTTGGATGAATGGGTTCCTACAGGAACTTAGCCTGAAGCAGGAGCAGCACGTGGTCTATTACGATAGCCAAAGTGCTATACACTTGAACAAGAATCCAAGTCAGCATTCCTAGTCAAAGCACATAGAGATTTGGTATCACTGGATCAGAAATACTTTGAAATAGAAGGTGATACAGCTTGAGAAGGTCCACACGGATGATAATGGATAAGACATGATGACCAAGGCTTTACTCAAGGGCAAGTTTTAGATTTGCAGAAACCAGGCTGGCTTGAAGAAGGTGGATTCATCCTGAGTCGAAAATGGAGAGATTTGATAGGAATTTTTCTCCTCATTACTGGGTTCGATGAAGTCGAACCAGTTTCGATATTATCGATAATTGTCAGATTTTTCACCGCTGGTCGCTGGACAGTTTTGTCCTGTTTTGATATCATCGACGAACTTTAGATGATATCGAAGGCTGTCATCGAGAGACCTTCGATGACATCGATAATTGTCAGAATTTTCACCCCCGGTCGTAGGACAGTTTTGGTACTGTTTCGATATCATCGAAGGACCGTCGATGATATCAAAGGCTGTCATTGAGAGACCTTCGATATCATCGAAGAATTACGCAGATGCAATTGCGAAAACACAAATTCTGCGGATTTTATTTCCTATTTGGATTCTACATCTTTCTATTATTATATAAAGTGGTATATGCGGGATTGGGGTGTATTCTAGGGTATTCTAAGGTTTCCAAAAGGTTTTCTAAGAGGGCTTAGGGCTGTCAAAGGTGAGAGAGAGAGAGAGAGAGAGAGAGAGAGAGAGAAAGAAAGAGAGGAAGCTTGTGGAAGAGAGGTTATACTCGTAGAGGTGATCTACCATATCTCAGCGTTTCCACGTCCTCATAATCGGTGAAATCTCTCCGTTTTCTTTGTTTCTCTTATTGTTTATCCACTCCTGCGTGAGTGAAGAAGGTTTGATCCAAGCGGTATGTGCTTGTGATCGGTTGTACGTTCTACTTCATAGTGGATTGTTGATTTGGACGAGGTCCCGTGGTTTTTACCTCTTTTAGGGTTTTCCACGTAAAATTCTCTGGTGTCGTGTGGTTTATGCTTTGATTTATTTCATTGCTTTATTATTCCATAATTCTGGTTGGTTTCGGGAGGCTAGATCCTAAGGTTTTGTGCAAGGCCCCCAACAGGGCCTACCGTGATGTTTGCGAAAAATCCACCATATCCATATGTTTTCGGAAATCATTTTGGAATAGGCGACTAAAAATAAGCAGGATGCAAGACTCATGGGACCACTCAAGAGGAAAATTTGGTGTAGGAAATGCCTACCATTGAAACCTTATTGGGATCCACTATGACCTATATATTACATCCAAACCATTTATAAGGTCATTCCGACAGTGATGAATTGAAAACAAAAACTCTTAGCATGATAAGAAAATTTTGTGGCTATGCAAATGTTTCAATAGTTTCCTCTTGCGTGGCCCACGCATGTCTTAGAATCGGCTCATTTTTTGTTGCGTGTTTTAAAATGAGCTTGCAAAATGGATGGACAGGTGTATTTCTTACAAACATGACAATGACAATGGCTTCACCTAAACTTCTCCTTTTGCAGGAAATCCACATCCACATAAATTACGGTGGAGTCTACTAGAGGACTGACTAGCACAAACAAGCACGATACTGATAATATAAATGTGGTAATAAAAACTTTATCAGAAAGTACACAAGGTTCAGCTAGAAGCTAAGTTCCAATTTTTCACAATGCCCAATTTTATGTGTATATGACATCCAAGTCGTCTAATGGATTGTTCATCATGAGCATCACATTTTGAAATATGCAACAGTAGTGGGTCAGACATGCTTTATTATTATTAATATTGTTATTATTATTATTAATGTTTAAATAATAATAATAACAAACCGTACACGTCCTTACCGTGAAAACAATAGCCTCACCACAAAGATCAGGCCGGTCCACTCATCAAATGGGACATCTGTACAATTAAATCAGACCATCGGTTGTCCACTGATCCCAGAGGCGTGGTCCACCCGATGTGCAGAGATACATGATTTTTTGTGCCATCTGATCTTCCTAGTGGCGGGAAATACTTGATTGGAAGACCACGAGTTGACTTTCTTCGGTATGTAGCAAATCATATCTCGTCCACGTGCTTGCACCACGCAAGTGGAGGGGCATTTAAGTCTTCTTTTGGGTCCTTACTCTTACTCGGGTAGTAGACTCTCAGGAGTTTCAACACCGGGTTCGAATACCCATTGGTGGTGAAATTCCACTACGGTGTGCGTGTGTGGGATGTGTGTAAAAATAAAAATAAAAATTTAAGTCTCTTGGTGTTTTTATTTTTGGTAATTATAGTTATTTGATCCTTTCACAGAACGTGATGGTTGATACTCTGGTATAATAAATCATCTCAGTTACATAATCAAACTAAAGTTTAAATGGCTCAAATTGCATAACATTCCAAAGGTAGGCCATCACCCAAAAATAAGACTGGTTCAACATTCCTAACATATGATTAGGTATATATATTTGGTGAACTCCCTGTTTATAATTTAAACTGTCCATTAAATACCTACTTACTGATTATTTAGATAATTAAATCCATATAACTTTTGGTTTATGATCTATCTAAGATTTATCACGCAGATGGATGGTTTTATCTGAGTTTCCTGTATGCCACGTGGACAGTTTCTTACTGCCTGCGTATCAGTGAAGAAACTCTTGCAAGGGACGCGGATTAGCTACTGACAGGTTGAGTAGGGAGACTTGCTACTGAAGTGACGTCACCAAGTTCTGGCCCTACTGACAGGTTGAGTAGGGAGACTTACTACTGAAGTGACGTCACCAAGTTCTGTGGGCCAGACTATGATGTATGTTTTGTATTTACATTGCACATCCATTTGGAGAGATCATATTAGGGCATGATCCAAAGAATGAATTAGATCTAAAGCTCAAGAGGACCCATCTCACAAAACAATGAGGAGCTCTAAGGGCCACAAAAGTTTTAGATCAAGCTAATAGTTTTGTTTTCCCTTCCTTCATGTCTTTTAACACATGAACAGGTTGGATCTATAAAAAAAACATCATGGTGGATCTTTGGAATGTTTCAACGGTGGGCTTCACTCTCACCACTGTTTTATGTGGTGGGGTCCACCCCAGCCTTGGATCTATCTCGTTCTTTGGACCATACCCTAAAATGATCTCTCCAAATGTATGGACGGTGTGGATAAAACACATACATCATGGTGGGGCCCACAAAACTTGGTGACGTCACTTTAGTAGCAACTCTTGGTCGGACTGCTCGAGTCCTAGCTCGTGCTCGGCTCGGCTCGGTCTTCGAGCTCAAAACAACAGCTTGTGCTCGGCTCGGCCGAGTTCGAGCTGAGTTCGAACAGAGTTTGAGCCGAGGAAGAGAGGGAGGAAGAGAGGTATATATACCCTGAGAGCTTCTTCGTCATCTTCCTCATGAGAAGACTACGAGAAAACATTATCGACAGTGGTGTTCCTCCACATCGAAGAATCATTCCGCCGCAAACTTCCCACTCTATAAAGATCCGTATTGTCCATTGAAATTCCCAACAAAACCCCACCAAAACTAAGAATTTCTAATGTGCAGAGCCTCAGCTACTGATTTTTAGAGTTCGAAAAACACAGAAAGAGAGACGATTTTATTTTTCTCGAAAAAAACCAACAAAAACCCAGAAATATTCTTCAAGCCTGAGTACAGGAAAGTTGAATTTACAATGTATAGAGCTTGAAAAACACATAATGAAAGAGGGAGCTTGAAGGGTATATATACCCGGTACCTGTTGCGAGATGTCTTAAATTTGAGTCCTTTCGCAACTGGGATGCGGAAAGGAGTTTCGCGGATTTTGTGTCGCAAGTCCTTTCGCAACTGGGATGCGAAAGGAGTTTCGCGGATTTTGTGTCGCAAGTCCTTTCGCAACTGGGATACGAAAGGGAAGTTGCCAAAACTATAAATTGGGGTGCCTAGGGCTATTCTAATATATTTTAAGACTTCCTAAAGGTATTCTAAAGGGTTCTAGGGTTATCAAAGGGTGTAGCAAGGGTGAGATTCGAGGTTGTTCGAATCGGGTAAGTCCTTTCTCTTTGTAATTGATGCTTTCATAGTGGTGATTTGTCGCTTTGTGCCGTGGTTTTTTCCTGCAAGGGTTTTCCACGTTAAATCTGTGTGTTCTCTTTTCTTGTGTATGTGATTGGTGCCATTGGATTACCATCCTAGATCTAGATCTGTGTGATTCCGCAGGCCAAAAATCCCAACAAGTGGTATCAAAGCAATCGGTTGGGACACAAATCTGAATATGAGGGATTAGTAATAATGGCGAGCGCCAGGTATGAGATTGAGAAGTACTCAGGGAAAAATAATTTTGAGTTATGGAAGATCAAGATGATGAGTTCCTTAATTAAGCAAGGCGAAGATGGTGCTCTTGAGGAGCGGAAGTCCACCATGAAAGATGATGATTGGAATACTCTTGATAAGAAAGCCTTATCATCGATCCGTTTATGTCTCACGGATGAGGTTCTCTACAACGTCATGAGGGAGAAAACTGTGGCTAATTTATGGGCGAAGTTGGAGGATGTTTATGCGAAGAAATCCTCTGAAAATCGTCTGCACTTGAAGCGGCAGTGGTATAACTTCAAGATGGCAGAGGGTGGAGATCTGGAGGCTCACATCAGCAATTTTAATAAATTGGTTTGCAAATTGCTCGATATGGATGAAGTGATGAAAGATGAAGAACAAGCATGTATGTTGCTGAATTCTCTCCCGGCGTCCTATGAGTCATTCAAGGATACTATGTGCAGCATGAACAAAACCCTGAGTGTCGACACTGTTATCTCAGCCCTTCAAGGGAAGGCTATGAGACAGCTAGATAGCAACATAGGGACATCTTCTGATGCACTGTTTACAGTGGGTAGGAATTCTGAACACAGTACAGGTTCTTCAGGTTCTAGATCCAAATCCAAGGGCAAGGGCAAAGGAAAGGTAAAGTGCTGGAATTGTGGGAAGGAAGGACATGTGAAAAGGGATTGTGAAAATCCTAAATCTAAGAGGGAAGATTCTGAGGCTTCATACAGGGAGGCTAACACTGCCACGTCAGATGAATCGAGTGGATGTGATGGTGATGTTTTGTCTGTGTCTTCGCTCAGACGGTCATACGATGATCGTAAGGACGAGTGGATGCTAGACACAGGGGCATCTTTTCACATGACTCCTCATCGGAGTTGGTTCACCAGCTATAGGGAGTGCGATGGTGGACAAGTATTTATGGGCAATGACATTGCCTGTAATGTTGTGGCTATTGGTACGGTACGCATCAGGATGTTTGATGGGGTGGAGCGTACTTTGACTGATGTCAGGCACGTTCCTGATTTGAAACAAAATCTGATTTCTCTTGGTGTGCTTGAGGCAAAGGGATACAAGTACACAGGTATTGATGGTGCTCTTAAGGTATCCAAGGGGGCACGGGTAGTCATGAAAGCGCAACGACTCGATCATGTTTACAGGTTGATCGGGAGCACTTCAAAAGGTGGAGCTACAGTGGATGTAGCGAATTCCACCTCTGCACGTGTGTGGCATGATGGGCATGGCCACATGAGCGGGCAGGGCAGGAAGGCTGAAACGTGCGGACAGGGATACAGAGCAGGTGGAGCAGCCACCTGTGAGAAGAACCACATGGCATGATTGCAGGATATCGGCAAGGTACATGGACGACTCCAATATTGCAGGGGATTCATCTTCTATTCTGATGGCTCTAGGTGAGCCTGGTGCTGAGAAGTGGAAGGTGACTATGGGCGATGTGATGGATTCGTTGTACCAGACCGACATATGGGAGCTGGTGGAGCTTCCAGTGGGCCGGTGAGCGGTTGGATGTAGGTGGACCTTCAAGAGGATACAGTATAGATACAAGGCGAGGTTGGTAGCGAGGAGTTATTCTCAGAGAGAAGAGATCGGCTTCTCAGAGATATTCGTGCCGACGGTATAGCAGGTATCTATCAGATCCGTGATTGGCGCTGGTTGGCCAATGTGATCTTGAGCTATGATGTGATGCAGAAATAAGAGAAGAGGTCAAGAAGCTACACGGTTGAAGATTGAAGACATGGTGGAGATTGTTGCGAGATGTCTTAAATCTGAGTCCTTTCGCAACTGGGATGCTGAAAGGAGTTTCGCGGATTTTGTGTCGCAAGTCCTTTCGCAACTGGGATGCGAAAGGAGTTTCGCGGATTTTGTGTCGCAAGTCCTTTCGCAACTGGGATACGAAAGGGAAGTTGCTAAAACTATAAATTGGGGTGCCTAGGGCTATTCTAATATATTTTAAGACTTCCTAAAGGTATTCTAAAGGGTTCTAGGGTTATCAAAGGGTGTAGCAAGGGTGATATTCGAGGTTGTTCGAATCGGGTAAGTCCTTTCTCTTTGTAATTGATGCTTTCATAGTGGTGATTTGTCGCTTTGTGCCGTGGTTTTTTCCTGCAAGGGTTTTCCACGTTAAATCTGTGTGTTCTCTTTTCTTGTGTATGTGATTGGTGCCATTGGATTACCATCCTAGATCTAGATCTGTGTGATTCCGCAGGCCAAAAATCCCAACAGTACCGAGTCAAGTCGAGTTCGAGCAGTATACGAGTCGAGTTGAGTCGAGCTAGGTCCAGCTCGGACTCGACTCGAAATGTTCCGAGCTTCTAAAAAATGGCTCGACTTGGTTCGAACAGAGTTTCGATCCAAGTCGAGTTGAGCTTTTCCGAGCCGAACGAGTTACCGAGCTAACTCTGCCTGTGTACAGCTCTACTGTCAGTATTCAATCTGCGTCCCTTGTAGAGTGTCAAAGTTTTTCTTTTCCATGATTTCTTCGCCAAAATATTTTGACCGGACCTGCTTTACCTTTATTATTATTATTATTATATTTTTTTTACACATCGCCACCCGGAAGCGGATTGGCTGGTGTGCCTCACACCACCGACCTGGCTGGTGTGGGTACGTGTCCTGCTAAGATGAGTGTTGATGCACCTTGAGCTTTGAGTTGTACAAACGGTCCAAAGGATATCAAAGTTACATGGCCCTTACAATGATGCATTTATTATATCCATACCGTTCATCCATTTGGCGAGATAATTTTAGTGCATGATCTCAAAAATGATTCATATCCAAAGTTTAAGGGGATCACACCACAAATAGTAGTATGATAATGATTCTCACTATTAAAACATTCGTAGGTCAACAGTACCATTTTTTTTTCCATACAATCTGTTCATAAGGTCGCACAGACCTGGATGAAGAGGAAAAACAAATATCATATTGATCCAAAACTTTTGTGACTCCCAAAAGGGTTTCAATGGTAGACGTTCAATCCCCCACTGCTTTTTATAGTGTGGTCCACTTGATCTTTAGATCTGAAATATTTTTTCGGCTTAAGCCTTATGATGAGCTTGCCAAATGTACGGACGGTTTGGATATAATACATACCTTATGATGGGACCCACAAAACTTGGTGACGTCAATACACCAGCCATGTCGGTGGTGTATGGTACGCCAGCCAATCTGCTTTCCCACACCCATTCGCACTACATGCTCCCTCGGTGCTTGGTATCAGTGTTGAAACTCTTGTGAGTCTACCGGACCTATCTACCTATCTTTGAGCCGAGCTTGAGTAACTCGCGCAATGAACCTACCGGGGTTACCTTCTCAAACGGAGAGCCATGTGGGCATCAATTTCACACGAGATCTACCCCATCCATCACGCAAGCTGCCTCACTTGAACCACTAAACCAAGAAATTATCATCATCGACGATTAAGATGGAACGTCCACCATTGGCTTTTTTAAGACCCACCGTGGTGTTTAAACGGGATCTAATTCATTTATCTTATGTGACTCGTTGGGGTGAAAGAATTACCTAAAATTCATAATGCTCCGTAACTTAGGAAGGCCATACCAATTGAATTTAGAGGTTTTGGCCATAAATGTTTTGGGTAGCCACATTGAGAATTGGATCATCTTCTTTATCCTGATCAACGCCCAGCAAAGGGTGTGTTGTACGCAAGGCTGTCAACGGGCTAGGCCTGGAGTCAGCTTTTCGAGTCATGCTGTTGGGCCAGGCTTATTTAAAATTTCGATTTTGATAGGCCCAACCCTGGCCCATTGACGACCTTAGGTGTGCCTGGATTTCATGTTTTTAAAGGTATTTATCTTCCATTGATGAAAATAAGCTCCGTTCGTACCTGTCATGCGGTCCCAAGTATTTTTATTATCTTTAAGGCTATTTTGATTTACCGTAATGAATTTAAAAAATTGAAAAAAAAAAGGAAAAAAAAAAGTACATTATCTCCTTGCATTAGGGCTTTTTTTAAAAATAATAATAATAAGAAGCCCCAAATGTATGGGGAGTATATTTCATGAAAACGAACCTTTACAAGTCTTTCAGATCAAGGCCAGGTGAGTAAGCCCAGGCCAAGACCTATCTTAAAAGGGGAAAACACACAAGTAGGATAATATACTAGGGAAAGGCGGGAAAACGATGGGTCTCTCAAACAGCGTCGAGACCCACCTTATATAGAAGAATGGAGCCTTTAATAGCCAGAGGCAGCTCAGACACATGATGGGCTAGGAAGAAAAGATGAAACTCGGACCCCATTCGAGCCATCCCATCCGTTGGGTCGTTACTTTCCGTAAGCACATGTCCGAATTTGAAGGACCCGGAGGACCTCAGCCTATCAATTCTCTTCAACTAGGAATTCCAACGCCAATTGGGGTCAAACGAGCCGTTGGGAAGAGCCACCACAGACTTCAAATCAGATTCAACCTCCACCTGTTAGAGCCCAAACTCCAAGCAGAGAGCAAGACCGTTGTAGACAGCCCTGAGTTCTGCTCTTGTGTTGGAGCCTGGGTCGTAGCCCATAGCGAAAGCGAAGCAAAGATCCCTGTCATGACGTCTACAAATGCCGCCTCCTCCTGACATCCTAGGGTTCCCCAAGGTAGATCCATCAACATTTAGTATCACCCACCCCTTACACGGCCTAATCCATTTAACAACGGAGAAGGAGGGAGGAGTAGAGGGAGGGACGATGATGCTCAGCCTCTCGATCCATCGTTGGCGGACACGGAAGCCTCTCCTGCTCGTTGACTCCAGCGAAATCATGTAAGAAAGCCTCCACTTCACCCTGCCAATCACTGTAATCGGGGGAGCCCCATCAAACCTGACCGAGTTCCTTGCCAACCAGATCTCCCATAAGACCAAACAAGGAGTAATGCCCCCGCAGAAGATGAACATGGCTGGAGGGTTGATTCGGCCTCCACCATTTGGAGAGGAAGCCCTCCATTGACGTTGAGGAAGGAACTGTCGAACCAAAAGCTGAAAAAAAAAATACCCATATGGCGGATGCTAGATTCCCACTCATGAATAGATGGACTAGAGATTTAGAGGTGGGACGGGATCCTTGAGTGCTTGGACATCATGAACATCTCAATCAATGCCAGGTGGACCCCTTTTCTCTAGATGGCCATGTCGACCAGGATAGCGATATTCAGCAGTCTCCACACAAAAACTGAGATCTTGGGAGGAAGAAGGGCATGTCAGACCCACTTGGCCCAACCAACACGAAGCAACCTATCTCGGATAATGGTCCAGGCGGATTTGACTGAGAACTGACCCGACAGTTCCATCGGCCAGAAGTTCTTAGTTGGTTCTTCCGAAAGGCAGAATCCTCTCGAAAAGATGAGATGTAAGACCTCCTGAGGCAAGAAGGTGAGCACCGAGGATGGAGGAAGAGGGCCATTTGGGCCAAAGAAGTCTTTAATCTATAGCGACAATAAACTAGGGGGAATCGACTGGGTCACTCGAAGAGCTAGTGGGTCGAGACCTGTCCAGTTAGAGGACCATAAATTGTCAAGCCCCTGGCCAACTTCTGAAAATGTGGTCTGGATGAGCAGAGGGAGGAGGCGACTGATGCTTTTCCAAAGCGGAGAGGGAGAGGAAGAAGGGGACCTTGCCATTCCAATATTGAGGTCGAAGGAGTATTTGACCCTCGTGGTTGTGCTCCAAAGACTGTACTGATTACCAAACTTGGCTGCCCAAGCCATCTTTAAACAGAGAGCCTTCTTGATCTCTACCAATTTCCTGAAACCGATTCCTCATTCGTCTTTAGTCCTAGACAAATCTTTCCAATCCTCTAGTGGAGTTTGCGCCTGCCGTCAGCCCAACCCCAAAAAAAGATCGCAAACCTCTTATCAAGTTCATTGAGAACCGCCAACGGGACCTGAGAGGTAGCCAAGGTGTGAATGGGGATGCTTCCTAAGACATGCTGAAAGAGGACAACTCTACCTGCTTGAGAGAGACATCTGGCTTTTCAACCAGTGATGCGTGCCTCAACTCTCTCCAATAGGGGACATAAAATTGCACTCTTTGTTCTGCCAGTTATTAGAGGCACCCCCAAGTAGATTGGACAGGTCTTGGTTTGAGGGATCCCCAGATATGACTCAATGACCCTGACCCTGCTAGAAGACGTTTTCTCCGAACAGAAAAAGGAGCTCTTGAGATGATTAATTTTCTGCCCAAACGCCTCCTGGTTGGCCTGCAAAAACCTATTCAGCTCACGAAGGGACCTAGCCCCACTGTTAAGGAAGAGGATCGTGTCATCGGCATAGAGGAGGTGAGAGATCCGGGGGCATCTTTGGCTAAGTTGGAATGGCTTGCAGCGACCACTGTTCATTAGATGATGGAAGCCCCTGCTAAGAGCGTCAGCCGCAAGAATGAACAGGCTCGGGGAGATGGGGTCCCCTTGGCGAAGCCCTCTGGATGATTTGAAGAAGCCTGCAGCCGCCCCATTAATTAGAATAGAAAATCAGTTGTTACACCAACATTTTTTCACAAGATTAATCCAGCTGTCGCTAAAACGAAAGGCATATAACACTGATTTAGGGAAATTCCAGTCGACCCTGTCATACGCTTTTTCCATGTCTAGCTTGATCACAAAGTTGCCACCACGTACTTTTTTTCTGATCTCTCTGATGGTTTCCTGGGCAAGAGCAATGTTTTCGGCAATGTTATGGCCTTTAATAAAAGCCCATTGTTCTACAGAGATCAACTTAGGGAGGAGAGCACTAAGTTTAGAAGAAATAATTTTTGTACGGATCTTATAAACGTGGTTGCACAAACTAATTGGCTTGAAGTCTGAGAGTCTCTTAGGGTTCTGGGATTTTGGAATTAGGTATATAAGAGATATAATGAATGCTCTAGGGATGACCTCGCCCCGAAAGAGACTCTTAGTTGCATTATGGATGTCCTGGCCAATTATGTCCCAACACCGGATGAAGAACGCACCTGTAAAGTCGTCCGGGCCTGCTGCGCCATCGATGGGGAGGGAGAAAGTTACTTACTTGGTTTCTTGGAAGGAAGGCATGCTCATCAAGAATGAATTGTCGGCGTTAGACACCAGCCGATGGATAGCTAATAAGATAGATGGATTTGCAACCAAGATATCTTCCTTGAAAGAAGTTCGCAGTGCCTCACTGCCACAACTTTTATACCCTCCAAATCAGCTACAACCTGTCCCGATTCTAGTTCTATCTCCTTGATTTCAGCCCTCCAATGGTCCTTTTTGCAATGGCATGGAAGAATTTAGTATTTCTGTCACCCGCTTTAAGCCAGTTATTCCTCACTTTTTGCTTCCAAAATGTCTCTTCTCTCAGCTTTGCATTTGCCAAATTGCTTTTATCTGCTAGAAAAACCTACTGAAAAGGGTTGTCTGAACCTGACTGAGCCGTCGTGGCTTGCATCTGACTCTCAGTGTCTGCCAGCACTTTCTCCGCTACCTTGACATGCTCGTAGACATTGCAAAAAACTGCTTTGTTCCAAAATTTGAGCGCCAACTTGACCCTTTTAATTTTGAGCATCACGTTGATCATAGGTTGGGGGGATGCATACCCCTCCCAAGCCGATTTAACAACTTCCAGGAATCCTTCATGTTGAAGCCACATTCTTTGGAATCTGAAAGGTTTCACAACTTGGTTGCTATGTGGATTAGGAAAGCGGATAAGGAGGGGGGGCATGATCTGACGAGGCCCGCGGGAGATGGTCGACACGAAACATAGAGAAGGAGTCCATCCATGTTGTGTTGAGGAACGCTCTGTCTAGTCTAGACCAAACTCTTGCATCCCCAGAATGATTGTTACACCGCGTGAACTTGTTTCCAGTGAAACATGCATCCACCAGCCTGGAGGTGTTAATTGCCTCAGTAAACTCCTCAACACTGGCATGATCGAAGGCCCTACTACTTCTTTTCGAAGATTCAACAACTGCATTAAAATTGCCGCAAACTACCCATGGGACAGCGAAGGATCTGAATAAGTCGGTCATGTCTGCCCAAAGCTCTCTTCTTTGGGATCTAGAACATTTGGTGTAAACTATTGAGAGCTTAATCTGAACCTGAAAATTCAGCAAGCTAATAGACATTGTTAGCATTTGGTTAGAAACAACAACAACAGAAATGTTAATGGGGCTGTTATAGAACACCCATATTTTTCCTCCCATGTCTGCATTGGAGATTGATGCATGGAAACCTAATTTTAAGCCTGTCCGAACTCTCTTGCTATCATTGATCATGGGCTCGAGGATCGCCAGAATATATGGTTTATGCTTCGAGATTAGCCTCTTGATCGTTCTAATGGTATGGCCGTTGCCTACTCCTCGGGCGTTCCAGATAAGAAAACTATCCATAAGTACCCCAACCATACTTCACTGTCCTCTTCTTCAATCTTCTTAGTCTATGTTTCCAATCTTCAGTTGGTCCCAATGCAAGAGCTATTCGCTGAATTATGCTTGCATTTTACTTGCCTATGGTCTTCTTAGCTTTGATTTGTTTACTTTGATTGGATGGGGTTGAGTAGCATCTTCCGATTGTGTCCTGAGAATCTTCGTTGGCTGGTTGAGTGGGAATTTGAAGATGTGTATTATCTGCATTTGTAACTACATGGACAAGCCTTACTTCACTATCCTAGCCTTCCTAGCTTTCCCGACCCGGGCCTTCTTTGCTGAGAAAAGAAGCTTGATCAACCTTAGGGTCAGTTGGCCTATCTGTTTGCCGCTTCTCAGAACACCTATTGGGGTAGGGAGACCAAACATCAAGGGAATTTAGGACGCATGAGGAAAGGGAAGTTTGAAGGGAGGAAGCTTTAGAGTTAGCCCAACCTTCAATGCGATATTTAATAGATGGATTATTCAACGTTAGGGCTTGATTGAGAACTTGTAAATATAAGTAAATGAGAAATGAATTTGGAGGTTAATGAATTGAGAGTAAATTACTTACAAAATTATATTTAATTGAGAGTAAATGAAATGCATTTGAAATCAAAATATCTCTTTAGATGTGAGTAAATGGAAAGAATTGAAATGTATTTGAATTTGTCAATGTATTCACAGGAATATATGTGATATCCTAAAGCAGCTTGAATATCATAACTTAGTGTACATATGCGATATTTAATAGATGAATTATAATAAGTCAATTGAAATATATACTTTAGTAAAAAATGAGGAAATTTTGAATCTCAGGTAGAGCACAAACTTGCCAACATTTTTTAATTGTTTGTTTAAATGGCTATACTTTGGACTATTTGTATCATTCTTTTGTGTAATTTTAGTGATGTAGCCGATATTTGTTTTGTTTTGAAGTATCGTTAGCATGACATGTATATGGAGGACATGTACATAATAACAACTTTGTTTACACGTACAACTCTTTAAGAGAGTCCAAAAAGACATTTCACCCCATTTACTTTCAAATTATCTGTAATGGAAAGTATTTAACTTACTCCCATTTCATTTCATTTAGGGCCCGTTTGGATTCGCGTATTGCATTGTATTGTATTGTATTTGGGTACTGTTCATGTAACATTGGACGATTTTCAGAATACATCCAAATCAATTAGATACTAATCAATGTTTGGATATGAGGTATTGTTTGGCATAGTATACAGTACGTAATACATATTACTGTTTGGATAGGATGTATTATGTCTGCGTATTGTACAATCATACAAATTTTAGGGGTTTGATCTTGAAGTCTCCCTCCTCCAATCTGCGGCAAGATTTTAGCCAAAATCTGATATGAGAAAGCAGAGTGTTGTCCTTCATCTCCGCCACCAATGACCACTGAAACAAAGGCTGTGCATTATCTACCACTTCTGGATCCAAGCTGACCTTCGTTCCAACCACAGTGGTATTTCTCCATAGCCATCTCCCATGATTCGAGATTTCGGTATTATTCTGTCCTTCTCTATTCATCTTCGGTTGGAACTACTCAGGCCCCATTCCTATCACCGCCTCCATGAAAGATCTTGGCATCGATCCACCTGCCACACTCCCTCTACTAGGATTAAAGGTTAGTGATCCTCTGTTTGACCTTCCTGCTCTCCCAACCCCAACCCTCTCACTCTTCGTATCTCCCTGTTCACCCACCCCTTTTCAATTCTTCCTTTTGATTAACCACTTCAGGAATGAATCTTGCTTTTTGCACCAACAGTTCCTACCCTTCAAATCTCTCTCCATTCAGCGGCTCCACCACTTTACGCAACTCCTCTTTCATTCCCATTCGGACGAAACTCGAAAGTAAAGTCACAAGGAGTTGCAGAGGCTTAGTGGCGTGGATTCACCACCTCCATGACATCTCTTGGCCATCAAAAGACTCGAGAGAAATTTATCGGCATCCATCCCTTTAGGAACCTTATAACAAATAGGATCGGCAGCTCCACCAGATGTGATTTGACCCCATCCTTTCGAAGGGCTCACCCAGCTTTCTTCCTACCTACCTGAACCTGTTTACCCCTACCTGCCTCATTTTTGAGAATGATAATACGATGCAGTGCAGTGATTCGGGAGTAATGACGGCAAGCCAGAATTCTGATAACACTATACCGCGGTTTCGATTTATTGGAAACGGTATGAAATTGCGCGTGTAGGATACGACGCTTGTACGCTCCAATCCAAACACTGAATAATGAGAATATTCGGAAATAATAAGTTACAATACGATACAACGCACTCTTATACGTGAATCCAAACAGGCCCTTACATGCATTTACTTTCATCAAATACCCTTCAAATACTATTTACCTCTATTTACTCCGGCTTCGATCCATTTACCTCCATTTATTTACTTTCATCCAAACGGCCCTTTAATTGTATTTGACTGCAATGGTATTTTTTTTTCCAATATTTAATTTATCCATGAAAATAATATAATAATGACCTTTTATATATTTTTAATGTCACATCATGTTCAAAATAAATTAAAATTAGTTGTTTGATTAGAACTTTTTACCATAATTACATGAAGAAGAACCATGATTACAATTTAATTTACACGTCTCCCTAATACAATTGCATTTGACCGGTCATTCCTTTGTTTAATCTGATTATGGTAAAATCATAGAAATGACATACTTCCTTTACTTACAGCCTATTATGGTTAAATCAAACATGTGTTAGTGGGTTTGGCTTCATGGCTCCATGGTAGACAAACTACGTTTCAACATAGATCATAGAATTGAGTGCCCATGTGAGTGTGTGTGATGTGTGTGTAATATATATATATATATATATATATATATATATATATATATATATATATATATATATATATAAAGGCCCTTGGTGGCCACCTTTACACAATATGTAGTAATTAGTGTGAATTAGTCATCATTAATGCCTTTGGGAGAGTGCACTTGAGGTGAGTTAGAGTAAATTTCACGTCAAATGTATTAATTATTTATTATTATTATTATTATTATTTTTTTTTTTTCTGGAAATCAATAAATGCATGTGATTTCATTTCACATAAATTTTGAATACGACCTGCTCACAGGATAAAGTTCTATTTTATTTTTTTTCACCAATGCACTTTAAATGCAAGGGGGCTAAACACATTCATCTTGATTCAAGTTTATTTCAATTGAAAGGTAGTTAAACATAACAATTATTCCAATTCACATGAATTTCATGATAATTATCTAGAGCTATATGTGAACTGAGTTAGCTCGGTTAACTCGCTCGACTCAACTTGAAAAAGCTCGAATCAACTCAGTTTGAAACTGAGTTCGAGCCAAGTTGAGCTAATTTTTTGAGCTCGAAAAAATTTCGAATCGAGTTCAAGCTTGCCAGAGTGGTAGACTCTGAGGAGTTTCAACATGAGGTCTTGGGTTCGAAACCCATAGGTGGTGAAATCCTACTACGGCGTGTGTTGGTGTGTGGCGGGTGCGTGTGTTTAAAAAAAAAAAAAAGGCCTTGCCCAAGCTAGACTTGATTCGTATCGAACCCCAACTCGAATCGAACGTGGATCAAACCGGTTCGGTGAACAAGTTATTTTGATATTAATGTTGCTCACCAAGTGTTTGATGAAATGACTCAACGAAGTGTTGGCTTGTGGCGAGGAAGGTATGGATATGAAACAAATACCTTTGTATATTGATTTTGATGTCGCCTATTGAGTGTTTGATGAAATACATATAAATTGTTGGTGCTGTTTTATATACCGTGAAAAATTGAAAGTGTATTTCATGTGCTTGAGAAAATGCCGCATATGCTCGATCTTGACTTAAACTTGGTTGGAACTCGCTAGAGCTGCTAACCAAATCGTGCCGAGATGGCCTGTCAGGCTTGGGGACCAAGCCAAGCTGAGTTCATGCTGAGGTCAGCTGGTGGCCAAGCCAAGTCGAGCTCTGCCAAGCGGACTTGGTTCGACACGTGTACAACTCTATAATTATCCATCCATGTTATATATAAGCTCCCGATCGGTTGCTTGCGAAAGTTCATGCAAGCAAGCACCCGGTGATAAAGGACCAAATGGCATGTAAAGATCAACCAAACTCTTCATCGGGTGAGCACATCATAAAGAATCAGGGCTCCAGCGTTCATCAGGTGCGTCACTCACGTATTTGTCAACGCCCGCATTCAACGTACATTACGTGGTTTAGCCTGATGAGCGCGATCTCTTGATTTATGAAACACAATATCTGCACCGAAGGGCCCATCCAAAATGCGTGGCTCTGATTTTGTGCTGGATGACACGTGTCGACGGGTGAAAGCCTGAAAGGTGAGTGAAATCGTCGGAAGTGACATGCGAGTTTTGTCCCGTCCCGCATTAGTTTGGCATTTGAGGCGAGAGGGAGTTGCCTGATCCTCAGGCGGAGGGTAATGGTTGATACGCAATTACGCATGCAATTCCAGGTTGTCCACTTGCCACAGAATAACTCAAATTCAAATGTCAAAACTGCGACACCATGCAGATAGGTCGTCGTCCAAAAAGCAGACTACTTGGATGATCCTAACCTTTGAATTCATGCCATTAGTTAGTTTACATTTCAACCGTCTATGACATGTCCAACAATCGTCTAGCTAGATCATGATCCATCTGAAATGGGTCCCAGAACTTAGGACGGTTTAATTTGAACTGCATGCATGCCATGCGTACAATTTATTAATGCCTGCGTATCAGCAATCACACTCTGCAGAGTATCAAAGTTTTACCCTTAGGACCACTGTTCTTTGGATGGGTGATACCTCAAATTATTTTTGGCATGGCACCCTTAACCTTTCGATTTGGTGGCCTACAGATGGACAGTTAAGAACTTAACTACAGCAACGATCCTCATTACATTAAGAAGTTCCTCATGTTCATTGCTAGGTTCTTCCAATCTCTGAGAATTTCGAGGAATTCTCCATCCAGAGTGGGATTTAACAGACCAATGGTCTGGATTACCAATCGTGGCCCACTTCTTAGAACTAAAGGTTGTGTATGCTACGAAAAGATATGGACCCGGTATCATATGATTCTTCGGGCTGCAGCTCAATATGAATAATTCTTCAGGCTACCAAAACAGGCCCTTCGAATAATTCAGATCTACCTGTATATTTAAGTTTCTAATTTTTTTAATTAATTTATAATATATATAAATTTCAATATTTTATTTCCAGCTTAGATTATCTGGATAATAGTGTAAGAAAAATGTCAAAATCTGAAAATCTCCCAAGATTCTTAAGCCAAGAAGACTTACTATGTTTTATTTTTTATTTTTTTTTACACACGCACATACACCGTAGTGTGACCGGGTGTTGAAACTCCTGTGAGTCTACCAGCGGAGCAAGAGTAAGGATCCAATGACTTACTATGGTTTAATAACAGAACCACAGTCCACATTCAAAGTGCAGTTGTGCCCACCCGTATAAGTGGGGATGGCCCCATTTTTCGGGGTAAGGAACAACCGAGAAAGAGCCCATCGGATGGACTGCCTAGATCTCTCACACATGTAACACTCAGTGCATGGCACTCGCATAAAATGTTCCCGAAAAGAAAACATATGCTTCCTAATATACGGAGGAGGGATTGGAAAAAAGGAAAAAAAAAAAAAAAAAATCACTGAACCACCTGCAAATTTGTACACTAGCTCAAGAATAAAGGGTGGCATAGGAATCCTCCGCCCCCCTTGCAATGTGGGAAAAGGACAAAACCAAGGGATGGAATAGACAATGGCGGATGTAACACGAGCGACGCCCGTGCGTACGTCGCTAGCGCTTGATGGTTGGATTCTCCTCACCCCTTTTGATCCATATGAATCTTCTCAACGGACGGTTGGATTCTCGCCACCTACTCCGAGTCACTGTCCATACTTTCCATACCTTTTAACCCTCTTCGCTTCTGCAGAAACCATGAACCCAATATCAATCATAAAAGAAAAAAAGAAGAAAAAAACAAAATACCACAAGTCTACACTATTCGGAATCAATTGGTGAGCAATCGAATGAGACTATGGTGATTATCCTAACCATTGAATCGGTGGCCATCAAGATGGAAAGTAATAACAAAAATGGTTTGGCCCAAACAATCATTGGATAACACTCCATCCTAATGGGCCCACAGTTTAGATGGACCGGATTGTTTAAATGCAAGCCACATGCACTGAGTCAACCGAAATCTAAGGGGAAAAATCAGTAATGCAAGGAAAATTGTCCAACATGAAGCACTTCGGCAGTGAATGAATATCACCACAGCCCATCTAAGATCATTAGACCCGAAAGATGATCGGAACGAGCGGCCCACTTCCCATCATAAGCACCTGATAATCCATACCATTAGTTTCGCACCAACAATTCTCATTAAAATTACTATCCTTAGGGGAAGAAAGCTATACAGAAATCATCCTGGTCCACTTATCAAGTGGGTGACCACCATATAGAAAGAATGGACAGTTCAGAAAACTTGCCAATGGTCCACCATACAACATAAAATGCATGGGCCACCGATATGGTGTTTGCACATGGACATCTCTGCGGCTTGGAGCCGTATTAAGCATTGGTTGGATGTCTCAGACACTTGCAAGGTTGGAAAGAGTGCTGCGTGTAAGTGACAGGAGCAAAGGGGGCGTGGGGCTCGCAAACCTCATATTTTAGGGCCCAAGATAATGGGTGCCACCATCTATTATTATATACATAAATCTTGGGACCCATTTGAAAGGCTGAGAGGCTCGCATCCCGCCCAGTGTCACGAACGCTGTTCTGCTAGAAATATCATAAGAGATTATTTGCAAAGATTGAAAAAAAGCTCATCCACCGTACATGCAGCATGCATGTAGATCCAGACGGTACACGCATGGGTCCATTTGTGGATGGACCATAGCTTGAAAGGTCACAGAGATCAGACAATCTGGACCATCTAATTTAGGCCCTTGAATTTGAACTCCCTTTTTTAACTGCTGATTTGATGGGCCACCAATGGTAAGATAATTCAATTGGATCATTGCTTAAAGAAGTGGACCACTTTATCTCATCAAGAAAAAACTGCAAAATCAAAATTTTAATTAGGTATCATCTTCATCCTGGTACACCTCATCACCAATAATAGTTGGTAAGGGGATCCACTTCATTACACCTTCACAAGTTGGGGGGCCACTTCTTATTTTGGATTTTATTTCAATGCAGACAGGAAGAGTACAAATACAAAGATGGCGTGAATGACACACTATCATACATCATTTTAAAAAATGCAGAGAAATCAGAAGAAAGAAAAATAAATACATAAAAAATGTAACTCTGTTTCCCATTTGTGAAAGAATTCTACAGGTTTAAAGATGTGAATAGAAAAGAAACAAAAAAAAAAAAAAAAAAAAACACTGAAGGGGTTGAAAGAAAGCTCAAGACGAGACTGTCGGCAGCAGGCGAAGAAAGAGATCAGTCACCAATAAATGACAGGCTTCAGGCAAAGAGAGTACCCACTGCAAACCTCAAGTCAATGAGAATCAAAAGGGAAAGGCGAATTAAAAGAGATGAGTTCTCTCTGAGGAAAAACTTGAAAATCATGGATGAATTCGAATAGATGAAGATCAGAAAACAAAATTTGTGTGCATGTAAAATACAAATAAATAATTAGGTCACTACTAATTCAAAAATAACTCTTCATTTCTTTTTTCATTGTAGGAAACTAAATCTTTTTACTTTTTTTTCTTTTTTTCTTTTTTTTTTTATTGATAAAAGAGAACTGATTTTTAAAGAAGGATAAAGAATCCCCCAATAAAAACAAGAGAAACATTTCACAACAATGGTTTAGATTCACCCATGAAATTCTGAAACAATTACCAGAATCCGGCACCTGAAATTCCAGGTGACCGTTCTCACTCCACACAGATCTACATTGAAATGACAAGTTATTTTGATAATGACCAACATACCCTCGAAAGATGCTTCTAGTTCCAGGGACAGGTATGCCATTTCCAAAATAGCATCCTCAGAAATGCAAGAGTTTTCTTCACAGGTATTAAAGGTAAGGAGAAGAAAAGGTACCTACCTTCTTCACGCATTTCTTCTCCCTGACTTCATACCGACCCCTCGTCAGATCAGATAGCCACATCCCAGGAAAGCAGTACTGCCCAAAACCACATCAAAGAAGAAGAAGAAAAAAAAGGATATGAGAAAAATACTCAGGAAGTTAGAAAAATATATAGACGACTGATAAAATCTCAAGAAAGGAAAATGCCTTCTTCTTCCAGTTTGTTGTTTTTCTATGATTTTATATATAGATTATATACCTGGAGGGCCCTATCCACGTTTTTCGCCCTTTTCTTAGGCCTCTGGGGGAGCTTTGTGCCCTTCATAATGAGGAAATCGTCTTCTTTTTCTTTCCTTGACAGGGAGATGTATATCCTGGGCCACTCGAAAATATCAAAATTCAGCTTCTCCCCGGTGGCACTTGGTTCCGGTTCCGACTTAGGCGTGGATTCGATGTTCATGGGGTTGGCTTGCGTCACAGATCCATTCGGCTTCTCCTTGAGAGCAGTCACAGACGAAGAAGCTGTTTTATCGGGCTTGCCGGGTGATGGAGGAGAACGAGACCACTTATCGGTGGAACGACAATTAATACGGGCGTTGCTGGGTGGGGGCCCATTTCCAGGACCCGATTGCTCTTCTAAGCCCCTGATCATGGTAAGAGGAATATGAGAAGGTGGTGATTGCAAGGTAGAAAGGACCAATGACCTTGATCCAGTTGAGTTTTTGCAGGGTGATTATAAAAGCAAAGGTTCGCTACAGAAGCAAAAAGGCAGATACAGAGGGGAACAAGTGACCATAGATCTCTCACACCATTTAAATAAAATATAAAAAAGCATATAACTCACAAAGATTGTTTTTATTAGGTTGAAAGAGAAAGGAGAAATTCATAACATACATATTCCAGTAAAAAGCAAAAAGGGAAAGAATTTCAAAGAAGACAAAAAAAAAGGCAAGGATTTGTGAAATATCTCAATATTACAATAGAAGGCAGAGGTTGGAAAACCAAATAGTTATTTCAAGTTCAACAAATGGAGGAGAAAAAAAAAATCAAGGTGGCCACACAGTGACAAAGGCTGAATTCAAGATATTAATGCTTTGCCTAGAATAAGAAAGGAAAAAAAAAGAAAAAAAGAAGAAAGAAACCAGGGAAATAAGTTTCTACCAGTAAACCACAGTAAAAGCAAAAGGAGAAAAGGAAAAGGAAACACCACGACTTCAAGATGTAATTTAGTTACGTACAAGTAAAAGCTTAGCTAATAGGAAATTTTAGCTGCCAATTATGGCTTGATAAAAAAAGAAGAAGATATCATGGACTCAATCAAAACAAGAAAAGGAACCGACTTACAGAAAAAAAAAAAAAAAAAAAACAAAAAAAAACCAAAAACAAAAAACAAAAAATAATAATAATAAAGGACATCTAAAATATGTCATTCCCACCGGAAAAAAAAAAAGAAATTGGCAAGAAAAATGGCTAAATAGACTTCAAATACTGCAATTTGCAAAGAGTTAGCTACCCATAAGCAAATAAGGAAAAAACAAGAATATTCAGCTAGAACTATATGCTACAAGAAACGCATGCACAGATCTATAACAATGTGATTTTACTATGGATAAAATAAACCACGGTCATTTTGCAAAGAGTTAGCTACCCATAAGCAAAAAAGGAAAAAAGCAAGAATATTCAGCTAAAACTATATGCTACAAGAAACGCATGCACATACCTATAATAATGTGATTTTACCATGTATAAAATAAACCACAGTCATTTTGCAAAGAGTTAGATACCCATAAGCAAATAAGGAAAAAACAAGAATATTCCGCTAAAACTATATGCTACAAGAAACGCATGCACAGATCTATAAAAATGTGATTTTTCTGTGGATAAAATAAACCACAGTCATTGAAATCCCATCAATATGAAAAACAAACAAACAAAAAAAATAAAATGAAAATATCATACATTAAACAGAAACTCAAAACATGAAGAAGAACAAAAAAAGAAAAAAGAAGAAAAAAAAAAAGAACAATAAGAATTCAGGGAAAAAAAAGAACTAAACAAACATAGCAGAAAAGAAGATTCCAAAAACATCTCTATGACTACCTCTCTGGAGATCAACATTGCAAAAGCTACTTCCCACCCAAAAACCAGATTAAGACAAATCTCTAAACCAAGAACATATACAATCAGAAACAGCTCATCCATTTAGTGAAAAAAAATAGGAAGAAGAAGGTCAGTTTTAGAAAAACAGGTTGAACTTAACACGCAAGGACAGCACAAATCATCTCAATCAAATCCAGGACACATAGATGGAGAAGGCAAAACAAAAGAGAACAAGATGTTGCAGACCTGCTCGGCAGAGATCCTGTAGGCTCACGGACGGGCATACAAGGTCTCAGATTCGCGCCCCGGCTGTAAGGAGTAGCACAGGGCGGATGCATGGCGGTGGCCAGCTTCTCCACCCTTGATACCACTCTCCTATGGATCTTGGCCCCTTGCCTTGCCTGAACCGACGACTCATCCGTCACCAACCGGTTATCAGCCCGTGACCCTCGCGATCTCTTGTTCTGACCCCACTGCAACAGAACGTCTCCGACCGGGCCGCTCTCATGGTTATTCGGGCTCTTCACGTCTGTGTGATTTTCGGGTTGCAGAGAATGGGGAATAGCGAATTGTGAGAAGTTCTGGTCTTGGCTGGTAGATGGGGCGGTTCCAGGCCGGAATCTCAGGGCCTTCCCTTCGAAGCCATTGTTGTAGTTTAGGATTCTCCTGCTGTCACCGTCGTCTTCCTTACATGTTCGGAGATTGGGTTTTCTTCCATTACTTAATGGAAGATAATCCGGGCTTACTCTCTGGTATCTGCAACAGAGAGGGAAGCTGTGTTAGCAGATCACAAGTTAGCAAGTAATATCAATGGCCTAAATGCAAAGATCTGCGAAAATCATAGGCGACTCGGTAAAAAGATGAATATAACAAATCAAAGATAATCTCATTATCATGCATACATCAATTCCAAAACAGAAACAAAAAGAAAATGAAGAAAATTAAAAACCAGAACCAAAAAAACCACATTTCTCATAGTTCTACAAGATGAGAACATGAGACCTTTAGAACATCAAAGACAGGAGCTGAAGCCCCTCCACTTGAGAAAACCACCTTCATTCAATAAAGAGATTAGAGCAGATGACGTTTTCTTTCTAATTTTCCTCTTTTTGCCAGAAACCCTGTAAACACAAATAAGTTTCTGGCTTTTACACGAGAAAAGGAAAAAAGAAAAAAGAAAAAAAAAAAAATCATCTGCTCATTTACAAGACATGGAATTCATGGTTCCAGTGTAGAAAACCCAACGACGGCAATTTCATCTGTCGCCATGGAAAGACAGGCCGCCATGAGATTGGTCTCTTATCGGAACCGCACAGCAATCCCGTCTGGGTGTCCCTTTCACCTCAAAAAATAAGTATATTTCAGAGCCTAAGAGATCAAAGCAGTCAGATGACGGTAAAACCCATCAAAGGACTGCAATTTCTACGGCAACAGAAAACGACCTCCTTCATTTTCTCAGCAAACAGACCAAATTCCATGATTTCAACTTCCAAAAGATCCTGTAAACGCAAGAGCGCAGAAAAGAGAAAGGATAGGAATCTAAAAAGAGTCCTCTCCTCGTAAATCCAGAGATTCTTCTAAAGTACAGAGAGTCAAGATGACTGGTTAAACATAGCTTCATCATCGCCAGATGAACAAGCGAAAATTAAAAATAAAAATACAAGGATCAACACATTACAAAGACTAATGTACGCAGAATTCAAAACTTTCTTCGACAGACATGATATCTTACGATTTCCTTCCCAAGATTCAATGAAAAGCCAGAAAAGATGGTTTATAACTGCCTAAAAACGCCAATAAGAAAAAACACACACCCACACACAAATCTTTGGCATCACTGCTCTCTTCTACTGGAATTAATTACAACCACGTAAATTAGATAAAAGAAACCATAACTCTCCTTCACAGAAATCAGCAGATTGTCTCCACAGACAGTCTAAGACTCATCGATTTCACCCATTTCAGGAACTAAGACCGGCAATTCCAATCCAATTTAGGAAACAATAAGCTATCTGGAAAACTAGATTACAAAGATGAGCGATGAGATTCGAAGCTCTGCTTCACCAGAGAACATTCGATTCATCTTGTAGAAGCTGTCCTGATAAAATCTACAGAGGCTTTCAGAGAACATAAAAAACTGAAGCTTTGCTTCGACGAAATCTACAGATATTCTCCAATGAGAGACTATAACCGGCGATTAGTAGACCAGACATTCAAATCAACCGCAACAGCTCCTTTGCTGAAATGAACTGATAAACAGAAATCGACAGAATCGCCTGGTAAGACCTTCTCCTGCGATATGCAGCCGCAGACAGTCGACCGATCGACGAAAGCAGCAGCTTCGCTGGTATAAGCAGATATGCTCTACAGCAAGATCAAGACAGGATCTTTCGCAGGAGATCGGTGAAGATCGCAGGAAATCGACGGTAATCGTCGAGGAACTTCCAGCAGGCATGTGATTCGTCGGAGCGATTGAAAACACTGGAAATCAGGCGAAAATGCTGAAAAGCAGAGATCTTTCAAAGGGGAATGGCAGTAGAACGTCCGTTTCTTGAAAATCCGCTCCTTCTGCGATAGAATGGATCGGACGCCCTCCATGAACCAAGGAAAATGAAAAATCATCAATCTAGAGAGAGAGAGACAGAGAGACAGAGAGAAACAGAGAGAGGATTGAAGTTATTCCGATTTTCTTTGATATTTTGATATTCTCGAGGAAGACTGCGAACCTCATCATGTTCAACGCCGAATGGAATCGCGAAACCGAGCAACGATCGTTGTCTTGAGAAAAGGTGTGGGAATCGGCACGAATGCCGGAAATCGCATAGTTTTTCAAGAACAGAGCACCAATGGCGTCGCCTCCGTTCTTTCGAATAAGAGAAGAAAACCAGCGTCGGCTCCGTTCTTTCGAAGAAGAGAAGAAAAACAGAGGCGGAGAGAGGGAGGGAGAAGGAAGACGAAGATAGTGAGTTTCAGAAATGGGGTGAATCAGTGTCTTTTATTGAGCAAAATTGTCTATAATACCCCTATTCGTCGCCGGAATACCTGAATTGCCCCTGCAACTTTTGTTCCAGACTCCTTGCGCAGCACCGTACTCGCTCGCTGGTGGGTCTGTGGATCCAGACCGTCGGTTTCCTTGTAAACATACCATTCGGACGATAACAGCCCTTCAATATGTGTCCCGCAAATGTACGGTAGGAACGGACCTGGTTGACAGTTAAACCATCGGTAAAAGTGACGTAAGTATGACCCTCTTAGAGCCTGTTTGGCTTTCGGGGAATTCGTTCCCAGAGAACGTCAGTTCCTTGCTAAATACCATGCGCCTAGAGAAACATGAGGCCTGTTTGGGAGCGTAGATTTGGAATCCCATGGATTCGGAACTCCAGGGATTAGAACTCCTGGATTTGCAATCCCTTGGTGTGTTTGGCACCGTGGAGTGTGAATCAACTTTAATCCAAAAGTACTTACTGGGGTTTGAATTTAAAAACTAAATCAACTTTAATATATCTAATTAGTGAAATATTTAATTTTTGACACAATGGTTGTGATAAGACTGCAAAAGTATATGCTTTGCCCAAAAATGAAGAAATTCCAAATCCCGGATGGGCCGCAAGCACAAAATCATGCCTGAGTGACTAACCAACGATTTTTAATTGTTGATTTGGACAATGTTTGGACGGTGCTGATTAACATGGACAATATTTGGATGGTGCCGATCATCATTAGTGAGCCATGTGCCCAATAAAATAATAGTATGTAGTGACACACATGTTACACCTGCAACCATTGAAATAATTTTAGGTGTAATCCAAGCTCTCGTGGTGGATTACAAACCCCCTCAGAGAGGGATTGGAAACCCCCTGGATTTGAAACCCCCATATACTTTATGTTGCTAAACAATAGGGGGATTTGAAATCCCCTCAAATCTCCTCAAATCCATAGTGCTAAATGACCTCTAAAGATAATAGTAATGAAAAAAAAGAAAAAAGAAGCAACCACCAAACACATCCTTAATTATCCAACGAGGCATCACACGAGTTGTGTTGGTTGCAAGGCCTCAATTGAGAGGATGCGGAATGCATCCTATGTCCATCCCTTCTCTCAGGTCAATTTAAGGTATTTGCGCAAAAGTGAGACAGACCCAATGCTCAAGTGGACTACACCACAGATTACTCTTGCATTTAATGCAACTTACGTTTCATGTTTTGTGCATCTAATGCAGCCAAGCTTATTATTTGGTGTGGCCCATTTGAGTGTTGTATCTACCTATTTTTCATGTACATACCTTAAAATTGTCTAAGAGAAGGGATGAATGGTATAGATAAACAGATAAATCACAATGGGCCTACCCACAGAAATGCCCGTTCTTGTTAGAGACGGGCAGGGGAAGGATGCAATCCACCAAATGGTGAAGGTCTAAACTAACCATTTAAGGGGTCATTTGGCACTATGGATTGCAGGGGATATGAAGGGGTTTCAAATCCCCTTGTCGTTCGGCAGCATAAAGTAACCGGGCGTTTCAAATCCAAGGGGTTTCCAATCCCCTCTTTGAGGGGTTTGTAATCCATGGTGAGAGCTTGGATTACACCTAAAATCATTTCAATAGTTGCAGGTATAACATGTGTGTCACTATACACTATCATTCTATTGGACACATGACCCACTAATGATGATTAGCACCGTCTAAACATTGTCCATGTAAATTAGCACCGTCCAAACATTGTCCATGTAAATCACAACTAAAAATCGTTGGTTAGTCACTCAGACATGATTTTGTGCTTGTGGCTCATCCGAGACTTGGAATTTCATCATTATCGAGCAAAACATATATTTCAAAGGGCTTATCACAACCATTGTATCAAAAATTACCTATCTCACTAATTAGAGATATTAAAGTTGATTTAGTAATTAAATTCAAACCCCTATAAATATACCTTGGATAAATACTTTTGGATTAAAGTTGATTCACACCCCAGGGTGCCAAACACACTGGGAGTATTGGGAATCAAGGGGGTTTCTAATCCCGGCGGGTCCGAATCTAGGGGGTTTCAAATCCACGCTCCCAAACAAGCCCTATTTAAAAAATCTCTTATTTAACGATTATGGATTCAAATAGTTAAAAAATCTCTTATTTAACAATTATAGCCATCCAACTAACGATCTTACCAGTCATTTGGATTCAATTAAAGTTGTGTGGGCAATGGCTATGCATGGACACATTTGGATTCAAGTAAAGTTGTGCAGCAAGGGCTATCCATGGACACTTAGTCATGAATAATTGTTCCGTTCTTTATTTGTCAAACACTTTATAATATGAGGATGTTTTGAGTAGCAGATGTAGGATGCCTAACAGGGATGATAGCACATTGACACATGCATATTAACATATGTTTCACAATTTTTAGGTGCTTGAGGATTTATCATTGCACATGTTCACATGTGTGGCGCTTGAAGTTGAAAGATCATACACAACACATTTGGAACATGTAGTATATATATCCACAAACGAGTATGTTCGTCATCTGCTCTGAACAAGGAATAAGTGCCTAGATGTTGCGCATAAACAAAGTTAACAAATCATAGACAAGTATTTTATCCGACTCCTTGTCGATAATATAATTCTTCTTAAATTAAAATAAGCCTTTTATGTATAACAAATTTAGAAAAAAGAAAAAAAGAAAAAAAGAAAAAAGTGAGGGATGAAAAAATCTAGTCTAGTCATGACTATCTAGAAACCAGGATTCACTAGATGGACATTTCAGATCCACTAACCATATTTTAGGAATTGTGTGATAATTGACGGTTGTGAGCTTTCTCATACTCAACTTTGCATATCATGAATTACATAAGTAGAAATAAGCTACACCCACAACAATTGGACTAGCCCTACAGTCACCATTCAAATCTTCTCTCACATTTATTTTTCATATAAACAGAAGTTGGCAATGGGCTTGGCTAGGGTTAGCCTTAGCTCAGCTTTGATTCTCCAAGCCTTAGGCCTAATTGGGCTTAAAGAGGCTTTAGCCTTATAATGAAAAGAGTGAAATGATCGCGACAAGTCACATTGCGTAAATTGTCCAAGTCATTGAAAGATAATCCATGATCTAAGTGTGCTTTGTACATTACATGTAAGTTGAGAATTCCTCACAAACATTTTTCAATTGTCCATTTCTTTTGTACAACAATGGCCTACTTAATGAATTGACTGAGGCAATAGACCAGGTTGAGCCATTCATCATTAGCCTAGGCCTAACTCGACAAGAGGCCTAGATTCAAAGCCCAACCAACCCCTCAAGCCAAGTTTAACGGTCCAAGCCTTAGCTTGGGGGTTAGTAATGAATGTTCATTTACTTGATTACCTAACATATTAGATTGTGAAAATCGGATACCAATAGAGGATTTTTTCTTGATTACTCGACTTTGAAGGGGGTCACACACACACACACACACACACACACACACACACACACACACACACACACACACACATAAACATATTTGTGCCCATTTACCGGATTATCAGAGAGTATTTTCATAATTTACTCAACTAATAATAATTTTAACTAAAATGCTAAATGTGAATATATCTTGAATCCAAGGTACCATTCAGTTTTAAAAAGATCAAGAGCATACTTTCGTTGGAATATAAAATACCCCTCAAAGAACAGGCAATCTCTATCCCAAAAAAATAACATAATGAGCTAAAATCCTTCATCTTAAACAACTTTGTCGGGAAATATTTGATTGTGGAGATGTCAACATCATTATCACTAGTGATAATAATGTCATCAACACATATTGCTACAATTGTCACACCCTGAAATTCGGTACCAGAGTTGGCCAGACTCGACTCCGAATCCCAGGTCATGATTCAATATTAAACATTCACAACCACATTTGATGGAAAAAAAATATTATAATATACAAATGTTCATCCGATACAATGTATAACACTATCAGTCTAGATTCACTTCTGAATTTCTAATATACATTTTTTTTTTCCAAATATAAATAGAGAGGAAACTACAACTAAGCCGATTGCTAGATATTCGCTCTGCTTTGTCCTGATTAAACTCTAAGCCTTGAAACACTGTTATTTTAGGTATGAGCATAACAGCTCGTGGGACCTTATCCAACCCAAATCTGAAATTTTTAGAATTAAATCATATGTATAGACAATGAAATACTTTGCTTAAAGTTCATATTAAAATACAAATCAAATACGAATCTTAAGAATACCATGTATGCAATGTTGGAATCATAAAGATCACTCAAAATACCATACTTTCCATGAATTCCATAAATAATGAAATCAGGTAACCATCATATCTTACAACACCGTACGCAAGTGGATGACCACGTTGCATTAACGCCCACGCACTGGTACCTCGTAGTGAGGGACTCATTTATACTTTAGCTGGTCAGATTACTGTTCTAGTTGTACCTCAGACATATGTCCACGCACACAATTGTACTCATACGCCATACACAAAGGAAATTTCAAAGGATCAAACGGGTTGTAGGATCTTTCACCCAAGGGACACAATTGCCCCACTTGCCGGCTTTAGGGTCTCTCACCCAAGGGACACGATTGCCATACTTGCTGATACCATTTTTTTCTTTTTCTTTTCTTTTTCCACAATTTCATAATAAATAAATATGTATGTATGTCATGAATGAATCTAAAATCAATAATGAAATGATTTAATAGATTATATTTCCCTACAATAATATAGGTCCTATACAAATTTTGTAGAAATCTAACGTTGTTAAAATTAAAAAGATGAGCACATCCTCCCTTGTCCTGAATTCGATTTTTTTTTTTTTTTTTGAGATTTGATAAAAAATTGTTATTACTACTTCAAAAATCGATCCCTAAACTTTTCTCTCAACTAAGAATGTCTCTACAAACTCAACTATTGACTTATTCTTATTTTTTATTTAAAAATAAAATCTTTAAATATTTAATTTTTTTTTTTAATGCACCAAAATTTAGGGTTGTTACATACAATGATCAAGTTCCATTCTACTGTTGGCATAATGATGTATAATATGACTTAATTAATAGTTCATCTTATGGTAAAATTGCAATTTTTTCGGGTGAGTTGATGGTGCATGTCAAATTATCTTCATATGAATATATTATAGTGATTGTATCGCACATTTTCTTAACAATGATATACATCATAAGAGATATGCTTAATACATGCTTTATGGAGTGAAGAAGCCAACCAATTGTAATATAATTATCACACTTTTAATCGTTGTAGGTTACATCTAATGTAACATCCTGGATTTTCACTGTTTTGGATTTCCAAAAATTCTTGATATTTTTTTTTAATTAACTTATACTATCACGTACTGACCATTAGCACTCAATGTTAGCTTATACACGAGTTAATTAATCCAAGATTAGCCCAATTTAATAGACCAGACAGGCCGTGATAAGGCCTGGTGCAGGCCGCTAAGCCAGATGATTGTTTACACTTAAAGACGGCCCGTGTGGGCCACCCAGCAACCGAGGAGGGTCAAAAAAATCTAAAACTTAAGAAAATCATAGATCTCACTGGGCTTGTAGTCCATCGCGGACTGCGGACCCAGTGGACACCTAGAAGTACCATCTGACGCTTGCCCAATGCGCCCCACCAATGCCAGATTAAAATCTGGCACTGACAAAAGAAACTGAGACTCCGGGCCTTCCAGCCGTCGGATTTCTTCCAAATTTACGGTGAAGGTTTAATGTATTTTTCAATGCCTGCCCACCAAATCTGAGCCCCGATCGTGGTACGATGACCGTTGATCGTAAATCGGACCCGTGCGATCAAACCCCATATCCGATCGCTCTCAAATTTTGCATGACCCTTCATCGGGCCATGAATCACTTACCCTATAAATTTCATGGCCAGAGGGCCACCAGAAATGCTCCATCAATCAAAATGGCCCCCCAAAGGGCCACTTAAAGGTCAGAAACGCTTGCTCAGATCATATATCCGTTCATCCGTTTGCCCTAAATTTTTACATGGGCCCTAATTGGGCCATAAGACACCTACCCACCGAATTTGGTGGCTTAGGGGGCGTTAGGACCATCCCAACTTCAATAGGGAGCCCTAGAAGGCTAGTTTGAGAAATTGTGGGAACTTAAGTGATTTGAGTCGTCCACTCTTATGCCAAGTTGAGGATTTCGGACCGTCGGTTTATTACCAAACTTTACCCGTGGATTAAGGATATTTCTCCGCTCACATCCGTATAGCCGCGGCCCCGATCGACCATCGGTGACCGTTGAACAGACTTCTAATCATATTGGTCGATCGGCGCGTCGGAATGACGGGCCGATTGTGTCCATACGTAGGTCATCATTAGGACTAACTATCCTACGGTGTATATCGACTAGTACACCCCATAGGCTAGAAAAACCCTCCCATAGGGTTAGTATAGTAAAGACCTAACACTTGGGGCCAATTGTACCAAAACTGGCACTATATAAAGGGTTTCATTTGGGCACCCCTCTCCCCATACGATTTTGCCCTAAGAAAAAAAAGGGGAAAGAAAGAAGAGAGAAAAGGGAGAAGAGAAAGAGGAGAAAGGAGGAGGAAGAGGGAGTGAAGAAGGAGGAGTGTGGACCCTAGATCGAGGTGGGGCCCAAGGAAGTCAATCTTGCATCTTCCCACCTCTTTTCCAAGAAGAAACCCCACCCCACAACCGCCATTTCATCCGTTGAGCAACTAGGTAAGCTCCATTCCCTATTTTCTTTGAAACCCTTGTGATGAGGGAGATTTACTTGGGATTCTAACAAGCAAGTGGTCGCCTTTAGGGATTCCAACCGATCTACCCCGAAATCCACATCTCGTAGGTCGTTTCCAAGCCTCCATCGAATCCAAGGTGCGGACTATTGTTCTTAGGTGGCCTAGCACCAATTACAATACTAGCTTAATGATTTTGGATGCTTGATTGGTACATTTGAAAGCCTAGAGAAATCCTAGGAATTGTAGGTTCTTGAAATTGTATGGATGCACATGATGTTCTTCGTAATGTTATTTGTTGATGCACATGATTTTCGTGAATGGATGCTAATATGCTTATGTCGTGTCATTCTTTCACATGTTATGAATCCATGTTGTGTATCCTTCCATTACTCTTATGCATATGATGACTTGAGATGGAGGAAGTGCGTAACTTCCTCACACACACCCACACACCTCACATGCACTATATTGTTTGATTGCTTGCTAAGATCATCTAATTCGTATGACTGAGATGCATGGAGTATGATGATGACATGTTAGTGACAGTCTGTATAGTCAGCTTGTTAAGGATGACCCTCTTTACATTGGGTTGGTCAGGAAACATGAGGAGAGCAAAGGCGGCTCCAAGGGTAAGACCGCCTCGAGGCTAAACCCGTGAGTTTGGGCGAGTGCGTTCGGGTGGCCGTAGTTCGACTACATGGGTCTCTCGTGCCCGAGGTCGCTCGTCTCACGCTCGCCTGGCTCGTGCGATCTAGCCTGCAATCTGATCAACCCTGTTTGTTAACCCTGTGTGCCCACATATGTATGGAACCTGAACCACCCTGCAACCGTTGTAGCCCATCGAAAATTTACTTGAAATGGGTCCACAGTCTCGTGAGCCGGGCATGGTGGAATGGGACACTGTGTCCGAGCTGTCGGCCTACGCTGGGGTACGGCGCCTCCCCGTAGTGACCGCGAGCGATCCCTTCCTATCGGCACTCCTCATGTGCTTGGAGTCGGGAATGAGGACCCCGACGGGATCACGGACCGCGGGGACTCGGCCTCACGCGTTGATGGGGCTTGGGCCTCGCAACCTGCTTAGGGCATTGATACGTAGGGTGAATCAGAATCCCCAACCTGCTGGATGAATGGACTTAACTAATAACTCGGCTAACACGATCGCATTGCACGCATTAGTTAGGGTGGCGACTCGGAAGTCGAGGTCGCTCTGAGGGAGTGTTGTCATATGCGATCGTTAGATGGAGTCGCTTGAGGGAGTGTTGTGGCGAGGGCATGCATCATATCATCCCGCATGCATGCATTTTAAATAAGAGTTAATAGGTGTTAATGATTGTCTGCTTTTCATTAAGTTCATATTACAATTGATGCCTGTTGTAACTTGAGACCAATAGTTCACACTGAGTTGATCACTCACTCCCACTCTGGGACGGTGTTTTAAAACACCAACCAGACCCATTCATAGATGCAGGTGACTCAGGGCATGAGGAGCCTGGCGAGGCGAGCTTGGATGCGAAGGATGGGTTCTCCAACTTTCAGCTGATGGGCGGCTCTCCATCGGCTTGATCGGGCTGAATTTGGATTTGCTGAGCCGCGGGCTCCGCTTTTGTCTTTTGGATATAGCTTTTTTTCATTATCCTGTTGGGCAACGCCTTGGGCGACCCTTTATTATTTTTGGACCTGTATATTTGTGAGATTTCTTTCATTTCAGTAGACTGGTGCGATTGTGCTCATGCTTCAGGTAATTCCAAATTGCGTAGTTAAATTTGATTAATCATAAAAAAAACATAAATGCATGATAAGTGACACTCGGGAACTCGGGAGTCGAGTCTTTGCACGACCCCCGATTTTCAGGGCGTTACATCTAATTCGGAGTTTTTATTTTTTATTTTTTATATTCTATTAATACATCACAACTTGTGATTACACTAAGATATATAATAGTCGATTGAGACCATATAGGGTAATTACGGCTATCTAGTTTCACAATAGTTATACATAAATTGAAATATTGATCAGGTGTACCATTTTAACTATCAATCATAAATGGAAGACACTAAATAGCAATTCAAACTTTATAACTCAAACACAATTGGACAACCACATACATGAGTCAAAACCAAGGAAGGTGATATTATATATGATGACGAGGGTTTTGATGGTCGTGTGAGGTGGTGCAATGCTCGACTATTGTTGTTAGTAGTTGTGGTTGCGTCGCGGGCATCGGTGAATGTCAATGCTATCAGGTTGGGTTCTCGCTCTTGTGGACCATCCGTCAAGGCCCACCTGATATACTTAAAGGCCCATTGAGATGTATTAAGGCCTAGGGGTTAAGGCCCATTCGATGTACGTATGGGGCCCAATTGGTGTGGCCCATCTGATACACATATGACCCATGAGGTTAGGCCCATTTGATGCAGTATAAGGCCACGGGTTACGGCCCATTGCAATGCACTTAAGGCCCATTGGCGCGGCCCATTGATGTGGCCCACTTGAGGAATATAAGGCCCATATGACAGGGCCCATTTGATGTATTTAATGCCCAAAAGGATGTACCTAAGATCCATTGCAATGCGTGACCCCAACCTGGTTCATGTAATGGTATTCACTACGGGCTACGCCTTGGGAGCAATGTTGGTTTGACGTCCACATTGCAAGTATAATGCTGGTTAAATGTCCGCATTACGACTCTCCCTAGGGCCCATTGATAGGCCGTACTTGTTGCGTGTAGGCCGTCTAGGCCCATCTGCGTTGTAAGCACAGTTCATTACCTTATTACATGTTTAGTATAGTTCCATGACTCATGATCATACGCATCATATGTGTGCTTGATATGAGAGGTGACTGATCATAGCATATGCCTTCGGGCAGATTGATTAGGGGCTCCCGGTTAGGCGGTGTTGCCCTACATGAGCGCACGAGACGCGCAGGATTGTTGCATGATTGGATAGTGTGATTCATGCATTCGCATTGTGTGATGTAGTTACTGTACGCCCTAGCGACATCAGGGCCATAGCCTCCACAGGCGTATCGTGGTTGGCAGGATTGGATACCGAAAATCTTGTTCTACATGGGGTGCTATAGATATCCCTGGGTGAAAGTCCCTAAACCCTTATGGTACCAAGAGGTTGCTCCAACGTCTAGACCGAGTGGGTGCATGAGCGCCGATGGCCGATTACCAGGAGGCTGCGCTTTCCACTGTGTCGTGGTCGGTTGGAAGGGGGTACGGCCTTATCCGCCCGAGAGGAGGGGGCAATGCTAGGCTGAGTCTGACCAGCTCGAGGAATGGGTCCGCTATCGACGAGCCGAGCCCGATATTGGCAGGCGGATAGTGAGGTCTCTTCCACTTACCTTATTGCGCGCGATGGGGCGGCAATCTGGTTTAGAGTGTACTAGACCCCGGTGATATTCCAGATTTTGAGCTATACTGATATGTGGACTTAGATGAGGATTTGTATGCTTGAGTTGCATTTCGCATCGCATGGCCTTGGTATGGCCGACATCTTTTATGCCTTGCATTGCATAGCCTTGGTACGGCTAGTAGTATTCATGGATTCACCAGCATGTTCCGCATTACTCTGATACTCCATACTGCATTACTACCTTGCGCACACACTTTCATCACCCTCTAAACTTTCTATAAGCTTATGCACGACCGTTGCGTGCAGGTGACGCGAGAACGCAGCAGCACTGAGGCAGGAGCGCAGAGCAGATCTTTTGGAGCTTTTTGTCCATTCTCATTGTATTTCCCTTCATGCTCATTGTACTTGTAAAGTTTTTGATCATAGTGGAAATGTGATGGAGTTTTTGGTTGTTGTTTGTGGGTTATGCCTTTAGTTATGCTTATTACAAATTAAACGGATGCTGAAAAAAATCCTCCTTGTAGCATCCCAGGATCGGAACCTGGCGTATGGGCGCTGGGAGCCGAGAATGGGGTTCTACGGAGGCTGTCGGCACCGGATTCGGCGATCGGGAATTTTGTGAGCCCGGTTCCGAGTTTGGGGCGTGACAGCTCTTGCTCTAGTGGTAGACTCTTAGGAGTTTCAACACCTGGTCAAGGGTTCCAGTACCCATACGTGGTGAAATCCCACTACGGTGTGAGTGCGCGTGCGTGTGTTAAAAAAAAAAAAAAAAGGTTGCGACAACGTTGCTAATGGATGCGGTTGTTGTTATTTACAGTGGGTTTTGCTGAAGGGAGAAGAATAGGAGAGGGAAAGTGAAAATTAAGAGAGAGAAAGAATACTAACATACAACCATACACACTAACAATTACTGTGTCTAATAATGAGGGCCATCTTATGTACTTATTAATTATTTGTGCACATATAAGGACAACAATGTCCTCCTATGAAATTGCAAGGGTAGGGTCCTCTCTTTGTATACATTTATGCTTACGTGACATTGCATGAAGAGGGGTTGGGGTATCCATACTCTTAGTTTATAGTGAAAATGCATGGAATGAGGAATTTTCAAGGTCTCTCTCTTTCTAAATTCTAGAAGGACTCATGCTTCAATCCTTGGGATGGTTGATCTGAGTAAGCAGCCATATGTGAACCATATATAAAAAGAAGGGATTTTTACTGCAAAATTCATAAAAAATCTATATTTTACCAAATAATGCCTCCACAATTAAAAATTATATGGAGGCGCTTTTTATTAGATGAAATAACAAAAGTGCCTTCATTTAAATTTTTTAATTTAAAAAATAGTGAAGTTCAAGACTTGATAGTTCCACACAACATATCCAACCCATTAAACATATGCACCACAACATCATCATAACACAAACGAAACATCAAGCCAATTAGATAATTAGATGGGCCATATGGGCCACACTTGAATTGGAAATTTTTGAATGGTACACATTAATTTTTATGGATCGACACACCTTACTATTAGATCTGTCATATTTTTTTATGTATCTTAATAATAATGTTAGTGTGCATTTATTTGTCGAGTTGGATGTGAGATAGATACCACGTGGGCATCTTAATAATAATGTTAGTGTGCATTTATTTGTCGAGTTGGATGTGAGATAGATACCATGTGGAACCCACAATTTTCAAATTTTCACTTTGTGATAGAGAAAAATCAAAGGAGGATAGTAATATAATTTCTATAATTTTTCTTCATTAAAAGCATTGCTAAAATTCAGTTTCGTTTTTCAAGAATTTTCAGGTAAAAATCCCTAAAAAGGAACCTCACATATTTGGAAATCTTGGACATGATGGGGATTTTTCTCCTCATTGTTGGGATCGATGAAATCGAACAGGTTTCGATATCATCGATAATTGTAAGATTTTTCACTGCTGGTTGCTGGACAGTTTTTTCGTCATGTCGATATCATCGAGAGACCTTCAGATGATATCGAGGCTGTCATCGAGAGTAACTCGAAGACAACGATAATTGTTGGAATTTCCACCCCTGGTCGCTGGACAGTTTTTGTCCCGTCTCGATATCATCGAGAGACCTTCAGATGATATCGAAGCTGTTATCGATAGACCTTCGATATCATCGACGAGTTCCGCAGATGCGATTGTGGAAACGCAGATTTTACGGATTTTGTTTCCTATTTGGATTCTACCTCTTTTTATTCTTATATAAAGGGGTGTATGCGAGATTGGGGTGTATTCCAGGCATTCTAAGTTTTCTAAAGGTTTTCTAGGAGGGCTTAGGGCTATCAAAAGGTGAGAGAGTGTAACGCCCTGAAAATCGGGGGTCGAGCATGAACTCAACTCCCGAGTTCCAGAACATCACTTATGCAACAAAATGAATGATGATTGAATGTTGACTGTATTCGTGTATTGAACATGAGTGAGATTAAGCCAAAACAACATATCATGCTCCAAAGACAGTTAAATTTGCAAGCGGAAGACTGTGATAGATAGATAAAATATATAAATATGATGAGTCTCCAGAGTGTGATAACATTACCAGGTTAAATAATTACAAGTACAGTTTTAAAATATACCAAATGTGAGGAAGTGTAATGTCTCTTATCCCAAGTACCATAGCCCCGTCAATACAATATCAAGTCTTCATTGACCTGCCAGAGAGATACAGATAGGAGAACTCCTCCTATCATCATAAAAGTAGTCCGGCTCTGCTTCACAAACATCGCCATCACCTGAAACTCAATAAATCTGGTTGGTGTGTACAACACCGTCCCGTAACGTGGGAGTGAGTGATCAACTCAGTGGAACAGTAAAGCATAGGTTAACATGTTATCAACTCAGTCAAGCAGTAATGATAAAGCAGTACAATCAAACAATTCTAACTACTCTTATTTGATGCAAGTATGAAATGACATGATGCATGCCCTTGCCAAACCACCCTCATGCGACATCATCTTACGTTCGCGAATGCATAACTCCCTCAGTGCTCCACATCTACTAGGCACATGTGGTGCAATGATGCGCATGATTTCTGAGTTGTTATTAGTCCGTTTCAAACAGTAGTATTGGGAAACTAAGGTACCTCCCTTGTATCATTCCCAAACATGATCCATTTTAGGGTCGTCAATCCTAGTTAATCTCATACGGTATTATGGTTCGAGAGGCATCGCGAAGGCATCGCAAAGGGCTCGTCACCCGTCAGCACGGATACAGATCTCACCGTATGCGGCTTAATTGCTGACCGTCAGCTCGAGTACAGGTCTCACCGTACTCGGCTCAATCACTAGCCGTCAACTCGAATACAGGTCTCACTGTACTTGGCTCAACTCATACTCTAGTCGCTGTGAAAGACTCGTCGCCAATCACAGCCCTTGGAGTATACTCGAAGATACTACAAAGGACTCGTCGCCCGTCAGCACGAGTACAGGTCTCACAGTACTCGGCTCTCGGCGTAAGTATCGACAGCTCGAATACAGTGTCCCATACCACCATATTCGGCTCACGAGTCTGGTTGAGCAATGGTCACTACGAGGAGGCATATGGCCCTAGTGTAGGCCGACAGCTCGACCACGGTGTCCCATACCACCATGCCCGGCTCATGCGTCTTAGCGGATCGAGGTATCATGGTTAAAAGGGGTTTCACTGGTAAGTTTGGTACCCTAGGTTCAAGCAGTAGCGTCCAAACAGGGTGAACATGCATAAGGCAGATCGGGTTACTTGACGAACTCGACTAGCACGATCGCCCGTTGAGTTGCACGACATGAAGTGCATAAACAACTTCGTGTGGCGTAGCTACTGCCGACAGGCAACGCACGACTCGAGTTCGTCGAACACGTCCCACGTGGCAAATGAATCTCAGCCACGAATTCAATCCCGTTACCGATTGCCTGGGCCATAATCATAGCCCCAAACACAATCAATTGCAGATAGATAAAGCAGTAATGGATCAGGATTCAAATCATACAATCAAAGTTTGGTATTATCCGTTTAGGGCTGCCAGGGCTGTTGCACGCACTCGTTGCTCCGCTCCCCCATCACTCATGACGGATCATACAACGTAAATATAAATTTAAACATATGCATTACATAGTTAAAATCATAAAGTAGTTGAGCATGTTATGAATCACAACACAAGCATGAGTTTGTACATGTTCAATTCCTAATCACACAACTATCAAAGGAGATCATACACATAGTTAAAAGAGGTTGAGAATCATATCTCAACACCCTTATACATTACAATTTGCTAACTACTACACATTCAGACATTTCAAGAAACACTTAAACAAACATACATCAACATACATGACATATGTCGATCACATAGGCATTAGGCCAAATCCTTTCACTAGGGAGTTGCCCCAATCATAACACGCGTATACCCACGACGGATAGTCATGGCAAGCAGGAACCCAAGTTCCATATTCATTCAGCTATTTCCACAAATACTTGGGCCACACATTTTAGCATATATAGTGTATATTGGCCGTGGCGTGACTTAGGGTAAATCCTTTCGTCAAAGGGGCATCGCCAAAACATAAATCATGAATTCATGACAATTAGTCATGGCGAACACAAATGAGAATTCCATACTCATTCAATCATTTTCACAAACACTTAGAATACACTATTACAACATACATGGTGCATGTTAGCAAAACATGTATTAGGGCTATCCTTTAGCCAAGTGAGTATTTTATCCATGTATAATATATTACTACAACAAATAATCATGATAAATACATCTCCAAAATTTATACGTATACAGTATTTTCTAGAATACGCAATTTCAACATACATAGTGTATATAAGTAAAACATGTATTTAGGCGAATCCTTTTGCCAAATAAGTATTTTATCTATATATCGTATATCCATATAACAAATAAACATGTCAAACACATTTCCAAAAAATATACGTATACCGTACTTTCTACAAATACCTAGAGTATGTAGAATTCCATATTTTTCATCTTTAATCGAAACGGAAAACAGACAGCACTTTGTACATGTACAATTGCATGCAGATCATGAATCTATCATTATCTGACATTGAAAGCGTTGAAAACTATAACCTATACACCTAAAGTCCGCACCTTTTGTCGTAGAATCGTAACGGAGTCGATAGGTTTGTCTAGCTTCCGTATACGGCAACTAGGCGACCTAGAGAAGGAAATAGGTTAGCTATTTCATAACCTACAACTATCGAATCCCATAAACAGGTTAGGGTTAGGGTTTATTACCTAGAAATGACGCTGGAATCGCCGGGAAAGCGACAAGAATGAGGTGGTTAAGCAACCATAGCAGCAGGGTAGAGCGGCGGGGAGATCTTCCCACAACTCCCACACTTTCTCTTCCTTTTCCCTCTCTCAAATCTCAAATTCGTATGACTGCCATGAGAGAGGGTTTAAGGTCCTTATATAGTCTCAAAACTCACCGAAATAGACTCATGTTCAAGGGGTACGACTATTATAGGTATTTCGGCACTTTTCCAGCTCAAAAGAGGGTTTCTGGTGGCCCTCCTTGAGCCAAACGTCAGACTTAAGCTCTCAACACATGGATCTACGTGGGATTACGCTTTCGACTCGATCAGATTCCCAGATCGCATGTGGCGGACCATTTTCAGTTCAACGGTCGGTGGGCCACGATCCGAAATTTCAAGTACATGTAAATGTTCCTGAAATTTTTCCCGATCCGAGGGTGTAATCTGGTCTGATTCTGACGGTCTGGTTGCTTAATACTGATCCACAAGCGAATAGTGCCAGATCACTATTCCAGATATTTATTTTGTAAAGGAAAAAGTGATTTTCACACTCCCTCGCTCCGAACTCAAGCGAATGGCCGTGTGACATCGGCTGGACCTGATTTCTGAGGTGGTTGTCAAGCCCAGTGAGGCGGTCCTAGTTCCTTAACTTCGTTTGAATCGGACTTCCGATGTGCGGTTTAGACCTAATACGAAGTTTCAAGTCATTCTCGAGAGTAGCTGGGTAATGAGTTTGATCCTAAACTTTAGGGTAACCTAGTGTCAATGATTCTATAAGTTTTGGGTCTTGCAGATCGTATTTAAAGTGATTGGTGCTAATTTCACAGGCACTCTAGTTTAGCACTAGCTAATTCTCGCCTAATTTCTAAAGGATTTAGTACTGTAAGATTTCTGTCTGAGATGGTACTTAGGCCTTTGTAGTTTGTATATAAAGTGATCCAAGTTTTACTACTTAGCTAGTTTAAGTTAGTGTCTAGGGCGAAAGTACTTTGAAAAATTGAAAGCACAAGGTAGTAAAGGGTGGGATTTGTGAAGAAAATAGTTTTAAAAAGGATTTGAGGCTTTAATTGAGCGTTTGGGAAGTTAAACCTGTGTTAGGATTGACCCATCGCCTAAGGACGTCTAATTCCAGGTTGGCAAAAATCCGGGATGTTACAGAGAGAGAGAGAGAGAGAGAGAGAGAGAGGAAGCTTGTGGAAGAGAGATTCTGCTCGTAGAGGTGCTTCTACGTCCTCGTGATCGGTGAGATATCTCCGTTTTCTTTTGTTTCTCTTATTGTTTATCTACTCCTGCGTGAGTGAAGAAGGTTTGATTCAAGCGATGTGTGCTTATGATCGGTTGTAACGTTCTGCTTTATAGTGGATTGTTGATCTGGACAAGGTCCCGTGGTTTTTACCTCTTTGAGGATTTTCCACGTAAAAATCCCTGGTGTGGTGTGGTTTATGTTTTGATTTAATTCATTACATTATTATTACATAATTCTGGTTTGTTTCAGGAGGCTAGATCCTAAGGTTTTGTGCAAGACCCCCAACAAAGTGGTATCAAAGCTAAGTTCATTGAATGTGTAGGATCGATTTTGAATTATGGAAGGTGGCTCATCAAGGGTGATCAGCCTCAATGGTTCTAATTGGACCATATGGAAGGCTAAGATGGAAGACTTGCTTTATTGCAAGGACCTATATTCTCCAATTTTAGGTATATCAGCAAAATCCAAGGATATGACTGATGATGGTTAGAAAAAGATGGACTGAAAGGCGGTGGGGTTTATTAGACAATAGTTGGATGATTCTGTGTTCCACCATGTGTCTACAAAAACCTCAGTTGCTAGCCTATGGCTGAAATTACAAGGGTTGTATGAGAGGAAGACAGCCGGTAATAAGATTTTTCTGATAAGGTGACTTGTGAATCTCAAGTTCAAAGATGGTGGTTCTGTGGCCGAGCACATGAATGAGGTCAGCAATATAGTGAACCAACTCTCCGCTATGAAGATGGTCCTGGATGATGAATTGCAGGCTTTACTATTTCTTAGTTCATTGCCTGACAGTTGAGAGACATTGGTGGTGTCTCTAAGTAACTCCGCGCCAAACGGAAAGATATCCATGGAACAGGTAACCAGTTGTCTCTTCAATGAGGAGACAAGGAGAAAGTCTCAGGGGTCTACTCAGCAAGAGGCCCTTGTAACACAAGAATGGAGGAGAGGAAAGAACAGGAAGGGCGAGAAGGCCCGAGATAAATCAAGAGGCAGGTCGAGTAACAGAAAAGATGTTGATTGCTGGAATTGTGGCAAGAAAGGCCACTACAAGCATGAATGTCGTGGTAAGAAAAATGACAAGAAAGGAAAAGGGAAGGAAGATGAATCAGATTCCACTGCGGTCACTTCAGATGGCGACGTTGTAGTTATTCTTTCTGTAGATCATGATGTATGTCTCACGGCTACGAGTCAGGACATCGACTGGGTGATAGACTCGGGAGCTTCTTTTCATGCGATTCCACGCAAGGACTTCTTCACAAGCTACAAGTCAGGTGACTATGGGACTGTGAAGATGAGAAATTTTGGCGTATCAAAAATTGTAGGAGTCGGTGATATTTGTGTGAAGACTGATGTGGGCTGCACATTGGTTCTCAGGGATGTGAGGCATATCCCAGACCTTCACCTCAACTTGATGTCGATGGGAAGGTTGGGTGATGATGACTATGAAAGCTGGTTTGTTGGTGGGCTCTGGAAGCTCATCGAGGGTTCGTTGATCACAACTAGAGGGAAGAAGTGTTGCACCCTTTACAAGGCAAGTGTCAGTGTGTGCAAGGGTGGGTTGAACGCAGCAGAAGATTCAACTATTGACATGTGGCACAGGCGTCTAGGCCACATGAGTGAAAAAGGGCTTCAGCTACTAGCAAGGAAGCGACTCCTTCCAGACGTGACAAGTACACATCTCAAAACCTGTCTTAATTGTTTATCAGGGAAACAACATAGAGTTTCATTTGTTAAAACTGTTTCTCATGTTAACAAAGTGCATGCATTAGATTTGGTTTATTCTGATGTTTATGGTCCTATGAGGAAAAAAACCTTGGGTAGGGCATTGTATTTTGTCACTTTTATAGATGATGCATCTAGGAGGGTTTGGGTTTATGCTTTGAAATCCAAGGACGAGGTCTTTGGTATGTTTAAATTGTTTCATGCTATAGTCGAGAGAGAGACAGGTAGACCATTGAAGTGCATCCGCACTGACAATGGTGGTGAATACATTGGCGACTTTCATGAGTATTGTAAGTCCCTAGGTATATGGCATGAACAGACGGTTCCCAAGACCCCCCAGCATAATGGTGTAGCTGAGCGAATGAATCGCACGATTGTAGAGAGAATCAAATGAATGTTATCCCATGCGAAATTGCCCAAGACGTTCTGGGGAGAAGCAATGCACATGGAAGTGCATTTGAGAAACAGGTTTCCATCAGCCCCGTTGAATGGAGAAGTACCTGAGAAGGTGTGGACTGGACAGGATCCATTGTACAGTCATCTCAGGGTGTTTGGATATAGGGCATCCGTTCACGTACCAAAGGATGAGAGGTTCATACTCGATATGAAGATCAGGCAGTGTGTGTTCTTGGGGTACGGTGATGAAAATTTTGGTTACAGATTGTAGGATCCGACCGAGAGGAAGCTCGTCAGGAGCAGAGATGTGATATTCTTTGAAGATCAGTGTATCGAAAACATTGGTAAGCCAGAGAAGAACTAGCCTAGTTCAGGTGAGCTAAAGGACATGGATTCGGTTACTCCTCCCATGGTGCCTGATGATGGAGGAGTACAACAAAGTGCAGAGGACGAGGGAGTTCCTTCAGAAGATGGACCAGGGGAGCAACCCCCATTTGATCCACCTGTTGAGCCACAGGTGAGGAGGTCATCTAGGGACAAACAACCATCCAAAAGGTACTCACTGCATGAGTACATTATGCTGACTGATGAGGAAGAGCCAGAAGATTATTCTGAGGCCTTAATCGACGAGCATAAGGGAGAGTGGTTGAAAGCTATGCAAGAGGAGATAGAATCCTTGCATAAGAACCACACCTATGACATGGTGAAATTGCCTAAGGGCAAGAAAGCTTTGAGCAACAAGTGGGTGTTCAGAAAGAAGATTGAGCAGAAGAATTCACAAACGAGGTTCAAGGCCAGACTTGTGGTGAAAAGTTTTGGTCAGAGGAAAGGCATAGACTTCGAGGAGATATTCTCACCAGTGGTGAAGATGACATCCATACGGATGTTGCTTGAGTTTGCGGCTAGCATGGATCTGAAGATAGAGCAGTTAGATGTTAAAACTGCCTTTCTCCATGGTGACTGGAAGAAGACATCTACATGCACCAATCAGAAGGGTTCGAAGTCAAGGGCAAGGAGCATATTGTGTGTAAGCTGAGGAAGAGTTTGTATGGGCTGAAACAAACTCCACGACAATGGTATAAGAAGTTTGACTCGTTTATGTTTAAGCATGGATATGACAGAACGGAGTCAGACCACTGTGTATTCACTCGCAAGTTCTCAGATGGTGATTTCTTAGTTCTGCTGTTATACGTTGATGACATGCTCATCATGGGAAAAGACATCAAGAAGATCGACAGGCTGAAACAGGAGTTGGGCAAGTCCTTTGCGATGAAAGACTTGGGCCCGGCTAGACAAATCCTAGGAATGAAGATAACCCGTGACAGAAGTAGCAGGAAGCTTTGGTTGTCACAAGAGCTGTATATTGAGAAAGTCCTAGAGCAGTTCAATATGAATGCAGCGAAGCCGGTCAGTACTCCACTGGATGGTCACTTCAGATTGAGCGACAGACAGTGTCCCAAGACGAAGACAGAGGTGAAAGAGATGCAGAAGATACCCTACGCGTCAGCTGTAGGAAGTTTGATGTATGCTATGGTGTGTACACGCTCAGACATAGCATATGCGGTTGGTGTTGTCAGCCGATATCTTGTCAATCCTAACAAAGAGCATTGGGCAACGGTGAAATGGATACTGCATTATCTAAGAGACTTATCCAGGTTGAGCCTATGTTATGGTGAAGGTAAACCTGTGTTAGAGGGCTACACAGATGTAGATATGGCAGGTGACATAGACTCCAGGAAGTCTACATCGGGGTTCATGTTCACGTTTGCAGGGAGAGCGGTCTCCTGGCAGAGTAAGCTACAGAAGGTGGTAGCATTGTCGACGACAGAGGCCGTGTACATTGCAGTCACAGAGGCATGTAAAGAGATGCTTTGGATGAAGAGGTTCGTACAAGAACTTAGCCTGAAGCAGGAGCAGCACGTGGTCTATTGCGATAGTCAAAGTGTTATACACTTGAGCAAGAATCCAAGTCAGCACTCCAAGTTGAAGCACATAGAGGTTCGGTATCACTGGATCAGAGATATTTTCGAACAGAAGGTGTTACAGCTTGAGAACGTCCACACGAACGATAATGGGTCAGACATGATGACCAAGGCTTTGCTCAAAGCAAGTTTGAGGTTTGTAGAAACCAGGCTGGCTTGAAGAAGGTAAACTCTTCTTGAGTCGAAAAGGGAGAGATTTGATGGAGATTTTTCTCCTCATTGTTGGGATCGATGAAATCGAACAGGTTTCGATATCATCGATAATTGCAGGATTTTTCACTACTAGTTACTGGATAGTTTTTTTGTCCTGTCGATATCATCGAGAGACTTTCAGATGATATCGAGGCTGTTATCGAGAGTGACTCGATGACAACGATAATTGTTGGAATTTCCACCCCTGGTCGCTGGACAGTTTTTGTCCCGTCTCGATATTATCGAGAGACCTTCAGATGATATCGAAGTTGTTATCGAGAGACCTTCGATATCATCGACGAGTTCTGCAGATGCGATTGCGAAAATGCAGATTTTGTGGATTTTGTTTCCTATTTGAATTCTACCTCTTTTTATTCTTATATAAAAGGGTGTATGCGGGATTGGGGTGTATTCCAGAGCATTCTAAGTTTCCTAAAGGTTTTCTAAGAGAGCTTAGGGCCATCAAAATGTGAGAGAGAGAGAGAGAAAGAGAGAGAGGAAGCTTGTGGAATGGAGATTCTGCTCGTAGAGGTGATCTACTTCACGCTCCACGTCTCAGCGCTTCTACATCCTCGTGATCGGTGAGATCTCTCCGTTTTCTTTTGTTTCTTTTATTGTTTATCCACTCCTGCGTGAGTGAAGAAGGTTTGATCCAAGCGGTATGTGCTTGTGATTGGTTGTAACATTCTGCTTTATAGTGGATTGTTGATTTGGATAAGGTCCCGTGGTTTTTACCTCTTTGAGGGTTTTCCATGTAAAAATCCCTGGTGTGGTGTGGTTTATGTTTTGATTTAGTTCATTACATTATTATTCCATAATTTTGGTTTGTTTCAGGAGACTAGATCTTAAGGTTTTGTGCAAGGCCCTCAACAGGACATCCAACAAGTACCGGTTGACGGGGGAGGTTTATTAATTCTACAAGTGAATAGAACTGATGTACACATCCACGCACTAGGCACGTGTGCAAATATAAAACATGGGTGAGATGTCAGCTTGCTATAAGGTTTTATATAATGCTCCCATTTTTTCCTTAAAAGATCAGGCAATTTAGGGGGCGGCTTAGGTGGATACCCGGATCCATCAAGGTGGGTGGGATCCTTCACTGTGGGCCCACTGTCATTCATGTAACTTACATTCACGCAGTCCATCTATTTTGGCAACAAATCTTAGGGCATGATGCAAAAAATAAGCTAATCCAATTCTTAAGTCGCCCAAACCACATAAACAGTGGTGATCGAAACCTCGCCATTAAAAACTTCTTGGGAGATACTGAAATGTATTTTTTCCATCCAACCTCTTGATAAGATCAAAAATATCTGAATGAAGGGCCCACAAAAATAAAAAATATCAGCTTGATCCAAAACTTATGTGGCCCATGAGAGGTTTTTAACATCAATTACCACTGTTGTGGTATTGCCTGACCGAGATTTGGATGGGTTCAAGTCCTCACCTCAGTGATAGACTATGAGGAGTTTCAACACGAGGTCTTGAGTTTGAGACCCATAGGTGGTGAAATCCTACTTCAGCGTGTCTGGGGGTGTGTGTAAAAAAAAAAATAATGATAAAAAATAAACACAGATTTGGATCTGCTCTATTTTTGGAATGTTGCCCTAAAATGATTTGTCAAAACGATTGAACGCTGTGAATATAAGGAAGGGCCCCCACAGTGAGGGATCCCACCCACCTCGGTGGATCTGGGGTCGACCAAAGCCGCACCCGGCAATTTAACTCTTTAGGTCATCTGCTACGTACGAAATAAATTCCCACTTACATTTCCTGGCAATTCATTTATTTTGATATGATGTTGTTCACCCAAGGTGGTCTGATTTTTGCCTAAGAATATATCCACGCCTTCATAATGGTTGTATATTCACTCCGTTCAACTATTTTTCCAGCCAATTTTAGAACGTGGTCCCAAAATTTAAACAGATCTAAATCTCGGACTATGCCACAAAAATAGTGGTGATTTAATGCTCGTCATTAAAAACTTTCCTGGGCCCATTCTCTATAAGCAGATTATTCGTAATGTTTATTTGCGATCTAACCCATTGATAATGTAAATTAGACCTGAATGAAAGAAAAGTACAAGGATCAGTTATTCAAAACTTTTGTGACTTAGAAAAGGTTTTTAATAGTTATTCACCAATTTTTACAGTGGTGTGGTCCACTAGAGAGTCGGATCTGCTAAGTTTTGAGATAACATCCTAAAATGAGTTGAAAAATAGATTAGTGGCGTGGATATACAATACATTCATCAACGTGGCCCCACACGGTAAGGATAACACGTAATACCTGATCCTCACTAATGGAAATAAAGCTCATATATGACAGATGTGCCTGCGGGCCGATGTGTAAGGCGCCTACACACGTGTGGAACCCGTGAATCTCGAAGTGATTGCATGTAATGCTGGCGACAACTGCATGAAACGTATGACCCTGGCTGTGACCGCCGGTACAAATCCACCGTCACCGAGGTAGGTAGATCCCTGACTGTGGAGCCCACCGTGATGTAGGTGTCATATATCCACGCCTTCCATACGTTTTTCCAGATCAATTTAAGGCATGAATCCAAACATGAGGTAGATCTAAATCTCAGGTGGACCACACCACAGGAAACAGTGGCAACTAACCATTAAAAACTTTTAGTGGGCCACACAGTTTTGGATAAATCTGAGATTTGTGTGGTCCCTTTATCCAAGTTTGGGTGATCTTATCAACAGTATGGATGGCAAATAAAAATTCCAGTGGCCCCCAAGAAAGTTGTAATGGTGGGCATTCAATAACCACTATTTCCTCTGGTGTGGTCCACCTGAGATATGGATCTGCCTCATTTTTGGATTCATGCCATAAAATGATTCAGTGAAATGTATAGATGGCGTGGATGTAAGACACATACATCAAAGTGGGCCCCACAGAGATCCACCAACCCGAAACCACATCACATTTAAACTACTAAAAAAGTAAAAATGGTTCTTTAAAAATCGATTCCTTCTTAACAAGAGTAACGCTCCTGACAATTGGACCAGGCCATTCATCATTAGCCTTGACTGGGCCAGCCCTGACAACCGGCATGGATTTCAAGCCCTGTCCCAGCCGTCAGGCCAAGTTCAGGGGCCCAAGCTCCGGGCTCGCGGTGGGCCATTGCCAGTTGCCACCCCCGATGGAAGGTACGTACGTTTCCCACTTGTGCAACCATGGCCCATTTTTCAGCGATCCAAACCGATGATGTGATGGACCTCATAGAGGATGAACCATCCATCCTGATTGACTTTTATTTTTCTTCTTAATATACTATTAATTAAGCTAGGTCTTAAGAGATGAATTCTTCCATATGGAAGATTTCTAATTCATAGGTCACCTAATGTGAGTCCCATGATATCAATGGTTTAGATCAATGAATCTCGGGTCATACTTGCACGAAATTGAAGCTCCAACGTACTATATTGGCAGGAGACTTGTAAGATTTAGCTGGACCAAGAGGGTTTTCCTTTTAGCTATCTTACACTGGGTGTTGAGGCCCACTTTGCTGTATGGATTTTATATCCAGCTGTCCATTCGTTTTGCCAGCTCATTTTATGGCAAAAATGAAGCAGATCCGAAGTTAATGTTGACCACACCATAGAAAAAAGTAGGGATAATAGCACCTACCGTTGAAACCTTCCTAGGCCCACCGTAATGTTTATTTTCCATCCAACCTGTTGATAAGGTCAAGCGGAACTGGATGAAGGGAAAACACAAATAACATCTTGATCCAAAATTCTTGTGGACCCCAATATTTTTTTAACGGAGGCATTCAATCACCCTATTTCCTGTGGTGTGGTCCACTTCAGCTTTTCATTTGCTACATGCCCTAAAATAATGCTCTAAAATGAGCTGAAAAAAATGGATGGACAGCGTGGAAAGCACACATACGTCAGGGTGGGCCGCACATCGCCTAGCTGGGCGGTTGGGGGTCACCACCCAATCCCCCCGTACAATGGTCCACTCTACGGTCCACACCGTGCTCTGGTTTTCAGTTCATGCACGTGAGCTTCATGATGCGGGACCGAACTGTTGATGTAATGGCCCAAGTTCGGGTTTTTAATGGTGGACGTTTAATCTCCACTTTGTGGTCCACTTAAGCCTTGGACCTGCCTCATTTTTTGGCTTACATATTAAAATTATCGGAAAAAAGCGTTTAACGGTGTGGATAAAACACTTACAACATGGTGGGCCCCACAGAGCCCTGCCTGGACGGATTACTGTGATTGCGTCCTAACCCCGCCCGTCTCTAGCCACGAATGGGCAATTTTGCGGGCGGGCCCACCTGTTTATCGGAAACGGATTGGCTACTCCCCGTGGACAGCCAATGGCCGGTGGTCGGTGCTATGTGGCCCCACCATGATGTATATGTTTTATCCCTGTGGTTCATATATTTTTAAAGATCATTTTAAGGTATGAGACCAAAGATGAGATATATCTCAATCTCAAGTGGACCACATTACAAGAAACAGTTTTGAAAGAGTATCTACCACTAAAAACATTTTGGGGGCCATAAAATTTTTGGAGCAATCTGATTGTTGTTTTTTTCCCTTCATCTGAGCCTGTATGACCTAATCAACGGATTGGATGTCAAATAGACAGTAACGTAAGCCTAAGGAGGATTTTAATGGTGCATATCCAATAACTATTGTTTTCATGTAATGTGGTCCACCTGAGATTTATATCTCTCTCATTTTTGGGATCAAGTATTTAAATCTGAATGAAAGGAATGGATGAAACACATACATCATAGTGGAGCCCACAGAACACCGACCACCAGCCACCGTGCCGGTGGCAGGGGAGTAGCCAATCCGTTTCCCTGTTTATCCACGCTGTCCATCCGTTCTATCAGATCATTTTAAGGCATTTGAACAAAAATGAGGCAGATCCAACGCTAAAGTTGACCACACCAAATAATAAGCTGGGGTTGCATTAAATGCACATAGCATTAAATGCAGGTTACATTAAATGCAAGAGTCATCTATGGTGTGGTCCACTTGATCGTTGGATCTGCCTCATTTTTGTGTTTATACCTTAAAATGATCTGATAGAAGGGATGGACGGCGTGGATAAACAGATACATCACGGCGGGCCCGCCAACAGAACTGCCCGTTCGTGGCTAGAGACGGGCAGGGTAGGACGCAATCCGCATCCGGTACCAGTGGGGCTGGGGTTCATCCAAACCGCTAAAATAATGGGATCCAATAACAACGACCGTGGACTAAAAATCTTTCAGATAAGAAAGTCGATCCTAATCGTTTGATCAACCAGCAAACAGATGGTCAAGAAAGAATAAAACATCAACGGTTCACATTCACAGAGGCGACTACCGTATTGATGATCTGGATTATCGAAGACTCGATCCGCTTGTGTGAGGCTGGAAGACGAAAAAAAAAAAAAAAAACAGAGGAATTTGGTTTTCAACTCAATCTCGACTGCGCATGGCGCCGGTCGTCGATACCGGTCACATGATAGGTCCCACTACGGTTGGGCTACGGTACAAGGCTGCATGTTGGGCTCCGGTCGGTAGCCTTCGAAGCAAGGTGGGGCTTATTGGGGGTTCATTTGATGATCTGGTAGGGCATGACACTTGATGCGCAGGATCTCGGAGTTTGTACGGATGGAAAACAGAGTGGTTGTTGAAAGAAGACTAATGGATTTTCATTTTTAACCGTTCAATAACTGTCCAAAGATCCGATGGTGAGATCATCATGTAAGCGTAATTTTCTGGTTCTGAGAAAGTTTGATTAGATCTACTTGCTGCCAAGTGTCCAATTTCTAGGTAATTTGTTGAGGGCCTGAGTATCATCCATCACCTTCTGCGGGAGTATTAACATTTTCCCTACTTTAATCTAGGCTTTTAGCTGTCAATGGTGGGGCATCGGTCTGATTAGTGCAACTTGTACATCACGGCCCTATCTCTTGTTGGCCCACCGAGTGACAGTTCAATATCAATAGTCCACGCCAAGCACGTGGAGATTGGGGCGCATTACCATCCTCTTCTTTTTGGAATATGAATTAAAGAGGTGTGCCAGCGTTGAGTCGCAATGATGGCTCATCTAGCATGTGTTCTGGTGGGGTCTACCTAGATGCATGCTCTGATGATCCAACCTTCAATTGTGGTGGCCCCGACGTGGGCAACCGTCCAGTGACTGTATCGATATTCAACAGTCATTGAATTCACGGATATTTATTGTTGAATGTGGCCCACCTGATGACGGGATCTGAATTGGCACGTGTGGTGAGACTGGGAGCAGTAGGACTTGGGGGACCGAGACTAACTGAAATGAACAGTTCTTAGCGCGGCAACAGTCCTTTGAATCCGCCCCCACAATATAACTTGCTGGAGTATCTACTAGCCACGTAGATGTGATTGAATGGATCTTAAACGTTGATCACGGTGACCAGCATTTTAGATCGGACATGTAACATGCTCTAGGGAAATTTAGTGTCGTACTCTTCATTGGATTTTATCGAAGAGTGAATCATTTGATAGTACATTCGAATTGAATACGATGGTCATTAACTTAAGAGAGCTGCGATGTCCTAGTAACTGTTAGAACATGATTGTCACATGGACATCCGTTCATAAAAGAGAGCAATCCTTTTTTATCGTTGTCATGTATGGTCCACTTTTGTGGATGATATATGTTCTCCTTGATGCCTATTAGAATAGTAGACGTTGGGTTATCTTAATTTAATTTTTCAGTGTTGGTATAGATTAGGAAGCGACTCATTGATTTAGGAGATCAACATGGACAAATTAGCATCACAAACATCTCTTTTATATATACACACGCATGTACATATAATTTCAATTGTTTATATATAGTATTGTATTAACTATAAAAAATAATATGATTGTAAATAAGAATTCTTAGAATTAATTTTATAATTAAAGTGTCTCGTATTATATTCGGCTACATTTGTACGTTTGGAGCCCGTATTGAGTAACTCAGGCGAGATGCATATCAGGGTTATTTTTCCAAGCCAAGAGTATAGTCGGTGGAACTTTCATGAGATTTACCTCGTTCATCAGCTACCTACCCTGTCCTATTTTAACCGTTGAACCCAAGATTATGATAATCCAAAGTAAATTAGGACACATCACATGAAACAATCGGGATGGAACCTCACCATTAGTTTTGTGCATACCCACCACCGACTATATGCTATCTAACCATCCATATGATGTGCCTTATCAAGACGAAAAAAGAATTACCCAAAAATCTAAAGAGTTATGTAACTCATGGGAACCATGCCACATAAATTTAAAGGTTTTAAGTGCAATCTTTTTGGGTGATCAGCGTAATGTTGAATCATCTTAATTTTTGGGATAAGGCCTTAAAAAGGTGTTATATGATGATGAATGGCGTAGATGTCATGCACACAAATTTGTCTCTCACATGGATGAAATCAACTCGGCGTACTAACACCTTGATCCCAAAAATGAAGCTGACCCAAATCTTAGGTGGACCACACCACAGGAAACAGTTATGATTAAATCCTCACCATTAAAATCTCCGTGGATTCCACGGAATGCTTATTTGCCATGCAACGCGTTGATAAAGTCACAGAGACCTAATGAAGAGACCACACGAATATGATCTTGATCCAAAGCTTCTGTGGCCCACAAGAAGTTTATAATGGTCAATTACCACTGTTTCCTGTAATATGATGTATCTGATATTTGGATCTGATTCATTTTTGGATAATACTATAAAATTTTAATACGGATGGACGGTGTGGATGACGTCACATACATGTGGGCCCCACAGTCAAGGTTGTCAGCCGCGCCCGCGCCCAACCTTATTACGGTAGAGCAAACTTCCAAAGTACAGGTGGCAGGGTATTGGATCCGTTCATCTAGTTGTCCCGACTCCGGGTGTAAGGTGTTTCCAGGTACACGATTATCAGATCATCCTATTCATGTGAACGGTGTCCTAAGAACGGACAGATCTCCTGCCACGCGTACTGTGGGGAGATGGCCTTACCATATTCGTTCAGGCTCTACTGTATCTGTATCATCTCCCGTACGTAAATCAAGCTTCGGCCTTTCAGGGTAAGATCAGGTCACAGATTTCTCGCTCAGTCGCAGAAGAGCTAAAAAAAGAAAAAAAAAAAAAGAAAAGAAAAATCGTCAATGTTTCCCTGCTGCGCACGCAACCTTTCCACACAGAGCGGATTAGGTGAGGCCAAGGTCGCAGCTTAGCAGGAAAGGCCGTGACCGTGGGGCCCACCTCGATGTATATGTTGCATATCCATTCCGTTCATTCATTTTTCCAACTCATCTTAGGTTATGTTAAAAGTAAGGCAGATCCGTATCTAAGGTGGACCACACCACAGGAAAACAGTGGTGATTGAACGGCCATCATTAAAAATTTCTAATGACCAATGTAATGTTTATTTATGAGCTTGCAAAACGGATGGACCGCGTGGATATAGAACACATACATCGAGATGGGCCCACGGTCAGGTCTCACCCAGTAATCTGTTACCCTGCCAGCTTGGGAAGTGTGTGGGGGTTATATATGGTGGGCCCCACCGCGATGATGGACGTTAAAAGAAAAAAAAAACCAATCTGATCCATTCATAAACCTTGCTAGTAATCCCAACTGTCCAAATTCAATAAAGCGTAGCCCGCCCCGCGTGTGAGTGGACCATCTATATTATTCTTGCATACGTTCATCTTTACTCTGGTGCCACATATCGGGTTCGCACGTGTGCTGCGTGCAAAGTTTGGAGTGGGCCAGCAAACCCCAAAAGTACGCCATTACGCGCAGGTTCAAAATGTCTGCCACGCCATGCGATATCCAAGCCGCTCACCACGTGTACAGGCCTTATGTGTGCCACGCCATGCGATATCCAAGCCGCTCACCACGTGTACGGGCCTTCTCAAAAGTCGATGATAAGTGGTAATCTGCAGTGTCTACTCACGAGCACTTCCCGTGGCACGAGCGACATGGCACATGTGTGAACTGCCGCACATGTCCTGCGGTGGTACCAAAGCCTGGAAACAGACATCTATGCCTTCCAAAGCATGAAAAAAAAAAAAAAAACTATGTGCCACTCGTGTGGGATTTGGATCCCGTACCGTGGATGGGCCGTATCCCCATGAGTGCACGTGTAGAAGGGCACGGCTTCGAGGATCCCCGGATCCATCGAAGCGACCGGATCCCTGGTTTCGGGGCCACCGTGGTGTATGTGCCTTACATCCACGCCATCCATCCATTTAGACAGCTGATTTCTGGACATGAACCAAAAAAAAAAAAAAAACATATCTAAATCTTGGTGGACCACACCGTAGGAAACAGTGGTTATTAAATACTCACCATTAAAAGCTTATTAGGGTCTACTGGAATGTTTATTTTCTATACAACCTAGTTGCAAAGACAGGGATGAAAGGACCACATAAATATCAGATTGATTCAAAGCTTATGTGGCCCACAAAAAGGTATTGAATGGTCAATTTCCACTGTTTCCCGTAGCGTTGTCCACCTTATATTTGGATCTTCTTCATTGTTTAAATCATGACGTAAAAAGAGCCATCAGAATGGGTGGACAACATGGCACATGCACCACGGTGGGCCTGAAAGTCAGGTATCCACCCACCTGGTATCCACCGAAGCCGCGCCCCATTTAGACTCGTTTAGGAAATATGGACCATCACCTTTTACTTTTACTGGCCACTCAAGACCCATTGATCAATCCAAGTCCAATGCAAAAGAAAAAGCGCAAGCGTGTCTTGGCTGCGACCCTGGAACCAGGAATGCGGGTGACACCCTTACCATAGGGCCCACTTCAATGTGTCATTGTATATCCACCCTGAGTCCCTGAATATCTGTTTTTTCATGTTATTTTAGAACATGATCCTAAAAATGAAGCAGATATAGATTTCAGGTAGACCACACTATAGAAAATAGCTAATAACCATTGTTTCCTATGGTGTGATCCATATCAAATTTTGATTTGCTTCAGTTTTAAGATCATGGCTTAAAATAACCTGGAAGTAAAGATGAACCGCGTGAATATATAAAGGATACATCAAGGTGGGATCCTACGGTCATGGTCTCACCTACATTCCTGGTCCCGTGTGGCAGCCAAGTCGCAGTCCATGTGAACCCACTATTTCTTGTAAACGTTTAATCCCCATTTCATGGTCCACTTACGCCTTGAATTTGTCTCATTTTTGGGCTTATAAACTAAATTAGCAGGAAAAAAAATGCATGGACTGGGTGGATAAAATCCATACATCATGGTGGCAGGGCAGGGATGTTCCCAATCCGCGTCCCATATGGCAAGATGTGCAAGGAACCAGCATGGATAATACCATCGGTGCGGATAGTCATCTGGATGGCTAACGTGCCAATGCGGGTTCGTGTGCAAGATCCAGGCTATTGAAAATGCGGCCACACTTGGGCAATAATGGAAAAGGCAAGCTAGTCAAATAATTAGGTGTGACACAATTCTCCTTTGAACATGGACAGTGCTGGACCTAGGTCAATGGAGACTACTAGTGAGCAATCATTAGTGGGTGGGTCCCATAAGTTATATATATTTTTTTATTATATTTTAAATTTAACTTTAAATTTGATTTATGATAGGAAATTGAGATAAGACCGGATGATATGGTCTCGTCCAAATTCTTGTGCCTTCCTATAAAATGGATGAGACTCTTTGTTATATTCTGTCTATTTGGTTTGTCCTTGGGACGATCGCAATCCAGGACCACTTATACCGTAGGAGTAGATGTGTGAATAGATCTATGTACTTCAATAGTAAATAAGTGACCACTTATACCGTAGGAGTAGATGTGTGAATAGATTTATGTACTTCAATAGTAAATAAGTGAGCCGTTAAAGCATCAATCATCTACTTTGTAAAGGTTTCAAAATTCACATAGACCATCAAATGTTGATGGCACCTTCCGCGCTTCCCTTTAAACCGTTGGTGATCGTATTCTAAAGACTCATCGTTTTGTATCTATGAGCCGACGTGATGATCGGACCTGCATATTTTTCGTCCATGTCGCGTACGCATGGGACATCATATGAACGATCCAGATCCTTCCACGTTGCTTGTGGGTGGAGAGGAATGGGGTAAATCGGGATACCCCATCTGGGGTTGTTCATATGATATGCCATGTTGTCAGGACACAAGTGATTCTTTACCACTCACGCGTGAAATGTACCTCAAATCAGAGCCGTTCAAATAACAGAATCTACTGCAGATTGGTCATTTCTAACATGAGATTGAGCAGACAATCCTTGCAGGTCACTGACTTTTCATGTCTGCATATGTCTGCTTGACTTCGGGTACTACTGCATCCACAGAGGGTCCCACTACATGGGCGGTTCTAGTTCAAGGTAATGCTGCGTGTTCGATGGAGAAGCCTCACACGTACCATAGCTACACGAGACTCGGCCGAGCTACTGCTCTGACTCTTGTCGTGATTTGCTGAGTGCCGACTGCTTAAATTAGATACTACATCCATCTCTACCGTACACGTGGCAGGGTGCTGTATCAATCTGGTCCATCCATCTACTCGACCTGATTGTTCTCCCGGAACTCCACTGATTAGGTGGCTAGGATCATCGGATCAAACTCTATCATCTACATTGCGCAATTAGATGGACGGTCCAAAACGATAACGTGTACTATGATCGGAGGGCTCTACCATATTCCCGTCATTCCCCGCTCTATTGTACCATCTCTCATGCTATTTAATATCAAGTGCAGACGCCCATCTCCAAACGTGGCAATGTCGCACGTGCGCACAAAAACTTACGTATTCCATGCCAATGGTGAATGTACCCCCAATCCAAAAACTCACGTATTCCACGCCAAAGATCCGTACCAAGTGGAGATATTAATGAAGAGTCTGATACTCGGGCGCGGATTAGATACTGACAAGTCAGTAGCCAAATCGGTACCGAAGTTACGTCACCAAGCTCTTTGGACACCATCATGATGCATGTGTTGTATCCATACCGTCCAACCATTTGTAGAGATCGTTTTATGGCATGAGAAAAAGAATGAGATAGATCTAAAATTCAAATGGTCCCACCACAGAAATCCGTGGGATCAGTCACATTCACCGTTGAAACATTTATAGGGCCGACCATGATGTATTTTTTAGATCCAACCTATTTATAAGTTAACATAGATATAGATGAAGTTAAAACAAAAATATAAGATTGATCAGAAACTTCTATGGCACCTAAGAAGTTTTGAACGGTGGATGTCACTGTCCCCACTATTTTCTATGGTGGGGTTAACTTTGACTTTAGATCTATCTCATTATTTTTCTCATGCCATAAAATGATCTCGAAAAATGGTTGGACGGTATGGATACAACACATGCATCATGGTGGGGTTCACAGAACTTGGTGACGTCACTTCAGTAGCGATTTGGCTACTGACCACGTCAGTATCTAATCCGCACCCCTGATATTCGGGCAGAGTCTGATGGATGATCACCGGACTGCCAGAAATTACTCTCATCCGGTTGTCTGATCATCCGATTGCTAGACATATATCGGACGGTTAAGAAGGACTTTTATAAAGTGTCGTATTTCAACAAAGAGATTTGTATTGTTCGACCAGTCCGATTCTGGGACTGGGACCTAGTGACTGGCCATTCGACGGACGCTAATCGCCTGTGCCGCATGCTAAAAGAATGTGCCCGTAGAAGCCAAGTGGGGCCCACTTCGGTGTTATGAGAAATCCACTCCGCCCATCAGTTTCAAAATGAGACAGATCCAAAATTCGAAGTAGACCACGCCATTGTAAACAGTCGGATGGAATGCACACCGTTAAAGCCTTCCATGGGTCCACCGTGATGTTTATATGTCATGCAAACCTTTTCTAAGGTTATTCTCACTCGGATGAACTGTAAACACAAATGGTGGGAGGCGGATTGGGTACTAACCCCTCCATAAACTTAGCTAGAGATTGTGTGCGTTTTATGCATGCAATCCATCCACCATAAAGGAGACAGGTTTAATTATTATTTTTTTTTAAACACACCCACTACTCAAACCCTGGACCGGGTGTTGAAACTCCTGAGAGTCTACCATCCGAGCAAGAGTAAGGATCCGGATAGGTTTAATACCTGAGTAGATCACACCACAAAAAGTAACAGTGACACCGCAGCCACTCCATTGAAACCTTTCTTAAGGTCCACCGTGATGTTTATTTGCCGTTCAACTTGCTTATAAAATTACACAAATGTCGAAAGCATAAATATTAGCTTGATACAAAACTTGTGAGCCTCGAGAGCTTTTCAATGGTAGGTTTCAATCCCAACTGTTTCCGGTGGTATGAGTCGAGCCTATAATCTGCCTCCCTTTTAGATATCCCCAGAAATAAGCTGAGATAAAACACATACGTCAAGATATCAAGATGGCCCCACAAAGACTCTGCTAGGACCATCCATCTCTGGCTAGGTCTAGGTGGGGTGGTACAAATCCGCATCCGCATATAGGTAACTTAAATTGAATAGTCCAAATGGTGGGTCGCAATCCAGATCGTCTTGAACCAAAATTTACATTGATTTGATTTAAATGGCTAATTGGTAGCTATTTAATAGACAGCTGAAAATGAAGAAGGTCAATGGTCCAAATTCAACAAAGCTTAAGAACGTCCAATTAGTACATTTCTTGGAGGAAACCTCTTTGATGTGGGGGAGGGGATTAGGTACGGCTAGTCGGCCTCACCCAAGACGGTGCACCTTTGGCGCGAGCTAGGGCGGAGCGGCCGTCGGTGCGGATCTTGGTGGTAACAGCAAATATTCAAATGAGAACTTTGAAGGCTGAAGAGGAGAAATGTTCCATGTGAATGACACTTGCACATGGGTTAGTCGATCCTAAGAGACGGGGGAAGTCCGTCAGAGAGCGCATGCCGCGCAAACTTCGAAAGGGAATCGGGTTAACGTCCCGAATTTCGTAATCCGAGTTTTGTACTCGTTTTCCGAAGTACCGAGAGTTAACCTACAAGGATAGCCCACAATTTATAGTAATATATATTATATATATATATTATATATATATATATATATATATATATATATATATATATATATAAATATAAGTGAGCGATTGCAATGGAAGCAAATAAACCACATATAAAGGAAATGTCCAAGTATATTTCAACTTATACAAATGGTTGCCCATAAGGCTTATATAAACTAATGCCTCAAATATAAAAAATGAAATGTCTTAATATAAGTATGAAATGTAGAATCAAGAATCACAAAATTATTCAGTTCTTCATGCTCCACATTAATGTCAACCTGTACGTCATTTACATAACTTGCACCAACTGAATACGGTTTGGTAATGTCATTGGCTATTCTAGTGAGATATACCCTCCAAGATTACCAAGCAACCCAATAGTCAAGAATAGAATTCAAATGACTCAGGAGAATACAATATCCAATGTAAACTTCATAAGTAAAATACAAAAATATACAATTTATGTTTCCTAAGTGACATATAGGATGATACCACCTGTACATAAGAAGAAAACACAATCTACAAGTACAATCCAAAGAACTACAGAATCTAAGTTACATTTCACAATTCACAAGTACAATATCAACTACATATCCACCCGAAATTTAAAGTATAACATGTAGAGATATAATTCATTTCCCACAAATATAACACAAATTGTTATAATATCCAAACTACAATTTAATGTATAACATAAGAAGATATAATCCACTCCACATACAATATTCAATCGACAACTTAATCTTGATTAATGAATGAATGCACGAATACAATCAGCTTGAGGATGCACATCCAGTTGAACAAATGAATGAACCTTTTAAATAGTAGGCCCATTCATATAAGATATCGAGTCTTTCAAACAGTCGACCCATTCAAAATGCAAAAAAGGTCGTTCGAACAGTGCACTGGTCTTTCAAACAGTCGACCATGTATCCGATAACGCCCACGTGTCATGTATAAATGATTAACTCAACCGTTATTAGTTCAAATTACAAACGTAATATCAGAGAAGCTCAGAAGTCACTATGGGGCGCGCGCGCGCAACCCAACATAGGTCGACGGCTCGGGCATAGTGTCTCATTCCACCATCCCCGGCTCATGAGACTGAAACAAGTAATATTCTAACACACTCAAATAATTATAAGTAGTGATAGTAAGATAAAGAATCCAAGAAATTTTATTTACAAGAATCTCTACAATTAGTGGCCACTCATGATTGAATACGTAGACTTTATCATCACAAGTCCAGATATGCTTCCTACAACAAGAGTCTTTCCAATAAGCCACATTGGCATCAAGTCTTTTAAGGAAACAATAAAATAATATAATCCACAAGCCACATTGACACAAATAATCTACGAAATGGTAAGTATACGACCACATAACATTTATTTTATTCACAATCGGCCACTAGTATGGTATCAGATTTTCAATACAATCCATTAACACCAAACAAATGTCAAACTAAATCACAATCAATTTAATACACATTATCAGACAAATACACATGTAAGTACCCTTCGAAACTAAACTAGAGAAATTGATTCAAATAAATCATAATTCTATAGGATTTAGATTATTAATCTTTACAAATTAAGAAATGTACTTATATGCACATACAAAACAAATCAAGGAATGTGCGCATCATAAAATGAAGATCAACAATTCATAACTCAATCATACATGTAAACTAGTCATAAACATTATTAGGCAATTAATTTAAAAAAGAACTAAATTAATTATTATAATGCAAGTAAGCTTGAAGGGTGAATCCTCACCTTAGGATATGAATTCTTGTCACGTCCCAAACTCGGAAACTGGGCTCACAAAATTTTCGATCGTCGAATCCGGTGCCGACAGCCTTCATAGTACTCCATTCTCGGTTCTCAGCGTCCATACGCTAGATTCTAATCCTGGGATCCTACAAGGAGGATTTTCCAAGGTACATTTAACTCATAATAAGCATAATCACAAGTTTACCTAAATCACAAAGGCAACATCATCATCACATATCTACTGATATAAACATTTGAATACAGTGCTGAAAGGGAAATACATATGACAAAATCAAAGCTCCAGAGGTTTGCTGCATGCTCCAAGCTCAACGCTCCTGCAACCTAATGCCACATGCATGCATCTATTGTACATAAGCTTATAAAAATCTTAGTGGGTGGTGAAAGTGTGTACATAAGGTAAGTGCCAAGTAAGCAATATCAGAGTAATCAAAGTAAGCGGAAACATGCTGATAGGGTCATGAATCATACGATATCAGAGTAAGCAATGCATATCATAATGGGGCAAATACTGAGGGAGTAATGTAGATCAGCTATACAATGCGGAGACATAGTAAGCCAAGTATTTAATATAATGCTATAAAGAGTCAAGTATCAGATGTCGAGGATGCAATGCAATATACGGTGCAAATGAAATGACCAAACTGGAGTGAAGTTGGGATGATAGTACGTAGTATGGCAGGCTATGGAGTCCATTACAAGAGAATTCTATCCAAACCAGTCTCATACCTAAATTTGGATAGTTAGACTCAATGTGGTAAACTCCTGATCTCAGGTTAGTCGCGCGCCCCAACCGAAATCTTGACCATTACGAATGTACACATAACAAATGGTTGCGCACCACCAGTCCGAGTGGATAGTGAATGAATGAATGAGTATGCAACTCCTGCTCAATAAGTCCACATATTAGTACGGTTCCTCTCTAGGATCATCACCGGGGTCTATTACACTCTACGTCAGCTTGCCGCCCCTATCTGAGCGTACAACTGTGTAAGTGGAAGAGACCTCACTATTTGCCTACCAATATCGGGCTCGATTCGTTGATAGCGGATTCATTCCTCAAGCTGGTCAAACTCAACTTAGACATTGCCCCCTCACTCGGGTGGGTAAGGTCACACCACCTCCCGAACGATCCGACCGACCATGACACAGTGGGAGACGTGACCTACTAGTATACGGCCCTCATGTGCTCATATATATCCACTCGGTCTCGACGTTAGGATGTCTCCTACCCACGAAGGTTTAGAGATTTTTACATAGGGACATTTATGACGCCTGTATGCTAGAACCAAATATTTTCGGTGTCCCATCTGGCTATCTACGATATGCCTGTGGAGGCTATGGCCCTGATATCGCTAGGGTGTACAATAGTTACAATACACAATGTAAGATGTATGAGTCATACAATCCAGTCATGCATCAATCCTGCGCATACCATGCGCTCATGTGAGATAACCTCCGCTTATCAGGGAGTCTCATAACAACCTGCCCAATGACATATGCAATGGTCAACCACATCTCATAACAAACATGGAGATGATGCGTATGGGCATGTATCATGATACTATGCTGTCACATACTCATAATTGATATTAATAAATGACATTAACAATCGGCCTCGACAATGTGGACATTTAACCAACATTGCCCCTAAGGAATGACCCACATAGAGCCTAACATACAGTGGACCCATGGCCTCGCACAAGGGCCTAATATACAACACCAAGGGCCTTATTCAAGAGCTTAATACACATTACGATGGGCCTCTCACATGGGCCTAATATACATCACAATGGCCTCCATCGCCTGGCCCTCAAATGCATCACAATGGGCCTCATCACATAGGCCTCTTATACATCACGTTGGGCCTTAAACACGGGCTGAATACATATCACAACGGGCCTCAAATACGGGCCGCATATACATCACATTGGGCCTCAAACACGGGCTGAATGCACATCACAATGGACCTCAAATATGGGCAGCATATACATCACCATGGGCCTTACTTAAGAGCTTAATACACATAACAATGGGCCTCTTGTATGGGCCTAATATACATCACAATGGGCTCCATCGCCTGACCCTCAAATGCATCACAATGGGCCTCATCACATAGGCCTCCTATACATCATGTTGGGCCTTAAACACTGGCTGAATGCACATCACAACGGGTCTCAAATACGGGCTGCATATACATCATATTGGGCCTTAAACACAGGCCGAATGCACACCACAATGGACCTCAAATATGGGCCGCATATACATCAATATACATCACCATGAGCCTTACTCAAGAGCTTAATACACATCACGATGGGCCTCTCACATGAGCCTAATATACATCACAATGGGCTCCATCGCCTGACCCTCAAATGCATCACAATAGGCCTCATCACATAGCATCACGTCCGGCCTTAAGCATGTCACGCCCCGAAAATCGGAACCCGAGTTGGCCAAGCCCGAACCCGAATTTCAGGACTGTGAGTTGTATTTAAATAAATATACATCGCAACCCACATTATTTCATGCATTTTTAAAGGTAATCAGAGCAACTAAAAGGATACTAATCATTGTCATTAAATATTGTCCACTAATCAATCCTTAAATCTTTAATTACATTGACATAAATAAATAAATAATAACAACATACATTAAATTTTAATTAATTTCTAATTAAAAAAAAAATATATATATAAGTCTTCAATCTTGTCCAACCGGTTCTTCGTATACAAACCCTGCAAAACAGTCTATATGGGTGTGAGCGCGACGGCTCGTAGGGTCACATCCTTCCCAAAATTGAAAATTATATATTAACACAAATAAAACTCAACAATATAAATATGACTAATTACGAGTATTGAATCGTCATTGTACATGACAACAATAATAATCTATTTTTCGTAATAACAAAATAAGATAATGCCGTTATCTAAAATCCTTTTTGGTTCAATCCAGGGCAGAGCGCCCGTGTGTGTTGATCCTTTTAGGGAATGACCCTCGGCAGAGCACCGGTGTTGATCCTTTTAGGGAATGACCCTCGGCAGAGCACCTGGTGAATAGACTTTTAGGGTAAATACCCAAGGCAGAGCACCCGTGTGTGTTGATCCTTTTAGGGAATCGCCCAGGGCAGAGCACCCGTGCTGATCCTTTCGGAAATGACCCTGGGCAGAGCACCCGTACTGTGCTGATCCTTTCGGGAATGACCCTGGGCAGAGCACCCGTAATCCTTTCAGGGCAGAGCACCCATAATATAATTAAAAGCATTTAACAATAATCAAATGAATTTATTCCACATATTAGAAATCAAATAAATGCATTGTACATCATGTAAAACCAAAATTAAATATCTTTAATCAGCAGTATGAAATAAATAATTAATTAAATGAAAGTATATAATAATGTAGTCTTTTCAATCGGGAAAATCACCTACCTGGTGTGTTGAGTGGAGGTTGAACGTTTGCTGTTAAAATCTTCTCAGGTTGATGGTGAGCGGCCTGGATTATTTGATGGGTTCCGCCGATGAAGAATGGTGGAAGAAGAAAGAGGTGAGTTTGAATGGGAGAGGAAATTGGGGAGAGAGGTTAGGTCGTGGGGTGAGAGGAGTGAGAGATGGGGTTGGTTACAGTGAGAGGAGTGACGTGCTAACTTTGTTTTGTTTTATTTCTGTTTTTTTTTTGAGTGGGCCCCACAGGAATGATGTGACAAATCCACACCGTTCATCAGTTTTGCTAGATGATGTTAGGACATGGCCTAGGAAATGAGGTAGATTCAAGGTTTAAGTGGGCCACACCAAAAGAAAAAAAAATGGGATATAGTTCCCTCCGTTAAAAAATAGACGGGTTGTTACAAAGCACGTGCTGAATACACATCACAACGGGCCTCAAATACGGGACGCATATCATCACATTGGGCCTTAAATACGGGCCGAATGCACATCACAATGGACCTCAAATATAGGCCGCATATACATCATATAAGTCTTGACAATCGGCCTTGACAATCAAAATTGGCATCGACAAACGAAATCGGCCTCAACAATCGGAATCGACACTTAGAATCGGTCTCGATAATTGGAATCGGCCTCGACAATTAGAATCGGCCTATACAATTGGCCTCGACAATTGGAATCGGTCTATATAATCGGCCTCGACGATCGGAATCGGCCTCGACAAATCGGAATTGGCCTCGATACTTAGCCTCGACAATCAAAATCGGTCTATATAATCGGCCTCAACAATCGGAACCGGCCTCGATACTCGGCCTCGACAATCGGAATCAGCTTCAATTCTCGGCCTCAACAATCAGAATCGGCCTATACAATCGGCCTCAGGGAAGGTGACAATGTGGACATTCAACCATCATTGTCCGTCAATGTGGACATTCAACCAACATTACTCCTAAGCTGTGGCCCGTCATAATCATCATTACATACATCACGGAGTAATCACACATCGCAATGGACCTCATATACAATACATTCGACCTCATAAAAAGGCCCCACATACGTCTCATTGGGCCTCACTCGTGGCCCTTATATCCATCACATTGGGCCTTAACCATGGGCCATCAAATACATCAAGTGGATCGCATCCACGGGCCGCACCAATGGGCCTCATATATATCGCCTCAGAGTGTGAGACGCGGCGTCGGAACCGCGGCAACGGCACAGTTGCACTAGTACAAGTCTCGGGTCGAGCTGACTCTGGAATGCAGGATACGACTTAAGGTCGCTCGGAAATGTTGATTACAGGTCGCGAGTTGCCGGAATTCGACCCAGAGGACCGCAGAAGTCTACGGAACGGTATGGGCTAGGATACGGGTCTCACAATTCTCTTCTTACTAGACTAAAGATCACTAAAAAGTCCAAATCACTTGATTTAACTTCACTAACTTGAATTGATTCAACTCAACTCCTAATTCGGTCCAAACTCGACTCAACACGTTGAACCTAGATGAGAGATAATTTCAGTTTCTACCATAAGACTTAAAATAATATAATTATGACTTAATTAAAAACCCAAACAAAGATTCTAAAACTTACTTACTTGAACATGCCGATACTTCTTGATTTAGACCCGATCAACTCAATTCGACCCGATCTGACCCAGTTGACTCAATCCAGATAATGCTAGAAAGCCACAAAATAATAATTACATGTTGGATAAATGATTAATATTAGAATTTAAGTCAAACTCAAATCTTTGCTAAAAACTCATTGAGTTGACTCATTGCTACATTGATCAAATACTATTAGATTTGAAATCTAGTTGATACCTTGATTGATGAAGCCACCCACTAACAGATGAGAATGCAACGACCAAGATAAAACTCTCCGCTGGAAAATGTTCAGTAAGGCTATCAGGCCCAACTAGATCCACTACAAGTCATTTCACATCACTGAGTCAACTCAGCTGAGTTAAACATGCATTGCCTCTTATCTTCTCCTTCTTCCTCTTCCTCATTTTTTTTGTCTTACTTTCTCTCGCAACTCAACCAGCAATGTCCAGATCAAACCAGACCCTAACTTGGCCCTGAGTCGAACTCGAATCTACAGCGAGTCACGGACTCGGTTTCTGCCATCTTCCTTTCTTCAACCTCTCTCTCTCTCTCTCTCTCTCTCTCTCTCTCTCTCTCTCTCTCTCTCTCTCTCTCTCTCTCTCTCTACTTCTCCTTCTCCTATTTGATGAAATGTCCAGATGGATTTCTGGACTCAACCGGTCACTGAGTTAACTCACCGAGACTCGACAGTCTCTTCTTCTCTTTCGAACTCTCTTCTAAATTTCTTCCTTCTTTATTTCCTTTCTATTCTCTCTCTCTTTTTTTCATTCCTCACTTCAAACCACGACCAGCGATGAACACCACGACCAGCAATGAACACTGGATCCACAACTCAGTTTAGCGAGTCAGAGAGTCGCAACTCAACTGAACTCGACACTCTCTCTTTTAAAATCTTTCTTTCTTCTACTTTCGATCTTTCTTGCTTTTTTGAATGCTGATATGATCGAATGGGCCACTCGATAAATATATCAGATCTGAAATTGATGGCCACATGAAGATCCACCGACATTGCAGCCTGCCGAGGAAGATGATGGAGCTCCAATGGCATTTTCCAAACGTAGGGCTATCTCATCGATCTGGTTCTTCTGGATGATTCTAATTGATTATAGGAGTCTTAGGGAAGAGGATTTTCGAAGCTTCGAGACGATAATCCTGGTGGTTTCAAAGCTTCTTCATTCCGGCCGATTTTCGCGAACTACTGTAAGAAACGGAAGAAACTCCATTGTTGTTTAATCCTTTTTCTCTTATAGAAAACCATAGCTCTCACAGACCGTAGGATGAGAGGTAAACGGTCTAGATTGGCATTCAATCCCGTTCCTCTAACCGCCTTAACAAAAGAACCTCCTAGAACTATGTTTGTTATGCACAGCTCAGCAATCCCTGTAAGCAGAAAACGAGAGGCTAGGATCTTCCCTATAAAGGGCTGGGATGGCGTGGAGAACCCCACACGGATTGCCAGCTTGGCAAAAGAAACAGTTTCCATTTTTGGAAACACTACTCATGGGCAACTCATTTTGTACCTGAGTGTGTTAACTCTGGAGAATGCCGACGCATGAATTTTTGCTCGGATCCATCGTCCACACACAATGGACGGTTCAGATCGTTAAGTAGCCTAAAGATGGTGGCCCCAATGCAAATGAACGGACAATGTTCATTGCTGACGAAAAACGAAGGAAAGAGAGAAAATGTCTCTCCGTCTAGAGAGTCCACGGGTCAACACCCATTTGAACATTGCATGAATTTGGTGCATCGCAGGTGCACAGAATATACAGACACGTGGTACCCAAAATGGGGTCCACAAGTTACTTCTGAGAGATCCACTCCGTCTATATCGTTCAATGAGCCACAGTAACACCCAAGTATGAAAGATACTGGGTGTTACAATATATTTATTCTATATCCAGAGGATCCATCCGTTTTGCTAGATTCATTTTAGAGCATGATCCCAAAAATGAAAAAGATCGGATTATCAGGTGGACCATACCACAGGAAACAGTGGTGATTGATCATTAATAGGCTACAATTTTTATTTTTATTTTTTGTTTGGATAAGGTGATGTTGTTTTTATCCTTCATCCAGGTGTTTAAAATATTTAAAAAAAAAAAAAAAAAAAAAAAACCTTATTTGGATGGCAAATAAACATTGAGAAAGATTACGTGGGCATTAGGAAGTTTTTAATGGTAGGGTATTCGATCACCAGTGTTTCCTATAGTATGGTCCACCTAAGATTTGGATGTTGTTTGTTTTGGGGGTCATGCCCTAAAATGATATGGCAAAATGGATGGACGGCCTGGATATAAAATACATACATAAAGGTGGGCCCCACGTAAGGACCCCACCATCTTGGGTGAGGCCCAGGCCGCACCTAATCCGCACCCTCAAGATGTGGGTCATTAGATTTTGAAAGTGTCATTTGATTTAACACAGGCCACTTATACAGTTTCCAAGAGCGTCAGCCATAGCATCATGTAGGCTGTAACTCCCTTTTTCTTCATGAAAGTTCTACCAGTAGATTCTATGATGATGGGACCACAGATGGGCCACCAAATGGATGCGCCAGGACGCGAATTGCCTCTGCCACCGCCACGAATTCTTGTGGTTGGAAGCTATGTGGGGCCCACAGAGATGACAGCGAGAAATCCACTCCATCCATCAGTTTCTCAAGCCCAATGGTAGGACCGAAATCCAAAATCAGGGAGATCCGAAACTAAGGTGGGCCACACGACAGGAATCTGAAACAGAGAGAATAAAAACGTCCACCGTTGAAACCTTCCTGGAACCGACATTTATATGCGATCCAAACCGTTCATAAGGTTAATACCACTGGAATAAACTGTAGGAACAAGTATCATCCTGATCCAAAACCTGTTGCCCCCACCAAGTTTCCAATGGTGGTCGTTCAATCCCCACTGTTTCGTGTGGCGTGGTCTACGTGATTTTGGACTCCTGCCTGTTGTGGGCTTGGGAAGTGGATTTCTCACCGGCAGTGGACCCAACACAGCTTCCGACCACAGGAACTTCCTGTGGGCGGGCGCACAGGCAATTCACGTCCGATGCGCCGTACCTTTTTTTTTTTTTTCTTAAACACACGCACACACACCCCCACACACTCACGCCGTAGTGGGATTTCACCACCTATAGATACTCGAACCGTATTGAAACTACTGAGAGTCTACCAGCAGAGCGATCCAAGATGCGCCATACCTGAAAGCTGCAGCCCATTGGGCAATGATGGCCACCCGATTTTGGTGAGTTTTGCGCACTGAATGTTCACACAATCTTTGTTGGGTCAACGTTTAGCTAACCATCGATTTGTATCCAGTGTTTGGGTGGTTACGATGATCCAATATCCTTGATTTCTGGCCAAGTCCCATCTGTATGATGGCCTAGTAAATCAACGGTCCCGATCACGGTACATAATTTCCTCGTGCACTCTAGACTAACATGGTTTCGGTTCTATAAAGTGCCCATCATGCAGAAAAATCAGGGACTTTCCATTTCTTGAGGTGTGGTACAGTGCATCCGGACGTCTTGCTATTTTCAGCGCTATCGGATCTGGGGTTTGTTGGAATGATCCAAACCGTTTATATTGATTGGCGTAACCGTGGATGGTGGATATAGTTTGAATAATTCAAGCTTTTGAACATTTAAATAATTCCCTTTGAAAAGGGAACGCGCGTGTCCTTTAACTTGTGTTTTGTAGGAGATCCGTAGAATCTCCCAATCTTAACTTTAACACCATCCATCCACAGTGACGCACGCCATATAAACGGTTTGGATCATTGCAACATACCCCGACCAAAGGCTACAGTGCTGACATTAAAAAAAGAAAAAGAAAAAGAAAAAAGCAATACGTCTGATTTTTTCCAATGTTACCTTCTCAGGAAAGCGAGGTGGGATCCGCTACAAAAGTTAGAAAGGTTAAGCTTAACCTAAGACATGATGTGTGTGGCCCAACTTTATGTTGCATGCCTTCCGAACCGTCCATCACGTGCAGCCCATCGTTTTCTCTTAGGCATTAAAAACTCAGGACGATCATAGATTCAGGTGGGCCACACCCAGGGAACAGTTGGTACTAGGACGCCCAAAATTAAAAAATGTGTGAAGCTCACATATATTCTAATGACAAATCCACTCTGTCCATCAGTTTTACAAGACCGTAATAGTACAGAATCCAAAAATCAGGAAATTGTAAGACCCACGTGGGCCACACCAAACCAAATATTTGGAACAGAAATTTCCACCGTCGAAACCTTCCCGGAGCCGACCATGATGTTTGTATGCCATCCAAACCGTTCCTAAGGTTAATAGTACTCAGATAAACTGTAGGCAGAAATATCATGCCGGTGCAAAACTTTGTTGGGGTTCAGCCCCGCTGTTTCGTCTGGCATGGTCCACACTAGTTTTGGATCTGCCTGATTTTTAGAGTACTATTGTATTGTGGTGTTGCAAAACAGATGGACGGAATGGATTTATCACAGGCATCTATGTGGACCCCACACAGGTTCCAACTACAAGAACTTGCTGGCACAGGCAAGCCGCCTCCATCTGCCTTACCTTTTATAGGCCATCCAATCCATTCCGTAGATGCATCCCCAACAGGATACGTACACCACAAAAATCGGGAGGGGATTGCATTGCGTGTGACCTGGGCTCGGAGATATACCTGTGTGGGGCCAAAGAGATGGCAGTGAAAGATCTACTCTGTTCATCTGTTTTAAAAGACCACAATAGGATAGAAATCTAAAAATCAGCCGAATCCGAAATTCAGTTAGGCCATACAACACGAAACAGCGGGAATTGAACGCCTGGGATGACAGAATTTTTATATCAGGATGATATTTGTGCATACAGTTTGTTTGAGTGGTAATAACCCTATGAATGGTTTGGATGGCATATAAACTTCATGGTCAGATCCAGGAAGGTTTCAACGGTGGACGTTTCCGTTCCCACTGTTTCGTTTGGTGCAGCTCACTTGAGTTTTGGATCTAACTGATTTCTAGAGGCCTGATCTATTGTGGCCTTTTAAAACAGATGAACGGAATGGATTTGTCACGGACATCTCTGTGGCCCCCACACAGCCCGGGACGGATTGGCCCCGCAAATTGCACTGAGTTGCTAGCCTACCTCGCGAACAGGGAGCCACGTGGGTTGAATCACGTCGATCCGGCACATGAATTTGGAGTTTATTTTATTTTATTTTTTGGCATAAATTTATGAGGTGGGCCACCCGAGTGTTAAATCAGCCTAATCTATTGGGATCAACGGTAGAGATGGACTGGGTGGATTTCATTGGCATAATGTCGTTTCTCCCACGTAAGAGAAAGTAACCCCGGTAGGTGTGTACGAGGTACGCAAGCGTTTTTCTAGAATATTCAAACCTGAAATGCAGTCGTTCATGGCGGACGCCCAGGCTAAGCGCTCCAAATATGCCGATTGTGAGATCTAAGATGTTCATCAGAGGGGGCCAAAGACTGAAAAGAAGGCTGGCCCACTCATCAGGTATATCACTCATATGTTGAATGTGGAAATTTGATTTTCGGCTTTTAACTGCCCATTTCTTTTTGCAAACCCACACCCTGATTAGTCGACCATCCAGATATTTCGGCCAAGAAATATTGACTATAGGACCACCAGATGAACGGCCACGGTCTCATAAACGTGTGTTACGTCTGTAAGGCTGGGACGTTCGTTTTTAGCGCGTCAAGATGCGCAGCTGCAGGCTCACGGGAGTTTCGCTACTCTGCCGTGTTGGAGTTTAGGACCATTTTTAAAACGGTGGTGACTCATTCTGTGGCACTATCTAATACTATCCAGACCATCCAAATTGGGTCTTATAGCGGGCGAAGCATATCTCTAAAATCACGTGAATCAAACAATCCTAGCCGTCTAATTAATGTTATCAAATGGATGGTTAAAAGTAAAGTCCAGAGTGGTCCACGTCAGATGCTTAATACTATCTTTATCCATGCAATTTTTCGGCACCCTACCATTCAGAGTTGGGTAAGATATTTGTACAGTTCAGATTGGGTTAAAACTAGGCCATGCATACATATGAGAAGGGACCACTATGTTTTAAACGGTGCAAAACTTACATAGCAGCCTCGACCCTCTCCTATTCCCAATAGGAAGATGATTACGTTTCTGCCCCCGCCCACCGTGATGTATGGATTTTATCCACGCTGTTCATCCATTTTAAAATATCATTTTAGGGAATGAACCAGATCCACGCCTCAAGTGGGCCAGACAATGGGGATTAAACGTCCACGATTAAAAACTTCTTGGGGGCCACGGAAGTTTTGGATCAAGCCGACATTTGTGTTTTCCCTTCATCCGGGTCCATGTGGCGTTGCGGACGGATTGGATGACAAATAAATATCACGGTGGGCCCTGGGAAGGTTTCAACTGTCGGCGTCATCATCATTGCTGTCTCCTGTGGTGTGGTCCACTTGAGCCTTGGTTCGGCCTCATTTGGGCTCATACCCTGAAATGATTGAAAAAATGGATGAATAGCGTGGATAAAATTCATACATCTCGGTGGGCCCCACAGCAACCCTGCCTAACCACTTTCCATGCAGGCGAGAGCAGGACACAATCCGCTTCCCACCCAATACAGTAGTTACATTGCTCCAGCTCACACTCCATGCGCCACCAAAAAAGAAAAGAAAAGACAAGAAAAATAACAGCAACCGAACGGTTCTAGCAATCCGATCAAATGCCCACAAATTGATGGCTGAGATTGCCCAATAACAAGTTTAAACCATTCATTAGATGGGACCATCATGGAATACTAATGGTTCCAAATACTTACCGGACCAAATGATCCTAAGCATCCCATCCATGGTATGGGAAACGGATTGCTAAGGCCCATTTGGATACTACCAAATAAGTAACCTTTCAACTTACGTTAAGTAATTTACTTTTATTTTTATTTTTATTTAACTTAGGGCCTGTTTGGGAGCGTGGATTTGGAACCCCCTCGGAACCCCCAGGATTTGAAACCCCATGGATTTGCAATCCTCCGGTGCGTTTGGCACCCTGGAGTGTGAATCAACTTTAATCCAAAAGTACCTATGCATAGATATATTTACAAGGGTTTGAATTTAATTACTAAATCAATTTTAATATCTCTAATTAGTGAGATATATAATTTTTGACACAATGGTTATGATAAGCCCGCTGAAATATATGCTTTGCCTGAAAATGATGAAATTCCAAGTCTCAGATGGGCCACAAGCACAAGATCATGTCTGAGTGACTAACCGATTAACATGGACAATGTTTGGACAGTGCTGGCCATCATTTTAGTGGGCCATGTGCCCAATAGAATGATAATATAGTGACACACATGTTACACCTGCAACTATTGAAATGATTTTAGGTGCAATCCAAGCTAACACGGTGGATTGCAAACCCCCTCAAAGAGGGGATTTGAAATCCCAGTTACTTTATGCTGCCAAACAACTAGGGGATTCAAAGAGGGGCTTTGAAACCCCCAGTTGCTTTATGCTGCCAAACAACCAGGGCATTTGAAACCCCCTCAAATCCCCTCCAATGCATGGTGCCAAACGACCCCTTAAGTTAGTTTAGTAAACATAGTTGTAAAAGTAACTTTATCTTTGCAAAACCATTTGACAGCATGGTTCTGCATGGTGCACCAAACCCAATGAGCCCAGATCAATTGATGAGGCTGTCCTCGTGTCCCTAAGCAACCACGATCCTTCCCTATGATTAAAAATTCAACTTTACCCATCTACAACTGTCGATCGGCAAGCTTTGGTATTCCTAAACCCAGTTATCAAACCAGTCAGGTGCACACGGTCGAGCCTGAACTGAGAGGCATCAAGGTGTGGCCAAGCCAGCCCATGCCCAGTGCAGGGAAGAAATGGGAGATAAAGGAAGATTTAAGTCGAGAGACACGAGGGATTTCGTTTTCAGATGTGAGTAGTGGGTTGGGGAATGTGTTTGATAAAAAAATAACATAGGACAAGCTAAAGCATAGTTCAAATTCTCAAGACTCAGACTCGACTCAAGGGTCCACTGACTCCAAGACTCCACTCGATGCATAAGAATTAAATATATTTATAATAATAAATATTACGGTTTTTTAAAGTAATAAAAATGTTAAACCTAATAGTTTATTGTAATGTCTTGTCCAACCAGAACAGTATCCTGAGGCGCCCACGTAGGATTTGCCGCATGATCATTCACATAAAACCACTCATGTGTGAGGTACCATCAATAAATTAACCCTAGTTAGCCCATTGGGGTGGACTAGTCTGATTATGATCAGACCGTATGCAGGCCATCAAGCCAAATAATCGGTTGTACTTGGCGACAGCTTGTGCAGGTCGTGTAGCGGCCGAGGAAGGTCAGAAAAATCTAAAAATTGGGAAAACCGCAGATCTCACAGGGCTTGTGGTCCATCGCGGACCGCGGACTCAGTAGACACCTATAAATTAATTATCCACGCCGTCCCAACGACACTTGCCAAATGCAACTCACCCAGCCTTGACCCAGAGGCCACAACTTAAATCTGACACCTTTTAATGAAACTGAGATATTAGGCTTTGTAGCCGTTGGATATCTTCTACATTTATGGTGAGGGTCTAAAGTATTTTCCTACGCCCATCCACAAAATCTGGAACCCAATCGTGTAATGGTAACCGTTGATTGCAGATCGGCCCCGTATAGTAAAACCCCTGTGGGCACTGGGAAGGTTTCAACTGTGGGCGTCATTATCAGTGTTGTCTCCTGTGGTGTGGTCCACTTGAACCTTGGTTCGGCCTCATTTGGGCTCATACCCTGAAATGATTGGAAAAATGGATGAATAGCATGGATAAAATTCATACATCACGGTGGGCCCCACAACAACCCTGCCTAACCAATTTCCATGCAAGCGAGAGCAGGACACAATCCGCTTCCCACCCAATACAGTAACATTGCTCCAGCTCACACTCCATGCGCCACCAAAAAAAAAAACAGCAACTGAACGGCTATAGCAATCCGATCAAATGCCCACAAATTGATGGCTGAGATTGCCCAATAACAAGTTTAAACCATTCATTGGATGGGGCCATCATGGAGTACTAATGGTTCCAAATACTTACCCGACCAAATGATCCTAAGCATCCCAACCATGGTATGGGAAACGGATTGCTAAGGCCCATTTGGATACTACCAAGTAAGTTACCTTTTAACTTATGTTAAGTAATTTACTCAACTTGGGCGTGTTTGGGAGAGCGGATTTGGAACCCCCAGGATATGAAACCCCCTGGATTTTGCAATCCTCCCAGTGTGTTTGGCACCCTGGAGTGTGAATCAACTTTAATCCAAAAGTCCCTATGCATGGTATATTTGCAGGGTTTGAATTTAATTACTAAATCAACTTTAATATCTCTAATTAGTGAGATATGTAAATTTTGACACAATGGTTGTGATAAACCCGCTGAAATATATGCTTTGCCTGAAAATGATGAAATTCCAAGTCTCGGATGGGCCGCAAGCACAAGATCATGTCTGAGTGATTAACCAACGTTTTGAATCGTTGATTAACACAGACAATGTTTGGACGGTGCTGACCATCATTTTAGTGGGCCATGTGCCCAATAGAATGATAGTATAGTGACACACATGTTACACCTGCAACTATTGAAATGATTTTAGGTGTAATCCAAGCTAACACCGTGGATTGCAAACCCCCTCAAAGAGGGGATTTGAAACCCCCAATTACTTTATGCTGCCAAACAACCAGGGGATTTGAAACCCCCTCAAATCCCCTCCAATCCATGGTGCCAAACGACCCCTTAGGGCCTGTTTGATTTTCTAATTACAGAAGTAATTCAAGGTAAATGAGTAATAATTATTTACCTGTGTTTCCAGTTGGATTTCCAAGGTGATTTGACCGCCGCGTTTCATTTATAGCACTCCTCACGTCACCCGAGGAGAAAAAATTAAATTGTGGGGCCCACTTTGATGTTTGTGTATTATCCACACCGTCCATCTCTTTAGCCAACTCATTTTAGGGCATGAGCTAATAAAAGAGGCAGATCCAAAGATAAGTAGACCACACTACTGGAAACAATGGGAATTGAACTCCTACCATTGAAAGCTTCTTGAAGACCCCATAAGTTTTGGATGAAACTGAGATTTTTGTTTCCACTTTATCCATGACTGTGTGACCTTATTAACTGGTTGGATGACAAATAAACATCACTGTGGGCCCTAGGGAGAAAACAACTTTCAACTATTGACGTTTTAATGATCATTGTTTCCTAAGGTGTGGTCCACTTGAGCTTTTTATTTTCCTCATTTTTGGGTGCATGCCTTAAAATGTATTTTTTAAAAGAATGGATGGTGTGGATAATTCATATATATCATGGTGGGGGCCCACATATTTAAATTAGTAATAACAACGTTTGAATGGACCGATTTTCGAACGTAATTCCTGGCGACTTCCTGGCGACTTTCAAACAGGTGTAGTAAGTAATAATCTGGTAATTCCGTGTATTTACCAGGGAAATTAAAAAATCAAACAGCCCCTTAACTTAGTTTGGTAAACATGGTTGTAAAAGTAACTTTGGCTTTGCAAAACCATTAGACAGCAGGGTTCTGCATGGTGCACCAAACCCAATGAGCTCAGATCAATTGATGAGGCTGTCCTCATGTCCCTAAGCAACCAGGATCCTTCCCTATGATTAAAAATTCAACTTTACCCATCTTCAGCTGTCGATCAGCAAGCTTTGGTATTCCTAAACCCAGTTATCAAACCAGTCAGGTGCACACGATCGAGCCTGAACTGAGAGGCATCAAGGTGAGGCCTAGCCAGCCCATGCCCAGTGCAGGGAAGAAATGGGAGATAAAAGGAAGATTTAAGTCGAGAGACACGAGGGATTTCGTTTTCAGATGTGAGTAGTAGGTTGGGGAATGTGTTTGATAAAAAATAACATAGGACAAGCTAAAGCATAGTTCAAATTCTCAAGACTCAGACTCGACTCAAGGGTCCACTGACTCAAAGACTCGACTCGATGCTTAAGAATTAAATATATTTATAATAATAAATATTACAGTTTTTTAAAGTAATAAAAATGTTAAACCTAATAGTTCATACTTTTGGTGCAGTGGTTGAGGCCAGGGGTCATTGACTCGGCCGAGTTCCAAGCCAAGTCACTGTGTTTTCAACTACAAGCTGAACCATTCAAGAATTCGGGACGCAACATAGCAAAATTTATCATCTTAGGCAGATCTTCATTGATGACAAATCCAATTTTATCATTGTTTGTTGGTCAGAAGGAATTGCAGTTTCCTCAAGCTCATGGGATTTGCGACACGGCATGATGACGACGTCAACGATGATGATGCAGCTTTCATTCAACTGGGCTCTTTTTTTTTTTTTTTCCTTTAATGTTTATTCTCATGGTTTTAAACATGGGCACAACCACTCGATATCATCCACAAGCCATCGTGGGCAATTGCAACTTTAATTGAGTAGGAATCTTTATGGTTTTTTGTCTACAAGTGTAGTAGGTCTCTGTGGCACATGGAGAGTTCTGCGGAATCTGCGGAACTTCTGTATCACTTGGGAATTTGGATATCCAACTACCGTTGACATTTGGGTGCATTTGGTCGCACCCAACAACAAGATCTGCGATTTTAGAGAAATCAGATTTTCATAAATCAGATTGCCTAGTCCAAGGGATCTTATAATCAGTTGTTGAGACAGTCTGCAAAGATGAAGTCTAATACACCTAATGTTGGTTAGGTTGCTGGTAATATGGCTGGCCTGCAGATGGGAACAGTGTAATCTTACATCCATTGAAGTGCAAAAGGAGGGTGTATGTAGCTCCTCAGTGGCTTAAGAAATGTTCAGAATACATCAGGTAACAATGCATCCATGAAATTATTGTGTATAATCGGATGGAGTTACATTAAGGTGGATCACAGGATAGAATCAATGCATGCTCTATGCTCAGATCTTGAAAAAATAGGCCTTATACTCGTATTGTCTGATCTAACATGGTGTTTTGGTGGGGAATGTCATATAAATTTGCTAGGCCCCAAATGCACCTCCTCAACGCACACAGCAAGCACATGGTACGTGAGGGGACACTAGATCAGTGCATCAGGCAGATTTGAATTGTCAATGACCTGGCCCAACCAATTGGCCAGTTAAAACATCAGGAAAACCTGCTAATTTGCAAAAAATAATGAACATTTGAAAAAACTTGACCAATGGTCCACATTCAATAAGCATGTGTGGCCACCTGATGAATGGACGGCCTTGATTTTTGTACCAGGTCATGTTTGTTGTGGGGCACACCTGATGCACGGATTGGATATCCTGCGCATGCCAGCGGTGGCCCAGAAGAATGCATGCGGATCTAGCAAACCTCTAGATACCAATTCATCCCCAGAAACCATAAATAATTCATGTACTGATGGAACTGCCAAAGGACCCGATTGCAACTTCTACTGGTGAACTAGAAGAGCATCAATGTTGCGCTTACCTTCAGGACCCTTGCCGTACCATGCAGAAACATAATCCCCATACATGACCTCACGATATCGAAGAGGAGACTGCTTGCTGACAAGTTCAGAAGCTGGAGAGATTTTTGTGGTCTTAGATGGGTCATAGAATGTTGCAACGGAAAGTCGTGGGCGATGGGTGTTGACAACTGCGCGATGCTGAGAACTAGTATATTCACCATTGCTGATAATCTACATAAGCAGAGTTTTTTTTTTTTTAAAGAAGGGTTTCAGGGAAAATAGACAAAATATGGTAATGTTATCTGTGAAAATGGAAATTCATGCATGAGAGAAATTAAAAACACCAGAATGAATAGAAGTGTTCTCTTTCACAATGAAGAACATAGATCAAAGCACAAAGACAGAATCGAAGTAGAGAAAGTATATTATAATAAATATAGTCCAAAAAGAGAAAATATAGCATCCTGTTGATAGAGTATGAAAACCATCCACAGATGTTATTTGATCCAATATACATATCAATTATACAAGCACTGGCGTGTCCCCGCTACAAAGCAGCAAGTCATTTGGCCATTTAGGCAGCTCTCTGAGCAGCCATTATTCGTGCCCCATCTGTGCTTGAATTTAGTTGTTGGTAATCATTTTTACATGGTTTGAGCTTTGCAAAACCACATACAGCATATTTGGAACCAGATTTTAGTAGGTTTTCGCCTATTCTAATTCTGGCAAAAGAATTTGAATAACACCTATTCTAAAATTAGCATTCCCTAGTATCTGCTTCATAAAATAACACCTCTGCAAGTTTCGTGCTCTCATTGCCAGTCCCAAGCCCGGATTAAGGGAGGGTAGCATCGGGTTGGCAGCCAGCGTGAAAATCCTGCCACAACTTTTATTCACGCAGCTGACCCCAACTAGTTGGGAGAAGGCTTAGATGATTAAGATGATTGGATTCATGGGGACAAGATAAAAAAGAAAAACATAAATGTCTCCTTATTTCTATCTATTAGATAGATTTTTTTAACTTATATTTTATATTTGTGACTCATATATAATAGCATGCTTCTTGATATTCTTGTATGATACTTAATTTAAATGTAGACATATCGGGTTTGTGGTATATGAAGTTTCTGACAACTCGTACTCATGCTTGTGGTTGACACGGAATCATGTGCACAGTAAATTTAGACAAGTTTGAAGTATTCTACAATCGGAAGTTCCAGAATGCAAAAAGAAAGTGTCCAAGGACATCTAGGTAACTGCATCAGAAACGCACATCAGAAGCTTAAACTCAATCATCAAGAGTGGTCATGCATGGCTACTGGTGACTACCTGATCCATGTTTGCATGGTTGATCTTGGAAGCAAATGTACATTGATCTATCTGCAGGCCATACTATTAAGCCTTTAGCACAGCAAGTGTAGGAGCCTGATTTTTCCTCACAGAGCTTCGGCTTATGCTGCCTAAACTGCTCAACCCCATGTATAGCTTACATTCAAAGCCTAGTGCTCAATCCTTCTATCTAGGTGCAATTCCCGCTTCGAACTGCGCTCAGACTCACACACCCCTCTCACTTCCTAGCTGTTTGTACTTGCTAACATCTCAAAACAAATGCTTCCTTGCTCCTGCACCCAAATCTCTTGCCGCTTCGCTTTCCGCTTCATGCGACTATAAACGGAAGTACTGGACTCCAAAATGGAAAAACCTATAATTGTGGAATGTAGATACCATTCATTCATGACACTTTTTGGAATCAGGGCAGATTTTAAACCAGGGCTATTCCCCACCTTGCTCCACTCAAAATCTTAAAGAGTCTTTAAAAAAAAAAAAAAAAAATGAAAATCTTAAAGATTTGATGATAATACGGTAATGGCACTCCCACATTAAAAAATATACTGGCTGAACTTCTTTTTTTTTGTCATCCCATACAGTATTAAGGGTGAAAAATGATAAACTCCAATTCCTGGAGAAGTATATGATCTGAAGGATGTCTTTCACCAGTGGCATCTTAAAACTATCTGCTCCAAAACTAGATTAACACAGCAGGTTGTCAGAGAAAAAATGCAACATGTGTATTATTTATTTGTTGAGCATAGTTACATCATCTGCATTTTGTGCTGAGGGTTTATGCAAACCCCTAATATTCATTGTATGTGGCATTTACAAGTGGGAATGAGCTTGCATGTGCTTGCATTTCTGAATGTTCCTACATGAATGGAACAAACTGATTCACGTGATGGGAAAGCGAAGGAGATCAAGATAAAGAACCTCAGTTGAGTTACTGCAATTCCTTGGATTTAAGGGGTCATTTAGCGCCCCCTCAAAATCCTAGATTTTGGGCAGTTGGAAATTGAAATCCAAAATTTGTATAAGTGGGGTTATTTAACACCCCTGAAAATCCTGGATTTCAATTCCGGGGTGGTTCAAAATCCAGGATTTTCACCTTTTTTTGAATTCCAAGGGATACACCTAGCTTGCAAAATCTAGGACTTTAGGGTCATCTCCAACTGTCATAACTACCATCTCCTCCTCTCTTACGGTATTCATATTCATTCACACCATTCACTTGCATTCACAGCATAACGATGGGATGCTATAAAAATGAAGCCTATGCAATCATTATGGGGGTTGCGCCGTAGAGAAAAAAATGGCAACCACCCAAAAAAGAAATATAGAATTTTGTTTCAATTATGAAATTAGTGGGCCCACTTTTATAGGCCACCAAAAGTTTGAAATTGCCTTATTTTGAGGTCAATGCTATCTTACAATGGGCCAAGCGCAATATCGTCTTACGTTACACATGTATATCATGTTTAGAATATTTGAGAGCATTTAATTCATCAAATTCATTATCTTGTGAATATGCCACAAGATAATTCCAGGAATCCAAGAGTCAAAATCCAGGCTCCCAAACACAATTTTTGAAATCTAGGATTTTGAAAATCCATGCTACCAAACAGAACCAAGATTAGAATCCAAGGTTTCAATTCCACCCTCCCAAACGAGCCCCAATGTTTGTATACTACCTACCAGTCCACTGAAAAGGACAAAGGAATCAAAACCCAACCAGTGGCACTATCAACTAGACGAAGTAAGCTATGCTAGTTTACACTGAATTATTTGTTTAAGAACAAAGCTTTATTGGAAAAATGCCACGAAGGCGTACCCACTACAACCCATACAGAATAAAAACAAACAATTCACTTTAAAAAAGAGGAAGATTACAATCTCTAAGAGCATCTATATAAGAGATCCAAGCTACCAAGCAATTATTAGCCCTTCTAATCACAAGGGACAAGGAAGAGCTCAAATTCTTGAAGCATCTCCCATTCCTTTCCCCCCCAAATAGACCATAACTTGGCTAGCAAACATAATCTCCACACCGCCCAATCTTACTTACCGAGCATCGCCCTGTGCCAAGAAGAAAGCAACTCTTCCATTGAGCTTGGCATCGACCATGACATGCCAAAAACTTTGAGAAAGTTAGCCCAAACCTCATGAGCAAACGGGCAATGGATGAACAAGTGATCCACTGACTCAGAGTCTCTCATGCACATAATGCATACCTTCAAAATGATCATCGCCCTTCTTTTTTTTAAGATTATCGATCCTCAATACACTTTTCCTCCCTACCAGCCATGCAAAGGCCGCCAATTCCAAGGGAGCTCCATACTTCCATACAAAAGCTCTTTGCAATCCCACCCCCCTCTTGATGATTTGTAAGCATCATGTAAAAAGATTGAACTGAAAATCTTTCCGAAGCCTCCTTGAGCCATCTCATCCAATCTTCCTCTCCCTGTAGGAGTATGGGGCTGAATATTATTTAAGAGCATAACAAAGTCATTGATCTCCACCTCACAAAGATTCCTACAGCACAGGAGCAACCACAGTGAGCCACCATCATTACTCAAGAAGCACCTTGCAACCAGGAGGTCAATGTCAATCGCCATTCTGGCTAGAGTTGGAGAAACATCTTGAAGAGGAGATTCTCCACCCACACATCCTTCTAGAACTGAATTTTCTCCCCATTACCTAAAGAGAAGCTGATCCCTTTCATGAACTTTGCTTTCATGCTCAACACACCTTTCCATAAATCGGATGCTCACCCTCATTTGACTCACCTCTTCGTTTGTCATTCGAATACCCAACATTTTGCTCTTGGCAATATTCACTTTCAAACCCGACACTACTTTGAAGCATCTAACCACCATACGAAGTTTGTCCACCATGTCCCGCTTTGCTTCACAAAAAAAATGTTTCATCTACGAATTGAAGATGCGAAATCGGTATTAAATCTCTAAGAACCCTGAAGCCACTAAAAAGCCCCGCTTGTTGCCCTCTTTCCAATATTCTGCCTAAGGCTTCTGCCACTATCACAAATAAGAACGGAGAGAGGAGCTCCCTGTTGAATACTCCTTGAGCATTGAAAGAAACCTATTGGAGAACCGTTGACAAGAACCGAGAGCATCGCCAACCGAACGCACTCCCTCATCCACCTTTTCCATTTCTCGTCACAAGACTCACAACCCAAATGGCCAAGCATATAGTCTAGAAAAGACCATACCATACCACATGACCGTATGCCATTTCAATATCTAGCTTGCACACCAAACTCAACTCCTTTTTTTCATCTTCTTTTCCCTCTTTGTCCCGATTTTCAAAAGAAGTGAAGAAAAGCTAAACTACAAATTAATTTGATTTGATTTTCATTCGGTTAACGTTTTTTTTTTTTTAAAAAAAAAAAAATTTTGGGCTAAACAGTGGTACTAACCCAAGAGTGGTAGGCTCTTTTGCAAGGAAACTGAAAACCATACACCAAATCCTAGCAACCTTTTCTTTTGATTTATACAAAAATGTCGAATAGATCCAAGACAAATGCTAGAGTAGCAAATAGTAAGGTGTGATATTACTTTGAACAATATGATCTGAGCATCCACCCTTGATCCCAGCCATTGAATCTGAAACTAGGTGAACTTCAGAAACCAACTTAGGTTTAGAACCATATGGTGCATGTACATGTGTGCATGCACAAGCAGACAAGCCACACAACCTCAGTCCAATCAGCAAGACATCCTTATTTGATAAATGAATGAAACACAACAATCACAACGCACAAAACAGCACATGGAAACAATCATTAACCATTAAAACCTTTCCACCAATAAACCTATCACAGAAACTGCATTGGAACTCCAAATAAAGAAAATGAGAAACATTACCTCAGTTTGGTCTGCCAAAATGACGACGATGGCATCGGATAAAGGCTGTACAGTTACCCATTCACCATCCTTCAATACTTCAAGACCCCCAACCTCATCTTGTATCAAAAGTGTGATGGCACCTATGTCGGAATGAGCTTGCAACCCGAGAGCAAGCTCTGGCTGCGGGCAAGGTGGATAATAGCTGATAGTGATATTCTGGTAGACTTCCCCAATTGCCTCTTCAATGTACAAAGATGGCAAGGAGAGAGTCTCAGAGATCATACCCAGAAGCTTTTGTGCAAGCACCTTCATGCATTCACTATACTCCACTACAACTTCTCTGTGCAGATGAACAAATTCAGAACTAGCAATCAATCAAATAGAAGAGAAGGAATGATTGTATGCAAAGTGCATCTACTTTAACAGGGATAATCTAATCACTGTTATTGACATACTACCTATTGGGCCCCATGATGATAAATGGCTCAGAAACTGCCTCACTTGACTGTCCTAATCCTAATGGAACTTTGGTCATTGAGTGTGGACCATTGCTTGTATTATTTCTAGACCATCCAATTACATGCACTTGGGACTATCCGAATTGAGTTTTTTATTTTATTTTATTGCTTGGGGGGGGGGGGGGGGGGGGTTGTATGGATGGTGGCCATGGTTCAATGATACAAACAGTTGGTAAGATCAGTCTCGCATGGATGGCCCATGAACTGAAAATCCCCAAGATTTAAAGATCCTGGCCACCGAGTATTTAGCCTTTTCCTGATTGAAATGCCAACTGCAATGGTGTTTTCTTAGTGGTCTCTGTCTTGACCACCTATTGAAGGGTTAGGACGTTTCCAACTTTGGAGATCTTTGGTGCATGGACCATCCATGTCGGGGCTCATCATATCAACAGTTCGAATGATGACACTTGGCCCAAGCATTATATAATAACTGGGGGGGGGGGGGGGGGGGGGGGGGGGGGGGTTGTATGGATGGTGGCCATGGTTCAATGATACAAACAGTTGGTAAGATCAGTCTCGCATGGATGGCCCATGAACTGAAAATCCCCAAGATTTAAAGATCCTGGCCACCGAGTATTTAGCCTTTTCCTGATTGAAATGCCAACTGCAATGGTGTTTTCTTAGTGGTCTCTGTCTTGACCACCTATTGAAGGGTTAGGACGTTTCCAACTTTGGAGATCTTTGGTGCATGGACCATCCATGTCGGGGCTCATCATATCAACAGTTCGAATGATGACACTTGGCCCAAGCATTATATAATAACTGGGGGGGGGGGGGGGGGGGGGGGGGGGGTGTGTTGTATGGATGGTGGCCATGGTTCAATGATACAAACAGTTGGTAAGATCAGTCTCGCATGGATGGCCCATGAACTGAAAATCCCCAAGATTTAAAGATCCTGGCCACCGAGTATTTAGCCTTTTCCTGATTGAAATGCCAACTGCAATGGTGTTTTCTTAGTGGTCTCTGTCTTGACCACCTATTGAAGGGTTAGGACGTTTCCAACTTTGGAGATCTTTGGTGCATGGACCATCCATGTCGGGGCTCATCATATCAACAGTTCGAATGATGACACTTGGCCCAAGCATTATATAATAACTGGGTGGGGGCCCACCTCACACGAGCTACCCGCCCCGAGTGTATCCCCGCATCCCACAGGCTACCCCGCTTGAGCCCGGTGTGAAAATGTCTTGGATTAATCACCCCCGGTGAGGAGTCTCGAACACGAGACCTCCCGCTTTGATACCAATTCGATGCAGGATAATTAACCACTTGCTCTAAAAGCTCGAACTGTTAGAGAATGGCAAATCAATCCTTTTATCTCATAGCCTAGGCCCCACATCTCATGGGTTAGGACCTTGGCCGAACCCCCCTCGTGGGCCCCAAATCACATGTGTACCGCCTCACACGGATCACCCGCCTCGCACGGGTGGGGCCCGCCTCCCACGGGCCGCCCACCCTGAGTGTTTCCCCGCATCCCACAGGCTACCCCACTCGAGACCGGTGTGAAAATGCCCTGCATTAGTAATGGTTGAGATCAGTCAGAGTGGGGCCGACATATACACTAATGTGGAACTTGCATCCTATGATCATTCAATGGAACCCGTATTGTATCACTTCATAAAAGGATTCACAAAGACCAAGTTGATAATTGAGATCTCAAAGCATTTACATTCTACAAAGAGTTTCATTTTGCCTCTGCCGGGACTCACGATCCAGTGTATCACGACCCACTGGGGGCCACATGCTGACATGGACAGATGATTTGAACTGTCTCGCAAATTTGATAAGTCGGGATTGAATCAAATCAACATAGGGAGGTCCAAACCTTCCTCCTCTATATTCTCATAGCTACCATAAACAAGTGATTCTCCCACAATTATGCTTCAGTATGATCCCAACCTTTGATTTTTAGAATTGCACGCGAGCTGTTGAAATTCTTCTTTTTCATTTTCCTAACTTCACCTGCAGATCGTGATGAGCAAAATCATCCATTCAGAGTAAGCTTCTAAGGGAGGCCTGTAGAGCATGGAGTTCACAACACGGACGGTTCTGATCATCAGACCACTTATCATGTGGGCCTCAGTTGGCGGCAACACATGCTCGATACTAAGTCTCAACAGAGGCAAAACACTCTTCCAGAAAAGATGAATCCAGTGACGGAAACATTCCCCCCAAAAAAATATCCAGGAACACTACAATAGCCATAAATTATACAAAACGGAGATGCCAACGGCAACCAGACCTGTAATTTGGCGGGAATTCAGGCCAACGGGTCGGATTACGCCGAGACTCCGGCAACGTGTGGTGATCGAAGTAATCCCGCCAATCAAGGACGCTATCGTCCTTTGACAGCATCCGGCTTCCGTAGCCCTCCGAAGCAGCGGAATTCGGATCGCAAGCGTATTTCAGTTTCTCCTCGATCGGAGAATTGAAGAAGGAGAGGCCAACGGCCCTGATGTCGTTGAGCAATCGCTGCGGCACGCCGTGGTTTGTGACCTGGAAGGCACCCCAGTCCCGGCATGACTGACGGAGCTTCTGACGTACGTCGCCAGAGAGATTGGGATCAAAACTGTGGAGGTCGATGATGGGGACGCCGGAATCTGACGCTTTCCGGCGAGATTGGGGCCGGTTTTCGGGGGGTTGGATGTATTGGGATGGGATGTGGGATAGGCAGGTTTGTGCTAGGGCTTGTACTCTTTGAGGTTCTCGTGCGACTTCCATTGAGAGAGAGAGAGTGGAGAGAGCACGTCTGTCGTCGTCTACCTGGATCTGATCTTCTCGCTAGTAAGCCTTTTCCGGTATTAGCCCGTCCTGGGTGGACGCTGATTTCCTGCAAATTGCTTTCGCAGGAACTTCCTGCACTGGAAACCTGGGTGGGGCCCAACGTGATGTTTTTGAGAAATCCACCCCGTACATTCGTTTTCCGAGATATTTTTAGAATAATTGGCCAAAAATGAGCAGTATCCAGTACTCAAGTGGACCTAAAATGTGAGTATTGAACGTACACAGTTGAAATATTCGTGCGCCACAGAAGTTTTGAATCAGGCTAATATCTGTTTTTTCAGTTCATCCAAGTAGGGATGACGTTTTTAACGGTATGGATGTCAGGTAAACATCACTTTCTACCCCAGGAAGTTTTCAACGGTAGGAATTTTCCTACCCACCTTTTACTCTAGTGCGGCCCACTTGAATCTTGGATCCTTCTCGTTTTTGGTCTCAAAACGGATGTACGGGGTGGATTTATCAAAAACATCACGTTGGGCTCCACCCAGGTTTCCAGCGCAGGAACTTTCTGCGAAAGCCTTTTGCAGGAAATCCGCGTCCGTCCTGGGTAGCCTATCTTCCTAGTAGGTTACCTGGGGAGGCTTATCCGGTATAAGAAAGGGTTGCACTGGACTGGGCTGATGGCGCTGAAGGACCGGACTTGACCCCTGAACTTGGATCGAAATCTACGGACCCATGTTCTTTCTGCGGTGGGTCTGGGCCAATGATAGATAGCCCAGATCAGCTATTAGGACTTATCGTACATAAAATATGATTTATAGATTGTCATTGTCATTATAGATTGTCATTGTCACTGATACACAGGCGCCTATCAATTACTTGAAATCATATATTTGTATGCTTGGAGCAAGAAAAAATAAAAGGGAAATTGACTGAACTAGCCTTGATGTTTGGTCAAATTCCCTAATGGGATTCAACCTTTCAAATATTCCAAGGGTGGCCTTTTGATAAGCTTATGAACATTACTTGGATCAAAATGCCTTTGTACGGTTTTCAGTAAATAAGAAGTTATGTCATATTTAATGGCAAGAAAGTGATGGGTACGGAAGCTTTTTTTTTTTTTTTTCTTGCATGGGCAAGGACCAAACTCACAGGGCTCACATTGATGTATGTGTATAATTCATGCTGCCCATCCTTTTTGACGTGTCATTTTAGGACTAGGGCCCAAATATCAGCCTTATCCAGAGCTCGTATGGGCCACATAATAGAAAATAATGATGACAATGACACCCACTGTTGAAACTTTTCAGGTTTATTGTGATGTTTGTTAGAAGTGGACACTGCCCAAGTCAGGACTTTTTAGGCCCACGGCGAGCTGGCCAACAAGGTGGACGAAAAGGATCACCCTATTATGAGCCTGGACTCATATTATTTAAAAATAATCAAGTTATTAATTACATCAATATGACAACCACGACCCTTATCACATTACAATCATGACCCTTACCACATTATAACCACAATCCTTATATGGGTATGGGTCATGATTGCCATGATATATGGATCGTGGTTGTCATGCTATACGGGTCATAGTCTTCATTTTACATGGGTCGTGGTTGTCATGTTATATAGGTCGTGGTTGTAACATGGCAGGGGTCGTGGTTGTCATATTATATGGGTTGTGGTTGTCGTGGGTCGTAGTTGTCATGTTATATGGGTCGTGGTTATCATATTATATTAGTCGTGGTTGTCATGGTTCGTAATTGTCATGTTATATAGATCGTGGCTGTTATGTTATATGCGTCGCGGTTGTTACATGTCCACTTCCTTTACTACCAAATGAAAGTATAACCATTGGTATAATAGCCTAAGGCCCACAATGGGATGATCCGTTTCGTCCATCTTGTCAGATAGCTTGCCGTGGGCCCAAAAAGTCTTGACTTGAGCAGTGTCCAATTCTAACAAATATTACAATGAGCCTGAAAAATTTCAACAGTGAGTGTCATTGTCACCATTATTTTCTATTACGTGCCCCACACAAGCTCTGGATCAGGCTGATATTTGGGCCCTAGCCCTAAAATGACACACCAAAAAGGATGGACAACATGGATTATACACATACATCAATGTGGGCCCCATGAGTTGGTCCTTGCCAAGGAACATGACAACCACGACCCACATAACATGACAACCCCGACCCTATGTAAAATGAAGACTACGACCTGTATAGCATGACAACCACGACCCTTACCCCATGACAACTACGACCCATATGTCATGGCAACCACGACCCATACCATATATGGATCGTGGTTGTAATGTGGTAAGGGTCGTGGTTGTCAGGACCACGACCCTTACGTCATGACAACCACGACCCATATATCATGGCAACCACGACCCATACCCATATAAGGATCGTGGTTGTAATGTGGTAAGGGTTGTGATTGTAATGTGATAAGTGTCGTGGTTGTCAAGTTGATGTAATTAATAACTTGATTATTTTTAAATAATAAGAGTCTAGGCTCACAATAGGGTGATCCATTCCGTCCACCTTATCAGCCTGCTCGCTATGGGCCTAAAAAGTCCTGACTTGGGTAATGTCTACTTATAACAAACATCATAGTGAGCTTAAAAAGTTTCAACAGCGGGTGCCATTGTCACCATTATTTTCTATTATGTGGCCCACACGAGCTCTGAATATGGCTGATATTTGGGCCCTAGCCCTAAAATGATACGCCAAAAAGGATGGGTGGCATGGATTATACACATACATCAATGTGGGCCCCACAAGTTTGGTCCTTGCCCACGCCAAAAAAAAAAAAGCTTCTATACCCATCACTTCTTTGCCATTAAATACGACGTAACTTCTTATTCACTGAAAAAACGTACAACTACTAAACCAAGGACAATGGCATTTGGTTCAAGTAATTTTCAGAAGCTTATCAGAAAGCCACCCTTGGAATATTTGAAAGGTTGAATCCCATTAGGGAATTTGACCATACATCGAGGCCAGTTCGGTCAAATTCCCAAAATAAAAAGATGCACAGATAAGAGGTAAAAATTTTGTTTTAGGGAGGTGCTGTTGGTAAAGTTTCAGAATCTACGGTAGGATAGATGCCATATAATCATAATGACCAAGGAGTCGAGATATTCGATTTGGATGTGAATAATTTTATTTGGTTGCTCTTGTAAATTTCAAGTAAGAGCACGATTATGTGGAAGGTGTGAGATTCCATTTCCCACTTCTATAGATATATGATTTCTACTTTATATTTGTGATTCTAGTTGTAGATTATTATTTGAAAATAAGCAAATAAATAAAGTAAGAAATAAAATAAATCTATGGTAAGAAGTGTATGAAAAGGAACATTTAGTAACATAGTAAATGAAAATCAATTTAGCTGAAAGTAATAAATGAGCAATTTGGACTAGCCAAAGGTTTAGATGCGAGTTAAGAGGGAAGAACTTGGCATTCTTGAGAGAGAAGGTGGTCAAAGCTATTAAATCTCCAATTCCACTCCACAAAATCTTTAATCATACTATATGACCTTCTCATATGGAACTTGTGGGAACATAGTCTTGGAAATATGATAACATCACACAATTTTCTCTAAATAGCCTCATATTGTCTTTAATCAAAGGAGTCTCACCCTAATTCCCATTTTTAAAGGATCTAATCCCATGAATAACCTAATGCAATAACATTAGATTTCTTAAAAAGAAACAAATATGTGAATGGTTTAGATCATACTTGGACACGATCAATTGCATAGGTGAACTCTATGATGTAGATCTCCTAACTAGATGAGTCTTTCATGAATCCTATCGTAGATGAATGGATCACCCAAGAAGCAATGTGTAACCTTTGGTAAGGGTCAGGGTAGGGGTGGAATTTCAAGGGTACACTTAGAATGATGTCCTGACAATATAAACTTCACCGTACCTTATGATGATTAAAGGAAGTTCATTAATCCACCTCTCAAATGCAAATACCTTTGATTAATTCCTCTAATGTCAAGATTATCCACATATGGATCCTTACACTTGCTCCGGTGGTAGACTCCCAGGAGTTTCAACACCTGGTCTAGGGTTCGGGTATCCATAGGTGGTGAAATCCCACTAAGGCATGAGTGTGTGGGTGTGTGTGTGTAAAAAAAAAAAGAAGATTATCCACATATGATCTAGATACTAATTATGAAATGGACCACTAGATTTGGACCATTATATCATCATTAAGTGTGATGAAAAATAATTTTAACAGTTAAAACAAAACTTTAACATTTAAAAATCCTTTAAAACCAATTAAAACCTTTTAATTGGAGCTTAGTGGAAAACCACTTGATGAGTACTTGATTTAATAGGATCTTGGCCTAAAAGTTCACATAATAAATCAATTGAATTTCTTATCGGCCTATGCAAGAACTAATGGATTCTAATGGACATACCTAACATCATCTACTTATAGTGGCCCGTAGGGAACCTTATAAAGTGAGCCAAAGTTTCCTAATCAAGATCTAAAACCCTCGCACATATTCTTAGGTCTAAAGATAGATAACTAATGTCCATTATCAAGCCATTGATTACATGATCATAGTAACAAGCTCTTAAATAATTGACTTGAACCTTGATCCTCTAATGTAAGTGTTGAAAGGTCTATATTAGGATCTCATATCTATGGTATACTTACACTCTTATGTAAGGTAAAGGTTAAAGGCATGATTGATACCAAGTTATATTTCCATTGTAGAGCCTTTTCATTTTGATACAAGTCAATCCTCTCACATAAGATGACCGTTTATCTCAAAGAATGATGTCTACAAATGTATCTTAAGCATTCATGATGGTCATGACTCATGGTACTAAGATCCATAGAACACAACTATATTATGAAATTCCTTTAGTAGGATTAGAACCTTGAGAAGAAGATTCGTCATTCCTTTGTCAAGGCTGTACAAACAAAATGCTTACTGAACTTCTATCGGCCAATGCTAATTTATAATTTGGATCCTGATAAAAAGTCTTGAGTGACGAATTCTTCCATTGATTCTCTTCACGCATAAGCCATTCATATTAGTCACCCTGTCAGACAGATTGATCAAATTTTCGAAGTCCATTACAATGTCTAAACCTTTTATAGCAAGTTTAGCAAACTATGCTTCTGGGAAGAATACCTAACATTTGTTTTTTGCTTTTTTGAATCAGGCTATGTATTTGTCTACTGATCGGCCAGGCAACTGTCTCAGACATGATAGATTGGCTAAAGAAGTCTCAACCTTAGTTCAGAAAAACTTGGCATGAAATATTTTATCTATATCTCGCCAGCTTTGAACCAAATTCTGCGGCAAATTAATATAACATGAAAATGTAGAGTCAGTCAATGAATTTTTTTTTTTTATTATTATTTTTTTATAACTGTGAGTGTTTTCCAACCCATCGTGTGGGCATCTAAGATTCAAATATACTTCATACTTGGGCTCGTAGCCCATCATAATCTAGAAAAATGGATAGTCGGAGTGGATCTCTGCCGACAGTGATGTGGGCCCCACATAAAAGAAAAAATAAATAAAATTAAAAAAAACAAACTCGGTCAGCAGACCGAGCGCTGTTCGAGAAAGAAGGGTGGAGACGAGTCGCAGACCATCTCTCCCTTCCGTTGAAGTGGCGAACTGGCCACCCACACCTGATACGGGCCATCCATCTAAGGAGCCACCAGAGAATCCAAACCATTCATCCAGTACGAAACCTAGGGAAGTTTTCAACAGTAGGCATTCCCCGCCAGACAACGACCAATGAGGCCCACCTCATCAGCCGATCAGCTGTAGCTTTCACCTCCTACTTAAACAAAGCGCTGTGGAACTGATGAACGGAGAAGATCTTTCAGAAAGAAATCACAATGGGCCCTGCATGAGCCAACAGTCTTCAGCGTCCGCACGCAACCAGTTTTTCAGACGGAAACTCGGTCCGTTTTGTTTCTGTTTTTGTCTCCCATTCAAACTGGAAGATGTATCCAGGGAGGATTTCCTAACCCAACTCGGAAGGTAAGAAGGGGATAGATACAAGAGAATCGTCGGGTCCTCTACTGCCTAAACCAATCTACACCTCTGATTTCTTGATCCCACAAGATTTTCTGACAAATCTGGACCGTCCATTGAGGTTGGAATAAAGAAATATGGTCCGACATGAGATTTACCATTAACACGTCCATTGTCTCCTCCAAATCGACAACAAGCGTGTGATCTTAGTAAAACCCGATCGAAACATCAAAGACGACCAGTTGGTGGGCCTCATAGACACTAAAAAAACCCGTTGAAATTCATCAGGAACCGTTGGAAGAAAACCCAGCAAATCAGGACCGAAGTCATCGTCTCAAACAGCCGTGTGCAACTCGTCTGCGCGCTGTGTAACACGATGTTTGATCCGATTGCTCCTCTTACTTAAAAGATAATCCGACCCTCAGAACTTCCATAATAATAATAATAATAAAACCCTCCCCTGGAAACAACAAGAGGCCTCATAAACACGACAGAATCAGATCGGAAGAGAGTGAAAACCAAGAGAGGAGATCATAGTGTGAGGGTGAGTTGAACGGTGACTCAGCGAGTCATAACCTGATTTCAGAATCGAGTCGAGTCGAGCATCACAGAGGTAAAATATGTAGGATCAATTTCAGTGAATATGCAAGATCTATTTGATTTTAAGTTTAAACTATGAATTATTGTAGATTGCTTAAATGTTTAACAGCTGCCTAGTGGGTACGTGCATTGTTTTTCAGAGGGTGTGTATGTTGAATTGATAAAATATACGGGTGATACACCACACTCACTTTGACCGTTTAAGCTTGTAGAGTAAATAGTTGTTTGACATGTTATAAGAACAACGGTAAGTCATATGTTAGAATATCAAGAGTAACAAATATGTCTCGCTAATATATTATTCTCTCACAAGGGATTTGGGAAATCAAGCCCTTGATATACATTAATACACCATACTTTGACAACTTAAGCTTTTAGAGTAAATGATTGTTTGACTGTATATGCACCTTGACGACAAAAATAAAAAATAAAAAAAAACCTTTAATTAGAAATGTGGCTCATCTTTACACAATATCTACTGGCTCTATATATTAGAAAAAGTTAGGCCCGTGATTATAATTGCCTGAAGTGAAGCCCTCTGCTTCAAAATTAGTATGACATGAACCTCAAGTGGGCTGCAACCTATAACACCCATTGCTAGTTAAAATTACTAATTTTAGCTGTTCATTTGTTTTGCATGTTATGGTTGGATTGGGTGTACAGTGGCTATGATTTTAGACCATAAGATCTAAATAATTTACCACATGTAATGATAAGTTTAAATCTTTCATAGGTGCTTGCATGGTTACATGTGGTGTGGGAAGGGGCAAGGCTTCAGAGGCTGTCATGTCCTAAACTCTTCCTAACAGCCGCTTATGTCATTTTATCTTAGAAAACTCTTTCACTTCTTTTAAATGGCTAATTTATAAAATTGAATTTCTTGATAAATACTTAAAATTTATTATTTTTTAATTTAATTAATTATAATAATGCAATAGATATTATATTTTTCTATAAGTACTAAAAATAGAAAAATAGACAAGTTCAAATGTTTTGCTACAATTGGGATGTAAATGGCTTCTTTGGGCCTGACCATGAAGTCTTGATGATATCCACTCTAACCATCATGCAAGTTCTCTCATGTTTGGCCGTTGATGCATAAATCATGCCCATCCATGGTTCAGGTGGGCCACATCAAAGGAAAAATTAATAAGGCAAGCCTTGCCCCCTCCAACTATTTTTTCTTGTGTGGTCCACTTGAGTCATGGATTTGTCTACCTTTTTTGGGCCAAAGGCCGCAAGAGGGATGATATGTATGATGGTTGGGGTGGATTTAATGAAACATCACAGTAGGGCCCACACAGCTCGTTTGCAATATGATTACAGCGCAAACATTCACATTAGATAATCATCTTTAAAAATAATCTTGATAATCAACAATTATGATCCGTAATACAGAGTCACGATGAATTTTGGGACAAATGGCACAGGTTTTTGTGTAAAATATACAAGTGCAAAAGGGCAATCTACAGTTTTTTTTTTTTGCTCTATTACACCGTGCGTCAATTCGAGAAAGAGAGAGATTTCTTCCACCATTCCTTCGCAGGATTTGGCGTTCATCCGTACATATTCTTCTCGTGGAGACCGTTTCCCTCGTCTATCTGTTTCCTTGCCACGTCTCTTCTCTCTCTCTCTCTCTCTCTCTCTCTCTCTCATTCTATCAACATTTACTTTATTTATTTATTTTATTTATGGGTTTTCTTCTTTCCCTCCGTTCTCTCGTTCCTCTCAACGGTTTTCTCTCCCAACCATATGAAATCTCGAAATATGTCGAAAACAAAAATCCACGCAAATCTGTTGATGGGTTTTGTAGACAAGACCCTGTTTGTCAAAACCCAGATGGGATTTCCCATCTAAGGTTATCCATCTGGAGATTTCTTCCAGTCTTCTAATGAGTGGAAGAAGAGAAAGAGGATTTATACTGATGAATTGATGGGAAATAACTGCTGGAGATGGGCTGTAGATCATTCGCTGCAAATTTGTTAAGGAATTCGGTTCCCGATGGCTTGCTTCTAGCCGGTTTGTCCCAAAATCCCGTAATTTATTTAATTGTATTTTGCACCTTTCTGTCTGAGTGATGCTGCTGCAAGTTTTGAAGTTGGCTGTAGCTTGTGCTTTTATAGTTTTGCAATTGTAAATTTCTAATTGGAATATTGCTACATGTCCCCACCCATATTATGTAATGCATGCGTGGCACATGCCTATGATGATCTGGACCATCCATCCTGTAGGCTCCACAATGGATTGTCCTCTGGCTGAAATTTGCATTCTTCGGATGACCCCACTTGCTCAATCAGTGAACTTTGCTCGTTGAATTTGGACTGTTGATTATTCATTTGTACTGCAATGATCAGGTGGTTATAGGTGTCTTATTAGATGTGACTTTGCGTCCATTGCCCATTCATGCTTGGACCCACTCAATAAACGGATTGTATCTCCTCCATGGCTTCCTGTCTGCCAAATTTCGGGTGCAATGTGGGAAGATGGCAACTCCCCACTCCTGTGGGCGCAGGGCTAGCTTCACATGCACCTTCATGCGGCACATGTGTGGAACATCCTATAAGGTGGGCCTCACTGATGATGAGCTGGCACAAAACTAGGTTGGTTCTCTTTGGGTGGGTGAATAAAATTCCTCTGCTTGCCTTTCAAAATTCTTTGCTCAATGAGTGCAGCATAATCTTCTCTCTGCTGGAGTAGCCCTGTTTGCTTATCTTTGTACTTTTAGCTCGTATTCAATCTTTGGCCCTCTTTCGGTGGGTAAATAAATTCTTCTGCTTTCCTTTCAAAAAAAAAAAAGGATTGTTCACTTATCAGGTGCCCAGCATGTGTACTTTGAATTTGGACCATTGGCAAGTTTTTTCCTTCAACCATCTTTTGTTGTTAAGGCAGCCTGCCTGATGAGTGGATTCCATCTGAATTTTGCTCTACGGCTTACCTTATGCATGGCTTAAATGTCCCACATGTGCTATGTCTAAAGCTGCATGTGGGGCTAGAATACCTCCGGTATAAATCCCATTTTCTAGAGCTGTGTGGGTGGGGCGCACTTGATGCATGGGTTGGATGAAATACACAAACCTTGGTGGGCCCATGCTGAATCATGGGCTTATCAATGGTTGGTGTCCCTCCTCACTCTTTCCCGTGGTGTTGCCCACCTGATGATAGTATTGGCCCGGAAAATTTTCTCACTTGGCGGGTGTGATGCACAGCTCAGATGTCATAACATCACCATATGGGGACCACTTTCAATCCTTAACGCTGCAGTTGGTAATTTATATTTAGTACCTGCTACAATATGCTTGTTCCTTTTGGGTTTTACGAAGGTTTGTTGGAAAATGTATATGGGATTTCTTGTGCTTTTTTTTTTTTTTTTTTTTTTTTTTTTTTTAAATTTTCTTTTTTGGTTTTATATATTGCGCATTTTTGCATCTTCATTAGATATTAGTTTAATGTCGATTCTAATATCACCAAAATTCATCTCTAATCTCGAGATCCGCATTTCTGTGATCTTTATCTAGTTTGAATTTTATAAAATGCTTGTGTGGGGAGTTAAGCCGAGTTGCAGTCATCTAAGTTTCTACATCTTTTGTATCCTGTCTAAAAAAAAGATGATTATTCATCATCCTCTTCCCCTTTTTTGTCCTTAAATATCTTGAGCTTTCTTTATATCTTCTTAAAATTTATTATGAGCACTCTGATATATTCATGTACGTCTGATCAGAAATTCATGGCAAGAGGTATTTGCGGGCCCATCCTTGAGACAATTGAAGCCTGTAAATGGCCATTAATCATTCGAGGTATCGGTATCCCGTCTTCAATCAATTTTTCTTTTAATATGTTTGAGTTTAAAGAATTTATTGACTTATCAAGAAAAATTAGGGAGTTTAATGCATCGCTCTTTACCAAGAGAATCTGTTCTGTCTGTATACATTATTTCTACCATTATTGGAAGAGTTTGCTTCTTTTTTTTTTCTTGGTATATTTTATTGTCGATGTGGTTTCTTGGTGGCTTTGATGTAATTTTTACAATTCAAAAGTACATCTATACACAGAAAAACTAAGCTTTAAAGTATCTTCTGAAACTGGTAAGTAATGCCCGATATGAACTGGTTTTATCCATAACCGAGACGGATATATCAGCCCAAAACGGGGTGATATGATCTGTTTCGGTGGTGACTGATATGGTACACCAAAACCAAGCCCTGGAAACAGCTCAACCCAAACCATTTCCATTCTTTTGCAGTGTTAATCATTTTAAGCCATTACAATGCATATGTTCATGTTTCTTTCGATGCACAATGCAATTGACTGCGACCTATTACAGTATCCTGTCATCATGATAAAAAGATATCAACTTTGTATTACAGATGAACACTGTTCCGTCCGAAAAGATGTTGCATGAACACAAAAAGATGGATCCTAATAAAGGCAGAACTAATTCAACTAGCAACCTGAGTTCATGTTCAGGAGCACTTACAAATTCAGAAACAACAACAAACACGAAAACAAGTGATGCAAAGATCAGTGATTCTAGCCTCAGCGTTAACCGAGGGAGCAGTAGTAGCATCGGCAGCAACAGCATAGACAGCTCTGTTTCTGCGCCCATCAAACCCCACACTGGTGGTGATGGTCGTTGGGATGCCATTCAATTGGCCACCTCAAGAGAATCCCCTCTTGGACTCAGTCATTTCAGACTCCTCAAGCGTCTTGGTTATGGCGACATTGGCAGTGTCTATCTCGTCGAACTCAGAGGAACTAACACCTTCTTTGCCATGAAAGTGATGGACAAGGCGTCAATTGCAAGTAGAAATAAACTGATCCGAGCACAGACGGAAAGGGAAATTCTTGGTCTCCTGGATCACCCCTTCTTGCCTACCCTCTACTCCTATTTTGAGACAGAGAAGTTCTATTGCCTGGTCATGGAGTTCTGCAGTGGGGGTAATCTTCATTCCCTTCGGCAGAAGCAGCCCAACAAGTATTTCAATGAGCATGCTGCACGGTTAGTGTTTCTCTTTTTCTTTCTTCCTTTTGGTTATTTGCTTCTTCTTTGATTTTGTATTTTTTGTGTCTCCTGTCTCATGTTCGTGCACTTAATAGTAAGGATTTGTTGATTTTGTTTCTGAACATCTTTCTTTCAAACATTACATCATATCCAAATTCCCAATTTAAAAGTCCATATTTGAGAATTGGCCGAGGTTTTGCTCATTTGGCATGCATTGGTTTTCTTCTAATTTGTATGTATTTACTTGTTTGTTAAAGTATTGGATTCGAAAGTTTCACTGGCTTTGTCATGCTTGTGTAAAAGATTAAGGTTGATGTCTTGTGGGCAGCCGATTATAGAAGTTTTGCCAATCTACCATTTAAAATCCGACCCAAAATTGCTGGGGGAAAGGCTAAGATAATGACGGTTGTGTTCTTTTAGTCGTTCTTACATTGCTCATCTGGGAATTTTCACTTGTACTTTTGAACTTGTAGAGGATGTCGAGTCTTAAAACAAATATTCATTTAATGTTTTCATTTGGAAGGAAATTGAACTTTGGTTTATGAGCATTGGGTGTGTGATGTTGAGGTTTGCACTGGGTACCGGGCTGTTAGCGAAGTTGGAAATGAAATTGATTTCCATGGCTATAGTGTTTTCTGCTGTTTGTAATACAAGAAGTAGCTGTGGAAATTGATTGCCGTTGGTATGCTTTTCCTCTTAAAAAGAGTGACTATATGTCTCTTGAGAAAAGCTAATCCATGGGCATTTCCTCTTTTAATTGGGGAAACCAACCAACGGCTCTAAAAGGGCAAGGGAGGGCCCAAACGGACACCAACCAACAGCTCTAAAAGGGCAAGGGAGGGCCCAAACGGACATGGTGGAGGTAGTAAGAAAAGACTTGATGACCTGTGGTCCAATCGAAGTCATGGTCCTCAATAGAGTGGAATGGTGAAACAAGATTCACGCAGCTGATGTCTGACCTCAATTAGTTGGGATAAGGTTATGATGATGATGGCGATGATTGGGGACATCAACAGACCGACTGTTGAAGGTTCTTTTGCTTTTTCCACACTAAAAAGAACTTCTATCCAAACAATGACAATTGAAAAACAATTGATTTCCATGGAAAATTTTATTGCAAAACAAACAATGGACTGTGGATTGTTTTCCATGGTTTTCCACGAAACTTGTTTTCCATGAAGGTCCCCTAAGACCTTGCCCTAATCGGGTTAAAAAGGTCCCAGCCTTGGACCAGGCTGGGCCTGGCCCGGCCCTCTAAGTTAAAAGAGTGACATGATCAGAGGTTTGAAATAGTCCCAATCCAAGAACTTTCTGTAGTTTCCTCTCCATCTAGAAGGAATCATATCATATAAATAGTTTATATATAGATCATAAAACATGACCCAGAATCCAAAAGTGTTTTGAACTTCACATATATATTGAATGGGACCCCTTATAAGTGTATTCAAATCATCCATTCTTTTGTATAATGGTGACCCACTTGATGATTGGACCAGGCCATGGCCTGAACACTAGGCCTAGATTTCAATCTTATGCCAGGCTAGGCCCTTGGGTGAAATTTAGGGGCCCTAGCCCTGCCCATTGCCACCCCTGGTAATGGATTGGAGCCTCCTCAGGCCCAGACTTGTTGATTTGTTTGTCTATTTTTGTTATATGACAGGTTTTATGCTTCTGAGATATTACTTGCTCTGGAGTATTTGCATATGCTGGGGATCATCTACAGGGACCTGAAGCCAGAAAATGTGCTAGTGAGAGAGGAGGGTCACATTATGCTCTCTGACTTTGATCTTTCGCTGCGGTGCTCCGTGAATCCGACACTCGTCAAGTCCTCATCTGCCCATGTCAGTGGTGAAGGCATACTCGACCCTGACCATGTGGTGGCCGGGTGCATCCAGCCAACATCCTTCTTCCCACGCATCCTACCTAAGAAGAACCGCAAGTCTAAATCGGATTTCGGGCTCTTTTCTAATGGGTCACTCCCAGAACTGATGGCAGAACCAACAAATGCAAGATCGATGTCCTTTGTCGGGACCCATGAGTATTTGGCCCCAGAGATAATACGGGGGGAGGGCCATGGTAGCGCAGTGGATTGGTGGACATTCGGTATCTTCCTATACGAGCTGATGCATGGAACGACCCCTTTCAAGGGTCAAGGCAACCGCGCCACTCTCTTTAACGTGGTAGGCCAACCATTGAAGTTCCCCGATGCACCTTCTGTTAGCCATGTGGCACGAGACCTCATCCGTGGCCTTCTAGTGAAGGACCCACAAAAGCGGATAGCCTACAGAAGGGGGGCCACAGAGATAAAGCAACACCCATTCTTTGAGGGAGTGAATTGGGCTTTGGTGAGGTGCGCCACACCGCCACACATACCTGAGCCTGTTGACTTTGGGCGCTTTGCTAGTAAGGAGGTGCCCCATGTGGAGAAGAGCTTTGCAAGTAAGGAGGTAGCCCATGCCGAGAAGAGCTTTCCTAGTAAGGAGGTGCCCCATGTGGAGAAGAAGGTGGTTGAAAATGGTGGTGGTGGAAATAAGAACAACTCTCAGGGCTCACATCTTGATTTTGAGTACTTTTAGGGAAATGGGGCAGCTAATCTGATGCCTGTACACACATCCTAGGAAGGAGAGATTGGAGTGGGAAGAGCATGTGTTGTTTCCTTCGTATTGCTCGGGCAAACATTAACAAATCAGGATTTTTTTGGAAGATGACACACTACTGATTATGTGACGGCCCGTCCAGGTCCCTAAAAATCATAGTAGTTTGAAAATCTAGATTTTCAAGAAATCATTCCCCAAACATGGCTTTGGTATATTGGGGAGAAAGTAAATTGCCTTGAGATGGGATATAGATTTTCAATGAAGATTTTATTTTATTTTATATTTGTTGAAGTTGGAGAAATAAACGATGACGTTTGCATCGGATGAGAAATACATGCAAATATAGTTTTTGTAAGGCTAGTAGAAAATCATCATTTTTGTATAATCTCTACATTGGCTGTATGTAATTTTTACCCATTGGTTGGGGGAAGCTCTCCCTTCTTCTGTACATGAAATTGTTGTTAATATACTAAATAAAATGTCCTAAAACATTCCCTTTTGAAATTTATGCCTCATTCTAGTCTTTCAATCTCTCTTGTTACGTCTCATTCTCAATAGATGAGATTTATTTCATGCCTTTGATTGGTCCCTTGAATGATCAATGCCTGTCATGAAACATTTATGAATGCTTAGATGGATGAAAACCATTTCACATGACCTTTAAATTGGGTAATAAAGCTCATTCAGGTGTGATCTATCAAGACAATCATCTACATCCAAGAAGTCACGGATGATCTGCCAAGACAATCATCTTTGTTGGTCATTGATAAGCTTGTTTCTACATATGTTTGTTTTTTTTTTTCCTTCTCTTGCTGAGAAGCTTCTCTTGTTTTTACCTATGCTTTCTTCTTTACCTCTATTTCTTAGAAACAGTATATATGTGCCATAATGCACCATTACTGCTACAATTCATCTTTTACTTGGCCAAATTTGCCACATTTAACTTTTAGGTGCACTTTATATGGAACAATCCATCTTTAACTTAGACAAATTTGCCACATTTAACCTTCAGGTGCCCTTTATATCTTGTAATGTATCACGAGTGTAAGTTGTGCATGTATCAAACGTGTCACATATGCCACATATGTTATACATGTTACGATACATTCTTCAAGCACTCTATAAATACCACATGCTACTATATATTTTTTAACAATCACACATGCTACGTTTGCCAAAATTTTATATATAGCAGAATGCTCAGCTGCGCACTGGTTCGCACAGAACTGGTGTAAACTTTTTTGAGAACTTATCATATGTGATGTGACTCCAAACTTTGAATGGTCCACGTGAAGCAACACCTCATGAAACCTCCTAGCCCTAATTTTTACTTTTATCCAAGACTTTGGTGAGCCATGAAAATTGAAAACAGTTTCCTCCCTTGATTTGCATTTCTCTTGGCTATGGCCCACTAGAATTTGGGTGAAAATTTATATCTTTGGGTTTCATGGGATTCCGCATTAGATGGACTGTTCGGATTAGACGCCCATGACACATATGAAAAGGTGCGCATGTGCCCACGAGCGCAGGTGAGCATGACTATATACACACACATATAAAGGCAGCCAATTACAAAAGGATAATTTTTCGTATGTCCTTTATCATGTGGCCGATGGTGTTCATGAGCTGTCACAATCAACTTGACCCACATCACTTGGTCAAAATAGAACCTTATTTGCTTCTAAATCTTATTAGGAATATGGTATCACGGTACGCTTTAGTCTAATATTTTTTTACAAAGTACTGTAAATACAAGAAAGGAGATAAATTATTATTATTTTTAGTTTGAATTACAACGTGATATTAGAACTAGGATTTTTAAACACTAACCCTAGCAAATAACTTATCAAACAGTTGCAGAGAACTGTCCATCTACAGCAATATTTGAGTTGGCCAATTGCTGACCACTCATCAAACAGATGTCAAGAACAGCCTATCTATGTAGCCAGTGGATCGTGGTTTGTGTACACTACATAAACGGTCAGGATTATCGTATGCGCTACTTGTACCATTGGTGCTGGACACTGGAAATGTTTTCCTCATGTATCAGCAGATGCACTTTGCCTTGAGAGATTTTGGCGTATCTGATGCTTCTGTCCGTTGACCTTATCCCTAGTAGCTTTCACATGGTTATTGCGACTTCCACTTGAGAGCGGATTGGGTAGTGACCCAACCACTAACCAATGGCTATGGTCGGTGCTCTGTGGGTCCCATCATGATATATGTATTTCATCCATGCCGTCTATCTTATTTTTTTAATATCATTTTACAATATTATCAGAAAAATAAATTACATACAAATCTCAGGTGGACCACATTACAGGAAACAGTGTTAATTGAACGTCCACCATTAAAAGCTTCTTGGGGGCTGCAAAAGTTTTGAATCAAGCTTATCTTTGTTTTTTCCCTTCATCTAGGTCTGTATGACCTTTTTTTTTTTTTTTTTTTTTTACACACGCACACACACCCCCACACACTAACGCCAGTGGAATTTCACCACTTATGGATACTGGAACCCTTGATCGGGTGTTGAAACTCGTGAGAGTCTGCCACCCGAGCAAGAGTAAGGATCCTGGGTCTGTATGACCTAATCAACAGATTGGATGTTAAATAAACATTACAGTGAGCCTTAGCAGGATTTTAATGGTGGAAATCCAATCACTCCTGATTTCTTGCGGTGTGGCCCACCTGAGACTTGTATCCCTCTAACTTTTGGGATTAAGCCTAAAATTATCTGTAAAAATGGATGGACGGTATGGATAAAACATATACTTCATAGTGGGGTCCACAGAGCACCGACCACTAGTCACCGGGCTAGTAGCAGCGACACCAGCCAAACCACCTCCTTCCACTTGCCATACACGAAAGATGAGCTAGGCGAAGCCTACCCGCGCCTATGTATGCGACCAAACGTACCAACATGACACCTGTGTCAGACATCTGAGCCGTTCATTGTGTAGGCCCAATCGTGCCATGGTTTGGGACAAAATTCAGGGTGGAGAACTCATGAGATGGGTCACATATGTTATGAAAGCAGTGGACAGTGTGAAAGAATACAAATGGTCCACATTCATCTGATCAGTGTATTGGCCTGATATTTTGGCCAGGTCATCTAAGCAGTGGGGCCCACCTGATGGATGCCCCCCACATAGGCGTGTGTGGGGATGTGTATCGGCTAATTAAATCTCTGCCAAAGATGTCGGTGGACCGGAATCCTCTAGGGGAGCGGATTAGCTGTTACCCAGGTAACAACCTATACCTAGTGGGTGTTACCCTTACCGTGGGGCCCACCTTGATAATGTGTTATATATCAACGCTGTCCATCCGTTTTTCCAGTCCATTTTAGGATATGGACCCAAAAATTAAGCAGATCCAAATCTCAGGTGTACCACACACTACGGGAAACAACGGCGATTAAACGCTCACCATCAAAAACTTCCCAACGCCCACCTTAAGAAGATGTGTAATGTTTATTTGCCATCCGACCCGATGATACGTTCAAACAGATCTGGATAAAGGGAAAATACAAATAACAGCTTGATCCAAAACTTCTGGGGCCTTAAAAAAGGCTTTTAATGGTCCTTCACCACCTGTTACCGTGGTGTGGTCTATAGGAGATTCGGATCTTCTTAATTTTTGGAATAAAGTCATGAAATGAGCTGAAAAAGCGGATGGACAGCGTGGATATACAGAAAATTCGACAAGGTGGACCCCACACAGTAAGTCTAACACCCAGCTAATCCACTCCCATCCTATAGAACTCCTGTTTTTCTCAGTGCCCAAAACACCCAAGTCTGTTTCGTCCACTAAAATCTACTCCGACTATCAGGTTCTAATATCGATGATAGGTTACAAGACCCAAAATCAGCTAGATCCAAAGCTCACATGGGCCACACCACATGGAACAATGGGATGTGATGCCAACCAAAGGCAAGGTGTTTATTTATCCGTTAAACCCATCAATCGGGTGTAACTCACCAGATGAATAGAAGATACAAAAATCAGCCATATAAACCTCAAGCGGATCATCACCGTTTGAACTTAGCAGCTGTAGGAGAAATTTTACATTTTTCTCATTTGTGCGGCCCATATGAGTTTTAAATTAGGCATATCTAAAGTAATGGTTCTTACCTGATGGACGGAGTGGATTGCACATACAACATGGTGTACCCCACATAGCTTGGGTGTTTTAAGCGCTGCGTAAAACCGGTCTTGTGGGCGATTCCGCATGTGTGGCCTGTGTGTAACGCCACAAGGGTGTATAACGCAACCTATCTACACGCTACCATGTGTGCCACCGTGGATCCTAGCAGTCCATCATACGGGGCCTACACCGTAAATGATTTAGGCAAAAAATAAGGCCCTACCACCCATCAGTTAGGGCACAACAATAGAAACTGTCGGACGGTCTAAAACAGCTTACCAAGTTTATTCGTACGCTCATTTGTTTCATAAACTGTAGCCTGTCTGTTCGTCCGAAACGGTCTTATTTTGGATGAGACCATTTACCAGATGGGACTCACATGATGGACGTCTTGGATCTCATATCCGTGTGGAACTCTGACACGTGTGGCAGCGTTATAGATAGTATCCCTTGTATTGTACATGCCTATAGTCAATTAGTCATGGTAAATTTCAACAATGATATACAGCTTTTGGAAAGTAAACAAGACGACGAAAAATCACGTCAGGAATCTTTAGATGAGAATAGCAATTCCGCATGTGTGGAAGCTAGAAAATCGACGACCGAGATTCGATACGTATTTGAGCTCATGCAAAAGGCATGATATTACAAAAGAAGCGGGAAAACCCTTAAATCTGTTGGGAATTATTTGATGCTCTGGCAGTGCATGGCGCTCGATACTCAGGCACTCGGAACTTAGCTCAAAATAAACCAACTACATTGTGGAAATCAACGTTCTTAAATCACATGCCCAAAACTAGACCGATTGAATAATCCTAACCTCTGATTCAAGGGCAATTGTTTGTTGAAATAGGAACCGTTGGATTTTTTTCCTTTTTAACCGTCCACTAGATCTCCATCAATCCGATGGGTAGATGAATCAATTGAACATGACTTTTTTGTCTATTATATATCGACACTCGTACCCATAATTCAGACCGTTTAATTTCAATCACTTACTACCAAATTTACAGTTTCTATCTAATTTTTAAGTGCATGTGTGCTATCCTGACAGGGTATCAAATGCTCCATTTTTTGGGGGTGTTATCTCTCCTTTCCTTCCATTGAATCTGTGATTCTGTAGTTTATCCATTTGAACCTGTAATTGATAGGAAAATAAATTAATTCTAAATGATCCGGACCATTCATCAGGTGGGGCCCACCGCCCTGGCCAAAATTCAGCCCAGTCCGATCCACGAAGAAGCTGATGATGCAATTTGATTTTGTAAATCCTCATTGGCATTTTTGGGTGTTGTTTGGAAGTCACAGTCTTCTTTGCTTTTCTGAATTATTTTTATTAGAATGCAGTTTATTCGACTTTGTGTGTTCCCCACTCCATTCAAACAGGTATTTTAGGTCCTGATGCATGAAAAGCAGAACAATGCTCTGATGCATCCGTTCCGTATAAACGGTTCCATTATTCGCTGATCCATTCCGTTGATTGGATTGGCAGCACTTGGATTGAGTACGCCCTGAATCTTTTCCAGGTTGGATGATTCTATCCAATCAATGTAGACCGTTCTATGGCATTGGTAAAATGGTTAGAGTTCTCTAATTACCTCAAAGATTTTTTACCTAGTAACGAACCATTGGGTGTTCCTTCAAATCAACGGTCTGGATCCCCAATCCATGGGCCTTACATGAACATACTGGCACATCAGGACACTGCTCATCCGCGTGTACTTCATGACCGTATATTTCCTTTCCCTCTCATTACGGATCCATCCATGTCAACGGAATCCTGACCGTCTATTCCAGTTGAATTTATTCCAGTGGTTAAATCAATCCGTTCATTATGGCTTTTGAATCCTGGCCCATCCGTAGTAGTACCCATGTGGGTCCACGGACACTCATGGTATAGTGCGAGTTACGACTAAAAAAAAGAACCTGAAGATAGAGATTTCTCTCGTGCACACGCACAAGCATGTGAACAGTCACATGCACGGGAACACAATCAATCAAACGTACGTAAAAGTGAAATGTCGTACATGGGATGTAGGTGCAACCAATCTACCAGCCGGTCAGTGGGCCTAAAATCTGCAGGGGAGTGGACAGCCCATCCACAGCTCAGCTAGAAAAGGAGTGACACTGAGTGTAGATCAACCAATGCCCCACCTCTTTGCAACCCACTTAAAATATTCGTTGCACATTTGGAATTTCCTCCTCATGCATTCCACCTCTACATATTCTCTCAATACCCTTAGGTGGGACCCACTGCAAAGGGTCCTTCAAAAACTTCACGCTCCTTTAATATGAGAAACTAACGCGAGTGAGATGGTGGAGGGCCATCGCCATGCACAGACCTACCAGCGTGGCCCACATCTACTAATCTGGAAATTCCATTAATGGTGGGCCATCGTGATCATATCATGTCCAGAAATTATCTGTGGTCCACTCATCCAACGGACCATACTTATATGAGAAAAATGGACGATTAGAAATAAAAATGACCAAATTCCATGTTCAATGTATTATTGTGGTTCCATTTATGTGCGTACGTGCCTAATCTTTTTTCCAATCTACGTTCACGATGGTCTCAGTCAAAGGAATGGACCAGATCTTTCAACTGTATGCCACAGTCACACGTGCCGTCTCCATTTGACTCATGCGTCCCTGGTTCAAATTCCTCGTCAGCAAGTTATTTGATACTCTGTCAGCGTATATGGCTTGATACGCACGCACATAGAACTTGCACACGTGTTAAAAATTAACTCCAATTAAACCGTCTAAATCGTGTAGCCCGCCACTGCTAATTCACTTCCTTGAAATCAGATTGTTTAGAGCAATCCTAATCTCTGATTAGGATATGCATGTTTGTCGAGATAATACCATTAGCTATTTTCCATTTCCAACCGTCCAATTAACGTCCACCAATCAGACATGAAATAATATTTTATTCATGATACAACTAATCTTGGATCATAAATGAGGAAGCTTGATTTAAAATACCCTTATAGGAAGTATTCAATTTCTAAGTGTCTGTGCATCAGCCATCACCCTCAGCCCGAATATCAAAAATTTCTCCTTCCTCCGAGCTAAAGTATCTAAAGTGGGAGCTGGGGTGCGTACTTTAAAACCAGACTCCTTTCCTTTTTCTTTTCTTTTTCAGTGTAGTCTAAAGCAAGGGTTCCTATTTGTACGCAGATCTGAATACGATGGTCCCGCAGAAGAAGGCAGTCAGTCAGTCAATGCAGATTAAAGGAGGTGCACATATTAAAATGATCCAGCATCTTATTATACTATTGCCATGAGAAATGATTACGTAGATCAAACTATACACAGATGTTTGGTGTATAGTCGATTAGCCACATTTGATGGCTAAAACGGTCTTGGAACCATCTTGAAGTTCGATTTGGGTTTACGTGCATGAAAGAGCATTTATAAGTGTATTTAAGTTCGTTTTACTTACATGCACATGTACACAGTCAGACACACTCAAATACACCTAAACACACTTAAGGGGTTGTTTGGCATCATAGATTTGGAGGGATTTGAGAGAATTTTATGAGGTTTGAAATCTACTGGGAAAGCTTGGATTACATTTAAAATCTTTTCAAGAGTTGCATGTGTAACATGTGTAGCACGTGTCACTAGACTATTAATCTATTAGCTCATTAATGATATCTCAAAATAATTAGATTATCAATTGCATCACTATAATTACTTTAATACGATGATCAACGGCATCCAAACATTGTCCATGTAAATCAATTGTTAAAAATAGTTGGTCAGGCACTCGTACGTGATCTTGTGCTTGTGGCCCATTCAAGAGTGGAAATTTTATCATTTTCAGGCAAAGTATGTATTTCAGCGGGCTTATTACAACCATTGTGTGAAACATTACAAATGTTAATAAATTAAAAATATTAAAGTTGATTTAGTAATTAAATTCAAACCCCTATAAATATATTATGCATAGCTACTTTTGGATTAAAGTTGATTATGAATACAGGTGCCAAACACAATAAGAGAATTTCAAATCCAGGGGTTCCAAATCCATACTCCCGAGCAGGCCCTTAGACATACATCATTCACCTAGAAAGCTTTGCATTAGAGCTAGGCTCTTTGGGATGATAGCTAGCCAGCATGGCGACTATCTTTCATAAATGGATGATGGATAATCAATTATACACCAAATGATGGTGTATGATTTATGGACCTGATAAGGCTCCTATTATTATTGTTCCTCCTTTTTTTTTTTCATTTTTATTATTTATTATTACTCATCATCATCAAAGTGGATATTGCCATTCCACTATTTCCCCACTAAGAGGAGATTTGGTATTTAAAATTAGCATAATCTTGACCATATGGACAATTCAATGATCATGTGTACTTGGCCCCACTAATGTGAGTTGATGATGTGAATCAATGCCAATATGAATAAGCTGATAACATCATTGTCATTATTATGGCTCATCAATATTGAAGCCTTTTTCCCTACTAATTAGGATTGGCTACACGAATCTTGTTTCGCTGCTGTATATCATTAGTTTAGGCTCTTATGGCTAGCCTCAAGCTTGTGTAAAAGAGGGTTGTGTCAAGTTGACAACCCGCATTAAACTTGGTCGTAGTCAACCTTAAAGCTTGGGCACAGCTTTTTCTTATGAATTCTCATGGTCACGGATCATCTAATATATGTAAGTATATATGTATTTTGATTGGCGCCATTAAGAGAGGGTAATGATCCGCATAAGTCATTATAAAAGTAACTTCTTATGTTAAGTTATTAAGTTACTTTAAAAAAAAAAAAAACTTGAGTTAATTTGGTAAACACCATTATAAAAGTAATTTATGTGATAAAATTAGTAATGTATATATATATATATATATATATATAAACATTTCTACTTATCTCTCTCTTTCATGTGATGGATGGGGCATATCAAAGGAGGCCCCACATGATGGGCGGTCCACATCAAAGGTGGGGACCACATGATAGAGGGTCCACATCAAAGGTAGGCTCCATATTATGGATGACCCACATCAAGGTGAGCCCACATGATGGATCGTACATCAAAGGTAGGTGCCTCTAATGATAAATGAAATGATCCGCATCCAAATGGACGCCACATGATAGACAATAACATTAAAGATGGGCCCTACATGATAGATAACTCATATCAAGTTGAGTCGCACAGGCATAGGAAAAGTTCACCCCTAATTAGGGTTGTCAACGGGTTGAGCCTAGGATAAGTCTCAGACCAGATTTCGAATTGTTTTGAGCTAGGCTGTTGAGCTGGCCCTATTCAAAATTCGAAATTTTCAGGCCTTAGCGTGGCCCATTGACACCCTTACTCCTAATGATAGGCCCACATCCAAGGCAGGCCTAGCATGATCGTCGCCTCACATTGAAGGCAGGGCCCACATGATGGATGATCCACATTAAAGGTGGGCTCCACATGATGGGCGGTAGATATTAAAGGTGGGCACACTACACGAAGACAGTTCACGTCAAAAGTCAGCCCCTAATGATGAATGACCAACATCCATGGCGGGCCCTGCACGATGGATGACCCACTTCGATGTTGGGCCCTGCATGATGGAAATCCACATTAAAGGTGGGCACACATGATGAATGACCCACATCCAAGTTAGACCCCACATGATGGATAGGCTAAATTGAAGGTAGGCCTTGTAAAGTAAATGGTCCATGTTAAAGATATGCCCCACACGTTGGATAATTCACATTGAAGATATGGCCAATGTAGGTAATTATAATGAACAGTACACATGATCTATAGTCGATAACGATAATAAGGAAGGACTAAACAAACTTGAGAAATAAATACTTATATGATGTTGGAAACAAACAAACTTAAAAGTATGTTATTTATTAAAGGTAACTTATGTGAAGTATATAACTTACTATCCAAACACCTCTAAAACTCAATTATAAACTATCTCTATCAAGCAATTGATGGGCCATGATATGGACGAGCAATAGCTCAGAATCCAACGAATCAAATGAATCCAGTCAGTGAACTTTTTGATCGACTGCTATTGGAGAGCATAGAACATCCAACTGCTACCATTATAGAGTGTGGCCCATTCAAGAGTTGACAGTGATCATGAATTGGATAAGGTGACTGAATAGATATCTGAATCGATCAGACAGTACGGATGGTACACAGTTTATAGTAGATGGACGTGATCCCTCTTGTTAATTTAATAAGACTCGGGTGCAATGCATTCGGATCGGCCTCTTTTTATTTAAGGCTAGACTGCTAGTTTTCCACTACTTAAATATTAGTGAAAACTATTCAAACATTTGGTGGGGCTTGGATTTTCAATCCTCAAGTCGACCATAATCTCACCCAAGTTGGGTTGAATAGTCAGGAATCTGGCCTTATCTGAGGTATGTATACATGTGAGTTATGACTCACATACATCATATAAAGGCAAAATCATGGCCCAAATAAACAAAGGGTTCATACAAGTTTTACATGAGTGAGTTTATTTATTTTCAATAGCTATCCTTTAGATTAAAATCTAAAGGCAAACTTAGAATATTGAAAAAATTGTTAATTTATTCTTATAATGTTATTTTGGTAATTATATGTGCTACTTAAATGAATTATTTTATGTTTAGATGTTTTACTTTAGGTAAAAGTTTACTTATTATAAACATTAATCTAACTCGACTTAATTCAAACCATTTTGACTAACCTATCTTGAATTTTGTTTGGATTGTCTACAGATTGTCTTCGATTAAGGTGGGTTGCTTTGGATTAGGTTGGGTTGGGTTGTGTCTTAGGCTGACTTTTCTTAAGGTTGGATCAAGTTAAACAAATCTTACCTGCCTAAGTTGCACCTAATTCAGACCTATGCATGGCATGGTCATACATGATAGACCCAACTATGGATGGAGTGGATTGCTGACCCAATGATGGATGGAGCATGATATAAAAATTGCATCAAGAAGATTTATTAAGTATTTGATCTTTCCTTTGTAATTTGGACCACTTACTATTTTACGCTTACCCATCCAATTGATAGCCATTTAATGGATGGTGTAGATTGCTTGATAAGTATGGATTTGGAGATATGTTCCATCCACAATGGGACCCACATTTTGGAAGGTTTGGATAGCCCTGCATCAGTGCCACATGCAAGTATGAGTCATTATCATTTTTTAAATTGTGCAAAACTAACATTGGAGCCAGTTATCCATCACTGTTTAGATTTTAAAAGCAGCTAAGATAAGTGATTTTCTCACCCTATCATTCATGATGGTGACCCTTCCACATTGCACATGACATATGCACACACCAGTCCAGACCGTCCAGATCCTGAAATCCACTGTGAATGGAGCATAGACAAAATAAAATAAAAAATAAAAAAAATCACTGATAGGAAGATGGTGACAGTTAATCTGCGGTCCAAATTCAACAGGCAGAATCAGATTTTTTAAGTCGATCTTATGAGTGTGACTTCAGCCCATGTAACATTTGCAATTGTAGCCCTCGATATGGACAGCCTAGATCTACCTGCATGTATGGCACCAAGTTGCCAGAATTTAATAAAATTGTGGCAAACTCACATTGGATTCCAACTCAAACATTTCCTTTTTTCAAGCGGCTCGCACAAACATCTTTAATCCACACAATGCTTTTGCTTTTTTTTTTGTTTCATCAAAAGCATAGGAAAGAAATCAAAGAAAATGAAAAGACAGAAAATAAAAAGGCATTGCTCATTTTAACAGCATCCAAGGCTCTTTCTCTCTCTCTCTCTCTCTCTCTCTCTCTCTCAAATGCTGACTGAAGAATCCTTCTTTTCTTCTTCATTACAACAGAGTAGAGAGTGTTGTGGAAGTAGGAATCACATTACCCAAACCACAGGGCTTCCCATGGCTGTTTCTGTCATGAAGCTTCTCTTCCTTTCTTCTTTCCTTCTTCTTTTCTTTCCCTCTTCTTCTTCTTCCTCGAATTTTCCGCGTAATTCATCTCTCTCCACACAAGCTTCAATCTTGATTTCTCTCAAGCAATCCTTACTCACTCAGAATTCATCTTTCGATGGTTGGAATGAATCAAACTACACATCCCTCTGCTCATGGACTGGCATCCGGTGCGATCGCACTGGCCGGTCTGTAGTTTCAATTGACATTTCGAATTCAAACTTCTCCGGCACTTTCCCGCCGGTAATTTCCGAACTTAGAAGCCTTTCACACCTCTCTGTTGCTGGTAACAGCTTCATTGGCACATTCCCGCCTGAAATTCGGAATCTAACAAGCCTCAGATTCCTCAATATATCCAACAACGAGTTCAATGGGAGTTTGAGCTTGGACTTCTCTCAATTGAAGTCGCTTGAGGTGTTGGATGCTTACGACAACAACTTCAATGGGTCTCTCCCTTCGGGCTTACCGGAGCTGGAAAAGCTGCGGCATTTGGATTTTGGCGGGAATTACTTCTCGGGTAGGATTCCTTCCAGCTATGGAGGTTTCAAGGAGCTAAGCTATCTGTCTCTTGCAGGAAATGATTTGGGTGGTTTAATACCTGCCGAGCTCGGTAATCTCACCAGTCTAAAACAGCTCTACTTGGGCTATTTCAATGACTTTGATGGAGGAATCCCGCCAGATTTAGGAAAGCTCATCAATCTAGTCCATCTCGACCTGGCGAACTGTGGATTAGACGGTCCGATTCCTCCTGAATTGGGCCATCTAAAGAAATTGGACACTCTCTTCTTACAGACGAATCAGCTCAGTGGCCCAATTCCGCCCCAAATCAGCAATTTGCGCAGCTTGAAATCTCTTGATCTTTCAAATAACCTGCTGACGGGAGAGATCCCGGTCGAATTCTCGGATCTCCAGGAGCTGATGCTGTTGAACCTATTCATCAATAGGCTTCATGGGGAGATTCCTAATTTCATTGCGGAGCTGCCCAAGCTGGAGGTCTTGAAGCTCTGGCAGAACAATTTCACAGGCACCATCCCTCCTAAGCTTGGACAGAACGGGAGGCTGACGGAACTCGATCTTTCTAGCAATAAGCTAACAGGTCTAGTCCCAAGATCTCTCTGCTCTGGTAGGAAGCTGAAGATCCTGATCTTGCTCAACAACTTCCTATTCGGCCCACTGCCTGAAGATCTTGGAAAGTGCAGAACCCTTTCGAGAGTTCGAATGGGGCAGAACTACTTGAGTGGTTCGATGCCACATGGTTTTCTCTTCTTGCCAGAGCTATTACTCATGGAATTGCAGAACAATTACCTTTCTGGAAGAATTTCCGGACAACCCATGAAGGTTCCTTCTAAGCTAGTCGAGTTGAATCTTTCAAACAATCGCCAATTCGGGTCTATTCCTTCTTCCATTGGAAGCTTCTCAAGTTTACAGATGCTTCTTCTGAGTGGAAATCAGTTCACTGGCGGAATTCCGTCTGAATTGGGTCTGTTGAAGCATGTATGGAAGATAGATATGAGTAGAAATAACTTCTCCGGTAGAATCCCGTCAGAGATAGGAAACTGCCCATTGCTGACTTACCTGGATTTGAGCCAAAACCAGCTTGGTGGCCCAATTCCAGTTCACATAGCTCAAATTCATATACTCAATTACCTCAATGTTTCATGGAACCGCTTAAACCAGAGCATTCCAAAGGAAATTGGGAGTATGAAAAGCCTAACATCGGCGGATTTCTCCCACAATGATTTCTCTGGCCGGATACCTGAAAATGGGCAGTTTGCCTACTTGAATTCCACTTCCTTCGAAGGCAATCCCCATCTGTGTGGGTCCTACTTGAATCCATGCAACTACTCATCAACCTCTCCATTGCAGCTTGAAAGGCAGAACGGTGTAAAATCTAAAGGCCCTGGCAAATTCAAGCTCATATTCGCATTCGGCCTACTGGCGTGCTCGTTGGTTTTTGCCACGGCAGCAATCATCAAAGCCCGGTCAGCAGCAAAGAGAAATTCAAAGACATGGAAGCTCACTGCATTCCAGAAGCTGGGATTTGGATCTGACGATATTCTGGAATGCTTAAAAGATGAGAACATTATAGGCAGAGGAGGAGCTGGGATTGTTTACAAAGGAACAATGCCTAATGGAGAAGAAGTTGCAGTGAAAAGGCTGTTGGGAATAAGCAAAGGGTCTTCTCATGACAATGGATTCTCCGCCGAAATTCAAACATTGGGGAGGATCCGGCACCGGAACATTGTCCGGCTGATAGCGTTCTGCTCGAACAAGGAAACCAAATTACTGGTCTATGAGTACATGCCGAATGGAAGCTTGGGCGAAGTTCTTCATGGGAAGAAAGGCGGCCATTTGAAATGGGATGTCCGGCTGAAAATTGCGATGGAATCAGCGAAGGGACTCTGTTATCTGCACCATGACTGTTGCCCTCTGATACTTCATAGGGATGTGAAATCCAACAACATTCTACTTAATTCCAATTTCGAAGCTCATGTCGCTGATTTCGGCCTAGCAAAGTTCTTGCAGGACACCGGCACGTCTGAGTGCATGTCCGCCATAGCCGGATCCTATGGTTACATCGCTCCCGGTACGTATTTTCTTTAATTAACTATGTTGGTTTTTCGTTTTCTATGAATTGAATTATTTTGATCTTTCATTCCATGATGATGATAAGAAAAATGAGACTGGATCTAATAGAAAGCTTTCTATAGTACAAAAATGTCTTTAGTGTGTTTTAAGTGCATCTAAGGGCATGTTTGGGTGCCACTTAGATTATTTTTAGTAATCGCTATTAACTAAAATGAGATGAAGTCGTTTATTAAGTGGCATCCAAACAGGCCATAAATGTGTCTGAATATAGTTTGTAAGTGTGTTTAAGTACATCTGAGTGCATTTAACTTCGTGCAGTTAGACACTTATTATGTGAACTTTAATGCAGAATTGCAAAGCCTATGCATTGAGGATGGAGATCAAATAAACTTAGTACATCGCATACTTTTTTTATTTTATGTTTTTTTGTTAGCTTGTTAGTACACCCACGGTCAGATCACACTTAATTGTTAGCCACCCCCCACTAGAAAATTGATGCCAAGACCTCAGTGTTGAAACCATGTATCTTTCACTCAGACTACCACTTGAGCCATGGATCTAGGTGTAGTATATCGCATACTTGATTGGTATGCCATCACATACTTGATTGGTATGCCATCGCTGTAAATTTGATGCCTTAGTCTTTGACACCTTACACCCTTAAAGAAACACTAGATTGAAATAGAAGCTTCAATCGTATTTAGTCTTGAATGAGCAACTCTGTTTATATAACTTAGAGGCTTGAAGAGTTTGTAACACATCACAACTACTCGACATAAATTTGGTAATCCTAGTTCAATTAGAACTTGGTGTATAACACAGTTGTAATGGCACCACCCCTTATATGATTTTAGATTAATCATAACTGAGTGGGTCCACCACTACTCCCGATCACACTAACCTTTAGGGCAATCCAAACTGTTGATCAAATAAGGCTCACCTTATAAAAATTTGATAACTTAAACCTACTTAGATATACTTAGCCACAATTAAACCAGCTTAGACAGCTTTGTATTAGATCTGGGCTTAGGAAAATTTAAAGAGATGGAAATACAGGTCGACTTTCTTTGATGATTAGACGGGAATGTGAATCCGTACACAGTACACAATCTAGTGGGTCCAATCATGAATGGGCTGTCATTCGAAATTGCACCTATCTGACAATCCTGACCGTTCAGTTTCTTCTTTATTATGCACTAAATACCGACCATTAACCAAATCCGTTTTGTATGTGCATCTTTAAATATCTACCATCCGTAGTAGGGCCCACTAGAAAGAAGGTCATCAACTCGAGTGTAAAAACACTCGTGACGCATGCAAGTCTCCTTACCATCTCATCTTAATCAGAAAATGGTTGGAAATGGGCCCGGATGGAATCACCATCTTCGTAATGTAAAAGAAAGTGAGACCCACTTCACCACACGTACGGTATAAGATTCACCCATAGCGAAGCTTGACTATAGCTGTTTTCAAATTAGCTCACGTCCCCGCCTATTGAAAGTGTGGATTGAATAGAAAATGTATTTGGTGAGTGAAGGTGGAAAGCTTTTATCATGTGTGGCAGTGCATGAAAGAATGCCAGCTCAAAGCAACCTTCTCCTTTTGCTTTTATGTGTGGACAGTGCTTGGGTGAGCTTTTGCTTTGTCTTGGAAACCGAAAACCATGAACATTCAAAACTATCAATGGCAGCTTTTTTTTGACTGAAACTCATAATTCTCCTAATAACAAACCTAAGAATCCAAACGCTGTTCTAGAGAATCTTGATTGGGATCTAAAGCTTTCCTATCTTATTTTCCCAAACCCCAGAAACAAAAAAGAAAAAGAAAAAGAAAAAGAAAAAGAAAAACACGTCAATTGACATAAAGTATATATAACGGCCTTTGCTTTTTAGACCTCTCTACTGTTGCTGTTGCTTTCCTGGAAATGCAAGGAAAAGGGTACGTGATTGATTACAGGAGGCCGGGTCCACTACAGAGCTTTTGCAGGTTAAGCTTGGCTTACAAGCAATGTGTGGGGCCCACCTTGATGTCTTCAGGTGGGGCACAGCTTGTAGTGTGGGTGTGGGTGTGGCCCACCTGAGAGAAATTAAGATTTTCTACATTGAATGTTTTTAGGCCATGGCCCATCTATGGTGGGCCTAACAATTGCATATCATTCACAATTTTACTTTTAACCATCCATTCAGTATCCATCACTCCCATGATTATGATTGCTGGATCAGTACAATTTAAGATATATGATCCATCCACAATTTGAATGGTCTGGATATCTCTACCTAATTGCCACGTGTAAGGGTGATGATTCACCACCATTTGTCATTTAGACATAATTGTTTAATTTAATTAATTTATTTTTTCATGTACAGAGTACGCCTACACATTGAAGGTAGACGAGAAGAGTGACGTGTACAGCTTTGGAGTGGTTCTGTTAGAGCTCTTAACGGGTAGAAGACCCGTCGGGGATTTCGAAGAAGAAGGGTTGGATATCGTCCAGTGGGCCAAGATGAATACGAACTGGATCAAAGAAGGTGTGGTCAAGATCTTAGATCAACGGTTGAGTGATGTCCCGTTGGATGAAGCAATGCAAGTGTTCTTTGTTGGAATGCTCTGCGTTCAGGAACAGAGCGTCGAGAGGCCCACCATGAGAGAAGTGGTCCAGATGCTCGCTCAGGCAAAACAATCACACCCATTCCATGTAGCATGATGTTTCATCATCTACCGTTAGTTATCTGACCACACCTCTCAGACTCTGTTCTGCCTAGGTACATCTGTAGCCGTTGGATTGGATCGACTCATGATTTTCCTGTGGTTAGGAAGTTAGGATTTGCACTGGGACACGTTCGTTTTTTGGTAACGGTCTTATATATAGAACGTTATTCGGATTTGTTACCGAAAAAGTGAGTATTTTGTTATGAAGAGCTGATTTGTTGCACTTGGATGGGATCTAAACCGTTGATTTCGTATTTTCTATTGTAAATGGTCGGTGATTCGAAAATCACAATGTACGGATTATCCTGTCCCTTCAATTGGTGGGGTACGAATGAATACTAAAAGACAGTCAGCAACGGCTCCCATTAAGCGAAGAAAGGGAATGGCTTTTTTATTTGATGGTTAAGATATTCAAATTAGGGGCCAATCAACGGTGGAGCCCACAGGATGCGTGTCCAATCTTTTGACACGTGTGCTACGTTTCTATTACACGATCTGGGGCACGAAAATGCCGTTCCAGAGGCAGGTTGCTTAAGAATCCTGCTCTCGCCTACACGTGCTGATCTATCACGGGTATGTGAGATCTGGTCCGTTCATTACGTGGGTTCCATAGCGCATGATCTGTGGCCTAAAAATCAAGACGAACTGGCCATCGTGTGGTCTAAAAACGTGTCGGTCAAATATGGACGGCTGGTGGAATTTTATAACTATCACTTTCCACATCGGTTTCTGGCCCACCTTATGAAAGGACAGGCGTGTTCATTTCCGGAGACGTACAGGTCAGGACGGCCAGTTTCGTTATTTTGTGTCCTTGCAGGAGTGGATGGGAAGGCGCGCCGTACTTGACTGCCAGTATTAGGGAACCGGATTCGGTGGATCTGTGGATCCACTGAGCTCGGTGGATCCGTGACTGACGGACCGACCATGATGTATATGTTTTATATCCACGTCATCCATCCGTTTTTCCATAGGGCATGATCCCACAAACGAAGAAGATCCAAATCTCATGTGGACCACATCACCGGAAACAGTGGTACGTGGTTGAATGTCACCATTAAAAACTCCTTGGGGTCCACAAAAATTTTGGATCAAACTGATATTTGTGTTTTCTATTCATCCAGGTCTGTGTGATCTTATCGACAGGTTGGATGGAAAATATACATTTTAGTGGGCCGTAGGAGTTTTTAATGGTGTGATCCACATGATATTTCGGTCTGCTTCATTTTTGGGATCATTGACTAAAATTAACTGTTAAAACGGATGGACGGCGTGGATATAAAACAGATACATCACGGTGGGCCCCATCCCCTCCATTTGAGTGTATATCTTGGATATTTTATGAAATGATCGGTTTGCGAGAGATGATGGTAAGGTACAAGCAGTACAAACAGAACGTAAGGGCTGTTTTGGATGCAAGTGAAGAGCGTCTTGCTCTTGCTATCCAAGACAAGCAATGATGGACTACTAGTCCTTTGATTAAGTCATGATTAATTTGGAATTGAGTATCTCTCTTTGAACAATTGTAGGGCCCATATAATTGATAGTCTGATCCACATAGACCCTCCAAATCATGTGGACCCACCAGATTGATAATTCAGATACTTGAATTATCATTTGGAATTATAGGGCCTACATAATCATTTGGACAGTCCATTTTGTTGGCCACATATTGGATGGCCAAGATCATTGGATCAAAGTGGTTCTTGAGAGGAATAGGACATTGGAAGTGAGGCCCACATGAAATATATAAATCCATGATTAAAAATTTTTTGATAAATGACCTATGAATGGATGGCTAAAGATCTTTATATCCAAATGATTCTTGAGAGGGAGGGAACCAGAGGTAGGCAAGTCAATGGGCACGATGGGAGCTGGTTTAGGCCCAGATTTTGAACTGGTCAGGCCGAGACTACTCTAAATATTGGTTTTGCCTAGCCCAGGTCCAGCCCATTGCCAGCATGGATCGGTGGCAGACTGGCAGTGTCCTTGAGATCAACGGTCTAGATCCATGATCAAACAACTTTTGTCATATATGATCTAGATTGTCCTTTTGTTCCACATTGACCTGGATGACTAAGATCATCAAATCAAAGTCATTCTCGACCACAACAGGTATATGTAAAAGGTGGGCCCCACAAGATGAATGGTCCATATCCAATTTCGGACAAATTTTCATAAACAATGTTGATCGTTCATTTTACTGGCCATTGATCAGACGACTAGGATCATCTTATTGAAGTGACGAGGAAAAGGGAAGCAGGGTTGAGACCATAAGCTTAACGATCAGATACACTATCAAAATGTATTTTGTCATAAATGATCTAGATTGCCCATGTTGTTAGCCACTTGTATGCTAGCTAAGATCTTCCTATCAAAATGGTTCTTGAGAGGGACGGAGAAATGCAGGTGGGGCCCACATCATGGACAATTCAAATCCATGATCAGACATTTTTTTCCATAACTAATGGTTTGGATCATCCATGGTTGACCATTGATTGATGGCTATAGCATCATTATATCCAAGTGAACCTTTGAAACCATGCAGATTCACACATGGGTCTGCCTTGTGGATGGTCCACCTTCGAGATTAGACCACTTTTTTTCATAAATGATCTAAACCATCCATTTTGTTATCCCTTGATCAGATAGAATTGTAAACTCAAAGCTCTTCCAGAGATGCGACATAGGAACTACATGACAGATTGTATAGATCCATGATGGTGAAAAATGTATTGGCACATCCATTTTATTTATGGTCGATCAATGGTTAGGATTATTTGAATAAAATAATTGTGAGAGTCATTAGTCAATGGATAGAGTGTCCTATGAAATGCATGATTCAAATCGATAATGGAACCTTTTATCATCATCAAATAAGCATAAATTTAATATTTCCATTCCATTCTTTCAAATAAAAAAATCAGTCGATCGTGCTGTTGATAATATTTTCTGACTTAAAATCAACCATCATCAATCACAACCATAATTTTTCTATAATTTATATTTTGATAATGATGTGGCAAAGTTCACAAGATGATCATCGGCTGCGGCAACTAATAAAGTTTTCTTGCAAGAAGATGATGAGAAGCTGATGCAGGCCCAATTCAAGAGAAAAGCCTAGCTAATTAAGAAGTAGGCTTAAGCCTCAGTAATCAATCTATGATTTCTAGCTCAATTACATTTAAGGGACTTAATGATGCATAGCTTTGGAATATTTTACATGCATGAAAAAGTAATGGAACTTAATTATAGGTCGCATGATTTTAAAACTTGTTTTATTTATTTTAAAAAGAGCTTTCATGCATTGGGAATTCATAGTTATTATTAATGTTGAGAGATGAGTATAATTGATTTATATAATGACCTATTTGTAATGAAAAAGAAATTCATTCTTTGCGTTATGTGTGTAAACCTGATCTAAAATTTCCTGGCCTAGGAAGATTTCAATAGTAGGCGTTCAGTCCACGGTGCCTTCGGTTTTGTTGTATACTTAAGCTTTGGATCTATCTCATTATCTGGCCCATGCTGTAAAATGATCTCGCAAAATGGATGAATTGTGTGGATATAACACATGCATCATTGTGGGCCCCACAGAACTTGGTGACGTCAACGAAGGCAAAGGAGAGAGAAAGCTGAGAGAGTAACCTAAGTCCACCGAAAATTCTAAAAAGTGGAGGTACATGTATAAGCTTAAAAAACTATGATTCAAAATAAGTACGTGGAGCTTGATTTGCAAATGTTAGAGAATTCTCTCATTCAAGCAGTTTTTTCCCTTCTCTGCAATGTATAAACTTTTGTGAATCACTTTATTAAAATAATAATTATATGTGCTATTAATGTAAGTGATTTGATAATCACAAACGCTAGATCACAGACAATTTGAGGTAAAGGATTTGGGAGACATTCAGTACTTTAGGTATTGAAGTGATAAGAGATGACAAAGCTCTAAGAGAGTTATCTTCGACTTGAGTGGTTGGCTTCTTGCCTCTGCTTTCATCAGCCAATAATGGTCAAGCAACTCTTTCTTCATGGGGTGCCAAAAACTAACAAAGAGGAAAAGAATAATCTTGAATGACTATGCATAGATCAAAGGTAGTCGAAAGATGAATGAAAGCAATTCACATATGTAAGTATTTATCAAGATATGATTGATAGCTCAATATGCCTAACCATCACTTACCTAAATTTGACCCATCCAATTGAGATCATTAGTTAGTTTATGCAAATTCGAGGAACACACATGCAAGGAAGTAGAAATCATATTGCAACAAGGGACAAATGGGTTGAGTAGGCCCTACAGATCTTGGACCCAACCTGGCAATCAGGGTGCCTAGGTACAAAGTTTAGAACAATGCAGCAACTCTTGGTCCAAAAGTTCAACCCGAATTATAACAAATTTTCTTTTACTCATTGAATTTCTGCTTGCATTTTATTCTTTATTATCAAAATTGACAAGTACTGTTAATTTAATGGTTTGAAAGAATATTTGTGTGGAAACGACTTGATTTAGACCTAACTTAAACTTGATCATTGAAATAAATGGGTTGGGTCTAAGTCCACTTTTACTCAGACTTAACATCATTATTATCATCACATAAGCATTTTCCTAATTAATTAGGGTTAGCTACATGAATCTTGTTATGCCATTTGTTATGCCATTCCACTCTATCAAGGGCTAGACTCAGGAAAAACCCTAGTGTAAATTTAGAATGTTATATCATTCAAAGTCATGATGAAAGTTATGGTAAGGTTTAATATTGGTTACCAAGTTGATGCAACCCTCCTCTATTTCGGTTGGGGACAGGCAATAAGAGCACAAACTTTCACAATCGTTATATGATAGACTATTATATATGTCGATTACAATCAAGTGATATCAAATAGTTTATTACAAAATTTGATTATAATCAACGAGTTCTTCCATCCAAACTTGACCCATTAGAGTGACTAGACCCGGCCGACCGGAATTTTAAAGGGTTGGGTTTTGGGTCCAAACTTCGGACCTGATTCTTAAATGGGTTAGGCCCAGCTTTCCTTTGACCCGAACCAACCCATTTACACCCAAGTGGGCAGCTCTTGTGGGTAGACATAACACTTGGCTAATAATATTAGAGTACATAATCAACAATCCGATCTGATTTTAATGGGTATAGTTCCCCGTTTTTGGATCCCTTTAGATGTAGTATCAAGTTTGTGTTTCAAATTTCAGACCTAGGTAAAAATCATATCTAGTCAGGTTCAGGTCAGGTCTTTGTGATTAGGGGTGGTATTGGACTAAGCTAGGGCTGGGTTGAGTTTTGGCCCTAGAGTCCAATGCCCAACCCAGCCCAAGCCCTAATTGGCTAAATTGGCTGTGGCCCTAGCCCTCTAGGATGAGGATCGGTCAACCTAGGGCTGCGCTAGGCTGGGCCAAGGCTAACCTTATAAGAGATAGATAAGTTACACTATGCCATGTTTACAATTGGTGAGTATTGTTTATAAATCAGTATGCTTTTCGGCACACATGCGCAAATAAAATTATTCATCACCAAGCATATGCTCCACCCAATTATCCAAAATATGCATGGACTAAATAATCGCATTAATATGTTATTCACCATCTAAAGTGGGGTCCACAATTTATATAGTTTATAAGTGCCTATGTATCATACATCACCCTACTGAGCCTAGATTTCAAGCCTTAGCCAGCCGTGGCTGTACAGGGCCGAGTCACCCAAGCTGACCTGGGCAGCGTGGTCCATTGCCATCCATACATGTGATGGACCCGGTTAAAGTCAGGTTGGCTCTAGGCAGGCCCAGTTAGTTTTATTTGTAAAATTATGTATATTTAAAATATATATAATTTTAGTAAGCCATACTCAGATAAGAGAGTTGGTTTAGACACCGTGCAAATGTTAAAGTGCACATGTGTGTGCAATCTAATCCATTCATCACATAGGCCAAACCGTGCAAATGCTCTTATTCGGTTTGAACTTGAAACCTAGGTCTAAAGACGGGGTAGGAACTGGACAGGGACATGGAACGACTTGGACCCGGCAAGAACCTAACCCAGTTAGCCGAATTATAGGTACTATAGAACCCGACCCGGATCATCTCTGTCGTTTCCTGCAGATACACACAACAAGGACATTTTTCAGTTGAATCTGAACCGTTGTTGTATTTGCCTTTTAACTACCTATCCTTGGCCGACAGATGGAAAGAATAAATAACTTTGTCTCATCAATTAGATTTCTAGCAATAGTCCATCCACACCGGGACCCAACAGGCCAATGGTCTGGATTGCCGATCCAGGCGATCCACTATTTAGAATCGAAACACGTGTATACTGTGCAAAGGACAGGGGCCCATATCATATAGTTCCTCGGGTCCTTAACAATCTCGACACGTGCCACGTGTAAGGTAATGATAGAAGAGAGGGACACAGATGGTATACTTCGCCACGTTGTAGGGTTAACGTAGAAATGAGCAGCTGACCGGTTTCTTTGTAGTTGTAAATCTGATGGCTATTAATCACTGCGCTTTTCAAGATATGGGGCCCATGATTTGGACGGTCTAGATGGACGTACATTTATGGGCTATACCATAGCCCCATTTATAACTGGGTGCTGACCATCCTAGCTGCACCCCTATATCATCATATAAGAGCTCGAACTAAGAGGGGACGCGGATTGCGTCCTACCCCCGCCGTCTATAGCCATGAAGGGGCAGTTCTGTGGGTTTGCCCACCGTGATATGTCTGTTTATCCACGCCGTCCATTCCTTCTATCAGATCATTTTCATTTTCAGGTATGTGCATGAAAATGAGGTAGATCCAACGCTCATGCTGACCACACCAAATAATAAGCTTGGTTTGCTTTAAATGCCCAAAGCATTTATGTAGGTTGCATTAAATGCAAAAGTCATATATAGTGGAGTCCGGATCCTCTGTTATCCGGTCAACAGAGAATTCCTAATACCCTAAAATTCATTGGTCCACGTCGACACTCACTGAAAAAATTAAAAAAAATAAAAAAAGGCTTCGGACGCCAAACCACTAGGGTAACAGGAAAATCCTGTTGACCCGATAACAGAGGATCCCGACTCTATATAGTGTGGCACACTTGAGCGTTGATCCACATCTCATTTTTGTTCTCTTTGCTTTAAAATGATACGAGAAAAGAGAGGGACGGCATAGATAAACAGATACATCACGGTAGGCGCACCCACGTAACTGCCCGTTCGTGGATAGAGACGCGAGGGCAGGACGCAATCCGCATCCGCTTTTGTTGGTTTAGGGGGCGTTTGGCGCATAGATGGGATTAGTGGATGGAATTGCATTTGCTCCGTGATGATTCCACTACCGGGAAAGAATGGAAAAGCTTGAAATTAGATTAGATGTTATTGCATTGGGTTTCATGCCAATTTCACTCAATGTTAGTAAGTTGTGCAGGTCTCACCATGATGTGTGAGCTATATCCACACCGTCCACCCATTTTTCGAGATCATTTTAGTGTATGGGCCAAAAAATCAGGTAGATCTAAAGCTCAAGTGGACCCCGCCATAGAAAACAGTGGGGATTGAATGCCTACTGTTTAAAACTTCGTTGACGCCACATAAGTTTTGGATCTGCCTTATTTTTATGCCTATGCCATAAAATGAGGTTACAAAACAGACGAACGGTTTGGATATAACACATATGAGTTATTTTCAATAGTTTCAAATGATGGTGGGTATATCCATTCAATATACCACCGAATTACAAATATAATATGAAATTAAGCTTATCTTATCATGAGACAATCCTGCCATACTTAATAATTACGTTTTTTTTTTAATCCCATCTCACCATCCTGCCATATGTAATAATTACGTTTTTTTTTTTTTTTTAATCCCATCTCACCTAATCCTTCCCAATCAACATCAGGCCGTTGAATTTGACTGTTGACGTTTTCTTTTGACTGTTCATTTGACGGCTTGGATGATGTAATTAAATCCAATTAGTATGATTTATGGAGTACCATTTCGTTAGCAAGGCTATCCTTTTCCAACTGTCTTTGTTCATGACACTGGATCTCCGCATGAGTAACATCCATCACAGTCCAAATGTATCATATGATTCCTCCACCTACACAACAGCAACGATCCGTCCGATTTGGTGGGACATGATCCCATGCGAATCACAGTTACTATCTGCTTGTGATGTACGGAGCATGTGATACAATCCATCTACCGATCTGGATCATCCATCTGGCGAGTCCTACTTTTGATGGACCACCATGAAGGAGGAACGTCAGTCAGGCAATGATCCAGAGAGTAGGATGTGAACGGCTCGTGAAGTAGAATAAAAAAAGACATTGTTGTAACATTTTCTTTCCAAGCCACGTTGGATGGTTATCGTTAACTCATCAGAGCAATTTCTGAGCGAAGGGCAATCCAAGGTTGAGCCCAGTAGATGGGCCACCAGGATGAACGACCGAGCAGTCGGTGTGGGGAGCGGACTAGGTGAGACCGTGGATCCACCGAGGTGGGTGGGACACCTCACTGTGGGGTCCACTGTGATGTATGTGACTACATCCAGGCCGTCCATCCGTATTGAAAACTCATTTCAGGGGATGATAAAAAAAAAATAAAAATGAAGCAGTTTCAGATCCCAAATGGATCATAGTACAGGAAACAGTGGTGATTGGCCATTAAAAACTTCTTGTAGGTCACACAAGCTTTGGATTAAGGTGATATTTGTGTGGTCTCTTCATCTATGTGTTTGTGACTTTATCAACAGGTTGGATGGCAAATAACCATGCTGGTGGCATCCATAAAGTTTTCAATGGTAGGGATTCAATCAAGACTGTCTACGTACTGTGGTCCACCTAAGATTTGAGTCAGCTTCATTTTTGGGATCATCCCCTAAAATGATATTTCAAAATGGCTGGACGGTGTGGATTTAAGGAACACACATCACAGTCAGCCCCACACTCAGGGATCACAAAAACCTCGGTGGATCCGGGGTGTCACCTAATCCTCTCCCGTGATTGCCCGCAACCACCGACTAAATAAGCTTCCAGCTGTGGTAAGCAGTAAGCTGGGTGAAGCCTACCGTGACGTTTACGATAAATCCACCCCGTTCATCCGTGGATTGAAATATCTACCGTTGCAGCCTTCCAGGGGCCTACCGTGATGTTTGTATGTCATTCAAACCGTTCACAAGGTTATTCCCAGTGGGATGAACTGAAAAACCAAAAATATTAGCCTATTCCGAAATGTTTCAACCGTGGTCATTGACTCTCTATTGTTTCCTATCGTGTGGCTCACTTATGTTATGGATCTGCCTCAATTTTTTGTTCTACTACTCTAAGATGAGCTGAAAAACAGATGGACGGGGTGGATTTCTAACAAACATCACGGTTGGCCCCACCTAGCTTCCGACAGCAGAAACTTCCCCCGGTCGGGCTCGCACACAATCCGCGTCCATCAGTGCGTGGAATGACGAAGGATATACAACAATCTGGTGCAAACGAGTTACACCAGATCATCCCCTTTAATAAAAACTGCATAAAATAATCGACCAATAAACAACGGTAGTTATGAATTCCAACTTAATGAAAGAGATAGCTTTGCCCCTCTCTAACGTAAGTTGCTGCTACTGGCGGCCACATGCTGGGTTGTCCAATGATCGGCACCGTTAATTTGTGGAATCTATATAATATAGGCTGAGTGGATGATTGCGGTCTCCACTATAATTAGAAGAGTTTAAAACGACGAGAATAAATTTTTCAACGGATCGAATTCAACTCTAGAAATCAAAGGTTATGATACATCGATGAAGTCAGTTTATGGGATAATAGCTTCTCTATGATAGTAGCCAGAACATGGACGGTCGAAATCATAGGACCATCTTGGCTTGCAAGTTCCAGTGGGCAGTGATACACTAGGGATTCTCAGTCGCGATGGAGCCAGAAACAAACTCCGTAGGAATGGGATAACTACGCCCACCGAGGAGGATGTTTACTCCGGATACATCCCGATGTATTACAAAGTGATACGTCGGGACCTTAGCCGTTGAAATTGGATCCTTTTCCAAGTCACAAACCGTTTAAGTGGTAGAACTCCCCTTGGATGAGGGATGCCCGAAATTTTTATTAGATTGAATATTTCAACCCATTAATCACAAGAAGATAATGTTGACCATCCATTTTCAAAGCAAAAGACTCAAATTTCAAATTGTTGAAATAATCAAATATAAGAGATTTTAATTGTTTTTTATCGATCGTACAATTGAGATTCATCGTATAAACGGCTTGGATCGTTGAAAGAGAGTCCCGACGCATCATATTCCTATACGTCAGCTTGTGTTCTACAAAACTCTTCAACGAGACCATCCAACCTTTTTTCCGTTGTTTTCTCCAATTTTCAACAATTTCTTAGGACAGTGAGAGTACAATCGACTCCAACTCTGCATTTTCTTTTCTCAAAATCTGCGTGTTCAAATGTTAAATGAATTACGGTGCACTGTCCACGGTCCACGTGGATTAATAAAACGTGGATCTGAACCGTATATCTAGGTGGACCTGCGTTAGAGAACCAGTGGTTAAAAAACCACTCAAACAGAACATTGTAATCATGGATCTTTGAAAGCTACACCATACATTTGAAGGGCACCGATCGAATGATTAGAACATCTGTTTTCATCTGATCTTTTAACATGGTCCATCCATAGTTACATACACTGGATGTACAGTCCCAACTAGCCGTTAATCTTGACACGTGGACAGTTAAGGAGAGTCCCTATCGATCTATGAAAAACTCTACCCTATCACTTCCTATTTGCAAATGGCCCAAAAAGGTAACGGATTTTAGTCCCTTTCAATCCTTTTGTTTTCTTGTTTCTATCTTGCCTTTGTTAATTTGTCCCACAAATTTTAAATCCCAACCGTTAGCTATTAGTGCCGAGAATTTTTTTATTCCATCACCACCGTCCAATATATAGTCTACATCTTGGATCCGAATTCGTCCAAATCTCATATCAACTAGGTGACGATAAAGTCCCCATCAATGGACTTTTTTACGGTCCCTTGATAGGAATTTAGATTTTCTAATAAAAAATCAGAAAAAGCAATAAAATAGAATAAACTGCCATTTTAAAAAAAGCAACCACACCTGATTTTTTTTTTTTAAAATATATTTAAATAAACTTAATAATACTATTTTTTTAGTCTTTTCCATTTAATTCCCCAAGCAAACCTTAAAAACCCTTCTAACTCCTTATATTTATATAACCCTAGACCCCAACCTTATAATAAGATCCTCCCAAAACGCCAATCGATGTACAAAAATGGAAAAGAAAAAAAAGAAAAGGGACCCAAAGAAACGATGATCAAACCCCGTTATGTCCATCCTGCCGTCCATTTGCATGGCCCACCATCTCCATCTCTTTCCTCTCTCTCCCCTCCCTCTTCCCTTCCTTCCTCTTCTTCCTGTACTCTCCGTACAGATACGATAAAAAACCCCAGAAACATAGAACCGTCGAAATAGCCTTTCCACCTCCAAACTCATCCCCAAACGCCCAAACGCCTCCCACGACGTTCATGGGCAGTAACGCCGTCATGCAAATCCCTCCCGTTAGTGACGTCGTTAGGTAAACGATTCCTGCTGTCCCCATGAAACAGAGCTGCCAGCTAAGGACGTTAAATCCCACCGTTAACCAATACTTCACAGAGCCCAAATCAAAAGCATTCAAGCTTTCCTTCCTCATCTCATCAAACCCACCTGCAGCGAGCATCCCGACTGTCGAAAACACCGTCGCTGCGACCTCCATCACCACCTGCATTTCCATCACCATCCTGTATGTGGAGACCTTCCTATACACCATCTCCATTACTGGGAGGTAGAGAGCGAAGAGAAGGGCAGCGCCGAGGATTGAGACGAAGCCAAAGAAGAATTGGGCCTTGGCAACGCCTTCCGGGCGGTCGTGGCTCGATCCCAATGCGAGAAGGACGGAGCTGAGAGTGAGCAGGACCACGCAATTTACGTTCGAGAAGGTGAGCTTTTGCTTCACGAGAACAGCTGAGAGGAGGAGGTTGAAGGCGAGCTGGGAAGAGAGGAGGAGAGATGAGGTTGAAACAGAGAGATATGATATTCCCCACGAGATTAGAAAGTTGTTCAAACCCATGAAAAACCCAATGACGATGGAGAGAGAGAGAAGCTTTGGGGTGAAATAGGAGAATGGTTTTGGTTGTTGGGTGGAGAGGAATAGAGAGGATAGATAGATTGGGAGAAAGAGGATCGGAAAGCCAGCGGATTGGACCCATGTAGAGATCCACCTGCTTTTTCCGCCATGAATGAAGTAGAACCTTGAAAGCAGGGTGGAAGAGATAGAACCCAAGAATAGAGCAGTGTAGTTGATGGAGAGGAGAATCCAATAGCGGGAGTCGGGTTTTCGATTGGAAAGGATTGAAGTAGGGTCATTGGACTGTGGGGTAGTGTGGATGTGAGAAGTCGGAAGGAGGTTTTCCATGGGGATTGGAAGGAGATTGAAAGGGAGCTTTTCCTGCTCTGTTTTGCTGCTCTAGTAGAAAGATGAGTGGGGTTCTATGTGGGGTTTTAATTAGTGTTAGCTAGGGTTTAGGGAGATTTTAAAGGTGGGGTTAGTGATTTTGACTCGAGGAAGTTGATGGGTTAAAAGAAAAGGTATTTAAATAATCATAGGAGCTGATTATCTCGTGGCATAATGATTTTCTCGGCTCCAGCTAATATAGGCTGGAGAAAATACTTTGATACTCTGGCAGGGTGTAATGGTTGATGCTCAGGCACTGGGGTAATTATACACCGCATAAGAATAACTCGTACTGAACGGTACCAGTTATGGAAATTAGCTTAGATGGACCAAAAAGCAAATATTTTCTTGCTTAAATGTTACAATTGGGTGATTGGTTGATATCTACAGGACGGTTGAGATGAAAAACAGTCAATCTCCAACTTCAGGGATTTTGATTTGGGGGTTGGTGGATTAGAGTGTGAATGGCGTGAGTGGATTAGGTGCGCCTCCGGCCTCACCATAGACGGTGCGGCCATTTGTGTGGGGCCCACTTTAGAAAATTTATTCTATAGCCACACCGTTCATTTGTTTCTATAGATCATTTAACGGCATGATCCTAAAAATGAGTCAGATACAAGACTTAAGTGGGCCATTCCATAGGAAACAGTCGTGATTGACCATTAAAAACCTTCGGACCGTAAAAGTTTTGGATTAAGATTATATTTGTTTATCCCCTTCATCTAGGTTTGTGTGACCTTATCAACAGGTTGGATGGAAAATAAACATTAAGAAAACATTGAGGTGGGCCATGGAAAGTTTTTAATGGTGGTATGTTCAATCACCACTGTTTCCTATATTATGGTCCATATTACATTATTTTTGCTTAATTTTTGGGCTCATGCGATAAAATGATCTTAAAAAACGGATGGACGGAGTGGATTTAGAATACATACATCAAGATACGTCCCACGGAAAGGGCCGAACCGTGTTATGTATAGCCGGGGCCGCACCTAGTTGGGCGCTCTAATTTTAGTTAATGCTTGCCACGTTTACAATTTCTGAATGCCTGCGTATCAAAAACCACACTGCCAGTGTATCAAGTAGCTCCTGAGGAGATACGCATTGAATAGTGCGAGCATTTCGGCCCAACAAGCTTTACATGCGGAGCCCGGAAATCTTTTTTTGTGGTGGGCACCGCAGCGTGGGATGTGCCGGAAGTCTGCTCTCTCATCACATGATCCTAACCGCCCAACCTGCCTCCCATTAGCTTCGACGATCAGTTGGATATGTCCGTTTTTATTGGACGGTTAAGATCGTCTCGTGAGGGAGGTCTTGATAAATGGATCCTCTGATGATGTGGTCCACCAGACCAATCTGTTATAGATGATGATAAGGTTATGCGGGTTAATATGGAAATGGTTGTGCAATCTCTACGTAATATGTTTGAAAAGGGTAATATATCAACCAGGACCGTCCGTCTAGTGGGCCCTCCCATGGAAACCCATCAATTTTCTCCAATTTTCATCGTTGAATGTTTGACGTACGGCTAGCTATTTTCGTTTTCAGCCCTAGCTTTGAGGGCCGCATATTAGCGAGCCCCAGAAACTATACGTGTGGAACCTAACCATCGCACCTATTGTGAGCTACCTTACGGGTCGGAAAAGTCTTCAAGTCTTCTCCATCAGATCATCTTATAATCCAATCCGTATAACTCGGGTCCAACTAAAATTTAACCGTGCGATGCATTCGTCCATTGTCATTGGATGGCTAAGATCATTAAGGGGGAGATAATGACGCGTGGTTCATCTATGATGTGTCTCACTAGGCTAATTTCTCGTAGGGAGATAATTCTGTACGTCCATGGAACTGGAATATGATACAGGTGTCGCTTCCCGATACATGCGACAAGGGGTATTATCAATCAGAACCATTTATTTAGTGGGCCCATGATATTGCGTACGTTGCAAAATCAAACAACCTATGAATATTGCACAAAAAGATGCCGTTTCTTTAGATGAGCATCTACACGCATTGTCCATGAGACATGAGTTTTAGTACTGTTTGGACGGTGGTATTAAGTTGTATTAAATATGGGATTGCATTACTAATGCATCTGGCTAAACAGGCCCTTAATTCAGACCAGCATATGTGCATCTTGGCCCACGTTTGGACAATCGGGATGGTTCGTCTAGCAGCCGTTGGTATAGATGGGCCATGACCCAAAAGTTTTTTTTTTCACACCCACACACTCATTGTTTGATCAGTTGTCTGCACAGATGGTTTAGCCAACGGTCACATTCAGCAAAATAAAAAATCTACTTCTTGTATGGTTAGGAGTTTCCAATAATAATATGTCCGGACCATAATTAATTCAGGATCTGTACCATGATGAACGGCCCAGATGGTAGAAAGATGAGCCTGTCTGCATTGCTTTTGGTTTGATTTCCAATCGGGGTTCACGTCAAGGCTGCAGTGTCTGTTTAAATCAGTAGAGCATCCTAATTCCTAATCAGAGGAGTCAGCAATCCATATTATATCAGTTCATATCAGCAAATAGGGCGCGGATTCGGTGTATCCGGACAGCGTGATGTATGTTCATTACATCCACGCCGTCCATCCGTTTTGGCATATAATTTTATGCTCTGATACCAAAAAAATAAGGAAATCCAATTCTTAGGTGGACCACACCAGAAAAACAGTGGTGATTGAATATTCACCAATAAAAACATCTTGAAGGCCACCAGAATGTTTATTTACCATCCAATCTGTTGATAAGGTTACAAGGACGTGGATGAAGTGACCACACAAATATCAGATTGATCCAAAACTTTTGTGGCCCACAAGAAGTTACTAGTGGTCAGTCACCATTGTTTCCTATCGTGGGGTCCACCTGAGATATAGATATCCTTTATGTTTTAAATCATGCCATAAAATGAGCTGTTAAAACGGATGGACGGCGTGGATGTAAGTCACATACATCACGTTGGGCCCTGCATTCAGGGATCCACCCACCTCGGTGGGATCCACGACAGCCGCGCCCCCCAAAATATCAGTATCTCGACTAAAATCTGATGGGACTGTTCTTGAAATGCAGATTAAAATATCCATAGGGGCTAACTTTGGATGACCATGGGCAGATGGACGCCGAGGATTGGCCGGTGTACCACACACCACCGATCTAGTGGTGTATTGACGTCAGCAAGTTCTGTGGGTCCCATCATGAGGTATGTACCATATCCAAACTGTCCATCCATTTTTCGAGCTCGTAGTAAGGCTTGAGTCAATACTAGTGCTTAAACGGTGGGTACTGATCATTGACAGCATAGCTGTCCTGTTTATAGTAAAACCCAAATGCATTGTATACACCGCATACATCCTGAGATAGCAATAGCATCTTAGATGGATGTTTGGCGCATGGTATTGGGATTAAAAAAAACATAATTATTATATATAACAGGGATTGTCCCCTTTACCATGGGATAAGCTTAAATACATGCTATGTTTGTAATAAGGTGGTACATTGAATGGATATACCCACCATCATTTGAAACTATTGAGACTAACACGTTTTATATCCAAAGTGTTCATCTGTTTTGTAAACTCGTTTTATGGCATGGGCCTAAAAATGGAGAAGATCCAAAAACTTATGTGGCCCTAAAGGAGCTTTCAGCGGTAGGTATTCAATCCCCGCTGCTTTATATGGTAGGGTCCACTTGAGCTTTAGATCTACCTGATTTTCTAGTGCATGCTCTAAAATGATCTCGAAAAATGGTTGGACGGTGTGGATATAGCCCACACATCATGGTGGGACCTACACAACTTGCTAGCATTGAGTAAAATTGGCACAAGACCAAACGCAATTCCATCTAATCCGGCGCATGGTATTGGGATTAAAAAAAACATAATTATTATATATAACAGGGATTGTCCCCTGTTATTATGCGATAAGCTTAAATACATGCTATGTTTGTAATATGGTGGTACATTGAATGGATATACCTACCATCAGTTGAAATTATTGAGACTAACACGTGTTATATTCGAAGTGTTCATATGTTTTGTAACCTCGTTTTATGGCATGGGCCTAAAAATGGGGAAGATCCAAAAACTTATGTGGCCCCAAAGGAGTTTTCAACGGTAGGTATTCAATCCCCACTGCTTCATATGGTGGGGTCCACTTGAGCTTTAGATCTACCTGATTTTTTGGTGCATGCTCTAAGATGATCTCGAAAAATGGTTGGACGGTGTGGATATAGCCCACCTATCATGGTGGGACCTACACAACTTGCTAGCATTGAGTAAAATTGGCGCAAGACCAAATGCAATTCCATCTCACTAAGGGAGTATTTGGCCAGACCCATCCCACGGGATTAGAAGTGATAGAATGGATTTTAAGGTAATGAGGGTGGTGTCAATGTTTGTCGTTGATCCCATGGGTTTGCTATAGCCATGGGATATACAGCAGCCTATTTAAACTGTCACAAATGGATAGGTTTGTATCTCCACTACTTCTTGTGGTATGCCCCACTCATTATTTTATATCCGCCTCAAAATAGCTTCATGCCTGAATGTAGGCTGGTGAAAATGATGGAGGGAGTGGTTATCTCATTGATATATCGATGGGCCCCATATAGCGGTGAAAACTCGCATCCTGGGATTGGCGGAATCTGTCCCAGACTAGGCAATGTTTACGAGGGCGCGGCGGATGCAATACATCCCACCATCCCAAATAGTAGACGGGTTGGGATGACGCGCAATAACCCTCCTAATCCCATCTAATACCACATCCCGTGCCTGGCCAAACATGCCGTGAGTGGAATCGGCACTGGACCAAATGTAATTCCATCCCACCTAATCCCATCTAATACCATGCCCCCAACCGCCCCCTTAACAACCTAGACCACCTAAATCACAGTAACAACCCCTTCAATTGCCAATTACCACAGCCTAGTTTGTTAGATGGGTCTAACCAAGGGCTGACGGTCCACAACGTTTCTTCATTTAACTTGTACGGTTTGTTATGCCCCATCCGAGAGGTACCCCATTTACTGGACGGCCAGAAATAATCCAATTGGGACCATTTGTTTGGTATTGCAAAACAATCTAGGAGGAATCATTCTTTTCTGGGACAAAAATTAATAATAATCCACGTCATTTCAGGTCCTATCTAAGATTTAGAGGCCTGTAATTCGGTCTAGAAAAGGACCTGAAATTGAAATTCTTTCCCCTACATATGGGCCCCACCCTATTTGACCGACATGGATGCACACTAAAGGTAAGCTGCTTGCCTGTAAACCCGGTTTACATTACACCGCTCCCCTCTAACCTGAATAGCTTTGTGGGGCCCACTATGATGTTTGTATTGTATCCACTCCGTTTATCTGTTTTGTCAGCTAGTTTTAGTAAATGAGCCCAAAGTCAGTTTTACCACAGGAAATAGTGCGGTGAGGATGGAGACAAACATCCGTTGAAACCTTCATGGGGCCACCTGGATGAAAGGGAAAACATAAATATAAACTGATTCAGAACTTCTGTAACCCCTGCTAAGCTTTCAACAGTGGGTTTTGAATTCTCACTCGTGTGGACCACTTCATGCCCAAAAATAAGCTGACGAACAGAAGGGATGTAACACAAACGTCGTGGAGGGCTCCACAGAGCTTTGGGTCACAGGGGATCCGTCCATCATGATTTATGTATTTTATCAGCTCTGTGGGAATTTTAGGGCTTGAGCCAAAAAATGAGGCATATCTAAAAAATTTTAGGGCTTGAGACAAAAAATGAGGATCCGTCTATCGATTTCTTGGGTCACAGGGGATCCGTCTATCGATTTTAAGCCAAAAAATGAGGCATATCCAATGTTTAAATGGACCACACCATAGGAAACAGTTGAATTGAACGTATACTGTTGAAAATTTCTTGGGGGCCACAGAAGTTTTGGATCAATATTATATTTCTGTTTTCCCTTCATCTATATCCTTATGATCTTATGAACAGATTGGATGACAAATAAACATCACTGCAGGGCCTAGAAAGTTTCAATGGTGGAAATCATTATTCCCACTGTTTTCAGTAGTGTGATCCTCATAATCTTTGGATATGCTTCGATTTTGTGCTCAACCCCTAAAATTAGATGTAAAAATGGATGGACAGCGTGGATAAACCACGTACATTCCAGGTGGGCCCAACTGAGTTTACTCTACGCCAAAAGAGCCCACTGAGTAACTCAGCACGCAATCCGATTTCATGTCGGGTCGCAACCCCAACATATAATTTTATGGCATGAGCTAAAAATGAAATATATCCGAAGCTAAAATGGAGCACACGGCATGAAACAATGTGAATTGAATGTATACCGTTGAAAAATTCCTGCAGGTCACGGAATTTTTGGATTAAGCTTATATTTGTTTTCTCCCTTCATTCATGTATTTATGATCTTATTAACAGATTGGATGACAAATAAACATCACTGTGGGGGCTAGAAAGGTTTCAACTGTAGAAACTATTATTGCCACTGTTTCCTATGGTATGATTCACTTGAGATTTGGATATGCTTCAACTTTGGGATCAACCACTTAAATGAGCTGGAAAAACAGATGGACGGTGTGGATAAACCACATATATTCATGGTGAGCCCAACTGAGTTTAGTCAGTATGATAAGAGCTACTCGACGGTTCTCCATGAACCCCACTGTAATGTATGTGTTTTATTGTAACGCCCTGGAATTCGGGGGTCGTGTATGCACTCAACTCCCGAGTTCCCGGGGTCACTTATGGTCGGTTTTCATTAATATGCGATTAATCCAGTCTAAATGCGCAGCCTGGAATTTTCTGTAACATGAAGCACAACTACATAAGTCCACTGAACAAAAAGAGATCAAATACATATATGAATACATGTCTAAAAGAATAGAGGGGTCGCACATGGCGCCACCCAACAAAATTGAAAAAAAAAATAGCATGTCCAAAAAGAATAGGACTGAGTCTGCTGCTCAGCGATCCATCGGCTCATCTATGGGTCCGGTGAAGTCCCGCGCATCAGCTGGAAATACGACCACTCCTCGTCGAGAGTTGCATCGTCGTGCTCCACCTGCTCTGCCTCCCCTGCATCTACGAGAGAGTCTGGTTGGTGTTTTAAAACACCATTTCAGAGTGGGAGTGAATGATCAACTCAGTGTGTACTATTAGTCTTAGGTTATAATAGGCATCAATTGTAATATGAACTTAATGAAAAATAGTCAATCATCAACACCTAACAACTCTTATTAAATGTGCATGCATGCGGGATGATATGATGCATGCCCTTGCCACAATGCTCCCTCAAGCGACTCCATTTAACGATCGCGTATGACCACACTCCCTCAGAGCGATCTCGACTTCCGAGTCGTCACCCCAACTAATGCGATGTAATGCGATCGTGTTAGCCGAGTTATTAGTTAAGTTCATTCATTCAGCAGGTTGGGGAATCTGGTACACCCCACGTATCACTGCCCTAAACTGGTTGCGAGGCCAAGGCCCCATCAATGCGTGAGGCCGAGACCCTGCGGTCCGTGATCCCGTCGGGATCCTTATCCCCGACTTCAAACACATGAGGAGTGTCGAGAGAAAGGGATCGCTTGCAGTCACTACGGGGAGGCGCAGCACCCCAGCGTAGGCCGACAGCTCGGACACAGTGTCCCATTTCACTATGCCCGGCTCACAAGACTGTGGACTAGTTGAAATCAATTATTGGTGGGCCACTTCCGGTTGTAGGGTGTTTCAGGTTTCATACGTGTGTGAGCAATCAGGGTTAACAAACAAGGTTGGTCAGACAATAGGCTAGACCACGTGAGTTCAGGCAAGCACGTGGCGGAACGACATCGAGTACAAGCGACCCATGTAGTCCAACTACTGCCGCCCACACGCATCGCCCCGAATCCATGGGTTTAGCCTCAAGACGGTCCTACCAACATGACCGCCTTCGATCTCCTCGTATTCCTGACCAACCCAAGGGTTGGGTGGTGATTCATAGCATGTCAAGTATACAAGTTATCAACTTAACATATTAATACCATGTTCTCATGCATCTCAACAATACAAAACGAATACTCCTACCAAGTAAGCAAACATTATCAAGCAACAAGGTGCATGTGAGTGTGTGGGTTTGTGAGGAAGTTAAGCACTTCCTCCATCTTAATAAATCATGAGCACAAGAGTAATGAATCATACATATTATGAAGCACAACATATGAAAAAACCAACAAAGCATGAGCATGTGATCATCCATACACAAACTCATGTGAGAGGCAAGAACAATATCATGAGAGAGCCAAGCATGCACATCCATACTATTCCAACAAACATATAATTTTCTAGGGTTTCTCTAGAATTTCAAATATAACATCCAAGTAATCAAAATCATTAAGCTCGTACTAAATTTGGTGCTATGCCACCTAAGAACAATAGTCCGCACCTATGGGTCGTTGAAGATTCGGAAAACGACCTAGGAATGAGGGCTTTGAGGTCGATCGGCCGGAATCCTTAGAGCAAGCACTTGCAAGTTAGAGATCCAAGCCAAACCCTTCACAATACATGGATTTCAAGAGGAAGAAGTGAAGGATCTTACCTAGACAACCAATGGACGATTGTTGTGGTAGTGGTGAAGAGTTTCTCCTTGAGGAGAAGTATGGAGTTGTAAAGGTTGAGCCACACCTTGATCTAGGGTCCACCCAAGCTCTTTCTTCACTCACACTCCCTTCTCCTTTCTCTCTTGTTCCCCCATTTTTCTCTCTTTAGTGGTTGTAGTAAAGAGGGAGTTATGAGAGAGCTAGGGTTTATGTCCTAGACTTGGGTTTTTTGGCCCCAAGCTTCCACAAATTTTCAAAATAGCCTTATCGAACACCCTATTGGTGTTGGGGCGGCCGTAACACTCCTTTGGCCACCAAACTTGGTGTGTAGGTGTCTCATGGCCCGATGAGGGGTCATGCAAAGTTTGGGAACAAACGGATGAACGAGTATGGGGTTCGAGGATACGATTTCGATCTTTAAGTGGCCCTGTGGGGCCCATTTTGGTGATTGGGGTGGATCTGGTGGCCCCCCGGCCATGAAACTTATAGGATAGGTGCTCCATGGCCCGATGAAGGGCCATGCAAAATTTGGGAGCGATCGGATATGGGGTTTGATCGTACGGGTCTGATTTATGATCAACGGTCACTGTTCCACGATCGGGTCCCAGATTTGGTGGACGGGCGTAGAAAAATACATTAAACCTTCATCATAAATTTGGAAGAAATCCGACGGCTGAAAAGCCTAGTACCTTGGTTTCATTTGCAAGTGCCAGATTCCAATTCTGGCATAGGTGGGGTGCATTTGGCAAGTGCAAGATCTCAACTCTGGGTGTCCACTGGGTCCGCAGTCCGCGATGGACCACAAGCCCAGTGAGATTTATGATTTCCTAAATTTTTAGGTTTTTGACCCTCCTCGGTCGCTAGGTGGCCCACACGGGCTGTTGTTAAGTGTAAACAGGTCATCTGGATCGGCGGGCCGTACTTGGTCCGGTCATGACCAGACTGGTCTACTCTAATGAGCTAAATCTAAGTTTAATTAACTCGTGGTACCCCACCACGAGTGGTTTAAACGAACGGTCCTGCGGCAAATCCTACGTGGACACCCCATGACACTGTGCTGGTTGGATGAGACGTTACATTTATCAACCTCGTCCATCTATTCTTTCAAATAATTTTTGGGAATGAGCTCAAAAATGATATAAATTTAAATCTCAAGTGGACCACACTACTAGAAAACAGTGGTGATCGAATACCTAACATTAAAAAATTCCTAGGGCCCACTAAAATGCTTATTTGACATCCAACCAGTTGTTGATTATGTCACTTCGTACCTGAATGATATGAAAACACAAATATTAGCTTCGTCCAAAACTTTTGAGCCCTGAGAATTTTTTAATGGTAAGTGCTCAATCACCACTGTTTCCTATCGTGTGCTCCAGATGAGATTTGGATCTCCTCATTTTTGAACTCAGGCACTAAAAAAGAAGTCAAAAAATAGATGGACGGCGTGGATAAACCACATAGATCCTGGTGGAACCCACAAAGCACGTACGGTAGCTACTAGCTACTTACAATTGGCATCCATCCAAACTCCGGCTTCGCCTTGGACACAAATTGCCTACCAACGTTGTCAGGGGTGCACATGGGTCGGTTCGGTTCGATTCTGGAGTGAAATCAGAACCGACCCGTTCCTAACAGTTCTAGAAAAATTGGAACCAAAATTGAAACCACATTTGTACCCTAGAATCGAACCGGAACCGGGACCGTGAAAACCGGTTGTGTTCCGGATTGGTTCTATGATTCTGGGCTTTTTATAATAGAGAGAGAGAGAGAGAGAGAGAGAATCAACGACTTGGTGAGCAAGAGAGAGAGAGAGACCGTGGCCGCCAGCTGGGTGAGGTGGAGCGTTGGAGCGTTGAGCACGCTGGGCGGCCGATGGTTCTTGAGAGACATAAATGAGAGTGGAATGAGAGCAAGGCCGGTGTGAAGAGAATAAAGAGATTAGGTTTATTTTTTGTTTTTCAAATACTTATTGCTTGAGATGATCCAGTTTCATTTTTTGTTCCAGGTTCAGTTTCATTTCCGATTCCAAGGTCGGTTCCATGGTTCGATTCATTTTGATTCAACATAACTCCAAATCAAGAATAGAACTGAAATAATCAGCTCTTTGATTTTCAGAATTGAAATCGAAATTGGTGCACTTCAAAACCGGATGTTTGGTTGGTTCCGGTCCAATTTACCGGTTCTATCGATTCCATGTGCACCCCCAATTACTGGACAGTATTTTGTGGGCCCATTAAGGTATATTTGTTTTATCTCCACCCTCTATTTTTTTCCAAATAATTTTAGAGTAGATCTAAATCTGATGTTGGACCACATTCCAAAACCAGCGGTGATCGAACACCTAAGCACTAAACACTTCCCGGAGGCCACAAAAATTTCTAGATGAAGTTGATCAAGGTCTATTGGACCTAATAAACAGGTTAGATGGAAAATAAACATTAAGTGGGCCTTAGGAAGTTTTTAAAGGTAGGCGTTCAATCATCAACGTTCTATCTCATTTTTAGGTAATGCTTAAAATGATCTCATATATATATATATATATATATATATATATATATATATGTGTGTGTGTGTTGTGTGTGTGTGTGTGTGGTGTGTGTGTGTGTGTGGTTGGTGCCCACAGAAGACTGTTCAGTAGCCCCCTCGCTATTGGCACTTGGCAGCGTCAGTTGGGAATCCGCGTCCGTCTGCCCCCAAGCAGAGCGTGTATACATCACATGTTCAGCGTATGGTATGGTACGGCTCGGGTTATCAGCTTGTACAAGTGGAGACCATGGTTCAACATCTCAACCGTTGATATGATGTGCCTTACATGGATAGCCCATGCACCCAAGATACTCCGGATTGGAAGATCCCAGCCATATAGACAACCCTTTTCTCTTTCTTGAATCTGAACCGTTGCTATAATCCCTCTATTCGGCAAGCACCTACTGAAGTGTCAACCATAGGGATTTTTGGTACATGGGGCCATCGACACCGACCCGTGGTCCCCACCTGTTCGTCTACCCTACCCAGCTGACTTCCGTGTTGGCGATACGATATCCAATCTGAGTTATCGAATCTTCTCGCGATAAGAAAAAGGTACAAATCGGCGCGAGAAAAAGGAGGCTATTTTGGGAAGATTTCATTAAAGAAGAGAGAAGGTTGGTTGGAGTTGCGTACAGCGGAGACGTTGTACAGATGGCTAGAGACTTCATGTTTTGAAACGTCTGCAATTGAGTGCCCTTTCTTTCTGCAAATCACAGAATAGTAGAGAGAAAGAGAGGCAGGTGAAAAAAGGAGAGTGGTGAAAGGTAGCAATAACGAGTATCTTTTTTTTCATTGTTGCTCTGCAGATGGCCCCTTTTTCCCAGATCTCTATCCACCATTGATTTAGTTTCATATGCCCGTCCTTATATTCTCTCTCCTCACCTCTCTGTCTCGTGCGGGTTGGATGTGAGAGGTTAGAGAATCCCTTCACGCCAGTTTCTTATAACAGTTGTTGCAGGGTGCAACTGCTACAAACACCCTAGTGGGGTCCATCTTGATGTTTCTTTGAAATCCATTCCGTCCATCATTTTCATAGATTCATGTTATGGCAGGAAACCAAAAATTAGGCTGATCTAGAATTCAAGTGGGCCACGACGAGGGAAGAAGCATGGATGAGGACAACTATCAACAAAACCTTATTGATGGCCGTCGAAGCTTTGTATCAACCTGTTATGTTTTTTTTTCCGTTGATTCTTATGAGAATCACATTATGAACGGGTTGGATGGTATATAAACGTCATGGTGGGGCCATGAAAGGTTCCATGGTGGGTGTCCCATTCACATTATTACTTAGGGGGTGTGGTCCACTAGAGTTTTGGATTGTACAGATTTTTGGGACCATGTGCTAAAATTATACGGTGAAAATGACATGTGGAGTGGATTTGAAATATTCGTCACGGTGTGCTCTACAGACGGCGTTCTACAACAGTTGTTGTAGGAAATGCGGGTCCTTTTCACTCAGGTTTAGGCTCCTATCGTATGTTATTTTTTGCACAGCTTTAAAAATGGTGGTGACACATCTTCCTCACACGTGACATTGATAATCTAATTCCAATAACATCCGAGTTCGTATCCTATCATCGATTGTGTGGAGCAAAGTGATAAAATCACGCTTATCAACCCATCCTGACCATCCATTAACGGCTATCAAATGAATGATTAGGAGTGGTCCAAATTTAAAGGGTGGATAATAAGTTGTTGAATATGAACACGGATTAAGGTGGCCCCGCATTCACCCAAGACGGTGAGGCCCTTACTGTGGGGCCCACCTTGATGTAGATATTCTATATCCACGCCGTCTATCCACTTTTTCAGATCATTTTAGGGCATTTACCCAAAAATGAAGCAGATCCAAATCTCAGGTGGATCATATTGCAGTAAACAATGGTTATTGAATGTCCCACCATTAAAAAATTCCAAGGGCCCACTGTAATGTTCAAGTAATATTTATTTGCTAACCAACTTGTCTATAAATAGAAAAACAAATATCATCTTGTTTAGAGATTTGGACGGTCTAGATTTCCATACAAATATGCCATGTGTACGCTTTAAGAGTCACTGCACCCAGATCCATAACTCAAGTGGTAGACTGACAGATACCTCATTTCAACACTGAGGTCTTGTATCGATTCTCTAGTGGGGGTGGCTAACAGTGAAGTGTGAACTGAAAGTGGGTGTACTAACAAGCTAACAATAAAAAATAAATAAACAAAAAGGTTCAAAGAGTCACCGCCATTTTTATGTGATGTTGAACTAGCATAGGAGTCTAACCCTTATTTGCTTAATTGAGCAAAACCTTGATACTACATAGAGCGAGATGGTTGATACACATGCACTAGAAAAATTGCATAAATGGCATAAAATTAATTGAAACTAAACGGTCCAGATCATGCATCCAACATTAGATGGCTGGTAAATAATTTATACTAATTCGATTGCATAAGTAGCTGAATGGTAGACAGTTAATGGACGGTTAACTGACAAAGAGTCAACCGCTCAATAAGAAGTCCGGATCATCCAATAGATCTGATTTTTGAATGACCACTTATCTAAAGTTATCCCACCAGGATCATTTTATTTAAATTAATATAATCCACGTGAGTGCATGAATATCAACCATCTCTTCCTTCCAGTGTATCACCTAACCCGTAGATTTTAGGGGTGTCAATGAGCCGGGCTCGGGGGTGACAAAAATCTTATTTTTGAATAGGCCCAGCCCGAGACCATTCAAAATCCAGGCTGAGACAAACCCCAGGCCCCGCCCGTTGACAGCCCCAGTGAAAATGTCTCTTCAATTTTCATAAGGGGTCATAGATGGTAGGAAGCATATTATGTGGGACCCACCTTGTATGTATTTTGTATGCACACCGCCCTTTTTTTTTTTCTACATCACTTTATGCTGGGCATCATCCCAATCCGTCATTGGTCGCCTTTATTTGATCCACTAAATGGAGTGACCGCGGCGGCATATCAAAGAAAGGAGATTGGATAGTTGAGCCGCCGGCTAACAACTTCCATGCACATACGTAGATTCATTCTTCGTACCTGATCCAGCCTCACAACCCTGGGGAGGGAAGTGAAGCTTAGCGAGCTTCGTAAGGCTGACCAAATGGCTATAACAGAGTTTCTGGTATTCGTATTAACAACTACTCTAGGAGGAATGTTTTTATGTGGTGCTAACCGGCGCTGATATTGGTATAACAACCAATAACCCATAGGTTGGCCTAACCTAGTTCAGCAGGCTGGCGCTTGTGCTCTGGCCGTAGGGGTTTTCTCTTCTACGGTTAGGTTGCTGGTCTCCATTTACTTGTAACAGCGATCCATCCTACCATTAAAAACTTTTAGGGCGCACCTTAATGTTTCCATGGTACTTATTTGCCATCCGATACGTTGATAAGGCCACATAAGCTTGGATGAATGGGAAACATGAATATTAGCTTTTGTAGACCATTAATAGTCAATCACCACTATTTCCTATGCTATGGTCCACCTAATGATGGGATCTGCTATATTTTTTGAGATAATGGCATCTAATGATCTTTAAAAATGTATGATTAATGTAGTTAATGTATACATTAAGGTGAGGCCTATAGTAAGGGTCACACAATTTTGGGTGAGTCCATGGTCTCACCCATACATTAGTATTGTTATGGGTAAAAATAGACTGACTAAAGAGAAGAGGTCAGCTCAGACATCTTTACAAGACACGACGTTAGCTAATGCCGATGATGACCAATGAGCTCCTCAATAGCCAAGGAAGAGAGGTCGGCAGGTCCGTCATCTGCTCAACGATACAGGGAGGCTCGAAGCTCATCCGAATACCTAGGTCAGGTCGGCGTATTACCCCCAGGTCAAGTTGGCCTCGAAAGGTCAGGTCAGTCATAGAACTCAGCTTTAGCCATCTGCCTCAAACTTTCTAAGGGTTTGACCACTTGATCTTATTTTTATTAGAGATCACACGAAAATGGTTAAGAGACGTCCGCTAAACGCACGCCCATAATTTAGGAAATGTCTCCACTCATGTAATCAATTATTGCCCGATAAATAGAGGACCTATTTATGGTAAAAGGTACACATAATCTCTCACCCAAAAACTCTACTATCAAACCCAGATTCCTGACCTAACTTTGGCATCGGAGGGTCCCTTGCTCTAGATAGGGTTTCCTTTGTCCTCTCCTTGTGTAGGTGTCTGAAAGTTCAACAGCTCAGTGAAAGTGAACCAGATTTTTGCATTAACAAGTATCATTGACAATTTCCATAGGATCCATCATTAGTTGTACCATAAAGTTTATCATTAGTTGTGTTTGACAACTTGCATTTGCAAGTCATTTAAATATCACAATCCAATAATGTAAATAGTGCATTTGGGAGCCTATATTTGAAAGAGAGAGAGAAAGTGGGTGAGAGAAATGAGTACGACTTGCATATGTGGTAACTGAAAGAGACTTGGTGAGAGAGATATCCATGACTTATACATGCACGGATGGAGAGAGAGTGAGTGAGAGAGATGACTATGACCTGCATATGTTGCAATTGAAATTCATATAGATTGGAATCGCATGATTTTGTCTAAAGTATCTTTTGTCCTGTTTCATGTCAATTGGATTCAAATCAAATACATTCCATTCAGATCAAAGACATTGCTCCAAAAAGCATTAATTGTCCATCATTTACACTGTTTCAAGTTTACAAACAATTCCAAAGAAATTTAGCTAACTTTCACCAGCTTCCACCAACGCTAATAATCTAACATTACAGTTAATATGTGCCGTCCATTGAAATGGCCATCTATTGGATGGGCCATTGGCTGAAACATAGATTGATTGGACAGCCTACAATATCCATCAATTGAATGGTCAATACAACTGCATCCCAAAATTCTAACCATCTGTTAAATGGATTTTATAGGCTACCAAGAGATGGACGCTCCAACTTAAGTTTTGAAAATTGGTCCCATCCCGATGGTGGTCGGATTAGTGGACGGCTAGGATGAGTGGATGAAGGCCTGTGAAGAATTACACACATTCCCATCGTGGTGAAAGTTAACCAAAACCAATGCATAGAGGGTAGTTACTTGATAATCCGGCAGTGTATGACACTTCATACGCAGGCAAGATGTACATGTGGCATACTTAAATCAAATTAAACAAACTAAATAGTGGAAATCGCCAAAAGTGAGATTTATCGAACAATTGTAGATCTCTGATTCGTGGACACATGTTTGTTGGATCTATTTTATTTTTAACCGTCCAATAAAAAGTTAACTAATCTGACTGTCATATGATGCAACAAGGCGTACTTTGTGGTTCACGATGCATCTGAACTGGGACCCATATTTAAACAGTTTAATTTGAATTATAGGTTTCCACGTATGCAATTTCTTTGTAAATTAGAAGCGCCTGTGTATCATCTAGCACACTCCGCCAGAGTATCGAAATTCTTTCTAACTAGTAAGGTTCTAAAGTTAGGGTGGTCAGAGATAGTGTCGACTATGTTTAGAGAAGATACAGGTGGAGATGAAAATCATGTCGGAGTGGGACCCACCAGAATTTCATAAATAGGTGGTATTAGGTAGAGATTTTCAGGGGATGATAAATGCGGGGTGTTTTGGGAAAAACTGGAAATTAGGTGATACAGCAAAGGATTCAGGATTGTGTGTACTGTGCACCGAGAACTGGGCGGACAATCTCTACCGTCCAAGGATGGTGGAGGGAATCCCGATGGACTTTATGAAATGGGTCCTGAAAATCGGACCGGAATGTGCGTATAGATTCCCTCACTGTCATTTGGACGGTGTGAGATTAATCTTGATCGACTCTCGGTGCGCATTGCGTTCCACGAAGCTGGGTCCGATGCGCGTGGCCATCCGAGAAATACCGGTGCACAGGCTCGAGTTCGCGCACGTGGGAACGGAGAACACGTTACAAGATCTGGCCTTCCTGAGGCAATCTCCACCGTGTAGATTCCAAATACCAAAACACATGCCAATACGATCATCAGGTCTGTCACGCGTGTATAGAACATGGTTCAGTTCCTATCAATGGTAGATCTTATTTTTCAGAAATGTGAATTTCCTGATAATCATACCAGTCTGATGTTTTAGAGATTGCATATTTCCAGTGGGGGCCACCCGACGAACGGATCTGATCCTCGTTTGCACGGGTGATGCACGTGCACATTCAAAGTGTAGTGAAATGAGTGATTTGAGCCAGATTCATGGTTATCTTATCTAGATATATATTCTAGATAAGCTTAGGAACGAGAATTTGAGTCTAAAGAAAATGATTTCGTTTTTGATGAATCTACTAACATAACAGTGGTGTGTAATGCGCACCAACGTTTCGTTGAAGAATGAAGATGGAAGAGGAATTATATGAAGCTTGGCGTTTTGTTTGACCCATATACAGGTGGGACCCACCTTCCATATCCTGAGCAATATATCCTGTGGGCCCATCATGTTTTCGCTCATGCCTAACCTACTCTCCTCCTACTGGGTAACTGTCTCCATCATACAGGATATGGAAGTGGACCCTCATTTAATGACAGACAGGTTCGACGGTTAGGATCATTTGAATCATTTCAAATCACTGAAAGGTGTGGCCCACATGTACAATTTGTGGCCGGACGGAAGCTCCATCAACCACTCTGGACTTGCTCTTGGGCCCCTATCTACTGTTCACGGGAAGAGGCTGGGCCCGTTCTTTTTCAGGCCCAATCCTAGTGCTGGTACACATTGCGGCCTACATATATATAGAGAGAGTCATGGTCACCTGTGCACCTACGCACGTGCGCACCTTTGCACACATGTCATGAGTGTCTAATTTCATAATGGGTTCTAAAAAAAAGTTGGCACAAGTTCCCTAAACTTAAATGATGCAATATAATATATTTATTAACATAAGTTACTTTTGCAACATCACGTGGTTTTTTTTTTTTTTCTTAAATTTTCATTTAAAAAATCGACAAATAAAGATGAACCTTACTTTATGAATAATCCAAAACTATAATTAAGCTTTTATTATAATTAATGTGGACGTTTTTTGTTTCCACTATTATAATTAATGGGGGATGGGTAAAATCATTCAATCAAAAGGGGTGGATGATCGAAAGTGGGACTCACCTTTGATATAGTTTCGTGTGCCTATATTTGATGGCCACCATTTATCGGCCTACTTTTGATGTCAAACATATATCATGTGGGGCTTATCTTTGATGTGGACCGTCTATCGTGGGGTGCTTACTTTGGCCCCAGCTTCAATGTGGACCCTCCGTTATGTGGAGCCCACCTTTTATGTGGACCATCCATCTTGAAAGCCCACCTTCAATGTGGACCATCCATTATTTGGGCCCATCTTGGATGTGGGATGTCCATCATGGGGGACCTTAGATGTGGATCATCCATCAGGTAGGGCCTACCTTTGATGTTGGCCATTCATCATGCATGACTCACCTTGGATGTAGCCATGTAGGTCATCCATCATGCTGGCCTATCTTTGATGTGGACAGCCCATTATTTAGCCCACTTTAACATGGGCTCATCCATCATGTGGGGACTCACCTTCAATGTGGGTCATCCATCATGTGGGGCTTGGCTTTGACGTGGACCATCTTATGTGGCCCAACCTTTAATATGGGCTGTCCATCCTGTGGGGCCCACCATCGACGTGGGTTGTCCATCACATGGGCCCTCTTCAATGTGAACCATCTATTTTTCGCAGCCCATCCTGTCGGGCCCAGCTTTGATGTAGATCATCTATCATGGGCCTAACTTTGATGTGGACCATCCATCATGTGCCAGCTTTAATCTGAGACATCCAGTGGCCCACCTATGATGTCCATTTTCCCTCATGTGGGGCCCACCTTGATGTCAAATGTCCGTCATGTGGTGCCCACCAATGATGTGGGTCCATCATGTGGAGCCTACCTTTATTGTCCACCATCCATCATGTGGGGCCCATGGGCTCACCTTTGATGTGGGTCCATTATTCGGGGGCCCTTCTTTAATATCCACCGTCCGTCATGTTGGCCCATGACTAATGCATGTGGGGCTCACCCGCAATGTGGGCTGTCCATCATGACGGACCCACCTTCATATGGACTATCCATGTGGGACCCACTTTTGATGTGAGCCATCCATCCTATGCCCCCCAACTATCGATGTGTGTTGTCCATCATATGGGTTCACTTTGGATATGGACCATCAATCATGTGCACCCCACCTTAAATGCCAATCGTCCATCAAGTGGAACCAACCTCGGATGTGGACTGTCCATCATGCAAGGACCACATGGGGCCACTTTGATGTTAAATATCCATCATGCGCGCAGCGGCCCCCTTTGACATGGGCTGTCCATCATGTGGAGGCACCTTTTATTTCTACCATCCATCATGAGGCTACCTTGATGTATCATCCATCACACAGTGCCCACCTTTAACGTGGGTTGTCCATCATATAGGCCCACTTTCAATTTAAGTTGCCCATCATGTAGAGCTCACTTTTGACATAGGTTGTCCATCATGCAAGGCCAACCTTTGATGTTAATAATCAATCACAGTCTTTAATTTAATTTTTTTAAAAATAATTTTCTTATTTTTAAAATTTAAATCTATTTTAAGCTTTTAAAATTGCATTTTATATGAAAAGCATCTAATAATTATAATCCTTTCATATAATCAGTAGGCGACAGCAACAAAATTTTATACAGCTCAAATCTAGCCGTCTACCAAATAGGCCCTTAGTCCTAATAACTAATTGGACTGTATTGGCCTTTGATTTACTCAAGGGCCCAAGATAATATATTTGGTTGGGGGCCACCATAAACAACCCTGCCTATACTCCGGGCATAGGACCCTGATCAATTTTTGGGTTGGGGTTGGGCTTAAGTGGCCTACTTCAAATGTAAAGGTGTTATACCTTATGAATCTGATGATCCAATCTTCAACACATGCATGAAGTAAGATAGAAGAGCTTAACCCCCACTGAAACTCTTCTTCGAAATACACATACATTTATAAGTATATATCACAATATAAGCTCACAACTACTCACCCATTGGTATGCCTGATCATGATATTCAACCTTTAAATAAATCTAAATCATTAATCAATTACACCCACTAAATAGAACTCTTACATTACATGATAGGCTCATACTCAGCTAATGACTTTAACCTTAGGACCCGTTTGGATGCACATCCTCAAAATGGAATTTTTTGGAAAGGGGATTCAATCCTGCATTCTGGTGGTAGCACTTATTTTATCAAGGAAGAGGGGAGATGGGGTTTTGAAAAGTACATCCAAACACAGCCCATCGCCATACCTAAGATGGATTTAGAGTGTGCATCCAAATGAGCTTTATACGGTAGGACCCAAACACAGCCCATCACCATACCTAAGATTGTAATTGCCATTTAATTCAATTGTGCATCCAAGCGTACAGATCCTTTGTCAGTTGCATTCATGACTAACAGTAGATGATAACGTGGCTGGTAGCTGTCTTCATTAACGCATTTAACGTCCATGATGAACGGTTGGTCCAATCCTACTACTCTTCTCACATGTAGATCCAGGCCATTCATTGTGTGGGACCACCATTGGATTAGGTCAGCCTGTAGGTTGTGTAGGCTAGAAATGTGACTAAGTAAATGCATAGGGCTTGGTTTAACTAGGCATGGCATTATGGCAATGGCCTGAGCCAGGGCCATCCTAACCCTAGCCCAGCCCTAGAGCCCTAAGCCCTGGCTCGAACTTGGCACAAGACCTAGCTGGCTAAAGAGTCACCTGCGCAAGCCCGGCACTAGAGAGCGCCAGGCTAGGGATAGTTCGGCTTAAGGCTCTAGCCAGAGCTGGCTATATAAGTTAAAGATAAGTTAGACATGGGCTGACACCTATTTCAATTAAGATCATTTGTCAATCAAGGCATGCCCATTCAATATCCACCCTATACATTGATTAAATGAATGCATCATTGTATGTTTCACCATTTAAGAGTGGGGTCTACAATTTAGATACTTTATGAGTACTTGTGTATCATCCATCACACCTTTTCGGAGCAATGGAGTTCTTCGTATTGCTAGGGAGATCGTGGGCTGAGCTTTTCACCATTGGCCCTAGCACAACCTGCCCTGGAAAATGGACCTAGCTTTAAGCCCGAGCCCAACCGTCAGGCCTAGCTTACTGCCCCAAGCCTTGGCTTTTTCAGGTTGGCCGAGCCGCGTAGCTTAAGCCACCCCTAGGTTGATCCCTACTGAGCCATATAGATTATTAATGTGTTTGGGTTAGATGACCCAACTAGGCTAGCCCTATTGCCATAATTCATTCTGAAACCTGAGTTGGGTCATGGCGCGTTGGGTTGGGTTAGAGGGTAATGGGTTTTGGGTCGGATTTGGATTAGAAATCTTGGGCCATTTTGTAAATGTGTTGGGCTTTGGCTGACCCTGACATGGTCGACCATTGCCACTCCTTACTGTCTGCTCACTTAATCATGCACCCAATGGGAAAATCGATGACCACTCTCATCCTTTAAAAATGCTGTTTAAAAAAAAAAAAAAAAAAAAAAAATTCCTTTGCAACATGCCTTTCCACCTCCAGTAGATGGACCGCTCTGATCATCCATCCGTGGTTCCATGTGGTCCCCACCAAGCAATGGATATTGGATGGGTGTGATTCTCCCCACATATTAACCATTTTATGAAACTTATTTATTTATTAGTTCTTTTTAAAGTTTTTTGGAAGGGGTTTCTTTCCATTTTCAAGGCTAAAATCAGGGGTTTCTGCATCAACTGGGTCCCACATGTACATTAGATATGGACCATTGATTTTTCCCTAACCATCCATTCTTCTAAGATACGTGTGGCCCATCAATGAACAGTGGGTCCCACACAGTGTTCGCATAGCCAGAAAGTCTCGCTGACCAGATGAACCTGATCGTCCACTCGAGACCACGAATGGATGGTTGAAAGGAAAAATGGTCAGTGGTCCTAATTCAACGGTCTATATCTTTATGGTCATGATTGCTCGTTTAGTTTGATTTATATCCTCTTCTCAATCCGTGATGGAGCCCACTCCTTATGGCTATCTGAATCGAGAAATGCAATTTCCAGATACCCATCCTAAAAGCTCAAAAGCACAAACACCCCCACGTGTGGCACATGTGCCAACGAGTAACATGCGTACGAGATAAGAGCCCTTCATATGGTGGTCCCTGAGTTACTGTCTCTTAGCCCCTAAGGTCTACAACTTCGCTCGTCAGGTAGGCCAAAATGGTAATTCCGAAATGATTGTGAATGGTCCACATATGCTCTGCTTGTGCTACCTAATTAATAGTGGGCCGGCCTTATCAATTGATAAACATCCAAGGTCCCACACACGTGTGCAGTCCAGCACGTGTAGAGAGGACGAATGTATTGAGGGGACCATCTGATGAGGTTTCCAGAAATAGCATTTATGATTGGGATACTTCTCCATACTTCGGTTTTCAATGTAGCTGGCTCAGTAGGTGAGGTCCTATTAGTAATTACACCTATTCAAAATTGGACCCGGAATGGGATTCGGGTCTTGTCCGGTTTCTAAACAGGGATGTATCAGATCCGTATCCAATGAGATTGGACTCTGAGCAGGTGATTCAGTTCAGGTCTAGGCTTAAATGGATCTCTGACCCGATGTTACTTGATGGACCCAAACCGGTTTTAATGGTCCGGGTCTAACTCTTTGGACCTGTTAAGAGATTGGGTCCAGTTCGGGTCTCTTGCATTTTGGGGCCCGGTTAACATGCGAGGTATAGTAGGGTCGGGTACATCTACTTGGACCTGTTTACAATCGGCGGAGTTGGTCCAGTTAGTTTAACAGAAATATTATATATTTTAAATATGTATTTATTAATTGAGCACTGGAATAAGGTTTCCTAAGTCACACGCATGTAAGAGAGCCGTTTACCAACCATGCATGCATCAAAGTGGCACATGTGTGTGCGATTCGATACATTCAATGGGTGGGCCCAGGCATATAAATGCTATTTTTTCTCAACTAGAAACCTAGGTCTCAAGACCCAATGAATACCCGACAAGTACCCAAACACAGTTGGATCCAGGTCCAGGTCTTTAAAAACAAGACCTGAAACCAAAGGACCCGGACCATTGAGACCCGAACTGGTTTAGCCCAGGTGCCAGTAGACCCGACCCACATTCTGATATGGATTGCAATCTATCAGAAATGGTCATCCTAGATATAGGATAGGAATGATTAAATCATGTATAAGACTAGAGAAACATGCATTCAAGTGTCCAACGGGTGCCTAATGCAACTCAACTTCTAATCAGATCTGAATTATTAGACCCAATCCAATTCATTTAATAATTATGCCAGAATTTGAATCCAAATCTAATTAAATCTGATTAAAAGCTTCAAATATTTGGCTGTTCATGAGCTCATTAACCACACCATCTTCAAATTACCAAATGGGAGAATCAGCAAAGCTTTTAAGTAATTTGATGTGAGTTTGAATCATACCAACTACTTCACTATTCACATGTGGTGCACATGATGCGCTTGCCACTCAAATGAAACAAGACAAAGTCATCCAACTTTCGGCTGGGCTGAAGCTAGAATACAAGCCGATCAAAGTCCGAATCTTGTGGTACATGTGAAAGATGTGGCATTTGTTTGGAAATGCCAAAAAGGGTCACGAAAAATTCCTATCATTTTCAATAAGGTACCTCATATAATTATTGCTATAATTGGAGCACTTGGCTGTGTGAGCAATGAGGTTGGCAACAAGGGCAGGCCCCACCATAATATGTATGTGAGATCCATCTCGACCATTAAACGTGTAATTTCACATTAGGACTCAGTCCAAAAAAATCTAGTCATATGATTCAGTTAAGCTAAACCAAAAGAAATATATAGGAGATACATCCACCATTGATTTACAGGGCTCTACGTGATAATTATGTAAGATTTACTTCAATCGTTAAATATTGTCATGGGAAAATATAATCCGACCACCTTCAAGGTCAGCTCAGTCTGACGAAAGTTTGTCGCCGAGACACTTTACCTAGAAGAATTGGCATGAAGCTAACGCCCGCTCTCACACACATAGCCCTCAGCAAGATAAGGTCTTAAGTTTCTGGTCGCTCATACTTGCCAAGGATTGGATAACTTGACATGATCGAAGAACCATCAAGAATAGCTAGAGCCGACAAGAGATAAGGTCCGAGCCATATTTTGGATTGATTTAGTCATGATTGAATCAACTCGGGTCATTTTTGACTGAACAATAGAGTCGAGCTTTGTTAAGCTTGATCCGAGTTGTCGTCGGCCGTTCGACAGAGCTCTGTTCACATGAGTTTGGCTCGGATCGTCTCCGCTCGATCAGGAGAGCTCGACCAGATCAGGTAAGTGTGAGATCCTCTTTCAATAACGCACGACGAAAATAACCACCCGACACACAATTATAGAGTAACCGACAACATCACCATTCGTGCACATCTCGCCTAATGGTTGAGATTATGCCTAAGATTACGGGCCACCCTGTCTGATGAACACTATAAATAAGAGACCCACCTACGGGAACGGGTACACAAAATCTCTCACTCAGAACCCCTCTATACTATTAGACCCAGATTCTCAACCTAACTTTGGTATCGGAGGGTTCCCTGCTCTAGCCAGGGTCTCCATTGCCTTCTTCCCATTGTGCGGGTGCTCGAAAGGTTAGCAGCTCAGTGACGGTGGACCGGATTTTTACATCAACAGATACCACACTATAATTGAAGTCTTGGCCTAAAACTCAGACCTATGTGATTTAGGTGGCAACACAAGGGAAATAGTGTGGAGGTTGAGTGTTGCCATGTACACTGTTTCCAATTACGTAGTCAACCTGATCCAAGGATGAGTGCTGATTTTTTGTTCCGCGATCTTATGCACCTGATGGTCGGAGTGAATTTCATATAAACATCATTGATATGTTTTTGCTTGTCGGGCTTTCGATATAAGCCTAATTCTGCCAATCTTCATCTTGGATTGAAATACTACGCGGAATCAGGCCTAAAATTTATGCCTAAATATCAATCAAGTCCAATCATGCTGTCAATATCATACATGATTGATCATATTTAAAAACACAGTCTAGATCTTGCACAAAAGAGCGTGGCTGGTTCCAAATTAGGCCAGACTCAGACTCAGAAAATGCATAATTATCATCATGTCACCAGTTAGGTGCTGTTTGTTTTGGTCCTGGTTTTTCCAGGCCAGGCTTAGACGGACCTCTGCGCGCAAACCCAGCCCATTGACAGCTCTACACACTGTTCTTTCTTCACACACCAGGACAAAGTACATACACTGTTCTTTCTTCACACCAGGACAAAGTACATACTATAAACTAAGCTCGAGATGATCTTCCATGTTTTGTCTTGCTTTGTATGGTCATTATAAAAACAAAGAAAGTATTCAAAACTAAGAGCGACCAGCTCGAAAGGTGCCTGAGTTGACTCAGCATTGCTTGGGATTGGGTGTTGCCATGTAACCCTGTCGCCTATCATTAAAAGAGAGAACTGATCACTAATGGTACCACAGCTTATAGTACTGTATCATCTTTTCCACCAACATGCCATCCACTCGGGTAGTGTAGGACACCAGTAGCATGAAAATCGTGGGCCCCACAAAAAAAAAAAAAAAAAAAAAAAACACATGTATTAGAGATTAGGTGGATTTGTGCACAAGGTGTGCTAAACTTGTATGTCCCATCAGAACATCAGTTGTCCATTTATTTATATGGTGTGGCCCACCTGTTGAACTGAATAGTTTGAATGTGATTTTCATGATGAAACAAGTGCTTTCATAGTACTGTTGTTCTGCACAAGTGGCTTGTTGCGGAACAGGGAATGATACCACAACACGTGAAGCTAGATCCTCAAACTTATTCTACAACTCTGCATGTGGAGCCCACCATGGTTTGTCCGGAAGGGGCCGCCCCACCGGAGAGAGTGAGTGCTCAAAAATAAAGCCAATCCAACCATAATGTGGGCCCCACAAGGATACGATGTTCCAAGAGACTTGTTGTGTGATTCACTTAATGATTGTATAGATCTAATTTTAGGGCATTCCATCATCATTATAGTGCTAGGTATCGTAATGAGCCGAGTAAATGGCACACACACAATACGGTGGACCTACTGATGTAGACCGGGTCATGGATAGTTTCATGGCCAAGATGGATTAGAAAAGGCCCGGTTGACGACAGAAGTGATCCGGACCGTCAGACCTTAGATCGGGCGTATCTCACAATCCGGAATGAGTCATCGGGCATAAAATATATGATTTTGGATAGAACAAGCTACTTTAGCCAACCAACCCGGCTATGCTGGGTTGCGCAAGCCGGATTTGCGAAATACCCCTGGATCGATGGTCGTTTCCCTGTTTTAATTTTGTTATTAGTTTGATTATAACTCTTCATCCGTTAGGCTTTAGGAGTTGCGTCCAACGTGAAAAGAGCTTAGAATAATTAGGAGAACGGTTTGGTGAAGCCAAATAGGACACTTTCTATTTTGGGCCGAAAACCTTGCACACTAGTAGACATCACGACCGTTTATAAATAGTAAGTTTACTATTTATAGTAAGTCACGAATTCTAGGAGTTTTAGTTGTAGTTTGTTTTTGATTTCTCTCTCATTGCTTGGAATCCCTATTTAAAGGGTTGTGAACTCGTTTATTGGAATTCATTAAATCAATTTCGAATTTATTAGAATTTATTTCTATTTTCTGCTTTCTTTCCTCGTGGATTCGAGAAGTCTCTGTGAGGAGTCCAGAGAAGCTCCGTGGATTCGGAATAGTTATCCTCTTGAGGAAGACGGTGATCGACCTCATCACGTTCATCCCTACGTCAATTGGTATCAAAGCGAGGATTTCCCTCGGGCCGATGACAAACAATGAAGGTATGAATCAAAATCTTGTGGACGGTGATCCAGGGATTCGTTATCTTTCGGAAAGAATGAAAGCTTTCCATCGGGAGAGTCAGTTGACCATGCAAGGGCTGCAGGTAACCCTCGACCGTCTTGCGGATGCACTACTTCCGCCTCGAGCCCAAGGCGGTACGCCACCACCTATGGTTGCTCTACCACCCATGGTGGCTTCACCATCTGTGGTTGCTGTACGACATAACCCCAATTTTCGTAGAGCACTACCAGTGGCAAACTGTAGGGCTACACCAAATGATTCAAGTTCTAGCGACGAGGACCTTAATGAGGGTTTTGCCTGATGACCAATCCATGGAGGCAGTCATCTAGATCGTGCTGAAAGAGACTATCAAGGTAAGACTTAACTTCTTAGTTTTAATGGTTTATTACGTATAGAAGATTTTCTCGATTGGCTAGCTGAAATAGAGAGATATTTTAATTATATGGATGTGTCAGATCATAAAAGGATAAAATTGGTAGCGTTTAAATTAAAATCTGGTGCTTCTGCATGGTGAGAATAATTATAACTCTCACGAGCCCGCCAGGACAAGGCGTCCATCTCATCATGGCCACGGATGAGACGTCTTCTTCGATCAGGATTTCTCTCCAGTGATTATGAACAGATATTATTCCAGCAATACCAAAATTGCTAATAAAAAAATCAAATCGTCATAGATTACACTGAAGAATTCCAGCGGTTGGTTACACGAAACGATCTGTCAGAATCTGAGTCACAGAAGGTGACACGATTTATAGGTGGGTTACGACCGACAATTCAGGGCCGAGTTCAGATGTACCCAATCAGAACCGTGGATGAAGCAGTTCAATTGGCGGGTAGGGCAGAAACACAACTTGCAAGAGCTCCTGCTCGTCCCTATCCTTCAACTCGACCCCCTATAACAGGTCCCACGCAAGATCCAGTGCTGGCACGAGGAAAAAATCCAGTAGGAGAACGTCCTCAACCTCCTACAACCCAAACCGTGATACGGGGAGTGGCTCAAATAGACCTCAACGTGTAGCACCCACAACAGCGGGCCCGATTAGGATTCCAAATCCTTATGCTCGGCTAAGGTCGAATAATTATTACTGCTGTGGCCAATCAGGCCACTTATCAAACACTTGTCCTCAATGGTCCCACAGCACACTTGACAATAAATGAAGGGGGCACTGAAGATGAGGCCACAGAAGAAGACCATGACTTTGATGAACATGAACAAACCACTGAAGAAATAGCAAGTGGCGATGAAGTGACGGGCGAGGATCCTAGTGAATTTCTAGTTGTGAGGCGATTACTGTATACCCCACGAAAGGAATTACATTCACAACAATACAATATATTTCGTACTCGATGCACTGTCAACAAAAAGGTCTGTGATGTGATCATAAACAGTGATAGTAGCGAGAACATCGTCTCAAGAGTGATGCTGGACAAGTTGCAACTACCAACAACGAAACATCCTTCCCCGTACTCAATTGGCTGGATAAAAAAGGTGAATGAGACCAATGTAACTGAACAATGTACTATCTCGTTTTCAATTGACAAAAATTATAATGATTAGATATTTTTTGACATGGTCGACATGGAAGCTTGCCATATGCTACTCAATCGACCCTGACAGTCGGACCATGATACGACCCATCGGGGATGAGACAATATCGACATATTCGTCAAGGATAGTTGAAAAATAATCCTTGCCCCTATGGCACCAGAGATCTACCCTGAAGCCTCTAAAGTGGAGGGGAGTTCCCTCTTGACCATTCGAAATTTCATAGAGGAATCCAAGAAAACCGGCGAGGTATACACCATAGTGGTGAAGGGCGATGAAGAGGAACCCTCAAACATCCCTCCAAGTTTAAGATTGTTGCTAAACGAACTTAAAGAAGTCTGGCCTAAAGATTTACCTGATGAATTGCCCCCCATGAGGGACATCCAACATCACATACACCTCGTCCCTAGGGCTAGCCTGCCCAACCGCCCTCATTATTGGATGAGTCCGAAGGAGTGTGAGATACTTTAGGAGCAAGTGGAGGAATTGATCTGTAAGGGTCTCTTGAGAGAGAGAGCATGAGCCCATGTGTAGTACCAACATTATTAACGTAAAAAAAAAAATGGAAGCTGGCGCATGTGTATCGACAGCCGGGCAATCAACAAAATTACCATCGAATATTGGTTCCCAATACCACGGTTAGACGACATGCTCGATATGTTAGAAGGGGTCAAGGTGTTCTCTAAACTAGATTTAAGGAACGAGTACCATCAGATTCGTATCCGACCCGGTGATGAGTGGAAAACGGCATTCAAGACCAATGAATGGTTGTACGAGTGACCGGTCATGCCATTCGGCCTATCGAACACACCAAGTACTTCTATGCGTTTGATGAATCAAGTTCTAAAACTGTTCACTGGCCAATTTGTGGTAGTATATTTTGATGACATATTAATATATAGCCAGGATAGGACGGAGCACAGGAAACATCACAGGCAGGTGCTGCAGGTTCTACAAATTAACAAGGTGTACCTCAACTTGAAGAAGTATAATTTTTTAACTGACAACCTATTGTTTGTAAGATTTGTTGTAATGTCCATAGGCATCTGTGTGGACGATGAAAAGGTGCAAGTCATTAGGGAATGACCGATCCCGATAAACATTCATGAGGTGAGGAGTTTTCACGGGTTGACGACTTTCTATCGTCAATTTGTGCGAGATTTTAGCACCATAGTTGCGCCTATAATAGATTGCATGAAAAAAAGACCGTTCCAGTGGACCGATAAAGCTGATAAGAGCTTTCATGAGATCAAGCATCGTTTGTCTATAACACCGGTTTTGGTTCTTCCTAATTTCGACAAATTGTTTGAGGTTGAGTGTGACGCTTCATACATCGGAATTGAAGGAGTATTATCTGTCACGCCCCAAACCCGTAAATCGGGCTCATCTCGACTCCTAGTGTCCATACGCCATATTTCGATCCTAGGATCCTACAAGGAGGATTTTTTTTTCAATGTACATTTAACTCGTAATAAGTATAACCACAAGTTTACCCAAATCACAAAGACAACATCATCATCACATATCCACTAATATAATCATTTAAATACAATGCTGAAAGGGAAATACATATATCGAAAATCAAAGGTGGATTACCCACCTATCGGCCTTCTCCTTAGCTCCTTGGACTCCTATGCTCCTTGCCTTCAATTTTGATGGAGGTAGATGATGAATGAATGGTTAAGATGGGAGATGAGAGAGTGGGAAAGTGGGTCACACTTGGATTTGGGAGAGAGGAGCTTGGACGTTGGGTGTTACTCTTGGGAGTTGGAGAGAGAAATGAGAGGGAGAGAGAGAAGTGATGGGTGAAAAGGGATGGGATGATGGGTGATGGGTGGAGTAATGGAGTTGTAAGAAAGGGATGGGTGGAGAGAGAGAGAGAGAGAGAGAGAGTTGACTTGGGGAATGGGAGAGGGATAGGCTAGGTAAGGTTGTGTACTTGACATTGATTGATGGATTGATGTGATGTGTTGTAAAGATTTTCTCGATATTCGCAACGCGCGACGTTTTCCTCGACATAAACGTCGGCCCATAACTCCTGGCCAGAGTATCGCATCAGTGCGCGAGACACGGCGTCGGAACCACGGCAAAGGCGCGTCGCAAGGGTACAAGTCACGGGTCGAGCCGACTCTGGAATATGGGACCCGACTCAGAGCTAGTGCAAATGCCGATTTCAAGTCGAAGGTTGTCGGAATTCGACCGGGAGGACCGCGAAGGCCTACGGAACGGTACGGGCTAGGATACGGGTCTCATATTGTCACAGGAAGGCAGACCGGTAGCCTTCTACAGTGAGAAGCTCAGCGAAGCCCGAAAGAAGTGGTCGACTTATGAGCTTGAGTTGTACGCGGTTGTTTAGGCGTTGCGACATTGACGGCATTATTTGATTCAAAGAGAGTTTATTCTGTACACTGACCATCAAGCATTAAAGTTTATTAATAATCAAACTAACGTGAATCGTATGCATACTAGATGGGTTGCATTTTTACAGGAATTTACGTTCGTTCTGAAGTACAAGTCAGGGCAGCAGAACAAGGTGGCTGATGCACTTAGTCATCGTGCATCACTACTTGTTATGATGAGCAACGATGTGGTCAGCTTCGACTATCTCAAGGAGCTGTATGCCGAGGATGGGGACTTTAAAGATTTTTGGATGAAGTGCCAAGAAGGTCACCCAGAGTGACCTTCATATACAAGACGATTTTCTCTTCAAAGGGAATCGATTGTGCATCTCCCAAAGTTCTCTGAGAGAGCAGATTATTCAGGAGCTACATAGAGGTGGCCTCAGTGGACACCTTGGGCGAGACAAGACACGAACTCTTATGGAAGAGCGGTATTACTGACCCCAATTAGTACGTGATGTGGGGAAAGCCGTACAACGTTGTTATGTTTGTCAGATCTCTAAGGGACAATCTTAGAATACGGGACTTTACACCCCGTTACCTGTGTGTGACGGTCCTTGAGAGGATTTATCAATGGACTTCGTGCTTGGTCTCCCACGAACACAACACAGCATGGATTCGGTGTTCGTGGTGGTAGATCATTTCTCCAAGATGGCGCACTTTATCCCATGCAAGAAGACCCTCGATGTAACACATGTGGCAAATCTATTCTTCAGGGAGGTCGTACGGCTACACGGGGTCCCCAAGATCATTACTTTTGATCGTGACACGAAATTCATTAGCCACTTTTGGCGAACTTTGTGGAATCAATTCGATACACGACTTCAATTTAGTAGTGCTTACCACCCACGGACTGATGGGCAGACCGAAGTTGTGAATCGCACGTTGGGAAACCTCATTCGTTGTATTTCAGGAGAAAAACCAAAGCAGTGAGATTTGGCCTTGTCTCAAGTAGAGTTTGCATTCAACAACATGGTGAACCGCTCGACAGGAAAATAACCATTCCAGATTATCTATGGATGAGTGTCTCGCCATACGCTTGACTTGGTCCCTCTGCCCAAGCACCTAGGCACGAGCATTGCAACAGAACATATGGCAGACAAGATCATGAGCATCCATGCGGAAGTGCAGATCAAGCTACATGTCTCGAACGAGAAGTATAAGGAACAAGCGGACAAGCACCGGCGACAAAAAGTGTTCGAGGTGGGCGACTACGTTATGGTCCATTTGCGCAAAGAGAGATTTTCGACTGGGACGTACAACAAGTTGAAAAATAAGAAGATTGGACCCGTCTCAATCATTCGAAAGATCAACGACAACGCTTATGTTGTTGATCTTCCAGATGATATGCCGATCTCACGGACTTTTAGTGTTGTGGACCTGACTGAGTATCATGAACTAGAGCAGGATGAGAACTCAAGGACGAGTTCTTTTGAAGTGGAGGAGACTGATGTAGAGCGGGTCATGGACAGTTTCATGGCCAAGATGGATCAGAAAAGGCCCGGTCAACGACAGAAGTGATCCGGACCGTCGAACCTTAGATTGGGTGTATCTCACAATCCGAAATGAGTTATCGGGCGTAAAATATATGATTTTGGGGTAGAAAGAGATACTTTAGCCAACCAACCTCGTTATGCCGGGTTACGCAAGCCGGATTTACGAAATACCCCTGGATCGACGGTCGTTTCCCTGTTTTAATTTCGTTTTTACTATAAATAGTAAGTTTTAATTTGATTATAACTCTTCATCCATCAGGCTTTAGGAGTTGCGTCCAATGTGAAAAGAGCTTAGAATAATTAGGAGAACGGTTTGGTGAAGCGAAATAGGACAGTTACTATTTTTGGCCGAAAACCTTATGCACTAGTAGACGTCACGACCGTATATAAATAGTAAGTTTACTATTTATAGTAAGTCGCGATTTCTAGGAGTTTTAGTTGTAGTTTGCTTCTGATTTCTCTCCCATTACTTGGTATCCCTATTTAAAGGGTTGTGAACTTGTTTATTGGAATTCATTAAATCAATTTCGAATTTATTTCTATTTTCTGCTTTCTTTCCTCGTGGATTCGAGAAGTCTCTGTGAGGAGTCCGGAGGAGCTCCATGGATTCAGAGTAGTTATCCTCTTGAGGAAGACGGTGATCGACCTCATCACGTTCATCCTTGCGTCACCTACTATAATAACATTTATTTATTTAGGTGAATAAGTTTCATGGATGTTAATATCTTTTTACTAGCATGTGAATAAAAGTTTAACTATAGTGCAACACATGCTACTGGATAAGCTTTGTCGGCCCACCATGATGTATGTGTTTCATCTATGCTGTCTATCATTTTGCCAACTTATTTTAGGGCATGAGCCAAAAAATGAGGTAGATCCAAATCTCAAGTAAACTACTGCACCATAGGGAATAGTGGTGATTTTTCTCTACTATTAAAAACATCATAAGGCCCATTGTAATGTTTATTTGTCATCCAACCTGTTGATTGAGTCACATGGTCTTGAATGAAGGGAAAACACAAATATCAGCTTGATCCAAAACCATTGTAGTCCAAAGAAGTTTTCAATAATTGGTGTTCAATTATCACTATTTTTTATGGTGTGGTCCACCAGAGATTTAGATTTAGTTTTTTTTTTTTTTTTTTTCACTCATGTCCTAAAATGATCTGAAAAATGGATGGGTGTGGATAAAAATATAAATCATTGTGGGCCCGCAAAGCTTTTCCTTGTCATTGATGTGTGCTACACTTGCAATCCGAATCCATGAATGTTGTAGTAAAGGCTTTGCAATAAACGTTGGTGGAGAATCCCACATCACCTTCATGTGTGAGGAAACATGGTACGGAGCCACAAGTTGTGGTACCTTCCAAAGTTCTAGAGAAAGAAGATTGGATACGGACATAGATCCCAACCATTCAAACGATAGCCTTTGTAGAGAAAAAGCATTGAACACCAATGGTCAGGATTTTCTAATAAATGGGCGGTGCATATCCCTTGTGTATGGTGAGCTGTACAAATCCACCGTCTACCTACCACGTTAGGGTGCAAGTTAGGTGTCACTCAAGTACATTTGAAACATGTGTATGGACCACTTCTGCCATGTATTGGCTACGGTGGTTGGCTGAGTTCATATTCAGTGGTCCAAACTAAAAGACGTGACTATCTTGTGTTCGGACCGAGTTTCATTGAAGTCTAAAACGGTTACGGCATGTGAGATGCACGTGAGCAAGGAGGGTGGGTGCGAGCTAGAAAGAGGGAAGGGAGAGAATGGATGGAGCTTACTTGCATGTAAAAAATGGAAGCTAATTTGCCTGTGACCCCGGGCACAGACATATACCTACGATGGGACTGTATGGGACACATAGAGATGTCCGTGACAAATCCACTCCGTTCATCTGTTTTTAAAGACCACAATAGAACAGGATTCTAAAAATCAGACAGATCCAAAACTCAGGTGGGCCACACCAAACAAAAGAGTTGGGATAGAAACATCTGCCGTTGAAAACTTCCTGAATGCCATGAATATCTCTATGCTCAGGGTCACTGGCAATCATCTTCCATAAAAAATGGCATGAATAAAATTGTCACTACTAGCTGATGCAGAGTGGCTAAAATCTCAGCCAGTTGCTCATAAGCACATGAAATTTCAAAATTCCCCAAGTATACCCCTTAACCTGTATTGGAAATTTCTTCTAATTTTATGTTAAATTTCAATTTTTATAGAATCTCTTAAAATTAATTGCATGTGCGAATTTGTCCAAACACGGCTCACAATCACATTATATAATAGAGATTGTGCTTAATGCAAATATAGTAATCTTCGAACTCACCTTCCCATGATGTGGAAAATCAATCAAATTTCCTATCAGGTTGGGAAATGGAATAAGGACCTTGTTTCAAAGCTAATAAAATCAACTCGTTTGACTTAATATGCATTTACTAGTTTACATGGTTCAATTGCAAACTCTAGTTTTGAAAGGATGTAATGAGAGAGAGAGAAAAGCTTTAATGGTCTAGCAAAGTGTGAGGTTTGATGCATATGTAATAAGGGCTGGTTTAGCATCTCCAGTCTAATCCAATAAGAGCTTTTTCAATAAGAGTTATTTTAATAATTTCTTTTTATTCTAACTCTTGTTTTAAATAAGTTCATTTGATAAAATCATATTTTCAAATAAAAATAAAAAAATTATTTGAAAAAAGTATGTTTGATAAAACCTTCAAATAAGAGTTTTTTTTAGAGTAGTTGACGTCATTTTAAAATATTACAACAACTCTATTATAAGAGCAATATCAAATGGTTGTTTCGATAGACCTCACCATAAATGAACCATGCTCCCGAGTGACAAAGAATGCATGACTACAATCTTCATATTGTAAGACATTTGGGCTATCCATTACGTCGTGAATTGGATGTGGATCAACCACCATATGGGGCCTACCTTTAACGTGGATTGTCTATTGTATGAGCTAAACTTTCAAAGTGGGTCGTCCATCATACAAGGCCCGTCTTGGATGTGGATCATTCATCATTAGGGGCCCACCTTGATGTAGGTAATCCATCATGTGGGGCCCACCATCAATGTTAATTGTCCTTTATGTGGGGCCCCTCAATATCCACTACACATCCCTATCACGTGTAATCTACATTTGATGTGTCCATAGTGTGGACCCTACTTCGAAGTGGATTGTCCACCACGTGGGGCCCATTTTTGATATCCACCATTCATCATGTGAGGCGCACCTTCTATGTGGATCATCCATCATGTGGCCCACTTTGGATATGGGTCATCTATCATGCGAGACCTTGGATGTAGACTGTCCATTAGGTGGGGCCCACTTGATGTGGACCGTCCTTTATAAGGGGCCACACTTCGATGTTAAACATCCATCATGTGAAGCCTACTCCATCCATTATGTGGGCCACCTTGATGTGGACCATTCATTGTGTGGAGCCCCACCTTCATTATGGGTCGTTCATCACGCAGGCCCACCTTTGATGTCAACTGACCATCGGGTGGGCCCACCTTCCATGACCACCGTCCATTATGTGGGTCTCACATTTGATGTAGACTGCCCATCAAATGGGACCCACTTGATGTGCATATTTTGTCATGCTAGGCCACACCTTGATATGGGTCATTTATCATGTGGGGCCCACCTTTGATGTGAAGTATTCATTATGTGGGCCTACCTTGATGTGGGGCCCCACGTTCAATATGAGTTGTTCATCATGAGGGAGCCCACCTTTGATGTCCACCACCCATCATGTGGGTCCCACCTTTGTTGTGGACCATCTACATGTCGGCCCACTTGATGTGGATAGCCATCATGTGGGACCCACCTTTGATGTCCACTATTCATCATGCATATCAGTAAACATTTTTATTGGACAGTTGACTTTTTTATTTTTTTATTTTTTTAAGAAAAAAGAGAAAAAAGAAAAAGAAAAAAAGCCAGGGTTTGAATTGGACAAACAATTGTCAAGGAATAATCAGATTTTAGGATGATGGCCTATATAAACAGTGGGTGTCATAGTGAATTTGAGTTCATTCATGATATATGTACAACTTTTGAGTGTATCTATATGGAGAAGAAATCATGTAGAGAAGGGGATTGTTATTTGTACAAATGGTATTTTGAACTCAAAACAAGCACGAAGAAATTAATGATATTTCTTTATCTTTTGAGTTGTTCTGCCAGATCGATCGCTCAAGATCTTTGGTCTCCACCCGGACCTGATAAAAAAAAAATGGGATCTCTTCTTATGGATGCATTGAGAATGATTCTGAGTAATGTATCAAATAACTCTACTGGGAAATTCTTATAATTGATCCAATACACTTAGTTGCTCAGTCGCTGGTTAAAATGTAGACCGTAAACTCAATGGGCCTTGGATCTAGCACATGAACTTGCACGCATGTCAATTGTTATTAGATTTACATGTCCAAGTTGGAAAACCCACTACAACTGGGTCACATCCAAAAATCATATTGTCTAGGCAAGCCCAACCGTTGAATAGTGGACTTATATTTGGTAAATTTAGACCATATGATATATATATTTTTTAATTATTAAACCATCCTTAAATGTCCACCAGTGGGCTATTTAAATAATAAAATCAGTACAATATTTCCATTTACAGTCCATCAAATAATAGATAATAATTTGAACAGTTCAATCTGAGTTTCTGGTACACTGAGAGGGTATGATTTCTCCATGCTTGTGTATCAAACGTGCTAAAGTAAGCATTGGAACGAAAATGACCTAAATGCTCCTACAGACATTTTTAAGCCCTAATGTATCCTGAGTTAATTCATAGTTTTAGGTTTTAGCTATCTTTAAAATTCTGGCCTCAGTACCCATTCCCTTTATGCCTCTTGAACATGAATTTCGGACTCCAACGAGTTGCCTTGGACTCAGTTGTGCCCAAGAGTCACCCTCCTATTCAACCTTTACTTAGGTGAGTAAGCGGGTTTACCTCTTGACTCAGGCCAGTTATGACTGACTTGAACTGATGAGTTATGAAGAATCCAAGTAAAAAAATAATCATTTTTTGTTTATACTTCGACACTTAAGAAATATGAAAAGCGCGGGTAGAAATGTATCTTCAAGTCAGTCAATCACACCCATACTGGTTTGAGGGGATTGGGTATTACCCCCACCAAGACCTAATTAGAGATGGATGGTCCTGTCATGGGTTCCGTGGGCCCCACCGTGATGTATGTGTTTTTGAAAAATCATTTTAGGTAATGAGCCCAATAATGAGGAAAATCAAATACTCAAGTGGACCACAACACTAGAAACAATAGTGGGCGCTGGGAAGGTTTCAACGGTGAAAACTTATTGGGCACAAAAGTTTTGGATTGAGCTGATATTTATGTTTTCTTTTCATCTTATGAACAGGTTGGATGGCAATTAAACATTATGGTGGGCACTAGGAAGGTTTCAACGGTGAGGGTCATTGTCATCACTGCTTCCTGTGGTGTGGTCCACCTGAGCCTTATATCTACTTCAATTTAGACTCATTCCTAAAAATGATATTTCAAAATGAGTAGACAGCTTAAATAAAACACGTATATTGCTGTGGGCCCCATAGAACCCTTGACAGGACTGTCCATCCCTAGCTAGGTCCTAGTGCGGGTGGTACCCAATCCGCACCCATGATGGTTACCCAGAGGCCCAACCTGGCCCAATTAAAATTCATAAACCTTGAATTGCACCATATCGGCCCATTACACTATAGTTAGGTCGGGCTCAAACAGCCCAACCCATCTAGCTCTACTAAACCCAAGTTTAAGAATACAATATTCAGCTAGAGGTATGCTTGGTACTGCCCCATTATACACACGTGCACATATCAACATGGATGTTCTGCTTATCATCAGAGATGTAGGATGCATATATATCATGGCAAGCTTTTTTGGCCCCATGAGGGTCCTATAAACACACGTGCCTTTTTTGGCACCATGAGGGGTCCTATAAACGCACGTGCCTAGCACGAGTTTGCATGCGCATGTGTGGATTAGGTGTTACCTAGGTAACAGCTTAGTCGGTGTTACCCTTACCGTGGGGCCCACCTTGATGATGTGTTAAGTATCTACATCCGTTTCTCTATTCCAATTTAGGGTGTGGTCCCAAAAATTAAGCAGATCCAAATGTAAGGTAGACCACACCATTGGAAACAGTGATGATTAAATGTCTCACCATTAAAAATTCCAAAGGGCCCACCTAAGGTTTTCTTAATGTTTATTTTACATCCAACCTACTGATAATGTAAAGAAGTCATCAGTGAAGGAAAAATACAAATATCATATTGATCTAATACTTCTATGGCCCACAAAAAGTTTTTAATGGTCATTCTTCGGTGTTTCTAGTGGTATGGTCCACTTGAGATTTGATCTAATTAGGCTTTGGGATAAAGTTATAAAATGAGATGGAAAAACATATATATCAAGGTACGCCCCACATGGTTAGTATGGGCGCAGAGAACCCAGGTCAGAATCGACTTGAGGCAGCTTTTACATGGGTTGCCTCTTTCGAGAACTTTGCACTGTGATTGATTTGATTAAGTTTGACCGGAGTTACCACTAGTCAATTTCTTAATCTCTACAGTCGGGTAGACCTTGTAGAAACATTAGGGTCCGAAGATTTTCTACCCTAACATCATTCTTTAGTTCTGCGATAAAAAATTTCGAGTAAGAGGCGGCATTTATAGAGAGGAAAGGTGTTAGACACCAATTCTGTCTGTCTGTATACATGTACGGTCTCTACTTCTAGAGATGTATATGAGTTGAACCGAGCCGAGCTTGGCATGGCTTAGCTCGGCCAGTAGCTAACCCCAGCTTGAACTTGGCTCAGCTCAGTCCTCGAACCTCTCTGGCCAGCTCGGCTAGGTTCGGTTAGCAGCTTGGGCTAGTTTGAACTAAGTTCGAGCCTATGCGGCATTTTCTCAAACATGTAGAATGTATCTTCAATTTCTCAAAGAATGTAAATATAGTAGCAACATTTTTACAGGTATTTCATCAAACACCCCACGCATCCATTCCTTCATTGTCAATACTTCGTTGAGTCATTTCATCAAACACTCGACGAGCAACATCCATATCAGTCACCGAACTGATTCAATTCAAGTTGAGGTTTGATCCGAGTTGAGTCGAGCTCGGGCAAGCTCGAACTCGACTGTAAATTTTTTTAAGCTCCAAAAATCGGTTTGACTCGGTCCGATCCAATTTCAAGCCGAGGCGAGTCGAGCTTTTTCGAGTCGAATCGAGCGAGCTAACTAAGCTAACTCGACTCATGTATAGCTCTATCTACTTCACATGATTTAAATGTTTCTTAAGGGTTAAGATTCAGTTCTTGTACATGAATGTGTGCAATGATTGTGAAGTAATTGACAGATTTTCTGATGGGCAAGATCTGGTTAAATCAACAAGACTCAAAGCATACTTTCGAGCCAATTTGCTATAAAGTGTGTTGAATGATGTAATGAATATTGTGCTATATAAATGTTATGACTAAATGAAGTTTGACTAGAGATTGAACGGTTGGATGGATGGCAATATTCCAAGGATCGTATCAAGTGGCTTGGATTAAACTTGGGTCGGCTCAAGAGGCTAGTGTTAGGGCTAAACCTAGGCTAGACTCTCTTCCTCACTCTCACTCTCCTTGGTAGAGCGGATGGCTAAGGGGCTTAAGGATGCTTGAAAGAGGCTTATGGATAAGGGGGATGATTGGTGAAGGATGCCTCTAAATACTTCAAGATAATGAAAGAGTGGTTAATTAGGATGCTTGAAATGTGAAGGGAATGGGGGTATTTATGGCCCCCAGCTCAATTTCCTAATAATTCTTGTAAAGCTTAAGGTAAAAAAAAAGAGCTTGTATTGCTAGGATTTAAGATTGCCATGTAACAAAATCTTACGTGTTGGTTTGGATGGCATAATGTATAATTTTGGCTCAAGAGAGGGGCATCGGGGTAATTTTAAAGTTTTGCTTATGTATAAAATACGCAGGGAGGACAATTGCACATGAGCGGGTAGCTGGGCAAAGTATGACCAGTGCCACGTAGTGAGCGACACCCTGGGTGCCGCTGGTCCTTCACTTTTGCTTCAGCTTTGGAGGGAGGCTTCTCCCATACACATGGACAACATTGGTCCTTCGAAGTTGCTTTGTTATCTTCCCTTCTCTCCAGTTTGGGCTTTAGAATGGGCTTGGGCCAAAATGGGTTTATGGACTTGGCTTGATAAAGTGAGTTGATTGGGTAGTCTATGTGGGTTGACCGGGTGAGTTGCCTTAGTGGGTTAACTCAAGGGTTAACTTTATATGTTAAGTTTTTCTTAAAGTTTGGGTTCGAGATCAGGTTTAGGATTTTATCAGGTTAATGTGACTGGGTTAACTAGGTTTGGTTGATTCCTAAGGTTGGATGTGGATTAATGCCTGAATCAATGTTTAGGGTTCGAATTTAAGTTTGACTAAAGGTTAAGGGTATGGATTAGGGTTTAGGGTTTATAGTATGGATTAGGGCTTCTGTTCAATCTTCATCAAGCTTATTGACCCGAGGTGGGGTGTCTACAGTTAGTAACAACTAATTGGCTCCCTATGAAAATTGAGGCTCATAGTTCAATAACGCACACTAGTGGAGAAGAGGCTTTTTGCAATTGATTGTAGCCCTTTGATGTATTTATCTTAACCATCTATCCACAAGCCATGTTTTAAAGGTTCAATTGCCATTCCAAGATTTTTTTTTTTTTTTTTTTCTTTTCTTCTTACATGATACATCTAACGTGAGACAAAATGAGCTAATTATCTAGAACATCAATTTTCCCAAGTCAACGATAATCATATTATCCAATAAAAAAGATTTGAGAGGGATAGAGAGTCAAAGTTGTGCCCCACATGATGGATGGTCCGTATTAATGCTTAAATTTATCTATCATTTCTCGAAGCGCTAATATGATAGTTAGGCTCAACCAATTGGAGTAATTTGAGAAGGATGCATAATAAAATGTTGGTTGTATATGATGGACGGTTCACATTGATGATTAAATATTTGTAATATATTTAATGTGCCCAATAGTTTAATAGTACAGTAACACACATATTACACATACAACTCTTAAAAGGATATTAGATATGATCTAAGCTTTCACTGTGGATTCAAAACCCCTTTGAGGGGATTTAAAATCCCCATTACCTTATGGTGCCAAACAAATAGGGTACAAATCCCCACAAATCCTCCCAAATCGAGGGTGCCAAACTACTCCTAATATTTATATGCCATTTATGTGTCATCCGAACAGTTCATGACATCATTCCTATAAGGATGAATTGCAAATACAAAAATATTAGTCAGATTCAAAACTTCTGCAAGCTTCTACAAACTTCTACAGCCCCATCAATGTTTCAAATATGTCGTTCAATCTCTATCACTTCTTGTCACGTGGCTTACTTGCGTTTTGAATTTGAATTTTGTTTTTTTTTTAGCTCTCTATACCCTGACATGCCTTGGAAAAATGTATATTTATATTGAATTTTTCAAAAATATTACGGTAGGCCCATCTAACTTCCAACCACATGAACTCAGGGTCACAAGCAATCCGCGTCTTCAATGATCTTATTTCAATGAACAAGTGCCCAACCAGTGGATGGAATTGTTCAATCAATCTAATTTAACCAGATTGACTCAATTTCAATCACCGTTGGCATGTGCAACTTGTTACAATTTCCTTTTGTTGATTCTTCTTTAACGGCTGCGAGCAGAAGCTGTGGGGCCCATCGTGATTCCCGTGATAAATCTACCCCATCTCTCAGTTTCTTCTCCATTGTTTCGTTTTGTGTGGCCCACCTGAGTTTTGGATCTGCCTTGTTTTTAGATTCTCGTCTGATCGTGAGCTAGTAAAGATGATTGAGGGAATGGAATTTTCGGGGAAATCTCGGTGGGCCATATAGAGGAGCGAGGATATGCAAGACTAGGCGGTCAATGAGCTTATTCCACGACAACATCCGTACAGAAGGGCCGCCACGCCTTGAAAATTAGACGCCCCCAAAAGTCTGGCCGATCCAATCACCGTGTGGCCCACGTCACATCTAGCGATTTGGATAGGCCTGTTTTATGGACATCTGGTGAAGATCAACTAATTGCACGGACTGGATTGAATACACATAGGACAGTGGCACCCACAGAAGCAACAGTGAGTATTAGGGTGAAAAAGGACGCGAATTCAGTACTGTCCTGCCCCGTTCGAGCTTGGCACTGGCATGGCCTTGGAGGGGCCCACCATGATTTATACTTATTATCCACACCGTAGATCTATTTTTCCATATCGTTTTAAGATATAAACCTCAAACTACCGCAGATCCAAGGCTTAAATGGACCACATTAAAGGAAGCAGTGGTGGAAATGACACCCGCTGTTGAAACCTTTCCAGGTCCCACCGTAACTTTCTTTTGCCATCCAACCTGTTCATAAGTTCACGTATACTTGAAATAAAGGGAAAATACAAATATCAGCCTAATCCAAAACTTATATAACGCCCAAGAGTTTTCAACGGTAGTAGTTTAATCCCCACTGTGTGGTCCACTTGAGTCTTTGATCTGACTTATTTTCAAGATAAAATGATATCGAAAAATTCAGAATAAAATGATATCGAAAAATGGGTGGACAGTTGGAAATATATCCATGCATCACGGTGGCCCCTCAGATCCGAGCTCGGGAGAGGCGACGCGTGTTAGTACCCAATCCGCGTCCGGTTAAAAGGGAGAACGGATTAGGTGCCGCCCCACCTGACCCAAGACGGTGCCGGCTGTTACCCTGGGGCCTACCCTAATATATTTATTATAAATCCACGACGTCCATCCGTTTTTACAGATCATTATAAGGCATTATACAAAAAAGAAATTGGATACATATCTCAGGTAGACCATACTATAGGAAAGAGTGGTGATTGAATTCTCCACCATTAAAAAACTTCCTAGGGCCCATTATAATATTTAAGTTAGGTTTATTTTCCATCCAACCTGTTGATAAGGTAAAAAATACCTTTATGAAGGAAAAAAAAAACACATATCAGATTTATCCAATACTTTCGTGAACCGCTATAATTTTTTAATGGTTATTTACCAATGTTTCTTACGGTATAGTCTACCTTAGATTTAGATCCCGTTAATTTATATTATTATGCCCTAAAATAATATGGAAAAGCGGATGGACGGCGTGGATTTAGACTACATGCATCAAGGTGGGCCCCACAGTAAGGGCCGCACCGTCTTGGGTGCCGCATCTAATCCGTTCCAGTGAAAAAGCAAATGCATAAGCTGGTTGCTTTGCAGGAACGACGACTCGCTGATAAGCTTTACTGTGCAGGAACTTTCGAAGGAACCGGATATTTATTTATTTTTTTATTTATAAATAATGACCCCGCTCCCGTTTGTTTTTATAATCGGACGGAAGGGCCCTTCTCTACTGTAGAGTGACGCGACAAAGCCCGTTCGATCTCTGCTCTTCAAGTGACGTGGACGCTCCACATCCGTTCGTTTACTCTTGACTTTTCAGCTTCCAACAAAGCTATCTTCTCCACACCACCACTCTCCCTCTCGCCGTTTCGGATTCCGACCTCTCTCCTCTTCCGAAGCGGTCTCGTTCCTTCCTTAGGCGGTTTTCCCTCTCAGGGCGGTTTTATTCCTGCGGATCCGGGGCTCTTCTCGTCGGCTTTGCCGGTTTTCGTCTGCAAGAGCGGTTTTTTATTTGGGTTTGGGAGATTCCGTAGTTGTTTTACCGAACTGGAGGAAGATAATCGCGGATTCTTTTGTGGAGATCTCTGGTGCGATTTCATGGCCGCCGAAAAACAGCAGGAGAAGCGTATCCTTTCTTCTTTTTGTGTTTTCTCTGCAATTTCTCGGTCAGGTCTGTCGATTTCCTCGCTTTTTGCCTCGATTTAGGGTTTTTGTCTTCTCCTCTGACGGATTTGGTTTTTTAATATCTTTTTTCCTGTTTTCTGTGGTTTTTATGATTCTGATCTTGTTTCGGATCTCAGTCGACTGTCTGGATGTATCCGGTAGTGTTTTTTTTTTTTTTTCCTGATTTTAGTACGAGATTTTCTATTGAGTTTCATCTAGGTTGTCCCTATCTGGTAGTCTGCTTGATTTAAAACGCTCTGATCGATCTGAGGTTTTAAATAGGCTGGCTTTGTTGGTTCTTGATCCTAAGTTAGGGTTAGGGTTTTACAGCGGCTTGCTGTTGTGGTTTGGAACATTTTGGTTAGGGTTTATGTGAAATATTGTTCTGTCTTTGGACGATCTTCAGTAGTAGCTCGTTCGGATCTTTGGTTAATTTGTGCTGATTTACGTAAATTAGACGGAGATTAGGATCTTTTTAATTATCTTGTCTCTCCAGAAAAATAAATAAATTATTTAATTGAATTGAAGTATATAGTTGTTGGGATTTTGTGGTTTTGCCAGAGAAGTGGGCATTGCATGAGTTGTATTGTACTTTGCTGATCTGGTAACTTAGTGTTAGTAAGTCACGGGTCTATTTGGATGTACCGCAGATCAGTAGCGATTTGGATGAAGCGGCTGATGGGTGATTTTGGTATGGAAGTTTCCCGCCTTCCTCACTAGCTGATTGATATCCAAATGGACTGTCATTCTGCTGTTTGATATTGTATAGGAGTTGCTGATTTGTTTGATATAGAATCCGTTCTCTTTTTCATGTGAAATTTCAGTTGGTTCCTCTCCTTATGTGGGTATTGGTAAGAGAGGGAGTAGTCTTGTGTATTTCAGATCAAAGAGAGATGAGCTTTAGTGTAGTATTGTGGTTGTGGGTGCCTTAACTTGTATTGTCCAGCTCTGGAAGGGATGATGAAGAATCTGAAAGTAGATCCTTCTTCTGAAGCCATTGATACCAGTGTGGTATGTGGTTTTTTAGTGTTTTATAGTTTAGATTTCTCTTTAGTGATATACTTTCACTTTATATGGTGAACTAGACTTGATCTTTATCGCCTTTTGCTTTGGGCAGAACGATTCAACTGCGATTATGGGTTGTAGCATAATTTGATATCTGTGATTTCCTGATTATGCCAGGCTGCTTCAAAGGATGGAAGCCCATTTGATGCCACATCATGTATATCCTCATCGGGGGATGCGACAAGTAGTTTCAAGGAGAGCGATGTGGATCAGGAGTCTTTGATGGCTGAGCAGGGGATCTATTATCCGGCAAGCAACTACTATGGATACTGTTATCCAGGTTTGTTATGTTTGTTGGGATTGGTATCTTCAGTTGAGTAATTCAGTGTTCTCTATATGTGTATTTTGAATAGCAAAGTATCATCTTCTTCTTCCTCTTCCTTTCCTTTTTTTTTTTTTTTACTGAATCTGATAGTCATGTCGATACCAGGTTATGATGGCTCCTTTGGAGAATGGGATGATCAGGGTTACTTCTTTGGGCCTGATGGATTGGATATTCAATATCCTGTAAGTTGATCAACTTGTGTTTTGCATGGTTTTTGGTCAACTGTTGTTGTTGTTTCAAGGGCACATGTACGTGTATATCATCTGTTTGGCATGTTTTGCTTTTTCTCACTTATTGAGTCTAGTCTGCTATTTGTATTGGTCCTTAATGTTGGGTTTCGAAAGTTAAAAAAAAGTCTATTTGGTTCTACTTGTGAGATAGTGTTTTCTGGGTTTACTTCAATGGATTGGTCCAGTGATAGTAGAACTATTGAGGTGTGCCTTTTAAGTACACCAGGAGTTAGCTGGATACTTTATGATATGCAGTTGCATGTGGATTATCATTTATTTCTAGGAAATGTTGTGGCTTGTGTTTGTTAGCCGTTGCTGTAGCTACAATTCGTCTGATCTTGGAGCTGGTGTGACTTCTAGTTTTAGACAGTATTCTCAATCTCAGTTTTAGTGGTTATTTGAAGTTGCATATATTTTGTTTTTCTATGTCTATTTAAAAAGATGTGTTTTTCTTTCTTTCTTTCTTTTCAAATGGCTGTGCCTAAACGTCATTTTAAACATCAGATCCAGATGCATGTAGGCAAGTGTATGCTTACACTGGTTATACAAGTTTGTGGAAATTGGCTAGGTAAGTTGTCAAAAACATCTTCCTGTCATAGGTTGTGCTAATGATTTTATCTTTATTTTTTTTTTTCAGGCAATTCAAGCAGATAATGGATCACTCATCTGCTATATCCCAGGGTTTCAACCTGGGTACAATCCTTATGGTCCATACATACCTGGAGCTATGATTGGTGTCGATGGTCAATATTTGAGCCAGCAGTCATACTTCCCAGGTCCAATGATTCCACAGCCTCTTGCTTCTCCAGGATATTACCCTTCTTCAGTACCATATGGCTCGGAGGTAGTGCCAGCATATGGATGGGATGCATCTCCCCTATTCATGGATGGGGCCCATGTCAATGCATTTGGTGGAGCTCCAACCATTCCCGTTCCCAAGCCTAATTTCTCTGCTCCAAGTCATACCCTTGCTCAGTTAAAGCCTACACCACCCTCTAAGTTTAGTACCACGGGTGAAACGAAAGGCTCTTCACCAGCATTGAATGTGCCACCAAGCGGTGGTGTTCCTAACCAGTCTCTAAAGCCAGCAAATAAGGTACTGCAATGGTTTGCACTTGATGACCATGGAGGCATTTCAATTTTTTTTTTTTTTTTTTTTTTTGTTTACTTCAGATAGAATTGGCAACATGTGTGTTAATTTGCAGGCGTCGCAACAGGGATCTGGTTTTCAGGCAGCCACTGTTCTGGCAAAGGGTTACTTCCCCATAGCGAAGTTTCCTTCCTGCCCTAACCAGGTGAAGGGTGGCTTGCTCTATCCAAACAACCCTGCTAGTGTCAAAGCAAATGGACGAGGTTGGGCAGGCACTGAAAAACTAAAAACGAGAAGCAAAGCTAATGGAACTAGTGATTTCGATTTGCTAAATGAACAAAACCGTGGTCCTAGAACAAACAGTGCCAAAAATACTTGGGTTTCGGTGGTGGCTCCAGTTGGATCTCCAAGTGCTGAGATGAATCCCAGTAGTAACAGCTCAACCACTGTAATCCGGAGGGATCAATTCAACCATCCAGATTTTCCGACCAAATATGATCAGGCTTTGTTCTATGTAATAAAATCATACAGTGAGGATGATGTCCATAAGAGTATTAAGTACAATGTTTGGGCGAGCACTCAAAATGGAAATAAGAGACTCGACGATGCTTATCAAGCTGCCCAAGAGAGAATGGAGAAGGGCTGCAAGTGTCCTATCTTTCTTTTCTTTTCAGTATGTCTTCTTTCTTTCTATATTCCCATTGCTGGTTATGCAAACTATTTTATTTTATATATAAGTAGCCTGCCAGATTATTGATCAGTTTACACTTTACATCTGATAAGTTGCCCTGAACCCTGAAGGCATTCTATCAAATTGAATGCAGGTGCTACTTTGTTTGAAGTGTTTTCTTTTATAAGTGAAGGTGCCTAATTCAGTTTTTGAAATTCAGGGCCCCTGACTTTGGAAATTTCCTCTGTTTTTGTTTGTTGTTTTAACATGAACATGTGCATTTGACACTGACTTGTTATCTGGTTATGTCTACTGTCTAGGTGTTCATGCACATAGGTTAAGGATAACATGTATAAATTACTCTCGATTTATTGTTGCCAAGCATTTTTTAGTCAGTACCCCTCTTTTTTTTTTTTTTTTTTTTTTGGAAACACCCAAGTTTCATCTTACAATGCAGCAAAGAAACTAAAATCTGATTGTTCTCTCCAAAAAAAGCAAAAAAACTGACAGTTTTCTGGTGCTGGATATTTTCTTTTTATATAAAGTTTCTTGGATAGTGATGGTTACTTATCTTGTCCTGCATTATCTTTTGATCAGGTAAATGCGAGTGGTCAGTTCTGTGGAGTAGCTGAGATGGTTGGCAGAGTAGATTTTAACAAGAGCATGGAGTTTTGGCAGCAAGACAAGTGGAATGGATCCTTTCCTGTCAAGTGGCATATCATTAAGGATATCCCAAATCCTCAGTTTCGTCATATAATTCTCGAGAACAATGAAAACAAGCCTGTAACGAACAGCAGAGATACTCAGGAGGTATGAATTACTTCGTATGTGTAGACTTATTATGCCATCGGATGATACAATACAGGGCATGTCAAACTATATCGGATGATTATCTTGGCCGAAAAAAGTTTCAAAATGATCTGAACATGGGAAAAATGTAACTCTTTTGCTTGCATCTGTGTGTATCAAGCCATCTTTCAAATGAATACTGTGTCAGTTTGACATGCTGAAAGTTAGCCAAAATGGACCTAATCAAAAACAAATCAACATGATTTTTTGGATTAGCAACATTGTACTACAATAAAAGAAGATTACTAAATGAGAAGAAATGATGGCCTACCCCTTCTTCCTTTTTTTAAAAAAAAATTACTGAAAATGGTCCGTTCCACTTTGATTTGGCGAATCAAACTTAAATATTGTGTTTTGACCCTCAGATAGGCTGAGGTCTAGTCTAAAATGAGTTTGTCCACGGTTGAAATGAAGAAATAAGCATTTGAACTGATTTTATTTATTTATTCCTTTGAAAGGGGGTCTTTATGGCTGTATTGGTGCTGATATGGCCCCGTAATGCGTAACGGTTATGGCCATTACGGAACCATTTTTGTATACCTTAAGAAGCCTCATCTGGAAAAGGACAAATCCCTTCCACATAATAACAGGAAATGTTCCCACTCCCTAATGAAGTTTTAAGTTGGAACTTTCTTTTGTTTCACTTTAAGAAATTGGAGCTTGCATGCCATTTCGGAGCTTCTTTTGTAAAACTTTAATGTATGAGGCAGTAACTGCTACTGCTACTGATGTTTGTACACATCCAATAATGCCAGCTTCCATTATGGTGAGCCTTCTATTGTTTGAAGTTGAAACAAAAGACTGTAACTGCCCAAGTTTTGGCTATTGTTGGCAGTTGCCACTGAAGAAACCCATTCAATTTGTCACAACTGGGCATTGGGACCACACATTATGGCAGTTGACCAATACTAATTCTTCTGCTTTTCATGTAAATCTACTGAATGAGTACCTAGTAATTTCAAATGTTGTATTAATTCACATCCTACAAAAACTGTGATCCACTGTTGGAATTTGATTCTTTGTTATTACTGCTTGCAATTAGCTAAATTATGGCCTGAGTTTTCTGATACTGCTGCTGTTATTTGGATGGTTTTCTTTCCTGGTGGTATTCAGGATTCCCATGTTTGCATTTGATGTTTATGTGTTGCTGCTTGTTTAATTGATCTTTCTAATATTTTCTTCTCGTCCTTCATAGGTGAGATTTCATCAAGGGATTGAGATGCTGAACATTTTAAAGAACTATTCAGCCAAGACATCCATATTGGATGACTTTGGATTTTATGAAAGCAGGCAGAAGGCAATGCAAGACAAGAGGACGAGGCCGCTAACACCGCATTTGGAGCATTTGCAGGTAAGTTGCCTCACTAAAGGAAAAAAAAAAACAAAACAAGAAAAAAATGTCTTTGGGCTTGAGCAAGCTAATGTAATCAGTACTGTTTTAATCAGTGAAAGGTTTAACCAACTTCCTTATTTCCACTTATATTCATCATGAAGAGATTTCCTATCCTGGAAATTGTTCCTCATCCTTAATTAGTTCTGTAGAATAGTAAGTTCTCCCTCTTTCTTTGATTATTTATTATATGAGGAAGACATGGGCCTTCCTTGAATGAAAGATATTCACCGTATATATTTCCAGTGCCACTACTTCTGCATATTATATTGTGACAGAATTTCAAAATCAGACTTCTTTTAATAAATGACTTCATTAATAGTTTGACAAAATTATCGAAAAGGAAGGAGAGGAAATTCAAAGAAAATTTCCCTTTTGTTTTTGGTAGGGCATTGAGGCCAGTGTCTTTTTCTATGGCTGTGGTAATACTTGATCCCAGGCTACACAGCGTCAGGAGAGTAGTACACTACCAGGGGATACTGAGCTAGGTGTATAAAATATAATTTTATTTATTAAATTTCTTTACTGTATCATCAAAAAGAAAGTAGGGGGTCAAAATGGGGTTTTCCTTCTTTCCATGTGCTTACATTATTTATTTATTTATTTTAAAAGTTAACAGGAATTTTATTAAAACAGCGCTGAAAGGCAACAAAAAAGAATGCGGAACTGCAAAAAACCAACTCAGTCACCTATTTACATAGTCACAGAGCATACTCTCTCCCCACTATTACAGCAGCCCCATTCCCAAACAAAATCCCAAGCCCTCCCTACAACCCACTCAACACTGTTGCTGACATTATGGAAACATCCTCTGTTTCTCTCTTCCCAGACATCCCAAAGCTGTGTGGCTAACACTCTCTCTCCATGTTGTTACAGTACTTGAGTACCTCTTTTTTCTGGTTTGAATCAGAAACACATTTTATTACTCTGAGCTCGTTAATCTTAGCTGCCTCAGTTTTTCAAACTTTTGGATATCTGTCTTTACAGCAAAAACCAGTGGAAGCCGCGCAAGCAATAAAGGCAATTGATCTGAAGTCAGCAGTCACTGGTCATCAGACGATGGAATTGGCTGCTCCAAGGGACAAGGAAGAACTGCAGTCAAACAGTGAATCAAAGGAACGAGTGGAAGTTTGAAACAGGAGGAGCATTTTGCCCGAGCAGCAGCATGAAGAACTCCTGAGAAGATCCCTTGATTGATTGATGCCCATCAGCTCCATGGTATTTTGATTGGCGGGCATGTGAGGACTGCTTTTGAAATTTTCCAATCAGGGGGATTAGTGGCTATTGATGACCATTGATGGGCTCACTCCAAGCCTGTTGTACCATAGCTGCAGGCCGGTGCTGGGGTGGCGGCAGTGCGAAAAATCTGTACAACTCTTTTTTTTTTGTTTGTTTGTTTGTCTTTCGTTCTTTTTCTTTCAGTGGGTCCTGGTTTGGTAGGGTGTGTCAGCTGTTGTGGGGTGTGTGGGTGTATTGGTGTCAAAGCTCAAGAGTAAAAGCTTTTCTTTTCCTTTATTTATTTTTTTTCTTTCTTTCTTTGTTTTTTTTTTTTGAACCTTTTTTGAACCCTTTTTGTTTTTTTTTGTGTGAGTGGAGGTGGGTCTAGCTGGAGTTAGCCCAGTGCTTCTAGAATCAAAGCCAGGGCCGTCTTTTCATTGTTGTAGAATTGGAGGCCGGAAAGAAAAATGAAAAAGAAAAAGAACGAGAAAAGAAGAAAAAGATGCTACACAAGGGGTAAATGAAAGTATTTTGCTTTTTCTGTGAGTGATTTTCTGTGGGTGTTCTTTCTCCTTCAGTGAAAGCTGTGTTCACGGTGTGTGATTGAGCTGCTCGGCCTATCTACCCTACCACCTGATGGATAATCCAGATAGTTTATATGGCTCGTTGGACCGAGATATCACTCCCCCATAAATGAGGGCCCGGATCCACCGAGGTGGGTGGGACCCCTGTGGAGGCCACCGTGATATATCTCACTACATCCAGGTCGTCCATTGTATCGAAAGCTCATTTTAGGGCATGATCCAAATCTCCTGTGGAGCTCACTATACAACAGGCAACAGTGGTAATTGACCATTAAAACATCAAAAACTTCCTTGTGGGCCACAAAAGCTTAAGATCATGTGGTCTCTTCAATTAGGTCTTTGTAACCTTATCAACAGGCTGGATGGCAAATAAACATTCTGGCGGAATCTAGGGAGTTTTTAATGGTGGGGATTCAATCACCACTGTTTCCTGTGGTGTGGTCCACCTAAGATCTTGGTCAGCCTCATTTTTGGCATCATGCCCTAAAATTAGCTTTCAAAATGGTTGGACGGTGTAGATTCAAGACATACATCACTGTGAGCCCCACAGTCAGCGGTCCCACCCACCACATCGGATCCACCGATGCCCGCCCATAAAATGGTGCCTTGTATCCTCGCGATGGCTAGGATATCTTATCACCGAAAATTTTCCTGTGGGTCTATTTATATATTTATGCATGAGTGTAGTTGGGAGTCATGGATCATTATACGGTGGGAGGTGGATTAGGTTAGCTGTTTCCCTTATCATGGGGCCCACCTTGATTTATGTGTTATCATATATCGATGCCGGCTATCGAAATTTTCAGCTCATTTTCGGTCGTCCAAAAAATGAAGCAAATTCAAATTTCAAGTCGACCACTGTAGAGATACCATGATATTTGTGTTCTCACTTCATCTTGGTCTGTGTGACCTTATCAACAGGTTAGATGGCAAGTAAACGTACGGTATTTTTGGCACCATGCCCTAAAATAAGCTGGATGAACCGATGAACGGTGTGGATATACAACACATGCATCAAGGTGGGCCCTATGCTCAGGGAAACACCGACTAGTGTGTTACCCACTGACACTGAATCTGCTCCGCATGTGGTGGGGTGAAGAGCCTCGAAATCCGCTCCATCTTTTGTTTGGGTCGTTGAGAACGAGGCAGGCATTTCAAAATTTGAAATTTCAAATGTCTGTATGTGGATTAGATTTTTCGCTGGTTATGTTTTGCACATTTTGGAGGGAATTTTACGGAGAACTACATATCCCATTAATTTAAGTAATTATCATTATAGAACCTTCTGATTAATGGAAGTTGGCTGCTTTGTGAATGGGTCAGTGGCGCATATTTGCTTACTGTGTGATATTCATTTAAAATCCACCCTGACAATAAGGTGCGTCACCAAAGCTTAGGTTCCAAAAATCAGACCCACATCTGGGATTTACGTTGCATCACATGATTGGAAAGTCTGTAGGGCAACCTCCACTCACCAAAATCGCATATGGGCTTGATCCTTGGCCCTAAATTTTGGTTTGACAGTGGGGTCTTGTAAAAATCAAGGGTGAATGTCTCTTTTCTAATTGTTTCCTTTGAAGCACTTCAATTTTCGTACCTACCTCTTTTCGTCCTCTCTAAAGCCTTTAAAGCCTATATATATGTCTAATCCCACTTTAAGCCCATAGCAAAAACCAGCGGATTCAGGTAAGCGACGTACAAGGAAACGGTCAGGAGAGACGTCCACCCTTGATTTTTACATTTGACTGTGATAATTATGTGAAAACCACTCAAACCATTCGATGCCAAGCATAAAATGTATACATGTGGCCCAAACATCAGGCACATCTATGATCCCGGTGGATCACACCAGGAGAAACAGTTTGAAGGGTGAAGGTTTCCCGTTCACCTGAATCATAGACAGGGGCTGATTTTTGAGGGAGAAATTTCCGACTGAAGGACCCATTTATGGCCTGTTTCCGAGACGAAGCCCACCTCATTTTACCTTCCAAGAATAAGCCCCAGCTGTACGGACGCCTTCCCAAAGGTCGAAAATGCACCTGCTTTTTCCTTCAAGCGGATCGGCTGGTCCTCGAAGACGAGCGCTAACGCTCCTCGAACTCCTAGTTATACGAACGGTTCAAAAGATATAAAAGTTACATGGCCCCACAGTTACGTATTTATTATATCCACAACGTTCATCCATATTTCGAGATCATTTCGGAGCATTATCCAAAAAAAAGAAAATCATATCCAAAGATCAACTGGACCACACCACAAAGACAGCGGAAAAATTGATTTTCACCGTTAAAATTTTTGTAGGGCCCACCATAACATTTATTTTCCATCCAATCTATTCATAAGGTCACAAAGACCAGGATGAAGAGGAAACACTAGTTTCATAATGATCCAAAACTTCTGTGACCCCTAAAAGGGTTTCAATAGTAGACGTTCAATCCTCCTTTAAGAGTGTGGTCCACTTGATAGCTAGATCTGTCTTATTTTACGTCTCAACCCTTAGTTCGCCAAAAAGATGGACGGTTTGGATATAACATATACTTCGTAATAGGACCCACAAAATGTTGTCGGGATTACAAACGCAAAAAATAAAAAAATAATAAATAATAATAATAAATAAATAAAGTTAGAAACTTATGGCTACGGGGCTTTCTATGGCTACGGATAATAACCGTAGCCATGGACATCGCCGCTGCCGTTTCAATACATCCTTTTATATGTATCGAAGGTCTTTCAATATGCACTTCGATATAATGAAGGTCTTTCGATTAATCGAAAAAGGTCCAGAACTGTCCAGCGAGTTTTTCTCAAAAATCCTGCAATTTTTGATTAATCGAAGGTCTTTTGATTAATTGAAAAAAGGTATTTTACCTTTAGCTACGGATTATAACCATAGCCATAACTGTAGTCTGTGCCAATGTATGAAAAATATTTTTTATTTTTTATTTTTTATTTTTTTACATGGAGAACTTCATTCTACCAACAATTTTCTCTAATACAATATATATATATATATATATATATATATATATATATATTCTCTCTCTCTCTCTCTCCTCTCTCTCTTTTTTTTCTTTATTCATTTAACAATAATATCTTTTAAACCAAAATTAGTTACTTGACGTACCCTATATGATTTTGGGGTAGGAGAAGCTACTTTAGCCAACCAAACTAGTTATTTTTCAAGATTCCATCAGGTCGATGGTCGAAAATCCATTTCATTCACTTCACGGTCAATTTCAATTAGTTCGCGGTCAATTTCGCTCATTTCATTTACTTCACGGTCAATTCGCTTCACTTCACGGTCATTTCCATGCATTTCGCGGTCATTCTCGGCGATTCCGTGTTCATTCACGGTCATTTCGACGCACTTCACGGTCAATTCACTTCACTTCACGGCCATTTCCATGCACTACGTGGTCAATTCACTTCACTTCACCATCATTTCCATGCATTTCACGGTCATTTCCGGTGATTCCGTGTCCATTCACGGTCAATTCGACGCACTTCACAGCCATTTTCATGCACTTCGCGGTCAATTCCCTTCACTTCA
>JAJHSJ010000003.1:93453109-93599198 GCA_021015155.1 Magnolia officinalis
TTTCTCTCATCACATAAAACGATCTCTTCAAATGGATGGACGGTATGGATACAACACACGTACGCATCATGGTGGGGGTCCACAGAGCTTGGTGACGTCACTTCAGTAGAGATTTGGCTACTGACCTTGTCAGTATCTAATCTGCGCCCCCGCTTCATGGTCAGATGGCATCTACACGATGTGATAGTCAATGAGCGGGTAGGATCTCATGCACGTGTACTGCGTTTTAACGTGTCAGGCAAGTACACTTACCAGTGCCACGACTAGTCATGCATCACATTGGCTCCGGATGTTTAATTCCAGGAGGTGGGAGACTCCTATGTTTGTTTCACACAATTTAAAATTTAAAAATTGGTAGTGACTCATCCTCACGTTCGGCACTGATGTACAGATGGCACCGGATTAGGTGAGACTCCGGAATCACCCTAGACGGTGTGGCCATTACTGTGGGGCCTACCTTGATGCATGTATTCTGTATCCGTGCCGTCCATCATTTTTTTCAGATTATTTTAGGGCAATACAACAGAAACAACGGAGATCTAATTATCAAGTGGACAATACCATAGGAAACAACGGTGATTGAACATTATGGGTCACGAAAGTGTTGGATCGAGTCGATATTTGTTATTTTCCTTCTTGGCTTACGTGACCTTACCAAAGATTGGATGGAAAATCAGCACCAGGGAAACATTAAAGTACACCCGAAGAAGTTTTTAATGGTAGAGCATTCAATCACCACTGTTTCCTACGGTAGAGTCTAGATGATTATTGGATCTGCTTCATTTTTTGAACGGTGCCCTCAAAATACCTAGAAAAACGGATGGATTGTGTGGATACAAAACACATACACCAAGGTGGTCTCCACGTTAAGGGCCACACCGACTTGGGTGAGTCCCAGCTCTCACCTAATCGGCTCCCATGTACAGATATCCAAACCATCTAAATTGTGGGGTCCCAGTATGAATGCAGCATATGTCTATGATCATACTGATTAAGCAATCCTAACCATCCAATGAATTGCTATCAAATGAGTACTGGTCCAAATTTGAAAGGAAAAATCAAATGCTAAAAATTTATATTGTCAGTGCAGTTTCTCAGATCTGCTGCATCCAGGGCAGGGTCAGGAAATTTACAAAGTCTATATTACCATTCGACTATCCCATGATTACAGTTCAAGATTATCTGTTAGTTTTTTAAAAATTTAAGTTGTGGAGGACTAACATAGGAGTCTATTACTTTGGTGTGGGGCCGGATTAGGTGAGACCCCGGCCGGACTCACCCAAGGCGGTGCAGCCCCTACCGTGGCACCCACCTTGATATATGAATATTTAATCCACACCGTTCATACATTTTCCAGATCATTTTAGTGCATTAACAAAAACTATCAAGTAGATCTAATTATCAGGCAGACCACATCATAGGAAACAGTGGTGATTGAATGTCCTACCACTAAAAACTTCTTAGTGCCCACGTTAAGGTTTAGGTAGTGTTTATTTGCTATCCAATCTGTTGATAAAGTCATATAAGCCTGGATGAAGGGAAAAAAGCAAATTTCAGTTTGATAGAAAAATTTTTGTGGCTCATTAATGGTCAATCACCACTGTTTCCTATAATATGGTCCACCTGATAATTGAATATTCTTCATTTTTAGGATCATGCTACAAAATGATACGGAAAAACGGATGATCGGCGTTGATACATAATACATACATCAAGGTGGGCCCCAGGATAAGTGCCTCACCGTCTTGGGTGAGTCCGGGGTCTCACCTAATCCACTCCCTTTGGAGAGAAGGAGACATGGACGGTGATTCGTGAGCGTAAGATAGGGCAAGGATATTCAGAGACTGTTCAATAGAAAAGGAGTTCAGAACACTCCTTAAATGGTGTGTGTTCCAACAACCACTCTGAAAAGATGATACTGACCATTGATTTGTCGAGCAGAACCTGAGCCATTGAAATTTTTATTCTCGATGGTCTATGTTCAACTATACTTTATCGATGATCAGAATCATCCGTTTGGCAAAGGTGTATTATTAAGGCCCATTACCCAAAACATGGACGGTTCTGATCATTGGATCACTTTCCATATGGACCCCATTGGACCAACAAATGCTGGTGATGCTGGTAGGCTACAGAGACAGTCTCCATCCATTGTTCCCGATCATGGACCAGCCACATCCATAAGTCAATCCTAACCATCACTTTTGTTCATTTTGCTGCAATTAATTTCAACGGTCAACGGTCTCTGTTTTTTAGAGTCACTTACGAGCGCACTGTATCAGATGGCTAAGATGACGCGATCTCTTGTGTATTAGGAACCATTTTCCATCCAAAGTGACATGAACTAGATGGCCGTTCCAAATGATATGTCACCCTGCCACGTGTGCTGCGGAAAAAAGATAGCTCAACCATATTCCGGTTCTTCCGGTTCTAGCGTGTCATTTTCCTTGTTTATTAATCTGCGCCTACAAGCTAGGGCAACGGATAAAGTTCCCACGGTATTAGGAGGGATGGGATGGCGATATCCCGGGATATGCATGACGAGCTAAACAGACTGGGTGAACTTATCCGAGGATATAAGCAATTCCATGGATCTTAAAACAATCCACTGACATCACCATCATTACCTTAAAATTGATCCTATCCCTTGGTTGGATGGATTGGAAGGTAAAACCCCGGGTATGACTGGCATGCCAAACAGCCAGTGAACTTGTCCCGGAATACAGCAATCCCATGGCATGCTATGTTCATAATTAAGTGGTACATTAAGGGCGTTTGGCGCATGGTATTAGATGGGATTAGGTAGGATGGAATTGCATTCGTGTCCCGTAAAATGTGGTTACAAAATAAATGAACAATTTGAATACAACACATGTATTATTCTCAATAGTTTTAAATGATGGTGGGTATATCCATTCAATGTACCACCTAATTATGAACATAGCATGTAATTAAGCTTATCCCATGATACAGGGGACAATTCCTGCCATGTGTAATAATTATGTTTTTTGAATCCCATCCCACCTAATCCTTCCCAATGCCATGAGCCAAAGGCCCCCGGGGACCATAATCATTCCAGGCAGTGACCTGTGGGGCCCACTATGATATATGGATTTTATCCACGCTGTCCGTCCATTTATCCAGATCATTTATGACATGAAGCCAAAAAAATGGCATATACAATGTTCAAATGGACCAAAATAGTGGGGATTGAGCTCTCACCATTAAAAACTTCTTGGGGGTTGCAAAAGTTTTGGATCATGCTGATATTTGTGTTTTACCTTCATCCAGGTTTATATGATCTTATGAATAGGTCCGATGTCAAATAAACACAGCGGTGGCCCCCTAGGAAGGTTTCACCGGTGGGTGTATTATCACCTCTGCTTCATATGATATAGTCCACTTGAGCTTTGGATATCCCTCATTTTTGGAATAATACTATAAAATGATCTGGAAAAATGGATGGACGGTGTGGATAAAACCCATAAATCACTATGGGCCCACAAAGCCCCTACCTAGACGGATTACGGTCGAGGCGGGGCAGGACGCAAGCCGCGCTCCTTTTCAGGTAATCCATATCATGTGAGTACACTCTCGGGTTGGTTTTTCCGCGTATGCCCTAAGCCTATATCCATGCCAGATCTGAAGCGTACAATTTTGATAAATATGCTCTCATCCATGGATTTATTTCACAATCTAGGACAATCAAACAAGTCCACGGTGCTTGATTTCATTGCATATGAATTTTTAGGATAGGACGTTCAAGATGAACGGCTTGGATCCTTTACTTATGTTGAGTTGCAAACTGTCTCCGCTGGGGCATGATTTGGCTAGGGGTTTTCTTATGTTACTGATCTCATGTAACTAGATGTGGTGCTAATATTCAATTATGAAAACCACCGAATTTGTGGTCCAATCGTGGATGGAGAATATATGTCTAAAATCATACTTATCAAGTGATCATAACCATCCATTTTTAAGCGGCCATCATTTGGATGGTTAAAATGTAATTTGAAGGGAAACTGATTAGTTTTTCGGTCACGCTCCATCTATGGTTGGTCATCACTATCTTTTAACTGGGAGAGGATTAGGTGCGGCCTAGCCTTACCAAACACAGGTCAACCTTGACCATGGGCCTACCTTGATGTATGTAGTGTATATCCATGCTGTCCATCCTTTTTCCCAATTCATTTTCGGGCATGAGCCTAAAAATGAAGCAGACCCAAATTTCAGGTGGACCATACATAAGAAACAGTTTTGATTGAACTCCCACCATTCAAAACTTCCTAGGGCCCACCGTAATGTTTATTTTCCATCTAACCTATTGAAAAGGTCACACAGACCCAGATGAAGGAAAAGAAAACAAATATTATCTTGATTTAAAACTTTTGTGGCCCAGAGTAAGTTTTTAATGGTAAATCACCAATTTTGTTGTGGTGTGATCCACCTGAGACTTTGATCTACTTCGCTTTTCATGTTCTAAAATGATCTGAAAAAACGGATGGACGGCGTGGATATATAATACATAAATAAAGATGGCCCCACGGTCAGAGCCGCACCTAATCCACCCTTTATAAGCAGGGTAAATACTTGCAGACATACACTAGTGAAACGAAGTCAGCTGAGCCCACATGCGTGTTCAGTCTCTCATCTACACGCCAATACATATGCCACTGGGGCACGTGGGAGAAAGATGCAATCTGTCCGTCCATCAGATGGACCTAACTGTGTAGACGACCTAACCCAAATATCAGTCTGGTCTGCTCTTTTTTAGGTAGCCCACAATCTTAGAACAGACGGCCTTGAAAAGCTTAGCTACGTTTTAGCCATCCATTGTTTTTGTTAAGCCATGGCCATTCTTACAATTAGACTGGCCTGAATTTTAGATTAAGGCATCTTTACAGTGGGACCCACCTAATGGATGGCTTGGATCTTGTATCCTGTTGTGACGATGGCACAGATAGCTGCGGGTAGATTCGCTTCGTCCTACATACTGTGCACTTGGCAAAGCGTGCATATACCAAACATTCTGTGTATACACTCATCCTATATATATATTTTAAATGGTTATACAGTGAAGATAAATACCCCTGGCCCAACCAGACTTTTGTACGTACTTATTCCAATGTCTTGTTCCCACCCTAGAAAGTGGTGGGCCCCATTTAAGATAACCAATTGATGATGATGATATGGTTTGAAGGAGCGCATGCACCTATTATTCAATGTATGAGTTAATATTCATTCCTACTACTTATGTCACTGAAATGCCATTTTCATCTTTCAATGTCACACCGAACACATAGTAAGAGAAACTAGTACTGGTTTTTCCTTGTAAAAAAAGCGAGATTGTCTCTATCATTGCAGACGGAGTATGTTTCATTAAGCCCACTATGATCATTGGAAGATCTGAACCGTCAGCGTGTGTGGCCCACATGTGGACACTAAAAATGAAAAAAAAAGAGAAGTAACGGCCTACATTCTACGTCAGAAAATCTTCATTTTTGAAATGTATATCATCCACTGTAGTGGTCGATTATGATTAATCTTCCTGATTCTATAAGCGTCTTCCACATGCATTTCTAAGACAGTCCATCTCTGGCTTCATTCACATCTTAGATTGGTTAATTCAGGATTGGCTAATACAAAATCCAAACACCATGGAAGAGTTTAATTGAAAGGAAGGAGTATGGAGGGACCGGTGTGAGTAGGGCTGTACATTGAGCCGAGTTGAGTTGAGGTGGGCCAAGCTTGGTTTGCCTCGTCCTTGCTCTCCTCGAGCTTACAATCGGTGCTTGCTTTGTTTGCCAAACCTTTCAAGTCGATTTTACTAGTGGATCAAATCGAGATGAGCTTACATCGAGTCCAACCTACTCCCAACCCAGCACCTAACCCGCACCCGACTCAACCCAGCCACCATATCCAATTGACCCAACCTCTACCCAACCCATAGAGCCATAAAGGTACCTTGTTGTTAGTATTAGGAGAGAGAGAGAGAGAGAGAGAGAGAGAGAGAGAGAGAGAGAGAGAGAGAGAGAGAGAGCTCATGCACAAGAGAGAGGAGTACGGGCGCGGCGGGTTGGGTAAGGAAGGGAAATGGTAAGAAAGGTACGGACAGATATGATAGGGTTTAAGTTTTTACTTTTTTTAAAAATAATATATATATTCTAGTCGAACTAAGCTCGAGCTTCGAGCTTCGAGCCAAGCCAAGTTCGAGTTGAGTCCAGTTAAGATCTACTATGTTTGAACTCGACTCATTTTCAAAACGAATTGGGTCATATAAAGCTTAGTTTGTCTTGAGCTGTCGTTCAAGCCGAGTTAAGCCGAGCTAGATCGAACCAAGCCGAGCAAGCTTTTCAAGCTAGCTTGGCTCGTGTATATCCCTAGGTGTGAGTATGAGGGTGTGTTTGGATACACAAAATTTATTGGAAAAAATAAAAGTTAAGAATTAGTTTGCTGATTTATTTTTTTCACCACCATTTTATGTGGTGAATATCGGTCCATTTATAGTGTGAGTATTTCTATAAGCCCCAATTGGTTTATCTTCGACTGTTAACTTATCATGAAGAAATCCAAACCATTGGTAAGAGAAGCCTTCTGTGAAGATGTGCGCAATTTGATCTTGGTACATTATAAGATCTTTTAGGCCTTACAACAATGTAAAGATTCAATCTAGATCTTAAATCATGAAATTCTTGTAATTGATCAACTATTAATGGCAGGATTTAAAATCTCGAATTATGTTTCTATATGCCCCTTCAAGTCAAGCGGTCTATCTTTGATGGTTAACCTGTTACAAAGAAATCTAAACCAATAAAAAGAAAGGCCTTTTGTGAAGATGTTCACAATTTGATCTTTGAACGAAAAGAACCGAATATCAAAACTTTTTTGAGCTACTTTTTCTCACACAAAATGATAGTCGATCTCACATCATGTATAAACTTGCACAGTAGTAGAAGAAAAATAAATCATACATAAATGGAAAGTTCAAAATATACAAGTAGCTGTCCATAAAGCTTATACAAACCAATGCTTCAAGACTTACAAATTATAGAAATGAAACAATTGAAGAATGAAAAGAAACTAAAATATATCTAGTCTTGAGTCGATTAATCATCTAGCTTCTTGTCAGCATGCACCTTACCATCATATATTTCTTGCTCCACTGAATATGATTTGATAACATCAATGATTATCCTAATGAGGTATACCCCAAAGATTTATCAAAACATCACATTAATAGTTATGCATAGTTGTTAGGAAAAGTCCTTAATAACCAATTCACTATGACCATTATAATAATAGAACAAATTTGTATGAAAAATATTTCATAATGATCATTATAATAATAAGATAAATTTATAATAAATATTATAACATAGTTAAGCCCATAATAACCAAAACATAATGAATATTTCAATAAATTGTCCCATTATTTTAAGTAATTATTATTGTAGTATGGAAGAGAATTGGGGTGGGCTCCAACATGATGTTTATGTGAAATCCATCCTTACCAACAAGTGTGGCACCCATAGTTAAGCCCAAAGACAAAAAATCAACGTCCTTTACGTGATTTTGGTGGACCAACAATATAGGAATTAGTATGCAGGGAACACTCACCCTCAGACTATTTCCATTGTGTGGTCCACCTAAATCATGGATGGGCTTGCTTGTTAGGCCCCATGCCTAAATTTTAGGGTGACATCTCGTGAGAGGAGTTTACTTTATATAATCATTACCATGAATGTCGTTTTTACAATTGTTTCTTTTGGTGTAATTCATCTAATCACATGTCAGCTTGATGCCTTGGCCCCGGGCTTAAAGTGGGATTTACATGTTCGGGTGGATCTCACATATAAAGTAAGGTAGTCCCCACCAAAAATCATGTGTAGGCATATCCTAAAATTCCCTTAATACATCAAGGAAGATTTAGATTCGGAAACGGTTGGGAGAGGGACCTGCCCTTAATTTTTTGTGGGGTTTACAATGATGTGTATATGAAATCCACTCCCACCATTAAATGGATAATCTCACGGCGGGTCTAGAGCCAGAAAATTAGGCTGACTTGCGACTCAGCTGGGCCACACCAAAGGAATCCAGATGGAAGAAAGATGTCCACCCTTAATTTTTATAAGGCCCACCTATACGTTTATATGAAATCCACCCCAACCATTAAATGCCACACTAAAATTCAAGCTTAGGGCCGAAAAAATTAGCTTATTCATGATTCATGTGGATAATAGTTTGAAGGGTGATCATTATCCCATACACTATTTCCAATTTTATGGTCCACCTAAATTACAGATGGTACTGATTTTTTGAACCTAGGCCTCACATAAGGGGAAGCACATATTGGCCGGAGTGGATTTCTCATGATTATCACAGTAGTATCCACTCTAGCTGTGATCCCTTTGCTTACTAAGCCAAGGGAGGGTACTTCAGTGATAACTACTTAAATTAGTTATTAAAAACCATCTAAAGGAAAGGTACTGGAATGTAAATTCCATGTTTGTGGGGTAGTTTTTCGTAAAATTCCCAGTGGTCAATTAGCATGATGTCTCGATGACTTGCCGTATACACATACGCAATTGGGTCTATTCTCGGAGAGGATATTGTTAAAATACAGCTGACACGGAGGGATAAGAGTCAGAAACTCCCGAATATTAAAAGAAAACCTTTGATACTACGGCAGACAGTGATGTAGAATACACAGGCACTTAGATATTGATTAGAAATTGCATTTGGGAAATAGATAAATTGAATTTAACTGTCCAAGTAATGTTCCCCAGTTTAGATGTATTCATGAACCAAAAATTTATTCCAATTTGATTCTCTAACTATCGGATTAATAGATATTTTTTGGACAGTTAAAAATGAAAGATACATATGGTCATATTTCAATAAATAAGTGTCCATATCAAGGGTTAGGATTTTTCAACCAATTTAATTTTTTAACTATGGCTTATCAACAGCGGGTTTCACAATTTAGTTGGTTTAATTTAAGTCAAAGCATGCCACTTATACACTTACTGAAGTCCTGTATATCAAGCCTTTGAGATGGAAACTTTTCGAAGGGAACAGCTCGCGGAATATGACTTACAATAGGACAAAATAAGAAGTGTGGCCCATCGGATTATTCTCTCAAGTATTCTTTCGTACGTGTTAATATAGGCATATATGGTAGATCCGAGCCGTTTATCAATTTCCTGCCAACGTGAATATTACCTGGCTCAAAATTCATTTATTTTCCCGGTTGTCAGCGTGGATTCACAAATACGTTGATTGTAAACCGTTGGTCATTTCCCTTAACCATAAATTCTTATCAGATTTGCATGACTTATTCGACGGACGGATAAGAGCTTTATAGGCAGGGCATGTTCATTGTAGGCCCCTCTTGATGAATGGCTGGTATCTAATACACAATCCAAAATGGACAAGCGTGTCACCTTCGATACAGACTCGTGCAGATCTCCTTAGCATCAGGTAAAGGTTTGTACGTAAATTCATACCGTTGAATATACCATCCATACCATTAATAAAGTAAATTCCAGTAGGATTAACTGAAAACATAAAAATTATTCTGATTCAAATCTTCTGTGCCCCACGCGTGTTTCAACGGTGGAAATTCAATCTTTTGTAGTGTGGCCCATATGAGATTTGTATTTCCATCTATTTTGGATCCGTATGTACTAACATGATATCTCAAAATTGATGGGTATAATGGATTTCTCATAAACATCACGGTGGGCCTCACCTAACTTCACATCGCAGGAAGTTTATGCGAAAGCCTTTAGCAAGAAATCGGCATCCATTCCAAGGGAGCGCAGATTCCCTGCCAAAGCCTTTCACAGGATCTTCATGAGACGGTAAGTTAGGTGGGACCCACCGTGATTTTTATAGGAAATCCACCAAGCTCATAAGTTTTGAAAGATCATTTTAGGTGATGGCCCAAAAACTATTTAAATCCATAACTCAAGTGAGCCCTACATAAAGTAAAAGTTTGTAGGTAAATTCCTACTATTGAAACCTTTCTGGGGTCATCTGTGTTTTTTATATACCATCCATACCATTAATAAAGTAAATTCTAATAGGATTAACTGAAAACATAAAAATTATCCTCATTCAAATCTTCTGTGGCCCCACCCGTGTTTCAATGGTGGAAATTCAATCTTTTGTTGTGTGGCCCATATGAGATTTGTATTTCCATCTTTTTTGGGTCCGTATGTACTAACATGATATCTCAAAATTGATGGATATAGTGAATTTCTTGTAAACATCACGGTGGGCCTCACCTAACTTCACATCGCAGGAAGTTTCCGCGAAAGCCTTTAGCAAGAAATCGGCATCCATTCGGAAGGAGTGCAGATTCCCTGCCAAAGCCTTTCACAGGATCTTCATGAGACGGTAAGTTAGGTGGGACCCACCATGATTTTTATGGGAAATCCACAAAGCTCATAAGTTTTGAAAGATCATTTTAGGTGATGGGCCCAAAAACTATTTAAATCCATAACCCAAGTGAGCCCTACATAAGGTAAAAGTTTGTAGGGAAATTACTATTATTGGAACCTTTCTGGGGTCATCTGTGTTTTTTATATACCATCCATACCATTAATAAAGTAAATTCTAGTAGGATTAACTGAAAACATAAAAATGATCCTGATTCAAATCTTCTATGGCCCCACCCGTGTTTCAATGGTGGAAATTCAATCTTTTGTTGTGTGGCCCATATAAGATTTGTATTTCCATCTTTTTTGGATCCGTATGTACTAACATGATATTTCAAAATTGATGGACATTGTAAATTTCCCATAAACATCATGGTAGGCCTCACCTAACTTCACGTCGCAGGAAGTTTATGCAAGAGCCTTTCCCAGGAAATCCACGTCCATTCGGAAGGGACGCGGATTCCTGCAAAAGCCTTTCATAGGATCTTTGTGAGACGGTAAGTTAGGTGGACCCACCTTGATTTTTATGGGAAATCCACCAGGCCCATAAGTTTTGAAAGATCATTTTAGGTGATGGGCCAAAAACGAACTAATTCCAAAACTCAAGTGAGCCCTACATTAGGTAAAGGTTTGTAGGTAAATTCCTACCGTTGAAACCTTTCTGGGGTCCACTGTGTTTTTTATATACCATCCATACCATTAATAAAATAAATTCTAGTAGGATTAACTGAAAACATAAAAATTATCCTAATTCAAATCTTCTGTGGCCCCACGCGTGTTTCAATGGTAGAAATTCAATCCTTTGTTGTGTGGCACATATGAGATTTGTATTTCCATCAGTTTTTGGTCTATATGTACTAACATGATATTTTAAAACTGATGAACGTGGTGGATTTCTCACCTAACTTCCCATCACAAGAAGTTTATGCGAGAGCCTTTTGCAGGAAATCCACATCCATTTGGAACTACGCGAATTCTGCAAAAACCTTTTGCAGGATCTTCATGAGACGGTAAGTTAGGTGGGACCCACCATGATTTATATGGGAAATCCACCACGCCCATAAGTTTTGAAAGATCATTTTAGGTGATGGGCCAAAAAACGATCTAAATCCAAAACTCAAGTGAGCCCCTACATCAGGTAGAGGTCTGTAGGTAAATTCCTATTGTTGAAACCTTTATCGGTTCCACTGTGTTTTTTATATATCATTCGTACCATTAATAAAGTAAATTCTAGTAGGATTAACTGAAAACATAAAAATTATCCTGATTCAAATGTTCTGTGGCCCCACGCGTGTTTCAACGGTGGAAATTCAATCCTTTGTTTTGTGGCCCATATGAGATTTGTATTTCCATCTTTTCTGGGTCCGTATGTACCAACATGATATTTCAAAACTGATGGACATGGTGAATTTCCCATAAACATCAGGGTGGGCCTCACCTAACTTCAGTCGGCAGCAAGTTTCTGCCAGAGCCTTTCGCAGGAAATCCGCATCCCTTTTGGAACGATGGACTAACCAACGAGAGTAGCTTACCCTCAAACATCGCCTTCGTTCGAAAGGCACTCAAATTATTTATTTAGTTGATACTCAGGAAGCGCATGACGCTTGATACGCAGGGATACCAGAAATTGTATACGCGACATAGATTGGTTGAAACTACTGTTGCCGATTCCACTGTTGCTAATTTACAATCCCAGAATTAGATTGGTTGAGGAATCGATCCTAACCTTTGATCGGTGGACACTTGTTTGTTGAAAATAATCCACTGGATGCTTTATTTATCAACCGTCTAATAAATGTTCACCAATCGTACGGGGGAGGGATTAGGTGCAGCCCCGGCCTCACCCAACAATGTGTGGACCTGCCGTGGGGCCCACCTTGATGTATGTATTCTGTATCCATGTCGTCCACTCTTTTTTCCAGCTCATTTTAATGCATGAGTCCAAAAATGAAACGGATGAAAATCTCAAGTGGGCCTCACCTCTTGAAAAAGTGGTGATTGACCATTAAAAACTTCTCGCGAACTAGAATTTTTTTGGATTAAGTTGATTTTTCTTTTTCCCTTCATCTAGTTCTTTGTGATCCGTTTAGATGGAAAATAAACATTATGGTGGGCATTAAGGTGGTCTCTATGAAAGTTCTAATGCTGCACGTTCAACCACAACCGTTTCTTATTGTGTGGTCTAACTTAGATTTGAATGTTCTTCATTTTTTGGGCTCATGCTTTAAAATTAACCTGAAAAAACGGATGGACAGTGTGGATATACAATACATACATAAAGGTGGCCCCATGGTCAGGGCCTCGCCTAATCGGCTCCCATTGTATGCTCTGATGATTGAATATGTTTAATTTTAGTTGATGATATGTCTTAAGTTAGGCCCGTAATTGGAACAGTTTATTTGAATTACATGAATGTCATGATGCATGCAATTCTTAAGTAATTTCTAGGGCCTGCGTATTATACATCGCCCTATGCCCGAGTATCAATGTTTTATGTTTTTCTCATGTCCTAAGCTGAGGTGAGCTGGTTTGGAGTTTTCCATTTTGTTGTGAAAAATGGCCTGGAATTCATATTACAAGCCATTAAAAACAAACCCAAAAATTATGTGCGGTTGGTATGCACAGACACATTGCGCGCGCACATCCTTCGAAGTTGTGGATTGCTGATGATCTCGACACACAAGTATACCTGTGACTAGGGGTGCACATTGAACCAGTAGAACCGTGGAACCGGACCGGAACCAACCAAATGGTCCGGTTTGGTCCGATTCTAGAGTGCACCGGTTCCGGTTCCAAAAATCAAAGAACCAATTACATTGGTTCGGTTCTCTGTTTGGGGGTATGTATAACCAAACCGAACTGTGAACTGATCCGTAGAATCGAACTGTGGATCCGAACCGCGGAACCGAACCGTGGAACCGAACCTGGAACCGAACTTGGAACCGAACTAAGAACCCTTTGATTGTTTTCATATTTGACTCATGATTTATGGTTTACAATGCACCATTTGATTGTTTCCATAAATATAATTTTGCATACCTTATACAATATCTAAACCATTCATCAAATGGATCACAACACGAATAGACATGGGCTAAATTATAAAATAAAAGATGCAATTGGGCTGGATCATAAAAAGGCCAGAACCATGGAACTGATTCGGTTTTAACGGTCCGATTCTGGTTCAGTTCTAGGGTGCTAACGGTCCGGTTCTGATTCCGAATATCGTAGAACAGTTAGGAACAGTTCGGTTTCGGTTTCACCCTAGAACCGGACTAAACCGACCCGTGTGCACCCCTACCTATGACTGAGGCTGTGTGAGGTTCACAAAGATGTCCTTGACTGTAACATCCCGGATTTTCGCTGTTTTGGATTTCCAAAAATCCTTGAATTTTTTTTTTAAACTTATAATATCACTTAATGACCATTAGTACTCAATGTTAGTTTACACTGGGGTGGACCGATCTGGTTATGATTGAACCAAGTGCGAGCCGCCAAGCCAGATGACTTGTTTACACTTAACAACAGCCCGTGTGGGTCATCCAACGACCGAGGAAGGTCATAAAAATCTAAAAGTTTAGGAAATCATAGATCTCATTGGGCTTGTGGTCCATCGCGGACTGCGAACCCAGTGGACATCCAGAACTGGGATCTGGCACTAGCCGAATGCATCCCACTAATGCCAAATTGGATTCTGGCACTTGCAAATGAAACCGAGATACCAGGCGTTCCAGCCGTCGGATTTCTTCTAAATTTGCGGTGACGGTTCAATGTATTTTTCTACACCCGTCCACCAAATCTGAGACCCGATCGTGGAATGGTAACTGTTGATCGCAAATCGGACCCGTACGATCAAACCCCATATCCGATCGCTCTCAAATTTTGCATGGCCCTTTATCGGGCCATAGATCACCTATCCCGTAAGTTTCATGGCCATAGGGCCACTAGAACCGCTCCAATCACCAAAATGGGTCCTACAGGGCCACTTAAATATTGGAATCATATACTCAGATCCCATATCCGTTCATCCATATGTTCCCAAACTTTGCATGACCACTCATTGGGCCATAAGGCACTTACACCCCAAGTTTGGTGGCCAGAGGGGTGTTAGGGTCACGCCAACACCAATAGGAGTCCCATAGGTCTATTTTGGAATTTGTGGAAGCTTGGGACCAAAGGGCCCAAGTCTAGGAGAATAAACCCTAGCTTTTGTTTCATAACCCCCCTCCATTCTCCAACAACAAGCTCGCTCTCCCTCATAACTTCCTCCAACCTCCAACAACCAAATCTCTCTTCCTTATAACTTCCCCATTCTCCAACAATCAAATCTCTCTCCCTCATAACTTCCACCGTCTTCCAACAACAAGCTCTCTCATAACCCCCACCATCTCCAATGACCAGGAAGAGTAAAGAGAGGGTGAAGGTAGGTTGGTGGACCCTAAATCAAGGTGGAGCCCAAGGAAATCAATCCCACAACCTCTTACATCTTCTCCAAGAAGGATCCCTCATTCACGGCCGCTCTTTCGTCCCGTTGAGCATCTAGGTAAGATCCATCACCAAATTTTCTTGAAACCCTTGTGATGAAAGAGATTTGCATGGGAATCTAACATGTGATGGTTGCTCCTAGGATTCCGGATGTTCTACACCAAGATCCATATCTCCTAGGTCATTCCCAAGTCTTCAACAAATCCGAAGGTGCGGACTATTGTTCTTAGGTGGCCTAGCACCAATTGTAGTACTACCTTAATGATTTTGATTGCTTGGATGTTGTGATTTAATAATCTAGAGAAAGCCCTAAGAATGTCTGTTGTTGAAACCGTACGGATTTGCATGCTTAGCCTTCATGATGTTGTTCTTGCTTTTCACATGCTTATATGTATGAATGAATCCTTGCCTATGCCTTATTGTTTTCCACATATATTGTTACCTCATAGTATGTATGCTTTCATTACCCTTGTGCATATGATGGCTTGAGATGGAGGAAGTGCGTAACTTCCTCACCCACACACACACCTCATAGGCGCTTGTTTTATGATATTGTTAACCATGCTTGATATGAGAATCTGAATAATATGTTGAGAAGTATGAGAACATGATATGGTTTATACTAGATTATACATTGGTAGCCGGCATCTTATGAATCACCCTCCATACCCTTGGGTTGGTCAGGAATCATTAGGAGAGATGGTAGTCCAATTGGTGGGACTACCCTCAAGCTAAACCCGTGGGTTTGGGCCGGTCTGTTCGGGTGGCTGTAGTTCGACTACATGGGTCTCTTATGCCCGAGGTCACTCGTCTCACACTCACTTGACTCGTGCGGTCTAGCCTACTATCTGACTAACCCTGTTTGTTAACCCTTTGTACTCACTTATGTATGGAACCTGAACCACCTTGCAACCGTTGTAGTCCATCGAAAATTCACTTGAAACTGGTCCACAGCCTCATGAGCCGGGCATGGTGGAATGGGACACTGTGTCCAAGCTGTCGGCCTACGGTGCGGTACCGCGCCTCCCCGTAGTGACCGGAGCGATCCCTTCCTTTCGGCACTCCTCATGTGCTTGGAGTAGGGGATGAGGAACCCGACGGGATCACGGACTGCGAGACCTTGGACTCACGCGTTGGGGGGTCTTGGCCTCGCAACCAGCTTAGCGCAGTGATATGTAGGGTGAATCAAAATCCCCAATTTGCTGGATGAATGGACTTAACTAATAACTCGGCTAACACGATCGCATTGCATCGCATTAGTTAGGATGGCAACTCGACAGTTAAGGTCGCTCTGAGGGAGTGTTGTCATATGCGATCGTTAGATGAAGTCACTTAAGGGAGGGTTGTGGTGAGGGCATGCATCGTATCATTCCTCATGCATGCATTTAAATAAGAGTTGCTAGGTGTTGATGATTGTCTGTTTTTCATTAAGTTTATATTATAATTGATGCCTGTGAAAATTTGAGACCAATAGCACCCACTGAGTTGATCACTCACTCCCACTCTGGGACGGTGTTTTAAAACACTAACTAGACTCTCTCATAGATGCAGGGGATGCGGAGCAGGTGGAGCATGACGATGCTACTCTCGACGAGGAGGAGGAGCTTTCATACTTTCAGCTGATGGGCGGCTCTCTATCGGCTTGATCGGGCTGGATTTGGATTTGCTGATCCGCGGGATCAGCTTTATTCTTTTGGACATAGTATTCTTTTGTTGTTTGGTTAGGTAACGCCTTGGGCGACCCTTTATTATTTTGGACCTGTATATATATGAGATATCCTTCATTTTAATAGACTGGTGCGATTGTACTTCATGCTCCAGGTAGTTTCAAATTGCGCAATTAATTTGACTAATCATAAAACCATAAAATGTATGATAAGTGATACTCGGAAAGTCGGGAGTCGAGTCTATACACGACCCCCGATTTTCAGGGCGTTACATTAGCAAATCCACTTTGTTTATCTGTTTTGAAAAACGACAATTGACCGGGAATCTAAAAATCAAGTACATTCAAAATTCAGGTGGGCTACATCAAAGAAACAGTGGTAACGGGAACATCCGCAGTTGAAACCTTCGTGGAGCTGGCCGTGATGCTTGTATGCCATAAAAACTGCTCATAGGGTTATTACCTCTCATATAAGCTTTAGGCACAACTATCATCCTGGTACAAAACTTCTGTAACCCGAGGCGTTCAATCCTCGCTGTTTCGTGTGGTGTGGTCCACATGAGTTTTGGATTTGCCTGATTTTTAGACTCCTGTCCTACTGTAGTCTTTTAAAAAAAGATGTACAGAGTGGATTTGGTAAAGACATCTCTGTGGGTCCCACACAGCCCGGACACAGGAATATCTCAGTGTTACATGCAATCCGCTTCGCAATGTTCGCATATCCTTTTCCTACGGAGATTCACGAGTAAGAATCTTGAAGCGGATTCGGTCCTGCCCCTGTCTGGACCTGTGGGGCCCACCGTGATGTATGGGTTTTATCCCCGCCTTCCGTCCAACTTATTTTTATATCATGGTAGGAAATGAGCCAAAAAAAATAGGCATACCGACCCTCAAGTACACCAGACATTTGGAATTGAACAGGTTGGATGGGAAATAAAATTCACGATGGGCCCTAGAAAGGTTTCAACGGTAGGCGTCATTTATCACCTCTGCTTCCTGTGGTGTGGTGCAATTGAGTCTTGGATCTGCCTCATTTTTTGGGTTCAAACCATAAATGATCTTGGAAAATGGATGAACGGCATGGATAAAATCCATACATCATGGTGCTGTCGTCCACACAGGGGCAGTGGCAATTCGCTTCCTTATAGGTATCTGCCAACTGTCTTTGAACGGTTGGTGATAACGTGCACGCCAATCCTCCGTGCTACATTGGCGCACTGAAGCTGCTTAAGAAATGGCAAGAGGGCTGTCAACGGGCCGGGCCTGAGTAATTTCGGCCCGGTTTTGAACTGTTTCGGGCTGGCCCTATTCAAAAATCTGATTTTTAAGGCCAGAGCCCGGCCCATCGACACCCCTAGCAAGAGGTACTACTGTACCGTACTGTACTCTAGAAGAGTATGGCCAACCAGATACATACGCACATGACTACAGGCATTGCATATTTCTGTCTTAATCGAAGCCGTCTAAATCATGGATGCGATTGCCTATATATGGTGTATATCACCGAAATTATTTTTGACTCGAGAATCCTAACCGTTTGATCGATGGACATTTTCTTGCTGAATTTCAACCTTTGATTATTTTCCTTTTTAACCATTCTTTTATAGTTAATGAAAAATGGCGAAGGTGGTCTTGATGCAAATGTTAGGCCCCTCTACATTCCGGCCCAAAAGACTCCCGCAGAGTATGGTGTAATTCCTGAGACAGGAAACTCTCTCTTTATCAGGACCTTTCATTTGGTGGCCATCATCGTGGCTTAGACCATGCCCCAAATGATTCCAACATATGTGAGCCCCACTATAGGTTGCGTGCAGGTCATCTAATCACGAACGTCAATCAACAACTGAACAAAATTATAATAATTATTAGGGGCAATAGATGATCGCAATGCACTCAATATTATTTCTATAATAATCGACAGAATCACATGCAACCGGTTGTACGCTCCAACCCGCCTTTTTTTTTAGAAAAAAAAATAATAAAAAAAATCTTGGGAAATATTTTATACTCTGGCAGCGGGTGATGCATGATAGGCACGCACTAAAAAGTTACGTATAAATTGCATACGTGGCATGCTAGCAATTCAAATTGAACTATATGGCTCTCAGTTCAAATCTAAAGAATTTTTTTTAGAGGAGAAAAATATGGAACATTTTAAAGAAATAGGCTGCAACTAACAACCAGATGTAAGTGATCAATCCTCCACATATATTCAAATTCAATCAACGGATCACCTACATGCTAGTTGCATACAACCAATCCCCTACATGCCACTTCCATACGACAGTAGGCTCACCGGCACAAAGATCAGGGCGGTCTAATCATTGGACCGTTGGGATCTATGATAAGGACGGTCTAATCATTGGACCGTTGGGATCTATGGACAACCGACGGTCTGGCTCAACAAATGAGCGTGGTCTACGTTATCAGTGGATCAACTTCATTTTTGAGATGAGTGAATTTCAAGGCGGGGCCTACTGTTTGCATGACATGCATGCCTTGCACAAGTGGCATGTGAGTGGAATACATACATCTTATCTACGACATCCAACCCCGTTGAAGTATAGCCCGACCGTAGAGAACACCACGTGTAAATTCGGGTTATTTCTTTAGGTGGTCCTCGCGAGTACACTGAATTCGTCAGCAGGTCTATTTAAACCGCGTGTTGTTTTTTGCCCTGGAGATATTTACGATGGGGCCCACCGTTGCATGGCTGGAATATCCTGTGCACATGATATATTCGCATGTGAAACAAATGGCATACGAGGCTAATCTACAACCAGTGTACTTCTTCATGGCTCTATTTATTTGAGGTTTTCGGGAACTGGTCCCTTGGGCTAAAAGGCCCTGGTCTATGTCAATCTGATTTTTGTTTAAGAGGATCTTAATGGTGGGGCCGAGCTACCAGTGGAATGGAGTGGATTTCATAGACAAGTTGTATGTTTGCGGGAAAAAAGATATGACCATCGATCTGATGGGCCTGTCTAAAAATTCATTGGCTAAAGGGGCTGTCTCAGCTTCATCATTAGCCAATGTTACTTTAATATATTGAGAAAGTGTTTTGTGCAAGAAACTATCAAAACCAATCATAGCTACATGTGATATGTTTACGTGAGATTCAATGGTCATTTTCAGATCCACTGTAGAAGGAGGTGTAGCCCTACCGTTGTGCTGATCGTGTAATCCTAGCCATTCAATGGCTATTTTTTTAGGGTTATAATTGAGTGAGTCGGGTAACATCATGTACCAGATCAGGTGGTTGGATTGGTTTGGTGAAGGACCGGCAACTAAAGCAGTCCAGGTCACCATCAAAACCAGTCATTTCAGCTTCTAATTTTAGATGTTTCTAGTATATTGAATGCATCAAATTCCAGGCGAAAACAGTTGAATCCGTCCACAAAACCGCTTATAGGTCTAGGTTGGGTTGGAAAATGATCCAGATTTAAAGACAAAGTTCCATATTACATTGCAATATGTTGGTATGTATTACAGTGATACTCAGGAAAGCCAGCCTGGCTTTCGAAAATAGGACAGTTGCACTTATGGTGTGCTTTTGCCACATTAGCTAGTGTGGGTCGTTTGCGTGCATGGTTTTAAGAGTGGTGACTTGAGCGGTCCTGAGTTGAGTTAGCCATATTGGCCTGGGTACTTATCCACTCAACGCTAACTCGTTCTGCGAAACTGTATTGGACTCGACTGAGTCTGAATTGAATTGGATGAGTGGCATCCGACTCAGACAATCTCTTGCCTTTTATGAGTTGTATGTGGACAGTCTGTTTGACGAGGAAAATTTTAGGCCACGGATCATCAGATTAACGGTGTGGATCACCAAAGCATGGCGCAGGTTGTACAGTACGTAATCAATGTAGATAATTTAGGTAAAAATGAATTTGAGATAATATCAAAGGCTGGGATTATTCATACAAAAAAAAAAAAAAAGTAGAAGAAGAAGAAGAAGAAAAGAGGCTAGAAGGCTAATTTAAATAATTCCAAAGAGGGTGTCTCATCCTTTCAAGTGTCCTTTTCAATTTTTATTGCGGTTTCAATCACGATTGAGATGGCATGAGCTAACGTGGAGACATATCTCTCTCTCTCTCTCTCCGACCACTAAATGGCATGGATCATGTGAAGAGGTTTGCTACAATACATGGTGATGTATTGCGAATGTATTCATTGCACTTGGTGTAATCTTACAACGATCCAAACCATTTATATGATGGGCCTCATCATAGGACGCAAGTACCTCTGAATGGTCCACATAAAAAAGTTTAAGAAGAGATGATCCATAATCAAAGGAAGGTTTAATTGAAATACTCCAATCTTAGATGTATATCCTATCCGTGGTGGCCTATGCTATAAACGGTTGGATTATGACAAATGATGCTAGATACAACAGCTACGGTACAGAGCAAAAACCAAAGGGTGCAGATGCCGACGTATTGTAGCAAACCCAAAATTGAAACCACCAATCATCTCTATTAATCGACATTATTTGACTAGAGTATATATGGATCCTCAACGAACGTTTGTAAAAAAAGCTATTTTAGTCACATGTGGAAAGGTTATACACGTGTAAATGTTATTCAAATCTCTTTATGGGATTCCGTGTGTTTTGTGTATGTAATTTTATCCGTCCATCAAGTGAGTCCGACCATGATGAAGGATTCTTTAAAATCACATCTATACCATCATTAGGTGAGCCATATCATAAAAAACATTGGACTTTAAAAATGTTTATATTCATATGGTAATACCACCGATATGATAGTTAGATGGAAGCCAACTGCGTACTGAGTAACTCAGTTTAGTAAGCATACTAATTAAACTTTGTGGGCCCATTATGATTTTTGTATTTTATCTACTCCGTCCATCATTTTATCAGATAATTTTAGGGCTTCAGCCCAAAAATAAAGCATATCAAAAGCTCAAATGTTCCACACCATAAGAAATAATATGAATTGTATGTTTACTGTTGAAAAATTCTTAGGGGCCACAGAAGTTATGGATCAACACCATATTTATTTATTTTTCCCTTCATCCATGTCTATATGAACTTATGAACAGGTTGGATGACAAATAAAAATCACTATGGGCCCTAAGAAGGTTTCAACAGTTGAAGTTATTATTATCATAGTCTCCTGTGGTATGGTCCACTTAAGCTTTGAATATGCTTCAATTTTGGACTCAACCCATAAAATGAGTTGAAAAAGTGGATGGACGGTGCGGATAAAAGGCCACTGAGAACTCAGCACTATGCAATCCGATTTCGATCATATTCTTTATGTGGCGGGTCCCAGTTTCTTGGCGGGACGGGACCTAAGTTGGAATTGTATATAAATCGGAGTGGCCCCACAAGCAAAGATGTAAGAGAAGCTTTCTGAAAAAACATTGCTGAGGACGCAACCTCAAATGACTAATGACCTAAGCATGTGATGAGAGTGAATATATTCTTGTTTTAGGTGGATTATGTAAACCAGAAACCAATAGAAAAACCTGACAACCTCATAGGATGATACACATGCAATTGAATTTACTCAGAAATTGCGTATATGACAAAAAATAAAATAAAATAAAAATCCTGCAATTTGGTTGGTTTAATTTCAGGCAGTGTATGCCATGTCTATAATTTTGGAGTGCCTGTGTATCAAGCTTCAGATCTCCCGGAGTATTAAATGACTCCTGTAAAACCAAAACAGCTTGGAATCTTTGAATTTTTCATTAGACGCCCCACCTTTTTAATGGAGAAAAACCTTCATACTTTTATCACAGTGACGTACGATACACGAGCGCTTGTAAATTACATAGAAATTGTACAGTGGAATACAATGAATTATTAAACTGTCCAGATTAGATGTATCTTGATGTAAAAGTCATGGATATTTGATTAACTCACTATCCTAGTGGTGGATATTCATTGGAAGGTTAAAGCTAAAAATATCCAACGGTCCTATTTCAGAAAACAAGATTCCAGAAATCAACGGTCATGTTTGACAAATTTAATTTTGAGTTTTTGAATTTAGCAACACTGAATGCCACAATCTAATCACTTTATTTGAGTTAACGTATGCATCATTTACGATTTCTGAGTGCCTGCATATCAAACGGGTGCATAGCCAGAGTATCAAGAAACTCCCATTTCAATATGGGATAATTGGAAAGGCCACCCCTCTAGATTCTGACAATCGTAAACACCTCCCTTTTCAAAATTATGTTGATCGTAACATTAGGTGGGCCACCATGTAATTTGGAATGTTTTTGGTTGATTGTGGCCAACCCGATGGCTGTACTAGCATGATATTTTTGGGATTCTAATATTTACCAGAAAGAAATCCTTTGTCATTTCGCGTGGATTCCTCTGATTCTATGAGAAGGAGAAATATGATCAATGTGAGCAATGTTTGGCCAATTTTACTTTATAAGTAATTGAAGGGCTAACTCTAAAATAAAAGGAAATTTATGTGTATTGTCATTTAAATGTGGATATTTTGAACATTATATTTTTTTAGTGAGAGTGGTCCCTCTTTTTTTTAAAACTTTTTGGTAGCCTGCATGCATTAAGATGGGCTATAAAGCACATGGCATGTCTTTGCATTCCATCCATCAGTTGCATCTCATGTTATGATGTGAGGTCAGAACTTGTTGAGAATGCAACAAGTTCAAACATAACTTGTTCGTTGAACAAGTAATCTTACATAATATGATAGGGAAAGAAAAATTCAATTAATCATAGAGAATACAAGAATTTAAACAACTTACAAATGAAAATTTTTAAATTTTCTCTTAAAATTTTAGAAAACAAGTTAGGCTCCTGAAAATTGATTTGTAATCTAACAAGTGTAAAAGTAAAGATCGATAAATAAGAGAAAACCCTAACTTTATTTAGATCTCTTCCAAATTTCATTTGAAATTGCTTCCACATTAGGACTTAAGCATATTTATACTTTAGTGGGTCGGATCATTTAAAGACAGTGAAAAATGGACACCCAACCTTTAAAAGTAATCTAGTGGTTCTCTCCTCCTATCTGTGTAATAGTTCACACCTAGCCACTCTATTCCCTTTCATAGGGCTGGGCATTGGTTCGAGTCGGATCAAATTGGGTCCAACTCGGACTGATCCGAAATGCTATTGGCCTGACCCGAACCCGATCCGATCCAGTACCGAGTCCGGGTCGCCTGACTCGGACCGACCCGAAAACTCAAAGGGCTGATCTGATCTGAGTTCGACTTGGTCAGGAAAACCGAGTCAGATCGGATTGGACACGATTCAGATCGACAGGGGCTTGGATTCCTCGTTCTCTTCTCGAGGGAGGAATCGACCCTTCAATTACTAAAGCCCGACAAGAGTCCTAAGGAGGCTAGGATTCTTGCCAAGACGGAGTGTGGAATTCTGCTGTCGATGTTCTTGCTGCAGCTGATGGTGCTGGTGGCGACTTGCGTGGTGCAGAGCTGTTAGGTGAGGGAGTATGAGGGGCTGGAGGCGAAGAGAGAGGAGACGGAGAGGCGGCGTGGGAGGAGGATGACACGTGTGCAGGAGGAGTCGATGGCTAATGCGGCGAATATAGCTGAGGTTCGGGAGAAGGAGATGGATGAGAAGATGAAGAGTAGGTATGGGCAGTGGGTGAAGACGGATTTTGAAGGATGAAAATCGGGTGGGGTTGTTTGGACGGTCACGATGGGATGGCCATTAGAGGTTGTGTTTAAGGGCAAGATTGGATTTGTGAGTTTTTATCTAAGAGCAGTATGTATGATAGAATACCATATATATGTTACTAGCAAAAAATAAAAATAAAAAATAATAATAATAAATATTTAAAAAGTTTTAAAAAATACTAAAAAATATTTTTAAAAAATATATATTAGTAAATATATCCAGATCGGATTGGATCGGTCCGAATCGGATCCAGTCGGATCGGATTCCGGATCAGATCGGATCGGGTCAGGTCCAACCCGAACCGAAAAGAAAATCGGATTTTGGATGGGACTCCCCGATCCGCACCGATCCAACCCATCGAATCAGTTTGAATCGAGCCGAATCGGGTCAGATCCACCGGATCAGACCCAATTTGTCCACCTCTACCCTTTCATCTCTCTCCCCGTTTCTTTCCCTTCCTCTCCACGTGCGGTCGCACGTGCCATACCAATTGTTGCAGTCACTCATGTTAGATCAGACCCGTTCATTAGGTTGGGGCCACCTACAACATACCATTGCTCAAATATTATTCCACTCAATATACGAACCATACATGTACGAGAAAACCAGACATCAGGAAAAATCAATGGCATAGATGCAATGTACTTGTATCACCCACTTGATAAGTTGTTTGATTTCTTATAGAAAGGGCATGATCACAATGGATTATTGCTGATGAATGGCGTTGATCCCATAATAGTGGGCCACTTGCCACGTGGATCCAATCTCCTCTTCGGTCTGTCCCTCGCGTGAATCGCCTCAGAATTTTCGATCCGAAAATAAATCTTTGAGGGCGCTGTTTCATGGACGTTTCGTTGTAGATCCGAAGACAGGACGTGGGAGTTATTTGATACTCTGGGTGCGGATGCGGGTTGATACAATTGCACTTGGAAATGGAAGCGGATTGCGTCCTACCCCCAGTAATCTGTCTGGGAGGAGCTCTGTGGGAGCCACCGTGATGCAAACGTCTTATCCACGCCGTCCATTCCTATTTACAGATCATTATAGGATATGAAATAAAAAAGAGGCAGAACCAAGGTTTAAGTGGGCCGCAAAGTGGGGATTGAAGAACCACCATTAAAAATTCTTGGGAGCTGCAGAAGCTTTAGATCAAACTGATATTTGTGTTCTCACTTCATCCAGGTCTACATGACCTTATGAATATGTTGGATGGTAAAAAAAACCTTGGTGGGTGTCATTATCGCCACTGCTTCCTTTGGTGTGGTCCACGGAGATCTGTACTTGCTTCATTTTTTGGATCATGCCATAAAATGATCCGTTAATAGGTATGGACGACATGGATAAGACGCTTACATCACGGTGGCCCCCACAGAGCTCTGCCCAGACGGATTATCGTCCGAGCGGGGGTAGGACGCAATCCGCTTCCCTTAGAAATAGTGCATGGAACGTAGAGCTGGGCAAAACGGATCCGATCTGGTGGATCCAACCTAATTAGACCCGATCCTAACTGAATCGACAGCCTGGATCGGTGCGAATCAAGTTAGATATTGCAGATTCGAATGATTTTCGGATCGAGATCGGATCGCGGTCAATCTGGACCGATCTAATCCGAAACTTGATCCGAATGGATCCGATCCGATCAGATCCGAGCCGATCCAGAGCCTTAGGAGGATTTTAATGGAGAATATCCAATCATTATTGTTTTCCCGTGGTGTGGTCCACCTGAGATTCTTATCCCTCTAATATTTTGTATCAAGCCTTAAAATGATCTATAAAAATAAATGAACAACATCGATGAAATACATACATCATGGTGGGGCCCACAGATCACCGAACACAGGGAGTAGCCAATCCGCCAAGCGTCAATACCACACACCAGCTAGCAGCAACTGCTGTAGCCCAGGAAATAGGATTGCGTACTGAGTTACTCAGTATGCTTTTATCGCACTGAGTAAACTCAGTTGGGCCTACCATGAATGTGTGTGGGTTATCCACGCCGTCCATCCATTTTTCGAGATCATTTTAGTGGTTGAGTCTAAAATAGAAGTATTCTCAAAAATCAAGTGGACCACACTATAAGAAACAATGCGAATAATGACTTCCACCGTTGAAACCTTGCTAGGGCCCAAAGTGATTTTTATTTGTTATCTAACTTGTTCATAAGATTACGCAGACATGGATGAAGGTAAAAAACAAATATCAGCTTGATCCAAAACTTCTATGGGCCCTAAGAAATTTTCAACGGTAGAATTTCAATTCATACTATTTCCCATGGTGAGGTCCACTTGAGATTTGGATATATCTCATTTTTGGGATGAAACCATAAAATTATCTGTTAAAATGGATGGACAGAGTAGATAAAATATGCAAATCACGGTGGACCTCACAGAGTTTACTCAGTACGCTTAGCGTACTGAGTTACTCAGTAAGTAATCCACTTCCGTAGCCTAGGCTAGTTGGCTAGGTATGTGGTGTGTGAAGACGAGACTGGCGCTCCTCGAGCTCCGAGTCGTACGAACTGTTCAAAGGAGATCAAAGTTATATAGGCCCCACGGTGATGTATTTATTATATCTACACCTTTCATATATTTTTAGAGATCATTGTAGTGCATTATCTAAAAAATGAATAATATTTAAAGATCATCTGGACCACACCACAAATAGCAGCAAAGAATGATTTTCACCGTTAAACATTTCGTGTGGTCCACTTGATAGTTAGATCTGTCTTATTTTTCGTCTAAAGCCTTATGACGAGCTCGCTAAATGGGTGGACGGTTTGGATATAACACATACCCCATTATCAGACCCACAGAACTTGCTAACGTCGTTACAACAAGTCACTTGCGTGAAAAGCACACACTGCACTTTCGGGCAGTGCACGTCAACACATGTCTGGTAAAAGCATGGATACGGTAACGGGGAGTTCTTTCAGAGCCATGTGAGGCCCACCTTGATATATTTGTTTCATCTAAGCCGTTCATCCATTTTGACATATCATTTTTGGCATTGAGTATAAAAAAGTGGTATTTTAAAGGTTGAAATGGACTACACCACATAAAACAATTGGATTAAATTCATACGATCTGAATCCTATTGAACCCGATCCGACTCGGTTTTCCTGACCGAGTCAGACTCGGTTCAGGTCAGGCCAACCATGTTTCGGATCTGTCCGAGTTAGGTGGCCCAAGAGTATTTTATCGAGTTTGGGTCAAGCCATTGAGACTTCAAATTGGATTGAGTTGGACCCAATCCGATCCGATCCGGACCGATGTCCAGCTCTAATGGAGCATATATTAACCCAAATTGAACAATCCTAACCTCTGATTCCAGCGCTTTTTCTGAACTAAGACCTTCGGATATTTTGCATCTATGACCGTCCAAATAAGATTATTGTTTCCGTTCATGATAAACCTAAACAGATACTCGGGCTTAATTTGAATTATTTGCACGCCACGCAAGAAATTTCTCAAGCCCGCGTATCATCCATCACACGCTTCAGAATATCAGAGTATTTCTCATCCTTTATTAGCTACTATCCTCTTCTGTTCTACCCCCATCGTCTGAGGAAACGGATAGGCTACTCCCCCTGACACCAGCCAATGGCTGGTGGTCGGTGCTCTGTGGGGCCCAACATGGTGTATCTGTTTCATCCATGCCGTCCATCTATTCTTACAGATTATTTTACAGTATAAGACGAAAAACGATATATATCTCAGTCTCAATTGGACCACATCACAGAAAACAGTGTTGAATGAGCGTCTACCATTAAAAACATTTGGGGGGGCCATAATAGTTATGGATCATGCTGATTTTTGTTTTTTCCCTTCATCTGGGTCTGTATGACCTAATCAACAGATTGGATGTCAAATAAACAGTACAGTGGGCCTTAAGAGTATTTTAATGGTAGATATCCAATCACTATTGTTTTCATATGGTGTGGTCCACCTAAGATTTATATACCTCTCATTTTTGGTATCAAGCTCTAAAATGACCTTTAAAAATGGATGAACGGAATGGATGAAACACATACATCATGGTGGGCTCCACAGAGTACCGAGCATCAGCCCCGAGGCTAGTGTCAGGGGGAGTAGCCAATCCGCTTCCATCGTCTGGCGAGTGACAAGTTGCAACGTATGGCTAGTATTTTGACACGTTGCATCACCAGAGTCTGCCTCGAGTCGAGCTGCACGTCAGGCCGTTGCCAAGCATATTCGCGCGATCGTACTTCTAGTGTTGTCGCCCTCACTCGCATGCGCATAGAGATTTAAGCCGCTCATCCAGTAGGAAGAGCATGGACTGGATAGGCCAACATCCAAATCGGTCTGCTCAGCAGGTGGGAAATGGACGGCTATAAAAGGTGAATCAACAGTCTACATTTATGTGCCAACCAGCTGATTATGATCAGCTTACTCGACCTTTAAATGTCCACAAATGATTAAAGTAGGATCATTGAATTATTTTAATTTTTCTATTCATGATGTTTCTAAAATTTTAAATTTGAATGATTTTAAGAGTAGTACTGATGGATTCTAAGAAAAGAGAAAATAAACTTATTTAATTTAGTATTTGCAATGAGGTAAGAAGTGGGTTGATGTAATTCCAAGGCTACGTAGGATCTCGGAACGGTGGTTTTTATTTATTTATTTATTTATTTATTTACATGCAAACACACAACGCACTGACGCGAGTGGAATTTCACCACATACGGGTACTTGAACCCTTGACCGGGTGTTGAAACTCCCGAGAGTCTGCCACCCGAGCAAGAGTGAGGATCTTGGAACGGCTTAAATGGACATGAATGGTAGTAATAAAAAAGGCTTAAAATTTAATCTAATTGAAATTTTCTATGTTGATAGAAGACAAGAACCAAACATGATTCATGTAACAAACTCCAATTAATTAGGATAAGGGCTCAAATAATAATGCTGATGGTATATCTAATTTAATTAGGACCCTAGTGGATAATTTAGTTTGAATTACTTATATGTCATGTCTATAATTATTTAGTTTGAATTACTTATATATCATGCATGTAATTGTTTACACTTGACTTGTCACAACCAAATCTAACGAGTAGGATGCCACTCATGTGTCAACACACTTATATAAAAGTTAGAAAAGATACTTATTAGGCATAAAAGAGAGATTATGAGAATCCCAAATACACCTCTACAATAAATACATTTTGAGTCAAGAATACCATAACACCTACGGACATGCACACAATAAAAAATCTAGAGGCAATCATTCTTTCAGTGGCATGCAACAAGAATACACAAGTTGCACATAAACAAAACACCCAAGAGCACGTGTAACTCAACGCAATATTAAGGCGGTGACATCTAATAACATATGGTAGCATTTAATTAGCCACACGTAGCTGACCTCTAAGCAGTGCACCAAAGAGAGAAATCGTCTGTAAACAAAAACATAGGTTGCACATACGCAAAATGTCTAAGAGCATGCGTAACTCAATGCATTACTAAGACGGTGACATCTAATAACATATGGTAGAGTTTAATTGGCCACATGTAGTTGTAAACCTTTAAGCAGTGCACCAAAGAGAGAGTTGTTTGGAAACAAAAACACAACCATACACGACAACGAAATGGTTGACTGACCCCTTCTCAAAATAAAAGCGTATCAAGCTTAAGATTGTTAACTAATCAGACCATTAACCCCAAAAGTCAAAAAACCATGCATAAAGCCATTGCCTAACTCAGGCCTATAAAAACAACATAGAATGAAGAGCTTTGAACCCTCACCAATCTAAACACAACAAGCTTCTTTTCAACTCAACGTCGCCCATCCAATCTTTCGTCCCACGAAGATGCCTATCTTATCTTACCTTAGCCTAATTTAGCATCCTCACATCTGTTCAACGCGATGTTGTAATATGTCCGGATCGATTAGGGTAGCTTTAGTTTAATCTCTCAGCTTCTTTCTAGCGCATTGCTGCAGCAGGAATGATTTATTTTAGTTTCATTTACAACTTTATTGTTGGAATCCCAAAATCCCTCAGTCCTCACTTATTGATTCTTTTGATTGTACCTTGCTGGCCAAACCACGACTGTTGCATAATCATCTAAGGTTTGACAACCATCTCAAGACCAACTGAGCCAGAAAATCGTTAATTATTTATGGCCGTCTCACCCATTCGAATTGCTATTGATAATTTTCTACCTTATTTATTTATTTATTTGTTGATTAAACTATATGTATATTCAGATTAATAAAATCAGTACTTAACCTTATATTTATTATTTTCTTTCTAAATATTTATTTTGTAAACTAATGTTATAAAGCTATTGTCATTGTGATAAAAATTCTCATTTTCAAGGCAAACAAAACTCATCCAAAGAACTAACCATTCTCTTTAAATTATTGATTTTAAGCCAATTGATGACTAAATAGTTAAGTCAATTTTCATCAATCTAAGGGCGTGTTTGGCGGGACCGATCCCATGGGATGGAATGGTTTTTAAGGTAATGATGGTGGTGTCAATGTTTGTCTGTTGATTCCATGGGTTTGGGATAGCCCATGGGATATCCAACAGGGTGTTTGGATGGTCACAAATGGATGGGTTTGCATCTCCACTGCTTCTCACGGTGTGCCCCACTCACTGGTTTATAGCTGCCTCAAAACAACTTCATACCTGAATGTAGGCAGGTGAAAATGATGGAAGGAGTAGATATGTCATTGATATCTTGTTGGGCCCTACATAAGGCTGAAAACCTATATCTCGGGATTGACGGAATCCGGACACTGTTTAGGAGGGTGCCGTGGAATGGTTTTTATCCTGTTGTCCCAAACAGAAAAGGAGATATGATGTTAACAGTATAACCCTCGTAAAACGTCTTTATCCCATATCCAGCATCCGGCCAAACATGCCCTAATCTAAATCCAACTATTTTGGTGTCTGGAGTCATATAAAACTCTGGCATGCCCAACGCATATATACTTCCACCACACAATTAAAATAAGACGACGTGGCTATGTGTCAGAATTGAATCCTTACATTAATGTATTCTATGTGTCACCTAATACACTTGGAAAATACGGTGAAAACAATCCAAAACTGTTGTACAAAGGACCTCATCTTAAATGAACCGTTCCCTAAAAATCTCCAATACAATTGAGAATCTGGTAGCCATTCAATATTGGTCCCCATTCGGCAGACATCCAGAGAATCTCTATCCCCTTCCCATCTAAGTTTCATTTGAATTTAAATCATGGATTTTAGAAATATAGCTGTGACTTTTCAACCATTGAGAAGTCTCTGTCATGTGACAATCCGACGACCCAAGCCCCTCACTGATTGTGGATGAATTACAATCACAAAACTACCATGAGAAGATGATATTAACCACATGATCGTACCTTTTGGAATTGGGACCACTCACTAATTTGCTTTTAACCATCCAATTTGGATGGTCTGGATGGAGTACTACACGAGTGCCACATGTCAGAAGGACGAGTCACCACCATTTTCAAAACTGTAGAAAAACATCATACGAATATACCCCTTAAATCAAGGGTACTCTTTCCAGGAGATAGAAATCAGTTAATAGCAAAATAAATAAAATAAAATAAAATAAAATAAATAATAATAATAATAATAATCAATGGTTGGCAACAGGCAAGGGCCCACATGTACGGTCCTCAAGGACACAACCTATCCATCATTTAATTCCTCGATTGGCATATCATTACTCCAAGAGACAAATCACGTGTGGGCTACTATGGAAAAGTTAGCTGAGGGAAAAACATCTGCGTTCGATCAATTTACATGCTTTCAATGGATAAAGACCGTCCAATCAATGGGCCACCTCCCGACAATGGGGCATGTATGCTTATCATGCAATGTCTGAAAAACTCTGGACGTCGCAATCATCTTAGCTCTTTGGATTGATAGAATACTCTAATTTTCCTTTCTTTGCCTAAAAACATAATTGCGGAATGTTGATTTTCATGCAACACGAAAAAGGAAGCACCTTAAATGTTGATTTTCAAAGCCATGAGTAGCATTTCTCACCTTTTGACTATTGACCTTTTAACTAAATGCAGAAATTATGGTTAATTACATGATTTCTTATTTATAGAATATTTTGTTTGAGTTTTGTGGCTTATGGGCTTTCTTTGTCCAAAACGAGCATTCAATACCAATAAAATAAAATAAAAAAGAGATGAAAAAAAAATAAAAATGATTCTCTCATGTTCCTTTATTGAAAATGCATTCCAATTATTTGGGATTGAATTTCCACCTTTTGATTTATGATAGATCATGAGTAACTTAGTGAAGGGTTAGAATTAAAAGAAATTATCCTAAAGAGTCTAAGATAAATAAAATCTATTAGTGTACATTGGTACTTTGGATGGTTATATTTTTATAGCCAATATTAAAATCATTATTTTGAAATATCATTAGAAAGTTATTGATGTTCGGATAAGGATATCTTTTCGACCATACACACAATAATATTAAAATCAAAAGAAAGTAGGGAAAAAAAAAAAGATGCAAATCACAACATAGGGATTTATATGGTTTCCTTTTCATACCTATACAGATTCACACTTAATTCACTAAGCTCAAAAGTAAATAACCAAAAAATAAAAATAAAAATAAAAATAAAAATAAAAAAACATATTTTAATATACAAAAAGTTTTTTCTCTTATAACAAAATATATATTACTCAAAATGAATTATGTTTTACATAAAACTCCATTTAAAATTATGAAATTATCCTCAACCTAGATGAACAATACACCGACAAAAGTGATTGTTGAATGAATAGTACACCTCTAATGATAAGGTTGCTCCATCCATCCTAATAACCAATGAGCCTTAGGATTGGTTAATCAACTAAAGGGCATTTGCTGCGCCGAACAGTTTGCAAAATAAAGTCATTTTAAGCATTGGATTTTGGTTTGGAATCAAAATTTGTTATTTTTAGTAACTAATTTATTATTTTAAAAATGTTTTAGGTTAATAGAGTCCTGTCATAATTCAATATCCCTTTTTTAGTTATCTTTAACAAATGCGAACATATTTAACATCTTCATTATTTTTAGCACAAATCTTATTTGGTAGATGCTTAAAAATAAGTTACTCTAATTTTAGTTAACTATAATTATATATTATTGACTATAATGTTTTCGGTCAGGATTAAAAATAATCTTGATAACTAATAATCATGAACTTATTTTTAGGTGTCTCCCAAAGAGGCCCTTAGCTGAGTTCGGAATATTGGCAATAAGATGGTAATGTATAGGACAGTTAAGTAATAAACCATGGACACTAGCTTCAGCATGAGAAAAAATAGTCGCGTTTGGATGAGCTATTGAATTGAATTGTAATAACCAGTTCAGGGTGCATTTGGTATCATTATATTTGGTGCAACCAAACGTACCCTAATTCAGGAAATCACAACATGGTCAATTTCTATATATTGAATAATTATTGCATTTCAATTCGATTGTACATCCAAACACAACCTAACGTACACCAACAACATGCGTTTGATTCCGTGCATCCATCTTTTTGAATACTCACAGGTAAGTCTTTTCAGTGGGAGACTGAACCTATGATCACACGTGCCAACGTGGGGATGCAAACGGCATGGGCCACATTTCGAGGGACTCAGAGATCGCACGTGCCAACATGGAACATGTGTGCAAGATCCAAGCACTCATCAGGGGGGTGACAGGGTGTGGTCCCTTACACTCATCTTATGGACTACGCAAATGCATTGAATTTGAATTGGTTAATCTATATCTTATGTTCTTGTGTGGCCCACCTGACGAGTGGGCCGATGTAATTTTTGAGTAAGGTGTCTACAAGGCTGAGGGCTGCCTAATAAGTGGTTTTGGATCTAAGTCAGGTGTCCTCTTAGGCTATAGTTACTGTGATGGAAGGGCCTATTGAAAGAATCAGGGTTGTTCTTTCATCTGATTCTTCTTAATCATGATTAGTGGTTAAAATTCCCCCATCCCATCCGTTTTGAAACTGTTTTGGGGCGATCCATCCCGACCAGATGGCAGCCTGGGATTGGATCTTAAACCCCACTTGCGAGTATCCTGATCCATTGGCTCGATCGTGCCGAAGAGATCTCGACCTTTCCCTGGCCAGTTTGATTGATTATAAAATAGAGAACTCTATTGTCCAAGCCCAGATAGTGAGATAAATAACAGTCCCTGGCTCTGTAGCCCACCTTTCTGAACTGGACTCTACCGGAAACCCAGACCAGCCCATGGGCCTTTAACCTCAGCCCAATTCTAGTCCAGAGCAAGATGGATACTGTCTATGCGAGGACCATCCCGGGCCCACTTTTAAAAGTTATTGGGCCCTATTGGGGTGGGGCCGGTTTGAAATTCAGATTCAATCTGGCTGGTCTTGCCCATTGCCAGCCGTAGATCCACCATCCCTCTTAGTCCTATGTTCTTTGTCCTAAATTCCACCTTTGATTGGCTTGTAATGTATGGCCGAAGTCCAGTCCTCTACTAGTTGTGTTTGGGCTGAGAGAGGCCCACAAGTTCCCCTTCTTCAATTGAACAGTGACCATTGGTGCGTCACCTATTTGAAGGGCTTCAAAACAAGTGTTAGAAGTTTCTTGCCGAAGCGGTCCTTTCCAGTGTGGACCCATCTGACTGTACTGATTGAGGGTAGCAATGGGTCGTGTGGCCTGCGGTTGCACATTCGGACTGGACTTGGATCTGTTATCCAGACCTGTGGACTGGGCTTGGGCTAATAATTAAATTTCGGCCCACCCAACCTGATTTCATAGTTACGTGTCCTGTTCTTAAATTTATTTTTTTTTTTTTTTTTTAAAAAAAATCCAGCCATTCCAATCGTTGGCTAGATAAAACACGTGTCTTGCATTTAAACCATTGGCCCATTTGATCAATGGATGGATTAGGAACTTTCACTTGGGAAAGAGGGATTCGATCAATTTTCGAGATGGTCTGGGCCCAACCAATTCTTCTGGACCGGACTGAGCTTGCTGTACTAGGCCAGTTCAAGGCCGCTGGGACCATCCTGATTCCGAACCTGGCCCATTTCCAACCCTAATGGGCTTCTCCTAACAAAGCCCGTTAAGATTTTAATATGGGAGGAAGAATCTGCAAGCGCAGGCTTCATGTGACCGCTAAGCTAGGAAGGATATGTATCAATATCCACCATACACAGGGCATGTGTGCAGTAGTGTGAAATGATCGGGGATGGGCCACCCATCAAAACAATATAAGATCAGACAATTCTAACCATCCAATCCAAGGACTTTGCTTCCTGGATGTGAACCATTAATTACGGTTGCATTTACCTAGCAACCTTCTGCAGATAGACCACCCCGGGCCCAAAATTTTGAACTAGAGGTGTCCAGCTTTGATGGGTTTTTAGACCAAATCAAAATTTGCCATTGGCTCAGTCCATACCCAGCCCTTTTGCAGCCCTAATTATAGGTGTGGCTTGCATATGCGCATATATGCCTTTCCTTGTGTTACAAAAAACTTGAGCTCTAAGTAATTCAATTTCAAATAAAATAATCTAAAGCAGATAGGAAAATTGATGTTCTTTTGTGAGAAATTCATTCTATCTATCTATTTTGCCACCTCATTTTATTTTATTACATGAGTTAAAATATAAGACCAATCCAAAACTCAAGAAAGCCACACAAGGGGGAAAGAAATGTCTATCATTGAAACCTTCTTGCATTGTAAGTTACATAAGATAAGTTAATCATGCCTCAAGTAACTTATATTGGTTTCTACTTATTAAGCTGAAGTGATTAAATTTCTTTAAGTAAAATAATTAATTATAATTAATTATAAACTAAACTTACTTATCTCAAATAAGTTACTTATCTATTGCTATAAGTAGACAAAGTAACTTGTTTAATGGTATCCAAATGGGCCCTTTATTTATATCTTTCTATGCATAACCAAGGAATAGAAAGGAATCTGCTTGATGAATAGATTGGCCTTCCTATTATTCACTCTAGGTCTAATTAGCCTTTTTAGCCTTGTAAATCTCTCTCATTTAATAAAACTATGAAACATTAGGTTATTAATTGGTAGAATAGCAGGCAAATTGTAAGGTCATTCCCATTGGGATGAACTAAAAGAAAAAAAAAAAAAAAAAACTTAGCTTGATGTAGAACTTCCGTGGCTATATAAATGTTCAATGATAGCTGTTAAATCCCTCTATTTCCTCTTGTATGGTTCACTTGAGTTATGGATCTACTTCATTTTTAGCCACATATCCTAAAATTATTTGGCAAAATAAATGAACATGGTGGATTTCTTACAAACATCATGGAGGGCCCCACCTAGCTTCCCAGTGTGGGAAGTTACTATCAAAGGGAACCAAAATCTTATAAATAGAAAATTATAGGGCCTCTTATTATGCTAAAAAAACAAGTGGAGTTTTCCATCCTTAGCGCGCAGAGAGAGAGAGAGAGAGAGCCAAGAAAGATCTACACCGTAGAACGTTAGGACCACTAATTGTGAACGTTCATCTTCAAGCTCAAGTACTTAAGTTGTGTAAGGTACGTGCTTGATCCCCGGCATTTTATTGATTTTTTTTTATATATTTGATATGAGTGTGTTTCCGATCTTTGAACCAGAACTTGTGACGTTGACTATATTCCCATTAGTGATATTATTGAGGGAAGATCTGATCAGAAAAGAAGGTGGCCCTACTAATGAGAAAGTCCACATATGTAATGGAAAGAACGTCTAATCACCGTTAATGGCCCCCTAAGAAGATACTAGTCTCTCGTCAACTATTATGAGAGGGGACCATTCTCCACATCTGCCTCTTCAATCTCTCTTAACTCCAACTAACTACAGCATTCAAAGAAAGACAGCAAACCCCACCAACATTCTCCCTCGTGTGCCCTCTCTCTTTATAACAACCTTGCTCCTCCAATCATGGACTGACACGTCATGCCTCGTTTGCTCATGCCTGCTGACTTGGCACTCGGTCAACTCATTTGCTTCACACGCGCGCTCGACGAATACATGTGTGAGATCACAGCCTCTTATCAGGTTATCCTCCTACTCTAGACATGCAATGTCTCATTAAGCTGGTTATCTCTAATACATGGTTACAATTGACAAGGTTTCAAGTCCAACCAGTTGGACCACATGTTATGTTCCACCAAATGAATGCAAAATCCAAACCTTTAGTTAGGTTGGCCCCACCATGAGGGTCACCTATTGCAAAAAATCATCCCCATCTACTCATCAGGTAGGTCACACCATAGAAAACAATGTCTAGCAATTGGTAAATAGAATAATGCAAGTGTGGTCCATTCATTGAATGGATGTATCTGATTTTTTGAATATGACAATCCTGATGGTTACCCAACTATTTTGACGGATTAGATTTCTCATGCACATAAAATATTGAAAGTTATCTACTAGGTGGACCATGAACTCTGGTCTAACCGGTTGGACTCCAGAACTTATAGTTACAGTTAACTAAGCAAGCTCTAAAATGAATGCTCATTTACACCATCATTACTTCTCTGATCAGTCCCAACTCATAAACCGTGTGGGTCCCACGATGGGATATGCTCTAGCAAACCTGGTATCTACATGGCTGTGATGAAACCCATCAACAAGACAACCACGTGCCTAAATAGCACACATGTTTGAGATCTAAACCGTCCATGAGATGGGTCCCCCTATGTCGGACCTATCCATTAACTATATGAGCAAAAACAAAGAAACAACCGGACGGCCATAACAAATTCATAAAAATTGAGGATGCAAGCCCACTTTTCTTAAGTCAGACCCAAATGAGATTATTTGAAAGATCCCAACCTTTGATTTGTGTACATTTGTTTGTTGAAATGAGACCATTTGATTGTTTTTTTATTTTTATTTTTAATCATCCAATAAAAGTCCAACAATCCAATAGTCAGGTAATAAAATAAGGATAATTTAAAAAAAAAAAAAAAAAAATCTTGGTACGTCTAAACTGGGAAACATATTTTAAACTGTTTAATCTGACTTTTACGCGGCGGATTCAATTTTTAAGTAATTTCCAAGCTCGTGTAACGTTCATGACACTCTGTCAGAGTATTAAAGATTTTTTTTTTTTTTTTACCATAACCGGCTTATACTTCCAAAGATGGCAGAATCTTGTAATAAAAGCTTTTATCTGATTTAGAAATCCAATCCCCAACACATGGGACACAAATACGACCGTCTTTTTGTCCATTGAATATTTTGGGTCCTTTTCAACCGTTCATTTGAAATAATTAGAATTCATCCAAACAGGGTGTTTTGGATCGTGTGATTGGTAGGACCCAGAAGATGAACGTTCTGGATAATGCACACATGGAGCATATGTACGGGAACAAGGTATGGATGTAAGTGATTGATTGGGACAGTACTATGTTTTCAACTGGAATAGTAGAATCGCCAAGCTGTGACCAATGAAGAGTCCAGCATCATGTCTGCTGGGAAGAAGCACACCACGCCCAACTTCTATTGATCTTCTTAACCTGTCCGCTCCTTCATATTGCATGACATTGAGAAGGGTCCTGATTCAATGGCTTGTTAGAGATCTAGGCCATTCATCAGGTTGGGTTCGCTTTTGTACATTGAATGGCTAACCCTGATTTTAGTGCATGCCACTTTCTAATAGATGGTCTGGATCTTTGACAAGTGTCACATCCAATGAGGAAATCACATTCATCATGAGAGCTGTCATGATGGGGCCCACATTCTATCAAAACCTATCAAGGAGAAAAATTTAAAAGGTTGACGTGGTGATTCCTGGAACACCTATTTTTGGGTCACCCATCATAGTGGTCCCCACTACCCAGAGAACATTTGCTCACTCAATGAAAGGCTAGATCCGACCTTTCACATCTACATGACGAGGATCCTCCACCGTCAAATAGCACTTTCGCGAGTACAATTACCATGCTCCTGACTGTATGAGAAAAATGGTCTCGTGTAATAAAAACAGAAGCGCTCTATATTTCATGCGCATGTGTGGGGCTCCAGAGGGGAAATCACCACACGTGCCAATTTGCAACATATACTGCCATTATCTTTACCAATTTACCACCTAGCATTATTCCAATGTACAAAATGAATTCACACGCTTTACATGTGCCAATAAGCCAATGTGTATTTGTTCCTTTCGATGATTGGCTGGAAGAAGGACAACAAGTAAAGGATATTATCCAGATTTTCAAGAAAGAACTTTCCTTAGGTGAATCAATTATTTTGAAATATTTCACTGGCTATCTACAACCTAAAAATAATTGAAAGGATCTTTTTGAAGAATTTTGATAATGAAATTAGAAATGGGTGACAAAACAAGAGAAATTGAATAGTTATGAGAGGTCTTGATCTTCACAAAAGAGAGAATCGTTCATCTTCGAGTGTCCCACGTTTTAATTTATTGAATGTGAAACATGAGTTATCATCTACCTGCAGACACCACACATTTGCTAATGTCTCATATCCCAATGTACTAAATGTGACAATGTAATACATGTGCACAATCCATTTTCAACTAAATACATGTGCCTGTTTTTATCTCTTATAAAATTTCTTTTCCACCTAATAGATTTGGAGATGAAGCAAAAAAAATTTCAAGAGGAATTTTCTTGCAAGCACTTCAAAATAACTTTTCCTTTCTCACAATTTTCTAAAATTATTTCCTATAAAACATCACTTTCCTCCATTTTTCTACCGTAGATCTAAAAAAGCTTTTTGTAGAAAGATGCCAGTACGCCTTAAGAGTAGATTAAAGATCCATTACCTCCGTCGTCAAATTCCACCAATCACATTGGTCATAACCTGCAGACTAGATAACTCAGTTGTTTTGTCCACGTAAATAGTTGTTTATAATTTTCTTTGTTTCTCTTCTTAGTTTGTTGTATTAGTTGGTTGTACTATTCTTACATACAAATCAATAAAATCAGTTATCGCTATAACTGTTGAAAGAAAAGTCTTTACTGCAAGTAGGGCTGTACACAAACTAAGTTAACTCGGTTAGCTCGCTCGACTTGGCTCGAAAAAGCTCGATTCGACTCGGTTCAAAACTGAGTTCGAGCCAAGTTGAGCTGATTCTTTTAGCTCGAAAAAATTTCGAAATGAGTTTGAGCTTGCCCGAGCTCGACTCGAACTCAGATCAAACCCAAACTCGAATCGAACTCAGATCGAACCAGTTCAGTGACTCGGTTACTTTGATATTGATGTTGCTCACCCAGTGTTTAATGACATGACTCAACGAAATGTCGGCTGGTGGCAAGGAAGGTATGTATATGAAACAAATATCTTTTTTTTTTCTTGATTTTAATGTTGCCTACAAGGTGAGAATTTGAAGGTGCAGTTCATGTGTTTGTGAAAATGTTGCACAGGCGAACTCAACTCGATCTTGGCTTGAACTCGGCTCGAACTGGCTCGAACTATTGACCGAACCGAGCCGAGCTAGCTAGTCAAGCTCAAGGACTAAGCCGAGCTGAGTTCAAGCTGGGGTCAGCTAGTGGTTCGACTCGTGTACACCTCTAACTGCAAGGCAAAAAGATCATGTTTAAAGGATTGACACGAAATTGCATAAATTACCTATCACGACGCGTGCGAAAGTTTGGTGGAGCTTAGAATTACAGCTAAATTCTGGTGAGGAGGGGGGAGGAGTTGAATAGACCCACTTTAAAATTCTTTATCTAATTAGAATAGTTTACCAATTAAAACTAATAAAGTAAATTAACATTAAGGCTTTCAAGCAAAAGTAGGTCCAATTGCATAAACTACAAATGATCTACTAATCAAGCAACTAGTCTATAAGAGTGTAAACACCCCACCCAGGCTAATATCTTGATTTTGTTAAGACAATCCGAGAACCATGATCATATCCCTAACCCTAACCTGAGTCATCATTCAATCCAGACCAGGTCCAAAACCGATCCATTTCTCGGGTCATTTTTGGGTAACAATTGAGTCAATTTCGAGCCATTTTGAGCCGAATATCCAAAGCGGACTTTGTTTCACTCTAAGAACCCAAAAAGGACCCACCGGATGAATTTCGGGGAAAGTTGTACCGAAGCGGTAGTTTGACTACCGCCGGCGGTAGTCAAACTACCACCTCCTCTCAAAAAGTGTGCGCTGAGTCAGCCACACGAGTTTCGGACTCAGCCAGGTCCGGGCGGTACTCGGACTACCGCCGGCGGTACTCGGAGTACCGCCGCGTGCAGTCTGAGCAGGGACAGCTGTCCCAGCGTCCAAAGTCAACTCTTCCTGGAATTTACCCCTCCCATCTCCACTATTTACAGTTTTACCGGCCTCCATAGCTAATGGGAGCACGCCACGTGGCGCCTCTCTCCTCTCCACCAATCACCATATGCCACATCAGCATTTGCCCTCCCCTTATCCTCTATTTACCAAACAACCATTGGAAAGGGCTATAAATAGCCCTCTCCCCTTTCATTTTCAACATACATGGAGGAGAGAGTGAGAGGGAGAGAGTGAGAGAGAAAGAGTGAGAGAGAAAGAGTGAGAGAAAGAAAGAGAGAGAAAGAGAGTGAAGGAAGGGAAGGAGCTCCCAAGCCTTCAAGCCCAAGTTTTTCAGCTACCCCCTAGCCTTCATCTCAACCCTTCCAACCTATAAGCCTAGCCCAAAATGATCATGGTTCAATCAACATCTTAGCCTACTCAAGAATCAAGCCAAAGATCCATTTACATACAAGCATTCATCATGACATCTACTCCCTTCTCAACCCCCCTGCTTCTCTAAGATCTCTAGCGGACGTATGCTCTGTGACTTGCCGTACATCGGATCCTGTCACATCAGAAATTCCTAGTGATCTAGTCCACTTTTCTTATCTCTTTGCATAAGCATCATCATATCCATCCTCTAGACGCATCGTCGGACGTATGCTCTGTAGCCTGCCGAAATTTCGGATCTTGCTACATCAGAAATCCACGTGTGACTAGTCCCATCATGACCGTAGCATCATCATCATCCCTTGAGATTATTTTACCACACTAAGTCGAGACCGTACACTTGTACGGGCAGAGAGGGTGCCTAACACCTTCCCTCTTTGTAACCGAGGTCCCTTACCCGGAATCCCGGATCATAGACCAGGAGTCAGTCTAAGGTCGGAGAATCTTCGGATTTCTCCAACCTTACGTATTCCGTGGTTCTAGCCGACCGCGGGATTCTGAGATCATTCGGCTAGTGGCGACTCCAACAATCATAAGTCAGCTTAATCACCCCCAGCATCACCATAACATTAACATTTTATAGCAACAACGTGAACAACGTGGACGCCGATTTTTCAGTGTCTACAGAATGGCGACTCCACTGGGGAATTGTGTAGAATGCACTAGCTGAGACCCGACTCGACAACGTATGGTATACTAATCTCAAGGGACATTTATCACAGCATACATACAAAAAAAAAAAAAAAAAAACTTTGGCTTATACTTGTTTAGGCAAAGATTCAAGCCATGACCACTCGATCCCGTGCAGCCATAACTTCTCAAGCGACCCATGAAGAAGAGCCGTCACCCCAACCAGCTCCAGAAATACCCGCACCCACACCCGCACCCGCACCCATGCCTACACCCGTACCCTTACCAATAGCTCCGACAGAGTTGCCAGCCAATGTCACCACACAAGAGCTATTACTTCGAACAATGCAAGAGCTACTGCTTCGCCTAGTGCCAGGTGCCACACCGAATACACAAATGACCCAGCCTAGTGTGCAGAACAGCTCACTCCCTCAAACTCCTTTTGCCTTCTCTCTCATTCCTCCAGCAAATCCTGTGCTCCCTCTCCCAGAAGAATCAGCACAAGACCAACAACAGCAAGCAATCGGGAGCAACCCTCCCCCACATCTCTACTCAACACATCACAACAATCCGGTCACAGCACATGCAAATCACAGACAAGAACTGGCGGATGCCCATGAAGGGGGCCAGTTTCGAGTCCAGCTCACTCCCCCTAACGGGAGTAACATCCCGGAATTGGCAGATACCCCAGGCGGGAGCCATTTCCGAACATCCCACCCTCCTCCGAAAAGGGAGTGGTGTTCAATTCCAGCTACCTCCCGCCACCGGGAGTCCACCTTCTTTCCATCAAACCCCATTCTGGATCCATATGAAGAAGAAGCAGCACAGGCCCTACAGCAAGGGGCAAGATACCCGCAGCAAAGTAAGTCAGAGATTGAGGAGTTACGAGAGCAGCTACAAATGATGCAAAACCAGCTTCAAAGACAACAAGGAGTGGATCACCCATCCACCAAGTTCAGGGACCTCTGTCCCTTCCCAGACGCCCGGGTACCTCCAAATTTGAGGTACCAAAGTTCAAAGATATGACGGTAGTGGGTGCCCCACAGCACATCTAAAAGCCTTTTGTGGGGAGCTTAATGCGATAGCAGGGAATGATGGAGCGTTGATAAGACTTTTCCAGAAATCCCTTAAGGGTGACGCTTTGGATTGGTACACCTCATTAGATAGCCACCAAATCAGAACCTGGGAAAAACTTTCCCAAGCATTCATTGACAGGTTCTCATACAACCTGAACATGGCTCCAAGGAGAGCCGACTTGGCTGCCCTGAGGCAAAAAAGCGATGAATCTTTATCAGCATACGTAGGACGATGGCGAGCCATGGCAGCTCGAATGAGAAACCCCATCGACGACGAAGAGCAGATATCCATGATTGTGCATTCAGCACACCCCAGCATTTCAGGATATCTGATCTCGTATCCATACGTAAACTTCTCCCAACTCATCCGAGCCGGAGAACAAGTAGAAGCTGGGATCAGAGCTGGAACCATCTCCCCATGGCCACATCAGACCCCCTCAATCAAAAGAAACAAAGTCGAGGGGAAACCTGTTGGATACGGGAATGGAAACAGCACTGCTCCCGTGCAGCGTACTTCTGAAGTTAACAACATCATCGCTAACACTCAAGGCAACCAGTATGCTCCACCACCAGAGCCACGGCAGGACAGGCAATACCAGCCACAACAGAATAGGCAGTACCAACCCCAGCAAACCCAGCAAGGATATCAGGCACAGTCATCTCAACAGCAATCACAACAGCCTAGGGGAAATGTGCAAGGACCATACAAGCAAGGAATGTTAGGGAGGAAGTTCACTCCGTTAGCACAATCATACAGCCAAGTGCTAACAATGCTCATGCAAAAGCAACTGTTAACACCTCCAGCCTCGACTTCCACCTAATCCCTTGCCACCTGGTTACAATGAAAATCAAGTACTGTGCATATCATCAGGCTCCTGGCCATCTAACGGACCGCTGCTTCGCTTGAAACATGCGGTCCAAGATTTGATCGAAAGCCAGAAGATTGCATCACCCCACAGGCCAGCAATACAGTTCAAGCCAACATTCTCCAAAATCCCCTGCCCTCGCATCAGGCAGGACCCAGCACATCCAGCACCTCTACCGTCAATCACATTGAAGGAGGTCAACCCACACATGCTTATCCACATCATTCCATCCAAGCAATCATGCCCGACACAGCCAATCGGACATGGGGACACCAACAAGCACCATCGCCTGGGCCACAGGTATCCTTTGAAGCAGCACCAGCTGCTCAACCTCTCATATTCTTCGAAGCAGCACCAACATTTCAGTCTCTCGTAACTTTGGAAGCAGCACCCAACAGGTCATACCCTCAGAATCTCGCCCTCCAAGGGACACACTCAACTCCATCCTCGGCATATCCAAAAAGGTTGAATTCTGAACCTGTCATTCTCCCGATAGGTCTCCCTGACCTAACTCTGCCAACCTTGCAAGGGGCACCCTCAGTTCAGGCCCCGCAATTTTGATGCCTCACCAACTGGCACACGCCCAAAGGATCCCTCCCCCGCATCGAGGAAAGAAGAAAATTCCATGGCCACAACTAATCAAAACTTGGTGGCACCTCAAGAGATATCACTGAGCCTACCACAAACTGCTCCAGTAATGACCCCTCAGCCTCAAGAACCATTAGTATACTTGGAAGGAAGAGCGGTTCCTTCCTATAACCCGAAAGCAGTCCCATGGCACTACCCAGAATGTGATGAGGTGGGTAACAATGGGAGATACCTCAGGAGAGATAGTCAGAACTCAAAAGAAACTCGGGGAGTTTCATCGGGAACCACTAGCAAAACTGACGCTGCTTATGACATAGCAGCCCAACTCAAAACCATTCCCGCACAAATATCTATCTGGGAACTCCTATGCACGTCAAGGTCTCATCGAGAAATCTTTGCAAAGACCTTGAACGATGCCATATCTCTCCTGACGTACCCCCGAAATGGTGGCAAGTATGATTGGCCAACTTCTCGCACCACAAGCCATCACCTTCTCTGATGATGAGCTACCACCTGAGGGCCGTGAGCACAGGCGTTCACTAAACATAGTGGCTCACCACAAGAATTTCAAGATCCCACTTGTGCTCATCGATAATGGATATCCAGTCTCAACGTTTGCCCTTTAAGGACTGTTGAACGGTTAGGGATAGAACCATCCTCCTTCAGACCCAGTACCATGAGCGTTAGAGCTTTCGATAATTCCCGAAGGCAAGTGGAGGCGGAAATCGACCTAGAATTACAAATTGGACCAGACATGACCCTTGTCACATTTCAGGTCATCGATATCCCTGCCTCATTTAACCTTCTCTTGGGGCGGCCATGGCTCCATGCTGTTGGAGCCATCCCATCTACCCTCCACCAAAGGGTTAAATTCCCTTCGGGAAATCGAATCATTTCAATATTGGCTGAGCCAGAAACCATCCTTCCAGTGACGGTCAGTATCCCAGAAACTGACATTCCGGTGATTGACATTCAGCATACAGAAGGCGACATTCCATATCATAGTTTTGAATTCGAAAAAGTAAACGCGATCGCTAACCCTCGCCCTCTAGCTGCTGAATATGTCATTCCCCCGGCTGAACGATTGGTCTTAAATTACCGTACCAAGTTCCATGAAAAGGTGGTGGTAGTAAAACCAGCACATGCCAATGTACAGAGACAGGGACTGGGATATCAGCCGACATTGGAAGATCAGGCTGAAAAGCCAAAAAGGGGCCAACTGTTTAAATGCACACCCATCGAGTTTGTCAAAGCTGGGATAGTTCACGAGAACAAAATGATATCTCTTGAGGACCAATTTCAAGCACTTAGACTCGCAAAACAGACTAGACAAGAGTCTATTGGCCACCAATAAGGTGGGATCGGATCCTCAGGACATCAGAGGAACACACAAAGCCAGGGGCAGAACCCCCAGATCCACCGCATGAGACTAGGGGCATGGAAACAAGTCCACCCGCAAGTGACCCAAAACTGGGAAGGTCCTTTGCAGGCAAGGTGGGCCAGAACAGGGAGACGTCCATTCAGGGAAATACAGGGCAGAAGCAGCCCATCCATTGGGTTGACAAAGGTAAGTGGCTTGCTCTGGATTGGACGGATGTCCAAATCCCGTCCCAGGAATCAGAGAAAGAACAAGGAATTTCAGCTCCTGGGCACAGAGGTCGAATCAGATTCTGACTCTGAGCCCAGCCCGGCAGACATCATGGTCATCGAGACAGGTGACCCACAGGAACAGACAGGGCAAATCAGCAAGATCGAAAGGGGAAAAGAGCCAGAATGGTTAGCCATCCCCCAAACAATCGAATCAGCTAGCAAACCACTCGCTAGCACCAGCCTAAAAAAAAAAACGCCAATGTAAATAGCAATTGGTATCCTGAACCAGGACAAGACCAATCATGGTTTGCGACACCGTCCTGTTCAGGATATCTTGGCGACACAAAAAAATCAAAAAATCTTTCAAACACAAAAACATCAAAAAATCTTTCAAAACATACAAAAACATCATATTCCTCAAAATCACAAAACATCAAAAAAAATCTTCAAATACAAAAACATCATATATCCTCAAAATCACAAAACATCAAAAAACTTCAAAATACAAAAACAATAGAAAAGTTTTCAAAAATCACTGTGCCAAACACTTCTCATGACATGCACGAGTTTGAAGTCGATTCATATGATTTCAATCTAGAATTAGACTTCGAACTCATGGGTTTGGATGAAGCCCCGGATGAGGGAAATGATGATACCGCTCTCGAATTCGAGGATTCCCTCGAAAAATTCGAAACAAAGGCCAATGTTGTGGCAGATGATTTCGAAATTGTGAACTTAGGGACAATGGAATCCCCCAGGGAAGTGCGTATCGGGAAATCGCTTCCCCCAGAACACAAGCAGAAGATGATGGAGTTTCTGAAACCGAGGTTGTCCAACTTTGCCTTCTCTTACGAGGACATGCCAGGGCTCGATGAAGAGTTGGTGGTGCATCATCTGCCAACAAAGCCAGAAATGAAGCCGGTCAAGCAAAAGCTGCGAAGGATGAAGCCAGAATGGGCCCTGAAAATCCGTGATGAAGTCATCAAGCAATACAATGCGGGATTTCTGGTAGTCTCCAACTACCCGGAATGGCTCGCAAATATCGTACCAGTTCCAAAAAAAGATGGAAAGTCAGAATGTGCATCGACTTTAGGGACCTCAACAAAGCAAGCCCTAAAGATGACTTCCCACTGCCTCATATCGACACACTGGTGGATAATACTGCTGGACACAAGATCTTCTCCTTCATGGACGGATTCTCCGGTTACAATCAGATCAAGATGGCCGTCGAAGATCGTGAGAAGACTTCCTTCATCACGCCATGGGGAACTTTCTGCTATCGGGTCATGCCTTTTGGATTGAAAAATGCAGGAGCTACGTATCAGCGAGCCATGACTGCCTTGTTTCATGACATGATAAACAAGGAGATGGAAGTTTATGTGGACGACATGATTGTCAAATCTCGCACGATCGAAGGACACTTTGAAGATCTCAAAAAGCTCTTCGACAGGCTGGAAAAGTTCAAGCTCCGCCTCAATCCGCAAAAATGTGTCTTCGGTGCAACCGGAGGCAAGCTGTTAGGCTTCATTGTCGGCGAAGACGGTATCAGGGTGGATGAGACCAAAACCAAAGCCATCATCGAGATGCCGCCGCCCAAGACTGAGAAAGAAATTCGGGGCTTCCTCGGGCGAATCCAATATATCAGCCGATTCATCGCACAACTCACTCCGGTCTGCGAACCCATATTCAAACTGTTACGAAAGAACTCTCCAAAAGAATGGAATGATGACTGCCAGGCGGCCTTCGATAAAATCAAAAGATATTTGCTAAATCCTCCAGTGCTCGTGCCGCCTACCCCAGGTAGGCCACTTCTGTTGTATATCTCTGTCGCAGCAGAAGCAATCGGATGCGTCCTCGGCCAACACGATGATACGGGAAGAAAGGAGCAAGCGATCTACTATCTAAGCCGACGGTTTACAAGCTACGAAGCCAAATATTCCAGCTTAGAAAAGACATGCCTCGCCCTAGTTTGGGCAACACAACGGCTAAGGCAGTATATGATCGCTCACCCGATACTTCTGCTCGCTCGCATGGACCCGTTAAAATACTTGTTCGAAAAACCGGCACTGACGGCAGGCAGGATCGCAAAATGGCAGCTACTGCTTTCTGAGTTTGACATCACATATGTCACCCAGAAGGCAATCAAGGGGCAAGCACTGGCCGATCACTTAGCAGCACACTCCCTGCCCAACTACCAACCTCTGAAGACCTTCTTCCCCGACGAGGACATCCTCCAGATCGAGGGAGAAGAGGAAAGAAAGGCAGGAGAGTGGACACTCTTCTTCGGAGCGGAGCAAACTCGAAGGGGAGTGGAGTAGGCGCCATACTCTACTCCCCCGAAGACGTCCCAGTTCCCATATCCAGAAGACTAGCATTCCAGTGCACCAACAATGTAGCTGAATATGAGGCATGCATCGCCGGTCTAAGAGAAGCCATCATCCTCAACGTAAAGAAGTTACGAGTCTTCGGAGATTCGCAACTCATCATCAATCAAATAAATGGCGATTGGAAGACCAAGGATGAGAAGCTGATTCCTTATCACGTCTATCTGGAGAATTTGATCGAGGAATTCGAGGAGATCACGTTCTCTTACATGCCTCGGGTCAAGAATCAGTTTGCGGATGCACTAGCCACTCTCGCTTCAATGCTGGAAATTCCAAAAGGAGTTGCTGAATGGGAACTCACTGTCGAACTCCAGGAGGAACCTGCATTCTGCCTACAAATCGAAGAAGCTGAACCTGCCCCAAATGATCAGCCATGGTACACAGACATCAAAAAATACCTCGAACATCAGAAGTACCCAGAAGGAGCGGCTCTGCCTGATCGCCGCACAATACAAAGACTAGCAGCTCAGTTCGTGATCATCGGGGGTACCCTTTACAAGCGATCCTTCAACCAAGTCCTTCTCCGCTGTGTGGATGAGACAGAGGCAGCTCACATCATGTCAGAAATCCACGAAGGACTATGCGGCCCGCATATGAACGGACACATGATGGCAAAGAAGATCCTACGACTCGGCTACTACTGGCTTACAATGGAAACAGATTGCTGCAAGCACGTCAGGAGATGCTTCAAGTGTCAGGAGCACGCAAACCAGATCCATGCACCTGCCTCCGAACTCTACAACTTGACGGCACCATGGCCCTTCTCTGTATGGGGACTCGACATCATAGGCAAGATCAATCCTAAAGCTTCAAATGGGCATGAATATATCCTGGTGGCAGTAGATTACTTCACTAAATGGATAGAAGCAGCATCCTATACCACTATCGCAGCATCTCATGTGGTCAAATTCATAAAGAACAACATCATCAGCCGATATGGGGTCCCTCACGCCATTATCACTGACAATGGAACTCCGTTCGTCAACAAAAGGATGAACGATTTCCTCGACAAGTTTAAAGTTCAACGCCATCGATCGAGCCCCTACCGCCCTCAGATGAATGGTGGGGTGGAAGCCGCAAACAAGACTATCATCCGCATACTCGAAAAGATGGTGAAGACATATCGTGACTGGTCAGAAATGCTTCCTTATGCACTCTGGGCTTATCGCACGTCTGTACGGTCTGCTACAGGCACAACTCCATATGAGCTCGTTTACGGAATGGAAGCAGTGCTACCAGTCGAAATCGAAATCCCCTCACTGCGGATACTGCTGGAAAGTGAAGTCGAGGAAGGCGAGTGGCAACAAGCAAGGTACGATCAACTGCATCTGGCAGATGAAAAGCGCATGCGAGCGCTAAGCCACTCCCAATGCTATCAAAGAAGGATCGCTCGAGCTTACAACAAGAGAGTCCGAAAGAGAAGTTTCAAAGTCGGTGACATGGTCATGAAACGTATCCTGCCGCCTCATTTGCCAGATCCCAGAGGAAAATTCAAACCATTGTGGGATGGACCACTGATCATTCGGGAAGTACTCCCAGGAGGTGCTCTTCGGCTCACCAATCTGAAAGGCGAGGATCTTCCCGAGCCCATCAACGCCGACAATGTGAAAATCTATCACGGGTAACCCTACCGAATCTTGTCAATGATTACAATCGAAAGGCTGCATTTCTCACCTCCTTACCAAAAAACTGTATATACCCTTTCCAGAAACACCTATCATACCCAAAAAAAAAAAAAAAGAAAGGAAGAAAGAAGAAAAACAAAACAAAAAAAAAGAAAGAAAAGAAAAGAAAAGACAAAAAGAAACCTCAACAAAAATTCCAAAAAAAAAGAGAAAACAAAAGAAAGAAACCCATCAATCCCTAGTAATCTATCCCGAATAATTTCAAGCAGCTTACAATTGTGATCAAAGACAAGGACAGGCAGGTAGCCAATCGGCCGGCTATGAAGGAAGTTCTCCTCATCACTCCTAGCACTCAAAAAAAAAAAAAAAGAAGAAATAAAGGCATGCCTAAGCAAAAAGGGCGAGTTGAAAACCTGAAAAGGCGGCTCGAGTAAAAACAGCGGGCATGTAGCGGACTTGGTGAAAACCTGAAAGGGCGCCAAGGGTAAAAATAGCACAAGCTGCCAAGGGGCAGGCAAGATCAAAGACCCGGGACGTAGTGAAAATCCGAAAGGACACTACGGGCAAAAATGACGGGAAAAGTCGGACGTAGCGAAAACCTGAGAGGGCGCTACGGGTAAAAATGACAAGAAATAAAAAAAAACTAAAATAAAAGTGCAGGAACAGAAGAAGCCGAGGCAGCAAACGTCACAACGAAATACAAAGAAGGATCAACTTCAGATCAGCACTCCATCAGATGCTGTTCAAATCCAGGGGATGCAATCCCGGACACCGTCTCAGGGAACCAAGACCCCAAGGAACACAGTCTAGAATACTGTACACAACGTGGGCTGAGCCCAAAATTCTGATCCCAATCATCCAAAGCACAAATCCAAAGCAAACACTGGTCAATTTGGCACAAATAAAATTTTATTTTCTGTGAAAATCTTTTTACAAGTACTTTGTTTTCTTTCTTCATAAAAAAAAAACAAAATAAAATTTCTCATGCATACGGGACAAGCAGATGATCAACATCGAGAACTACAGGTAAGCCCCAACCTCTCATGTAGCAATAATCTCTGCCTGAGCCCTCTACCTTCATGCGCAGATAGAAGATCTCATCCTTCTCCAGACGGTGTGCCGTGAACATGCTATCATCATACCGCCGACGAGCCATATCCTCACAAGTATGGCAAAGGACAGTGATCTTGGAGATCAGGTGACCATGTGTGGTCAGCAAGAAGGATGGATCGACGAAAGGGCGCTCCCAAAGGCCTCAAAAGAATCGATAAAACAAGAGGAAGACGAAGCAGTGCCACCCACCCAAATTTGATCCATAACCATCCCACCATCCATAGCCATCCTCCCATCCATCAAGCCATCCACACCATCCATAGCCATCCTCCCATCCATCAAAGCATCCACACCATCAAGCCATCCACACCATCCATAGCCATCCTCCCATCCATCAAGCCATCCACACCATCCATAGCCATCCTCACATCCATCAAAGCCATCCACACCATCCATAGCCATCCTCACATCCATCAGCATCCACATCATCCATAGCCATCCTCCCATCCATCAAGCATCCACCCACTATAGCCATCCTCCATCAATAAAGCCATCTAACCACCTATGCAATGACCATCCCTCCATCAATCAAACCATCCACACCATCCATCGCCATCCTTCCGTCGGTCGCCATCACACCATCCTCACCATTCAAACCATCCACCATCATGTTAACATCCAAATACCGGGGCCCACCCGGAATAAACTCATCAAATCCATCCAACCATCTAACCCAATCCCATGTTCCCATTGAAGGAAGAAGAATCCAAGCCATAAATAACATTTACCTCTTCAAAGGGAGACATCCCTCCTCCACCTACCTCCATCAACCCATCCATAAAAGGATCCCTCCATCATTTGTGGGCTCACCCACTTTTCACCATCAATAAACACACCTAACTCTCATCATGATTGGCCATGATGAATCAGAAAAGAAAAAAAGGAAAAAGGATGGATGAGACAAAGAAGAAAGGACAAAATGGAGACAAGGGACGATCAAGAGCAGACGGACGAGAATATCGGAGGAAGGGACAAAGAGAATGAACAGAGAAGAACATGGCTTGCTGGAAGAAAAGATGGACGGGGGCGGTAATCGGATTACCGCCAGCGGTACTCGGAGTACCGTTTCAGAACAGAGGTGTCATCACTGAATCACTGCAGCACCTGACAGAGCGGCAGAACGGGCAAATGTCAACGGCGGTACTCCAACTACCGCCGGCGGCAGTCCGATTACCGCCGGCGGCAGTCCGATTACCACCCCGGTCCAGTTTCAGATGCAATTTAGGACAGATCCACTCCGGAGGGTAGAAAACAAGTAATTTGCTCCTATATGCACGATGGGATAAAAGCGACTGTGAGAGCATAAGACAATGTTGAACAAACTGAAATATCAAATGAAGGAGATCATACAGCCGATGAACTAATCGTCACCCGGAAATTAGGTATCACTATCCTTGCTATGAAAATGAGGTCCCAAGATCCCTCCTCCAGCAAAGCAGGCACCACCGCCAGGAGCATAACCAGGCTGAAGAATCGGACCTATGCCATACTGCTCGCTCCAAGAGCAGTACTCTCTGTCCGGGTCGACAAAGGCGCTGGTTGTTGTAGCCCAGCAGCCAACTCTCTCTGTGGCACAGATCTCCAATCAGATGGTCCAAGAAGGCAACAGCCCGGACCCATCTTCCAAGACCCATTTCCCAAGTCCACTTCAAAGAGCCCATCTCAAAGCCCAAGCCCATTCCAAGGCCCAGGCTCATTTCCAAGCCGTGTCATAAAGCCTATCTCAAGGCTCAAGTCCATCCTAAGCTCATTTCAAAAGTCCAGGCCCATCTTCCAAGGCCCATTTCCAAAAATCCCAAAAATCCAAAAATCCAAAAACGCCAAAATCCCAAAATCCCAAAAAACCCAAAAAATTCCAAAAGTCCCAAAAATTCCAAAAAATCCCAAAAAATCCAAAAAATCCCAAAAAAAATCCTAAAATTTCAAAAATCCCAAAAAATCCCCAAAATCCCAAAAAACCTAAAAAATTCTAAAAAATCCCAAAAATTCCAAAAGTCCCAAAAAATCCCAAAAAACCCAAAAAATTCCAAAAAAACCCAAAAAACCCAAAAAATTCCAAAAATCCCAAAAATTCCAAAAAATCCCAAAAAATCCAAAAAATCCCAAAAAAATCCTAAAATTTCAAAAATCCCAAAAAATCCCAAAAATCCCAAAATTTTCCAAAAGTTTTCAAAAATTCCATAAAACCTCCGAACTTTTCCAAAAATCCTAAAATCTTCAAAAAATATAAAAAAAAATAACAAGTAAATAAATCCCCAATGAGTATAAGCCCAAAAGGTTTGCTTCCTCTAAAAAATGTTACCCCCATTAATTTATTAGTGGAGGCCATCTGACTTTTTACAAAAAAAATAAAAATAAAAATAAAAATAAAAAAAATATAGCCCCACTGATTTATTAGTGGAGGCCATCTGACTCTCAAATAAAAACCGTTAGCCCCACCAACTCACTAGTGGAGGCAACGCGACTGTTTACTTAACTTGCAAAAATAAAAACCGAACGACGACGCCCACCCGCGAGATCAAACGGATATTTTTTAAAAAATTAAAAAAAAAGCTTTAAATAAAACCCTCAAGGAGACTAGCTCTAAAGAGGATAGTTTTTAAAAAACGCACGCGTCACGCAGTACACTGAGGAATCTCCCATATTCTCCAGTTGCGGACAGTGCAAACAGTTAAATAAGACTCGATCTCTTCCGGTTTCCCCGAAGGACGATCGAATTCGTACATGATACATGTACGATTGGCCAGATCTCTATATCTGGACAGCCGTACAAATGCTAGTAAGATGAGTGGATCTATCTCTGGAAAGAATAATCAAACTCGAAGTGAAGACGATCCATTGTAACCAAAGTGTCAGACTCAGCAGATTGCATGGCAAACAGATTACCTGCACATACCTAGCCCGGAATGCTCGTAAAATTTGATCGAGTCCAAGTCGGCGTAGTGAGTTCCCCGTAAGGCCGCACCAACGCGCAGGGCAGCTAACCACTTTGACGATCAAATGGAACGAACATTCCTGGGGTGATTACATAGCAAAGGAACAACAGACCTAACAGTACGGGAATCCTCGTAAAGCCGCGACAAATGCGCAGAGGCCCTTACTTTTCAGACTTACCCTCCAATGTTGTAAACAATCCGATGTGAAAGGGTTATGATTGGTGATCCGTAAAGCCGCGACGAATGCGCAGGAGACAATCACAATGTTTTCCTCAACCCTCGTGATATGTGCAAGTCATCCTTTTCCAAACAGTCAACTGACAATGATACAATGGTAAGCAATAGATTTGAATCGCTACCCTTCATTTTGACCAGAAGGGTGGGGTGTCCACTTGCTTTGACCTTCGGTTGCTTGCAACCTCGGTCAAAGAGGGGCATCTGTAGACACCCCACCCAGGCTAATATCTTGATTTTGTTAAGACAATCCGAGAACCATGATCATATCCCTAACCCTAACCTGAGCCATCATTCAATCCAGACCAGGTCCAAAACCGATCCATTTCTCGGGTCATTTTTGGGTAACAATTGAGTCAATTTCGAGCCATTTTGAGCCGAATATCCAAAGCGGACTTTGTTTCACTCTAAGAACCCAAAAAGGACCCACCGGATGAATTTCGGGGAAAGTTGTACCGAAGCGGTAGTTTGACTACCGCCGGCGGTAGTCAAACTACCACCTCCTCTCAAAAAGTGTGCGCTGAGTCAGCCACACGAGTTTCGGACTCAGCCAGGTCCGGGCGTACTCGGACTACCGCCGGCGGTACTCGGAGTACCGCCGCGTGCAGTCTGAGCAGGGACAGCTGTCCCAGCGTCCAAAGTCAACTCTTCCTGAAATTTACCCCTCTCATCTCCACTATTTACAGTTTTACCGGCCTCCATAGCTAATGGGAGCACGCCACGTGGCGCTCTCTCCTCTCCACCAATCACCATATGCCACATCAGCATTTGCCCTCCCCTTATCCTCTATTTACCAAACAACCATTGGAAAGGGCTATAAATAGCCCTCTCCCCTTTCATTTTCAACATACATGGAGGAGAGAGTGAGAGGGAGAGAGTGGAAAGGGCTATAAATAGCCCTCTCCCCTTTCATTTTCACATACATGGAGGAGAGAGTGGAGGGAGAGAGTTAGAGAGAAAGAGTGAGAGAGAAAGAGTGAGAGAAAGAAAGAGAGAGAAAGAGAGTGAGAGGAAGAGAGTGAAGGAAGGGAAGGAGCTCCCAAGCCTTCAAGCCCAAGTTTTTCAGCTACCCCCTAGCCTTCATCTCAACCCTTCCAACCTATAAGCCTAGCCCAAAATGATCATGGTTCAATCAACATCTTAGCCTACTCAAGAATCAAGCCAAAGATCCATTTACATACAAGCATTCATCATGACATCTACTCCCTTCTCAACCCCCCTGCTTCTCTAAGATCTCTAGCGGACGTAACTCTGTGACTTGTCGTACATCGGATCCTGTCACATCAGAAATTCCTAGTGATCTAGTCACTTTTCTTATCTCTTTGCATAGCATCATCATATCCATCCTCTAGACGCATCGTCGGACGTATGCTCTGTAGCCTGCCGAAATTTCGGATCTTGCTACATCAGAAATCCACGTGTGACTAGTCCCATCATGACCGTAGCATCATCATCATCCCTTGAGATTATTTTACCACACTAAGTCGAGACCGTACACTTGTACGGGCAGAGAGGGTGCCTAACACCTTCCCTCTTTGTAACCGAGGTCCCTTACCCGGAATCCCGGATCATAGACCAGGAGTCAGTCTAAGGTCGGAGAATCTTCGGATTTCTCCAACCTTACGTATTCCGTGGTTCTAGCCGACCGCGGGATTCTGAGATCATTCGGCTAGTGGCGACTCCAACAAACATAAGTCAGCTTAATCACCCCCAGCATCACCATAACATTAACATTTTATAGCAACAACGTGAACAACGTGGACGCCGATTTTTCAGTGTCTACAAAGAGATAGTGAGCTTGTGTGTGCTTACAAGTTAAGTACCTAGAATACAATCCAATTCAAGCATTCATATAATGTAACTAATCAAAACACATAATCATGAAGAAAATTGTGCTCAAATGACAATTACAAACACAAGCATGTATAGTAGTTCGGTTTCCCTATTCCACTCCTAGCAGACAAACTCTCCTCAAGTGTAGCGATATTCAATATCTTAAGAGTTTTCAGTAGGTTCACTCCTAACCTTTACAAACCTACATAAGAACCTAATGTGCATACACTCTATAACAATGTGGAGATTGAGTTCATCTTCATAATAAAGGTTGGAATCCTCATTAGAGTGGTAAAGCTCAAAAAGATAAATCAAATCTCATAAATTTATAGGCTTATGATGATGAATATGAGTGGGGAATAATCTAATCTCTATTTACATAAAAAAATATATCAAAATGCTTAAGGTCCATATGCCCTTTATAAAAGAACCAAGTTTCAATGGTTTAAAAAAAATAAAATAAAATAAGAGCATAAAATTGCACCTTCAATCAATCGAGCGATGCTTCGATCGATCGACCAATTCCAACAATTTTTCAAAAAGCTTGTTGGACGATTTTGGCCGTCGTCGATTGATCGAACAGGGTTTGTCAATCGATTGATGATTCGATTGAGACCGATCAAAGGTCTGTCGATATGATCGAGAAATTTCATATATACATTATTAGTTTACTAGACATATCTGGTAGCCGTCGATCAATCAGGCCAGTGCCATTGATCAATCAAGCGGGCCACCAATCAATCGAGTTGTGCTTGATAGCACTTATGAGTTTATTGGTTTAGTCAATTTAGTTTCCAGCATCTTGGGTCCGCTATAGCCTATCTAAGCATATTCAAATGGAGCTCCTAAGGCTAAATGATTATCAAGAGTAGGTTTACCTATTACGGTTAGGATTATCTAAGGGCTAGATTATTTTGAGTTTAAGGTTAGGGTCACTAAGGCACCTCAATATATATGTTCTTCACTTTCTTAATGATCCAAAGTTTTCATATGTTTTCGACCTTCAGCTTCCAAGGGCTCAACCGATTCACTGACATACAGATGCACGTGATTGACAAATAAGTGCATAAATAAGTGCACTAATATGACCATCCCCTTCTAAATCGCCTGATCACTGTAATAATGGTGGTTGAACAATCATATCAACATTCACATGCCTGATCCTATTCCGAATAGTTTGTCGCCTTGGGTCACGAGTATTCAATTGATTTGAATACGACTCTAGCATGCCTAACACTATTCTTAATCACACATTTTTAACCAAACTCGGGCCGTTCATAACATGTGTGGCCATGCGTCCGGATTGAATAAGAGCACGTTCTAATTTGTTGGATGTGAAATGTGTTACCATCCACTTTCAGCCATCCCACTTATGCTAATGTCACACATCCCAATGTACTAAATGTGATAATGTGATATATATGCCACAAACCATCTTCAACGCCATACATGTGCTCTGCCTCATCTCCAAGTAAATTTATGAAAATTTCCTTTATTCCACTTGATAGATTTGGAGATGAAGGATTTTTTTTTTTTCCAAAAAGAATCTCCTTGCTAGCAATTCGAAGCAACTCTTCCTCTCTCATAGTTTTCTAAAATCTGTTTCCTATATAACATCAATTTTCTCCATTTTTCTACCCCAAATATTTCAAATAAGTCATTCATAGAAAAGTGTTTAAGATTTGCAAGCATAGGTGTTTGGGTGTAACAAACTTATGTCATAAGTTTGTGTTGGGCCACTTTCATGGTTATTTAATGATGCCCCAAGAATATGTACAGTGTGTATATTTCAATTATCTAAAACTTAGCGAGAAGTCACGAATTACACTTCACATTTAAAATATATTACAAATTTTTATAATTGAACTACAAATATCTCAAATGGGATAAAACGTAAATCAACTTCTCTACATGAGTTCAATAGTTAATCCACAGATATTTTCTTTATTCCTAGCACCTACTGAACATGATCCAAATACTTTCACAATCAATGGTTAAATCTTCTTTTGATAAACCTTCTTTCCATCTTTATAGGTGAGAAAAAGATGTAGACGCATGATACATTTATAGTACATAAAGAAAGCAGCAAAGTACTTTTATTATTGATGAGCTCGATGATCTTTTCCCATCATAGACAGAATTTTAAGAACTAATATTTTCTTTTCACTTTTCAAATTTAAATGAGATTTGAGATTATAAGTTTTTCAAAATCAGAACTCCCTTAAGTTTGTGTGCAATGTAAGCTCCACACTAGATGGCTTACAACGCTGACACCAAATACTCATGATCTCAATTTGTACAAGTGGAAACACTATAAATGGGTCATACCTGGAGATAAAACCAACATATTAATCTTAAACATTTGACGGATAGTTATAAAGATGAAAATCACATAGCAACCCAAATTCAGTAGACAAATGTCTAATATCATTCGCTTTAACATATAAACACGACGTCGTCTCGTCTATGGAGGTCAACATTGCTTCGCTCAAAGTTGCACTTTAAAACTGGTTAACTACTTAAGAGTTTATCGAAGTAATGCTAATGGAATTGGAGGAGCTCGGCAATGCCCGTTTACAGACCCTAGATTTGTTAAAAGTACATAAGTCCAAGGTTGTCAGGATCTACCATAAGAAAGTAAAGAGTAAATCCTTCGGTGAATAAGAATTGGTCTAGAAGACCATACTTCCCCATCATTATCAAAAGTCATAAATTTGGAAAGTTGTCCCCAACGTGGATAGGACCGCCAATAGTATATATATATAAAAAAAAAAAATGTATTTAGAGAATGACAGGATATGGATGGCCAAGAGAGTAAAAATCTCATTAATGGCCATTATTTGAAGAAATATTATACTAATCTTTGGGAATCCATGCAAAGCAAAGGTGAGCCGACCAAAGAACAAGCTGATAGTGATGAAGAATAAAGGAGATAGAAGAAGACAATGCTCCAAAATAAAATATTTTGTTCATTCTTATTTAATCGGCCCTACTTGAGACCATTACAAAATTTTCACTTTTTTATAAAATAATCAAGACATTTTTTAACAATAAAAAAGAGAGAAATGATAAAAGACAAAATTGGTCTCTAGCTAACTGTCCTATGAGAGGGAGGTCTTCATCTTTTCAAGAAAATAGTGTCCAAGTTTCAGAACTTCGACCACCACCTGTAAAAAGTATCATCTTTACATGATCATGCTACCCACTAAGTAGGAGGAGCGACAAACACCATGATGAAGGGTTGGAGAAAGGAGGAAGGAAGAAACAAAGAAGATTGAATGCATACTCAATCATATTAGGAGCCGTCATTTAAAGAAGCCCTTAACTGTTGAAGACCTCACCCTGCCATTAATGACAGACAATTTCCAACATAGATTTATTGTACAAGATGGCCGAGCATGAACCTTATATTGTCACGTGTTTAGCGTCGAACAACCATTAGAGCGGAAGCATTAAAACAACATCCCTTCACATTTTCCAAATGTAAAGTGATGTGGGTGCATTGTTTACACCTGGCCTGACGTAGTTTACTTTGCCACCATGTATTGACACTATCGTATAAAGGAAGGGAGGTAGATTGTACGAGCACATTGAGAATTTTTTTTATTTATATCCTACTATGACACGTAACCTGTCAAAAGCAACATGACTCAAAGTCGTAAGCACATCTATGGCTGAGAAAAGAGTGACATTGTGAGAAGGATATGTAACCATCACATGAGTGGCACATGTAATCCGCAACGTATGCAAAAAGCTACTTAAAGTTCCACTACTATCAGATATCTCAAGATCAAGGATACACATAGCAAGTTCGTCTCACACAACCATGCCAAAGTCGAAAACTTCTCACAATCGAAGAAAAAATTTGAAATGGATACAAATAGCCCCAACCACTCACCTTCACCTTTAAGGACCAGCAAGAAAATATCAACTCGACCATTGCCCTTTTAAGTCTTCAAAAGCAGTATTCGATTAAGAGCTCTGGGCCATTGTCACACATAATCAATTAATCTTTACAACACAATGCTACCTATCCTAATTTTAGCTTATATATTCCACTTCTATCCAACCACACTATAGTAAATTTAGAATCTTTAGTTTAGCTTAAATCCACTATTGTCCAACACCATCATTGTAATATGCCTTAGGAGTATATTAAATATCAAGACCTCTATTGTCGAATCCCACCAAGCACCGAGTTATTACTCTCTTTTTTTTTTCTTATTAGCATGGTAGTACACACACCCCACTATTAGCCACTCCCCACTTGGGAATCGATACCAAGACCTAATTGTTGAAACGAGGTTATCTTACTTGGTAGATCAAACCAGTCACGTCTTGCAAACTTTATAATCGGTTGTTCTATCCACACAAGCAGTCGTAAGTAATTTCATTTATTTTTATGTTTAGTTTATTTTAATCACTAGTTTTACTGTTTTTACATGTAAATCGATAAAATTGGTAATCTAACTTTAATTTTTAATATTATTCGTCCATCATCACATTATTGAGAAACCTGAACTGCTACCATCGTTGAAAGAAAAAAATCCTTAGTGCAAGGCAAAAATATCCCATTGGAAGGATTAAGCCTCCATTTCTAAATCACCTGATCACTGTAAAATCGATGGCTAAACAGTCATATCAACCTTCATAGGTTTGATCCTAATCCAGCTAGTTTGGCATTTGGGGTCACAAGTGTTCAATCAATTCAAGTATGACTCTGAAATGCCTGACACTAATCTTAATCGCACATGTTTAACCGAATCCAGGCCATTCGTAACATGTGTGGCCATGCATCTGGAATGAACAACAACACGTTCTAATTTATTGGATGTAAAACGTTTAATTTGATTGAAACGTGTTACCATCTACCTTTAGCCACCCCACTTATGCTAATGTCTCACATCCCTATGTACTAAATGTGACAATGCAATACATGTGCCATAATCCATTTTCAAAGCCATATATGTGCCCGATCTCATCTCTAAGTAAATTTATGAAAATTTCCTTTACTCCACACAATAGATTTAGAGATAAAGGATTTTTTTTTTTTCAAGAAGAATCTTCTTGCAAGCAATTGGAAAGAATCTTTCCTCTCTTTCAGTTTTCTAAAAATAGTGTTTCTGGTAAAACATCAGTCTCCTCCATTTTTCTACCATAAATCCAAATATGCCCTTCATAAAAAGATATCAGGATTTGCAAGCATAAGTGTTCAAGTGTAACAAACTTATGTCATAAGTTTGTGTTGGTGTCATTAATGATGATCCCAGAATATGTGCTATTGATTTCCCGGCATGTTACTTTTGACGAGACGGGTCCAAGCACCTATTCCCTTTCCTGGTTTCTTTTCTTAACAGACTGATTTAATAAACTTCAAGCAGCACCAGCAACATCAACCTCATCCCTACACATCCGTCCATGCAGCCCATATCTTCTCTGTCGACGACTCAATTACGCATGCATAACTACTTCTCATGCACTGACCTGCTTCCTTTCCCGATATGTTATAATTCAATTATATGAATCCTAGCAAGAAGTCATGAATTACACTTTCCATTGAGAATATATTGTAAACTATTATTACTGAACTAAGAATATCTTGAATACGATAAAACATAAATTGACTTCTCTACACGAGTTTAGTAGTCAATCCATAAATATTTTCTTATTTTCTAGCGCTTACCAATCATGATTCAAGTACTTTCACAATCAATGGTTAAATCTTGGTTTGATAAACATTTCTTTCCTATCTCTATATGTGAGTAAAAGATGAAAATGCATGGCACATTTGTAGCACATAAAAAAGTAAGACTTTTTAAGATGGGCCACTCTGATCAATGGTTTAAATCTACCTAAAGATGAATAATTTAATTGAGCACACCGATGGACATTACTAAAGTCGTAGTCACATTGAAAACATATTAGGGGTGACATGCTTTGTTACACCGTATTAATTGGACCTAGAGTATTCAAGTGGAGTCATAATTAAGAAGAGTTTTGATAAGTTTTTTAATAAATTAATATAAAAAACTCTTCCATCCGGTTTTTATAAATATTGGTTGGGTCCCCACACCTACACATAATTATAAATCATGGACGCAAATCTCTTCTATCCCTTACCTTTCTCCTAGGTGTAAGGTGTAGAAGATCCAGTCCATCCAATTCATTCCATGGATTCTCAAACAGGCATGTAATGTCAATTTATTATTTTGATTCTAACAATCAATGTATATATCAATCTCCTGTTGTACAATTTAAATTAGAAAAGAAAGAGCAAAGTGCTTTTATTATTTATAAGTTTGATGATCTTTTTCTACCGTAGAAATCAAATTTAAAGAACTTACAGTTTCTTCTTTTCCTGTTGTCAAATTTAAATGAGATATGAGATTACAAGTTTTTCAAAATTAGAAAAAAAATTTAAAAAAAAAAAAAAAAACTCCATTAATTTGTGTGTCATGTGTGGGCCACACCAAATGATTTACAATTCTAACACCAAATACTCACTGTTGGGGGCCTTGCACAAAAACCTTAGGATCTAGCCTCCCGAAACAAACCAAAATTATGAATAATAAAGCAATGAAATAAATCAAAGCATAAACCACACACCACACAAGAGATTTTTACGTGGAAAACTCTCAAAGATGTAAAAACCGCGGGACCTCAACCAGATCAACAATCCACTATGAAGTAGAACGTTACAACCTTCTTCACTCACGCAGGAGTGGATAAGTAATAAGAGAAACAAAGAAAATGGAGAGATCTCACCGATTACAAGGACATAGAAGCGCTGAGATATATATTAGGCAGTAGATAACCTCCATGAGCATAATCTCCCTTCCATAAGCTTCCTCTCTCTCTTTTCTTCTCTCTCTCACCTTTGATAGCCCTAAACCCTTTAGCAAATCTCTTGTAAAGCTTTAAAAAATCTTCTTGTCATACCTAGAAAGCCCTAGGTACTTCCTATTTATAGTTTTAGGAAACTCCTTTTCGCATCCTAGTTGCGAAAGGACTTGCGACACGAAATCCACGCAAAATCGCGAAACAAATCTGCATAACCTCGACTAGTCGAACCGAGTCCTCTACCGGTCGAGCGCCACCCACGACCGGTCGAGATCCTCCTTCGACTAGTAGATCACCCCGGAGAAAAATAGTCCACAGTTGTTAGACTTTGAATCGTGTCACGACTCGACTACACGACTGGTCGTGCACCAGCCCTCGACCGATCAAGCGAGGCTCACGACCGATCGAACACAAGACAAAAAATCCCATAAAATCTCCCCCTTTTTGTCCCAGATGGGATCCACCTTCTTCAAGCTAGCCTGGTTTCTATAAACCTCAAACTTGCCCATGAGCAAAGCTTTGGTCATCATGTCTGACCCATTATCGTTCGTGTGGACCTTCTCAAGCTGTAACACCTTTTGTTCCAAAGTATCCCTGATCTAGTGATACCGAATCTCTATGTGCTTCGACTTGGAATGCTGACTTGGATTCTTACTCAAGTGTATTGCACTTTGACTATCGCAATAGACCATGTGCTCTTCCTACTTCAGGCTAAGTTCTTGTAGGAACCTTTTCATCCAAAGCATCTCTTTACATGCCTTGGTGATTACAATGTACTCGGCCTCTGTCGTCGACAATGCTACGACCTTCTGTATCTTACTCTGCCAAGAAACCGCTCCCCCTACAAATGTGAACATAAATCCCGATGTAGACTTCTTGGAGTCTATGTCATCTGCCATATTTGTATCTACGTAGCCCTCTAACACAAGTTTTCCGTTACCATAGCATAGGCTCGACCTGAATGAGCCTCTTAGATACCGCAGTATCCACTTCACCGCTGTCCAATGCGCTTTGCCAGGATTGGCAAGATACCGGCTGACAACACCAACAGCATATGTTATGTCTGGGCGTGTACTCACCATAGCATACATCAAACTTCCTACAACTGACGCGTAGGGTACCTTCTGTATCTCTTCCACCTCTGCCTTCGTCTTAGGACACTGCCTGTTGCTCGATCTAAAGTAACCATCCAGTGGAGTACTGACCGGCTTCGCTGCATTCATATTGAACCGCTATAGGGCTTTCTCAATATACCGCTCTTGTGACAGCCAAAGCTTCCTGCTGCTTCTGTCACGGTTATCTCCATTCCTAGGATCTGTCTATCCGGGCCCAAGTCTTTCATCGCAAAGGACTTGTCAAACTCTTGTTTCAACCCGTCGATCTTCTTGATGTCTTTTCCCATGATGAGCATGTTATCAACGTATAACAGCAGAAAAATAAATCACCATCTAAAAACTTGCACGTGAACACACAGTGGTCCGACTCCATTCTATCATACCCGTGTTTCAACATAAACGAGTCGAACTTCTTGTACCATTGTCGTGGAGCTTGTTTCAGCCTATACAAGCTCTTCCTCAGCCTACACACCATATGTTACTTGCCCTTGACTTCGAACTCCTCTGGTCGGTGCATGTAGATCTCTTCTTCTAGGTCACCATGGAGGAATGTAGTTTTAACATCTAACTGCTCTATCTCCAGATCCATGCTAGCCGTCATCCCAAGCAACACCCGTATGGATGTCATCTTCACCACTGGTGAGAATATCTCCTCGAAATCTATGTCTTTCCCTAACCGAACCCTTTCACTACAAGTCTGGCCTTGAACCTCGTATATGAATTCTTCTGTTCAACCTTCTTTCTGAACACCCACTTGTTGCTCAAAGCTTTCTTGCCCTTAGGTAATTTCACCATATCATAAGTGTGGTTCTTATGCAAGGATTTCATCTCCTCTTGCATAGCTTTCAACCACTCCCCCTTATGCTCGTCGGCTAGGGCCTCAAAATAATCTTCTGGGTCTCCCCCATCAGTCAGCATAATGTACTCATGCGGCGAGTACCTCTTGGACGGTTGTCTGTCCCTAGATGACCTCCTCATCAGTGGCTCAACAGGTGGGTCAAGTGGGGGCTACTCCCCTAGTCCATCTTCTGAAGGAACTCCCTCGTCCTCTGTACCTTGTTGTACTCCCCCGTCATCAGGCACCACGACATGAATGACCGAATCCATGTCCTCTAGCTAACATGAACTAGGCTGGTTCTTCTCTGGCTTACCAATGTCTTCTATACACTGATCTTCAAAGAAAACCACATCTCTGCTCCTGACGAGCTTCCTCTCGGTCGGATCCCACAATCTATAACCAAAATTTTCATCACCGTACACTAAGAACACACACTGTCTGATCTTCATATCGAGCTTGGACCTCTTGTCCTTTGGTACGTGAATGGATGTCGTGCATCCAAACACCCTGAGATGGCTGTACAATGGATCCTGTCCAGTCCACACCTTCTCAGGCACTTCTCCATTCAACGGGGCTGATGGAGACCTGTTTATCAAATACACCGTCGTGTGCATTGCTTCTCCCCAGAACATCTTGGGCAATTTCGCATGAGATAACATGCATCTAATTCTCTCAATAATGGTGCGATTCATTCGCTCAGCTACACCATTATGCTGGGGAGTCTTGGGAACCGTCTGTTCATGCCGTATACCCAGGGACTTGCAGTACTAATGAAAGTCACCAATGTATTCACCACCATTGTCAGTACGGATGCACTTCAATGATCTACCTGTCTCTCTCTCGACTATAGCATAAAACAATTTAAACACACCAAAGACCTCGTCCTTGGATTTCAAAGCATAAACCCAAACCCTCCTAGATGCATCGTCTATAAAAGTAACAAAATACAATGCCCCACCCAAGGTTTTTGTCCTCATAGGACCACAAACATCAGAATAAATTAAATCTAATGCATGCACTTTATTAACATGAGAAGCAGATTTAATGAATGAAACTCTATGCTGTTTCCCTGATAAACAATCAAGACAGGTTTTAAGAAGTGTACCTATCACGTCTGGAAGGAGCCGCTTCTTTGTTAGTATCTGAAGCCTTTTTTCATTCATGTGGCCTAGACGCCTGTGCCACATGTCAATAGTTGAATCTTCCGCTACATTCAACCCACCCTTGCACATACTGGCACTTGCCTTGTATAGGGTGCAAAACTTCTTTCCTCTGGCCACGATCAATGAACCCTTGATGAGCTTCCAGCACCTACCAGTAAACCGACTTTCATAGCCATCATCATCCAACCTTCCCATCGACATCAAGTTGAGGCGAAGGTCTGTGATATGCCTCACATCCCTGAGAACCAATGTGCAGCCCACATCGCTCTTCACACAAATATCACCGACCCCTACGATCTTCGATATGCTAGAATTTTCCATCTTCACAGTCTCATAGTCACCTGACTTATAGCTTGTGAAGAAGTCTCTGCGTAGAGTCGCATGAAAAGAAGCTCCCGAGTCTATCACTCAATCGGTGTCCTGACTCGTAGCCGTGAGACATACATCGTGATCTACTGAAAGAATAACTACAACGTCGTCATCTGAAGCGACCGCAGTGGAATCTGATTCATCTTCCTTCCCTTTTCCTTTCTTGTCGTTCTTCTTACCACGACATTCATACTTATAGTGGCGTTTCTTGCCACAATTCCAGCAATCAACATCCTTTCTGTTACTCGATTGCCTCTTGATTTATCTCGAGCCTTCCCGCCCTTCCTATTCTTTCCTCTCCCTCATTCTTGTGTCACAAGGGCGTCTTGCTGAGTAGACCCCTAAGACTTCCTCCTTGTCTCCTCATTAAAGAGACAACTGGTTACCTATTCCATGGATATCTTTTTGTTTGGCTCGGAGTTACTTAGAGACACTACCAATGTCTCTCAACCGTCAGGCAATGAACTAAGCAATAGCAAAGCTTGCATCTCATCATCCAGGACTATCTTCATAGAGGAGAGTTGGTTCACTATATTGCTGACCTCATTTATGTGCTCGGCTACAGAACCACCATCCTTGAACTTGTGATTCACAAGTCGCCTTATCAGAAAAATTTTATTACCGGTTGTCTTCCTCTCATACAGCCCTTCTAATTTCAGCCATAAGCTAGCGGCTGAGGTTTCCGTAGACACATGGTGGAACACAGAATCATCCAACCATTGTCTAATAAACCCCACCGCCTTTCGGTCCATCTTCTTCCAATCATCATCAGACATATCCTTGAATTTTGCTGATATGCCTAAAATTGGAGAATATAAGTCCTTGCAATAAAGCAAGTCCTCCATCTTAGCCTTCCATATGGTCCAGTTAGAACCATTGAGGTTGATCATCCTTGATGAGCCACCTTCCATAATTTAAAACCGATCCTAACCGTTCAATGAACTTCGCTCTGATACCATTTTGTTGGGGGTCTTGCACAAAAACCTTAGGATCTAGCCTCCCGAAACAAACCAGAATTATGGATAATAAAGCAATGAAATAAATCAAAGCATAAACCACACACCACACAAGAGATTTTTACGTGGAAAACCCTCAAAGAGGTAAAAACCACAGGACCTCGTCCAGATCAACAATCCACAATGAAGTAGAACATTACAACCTTCTTCACTCACACAGGAGTGGATAAACAATAAGAGAAACAAAAAAATGGAGAGATCTCACCGATTACGAGGATATAAAAGCGCTGAGATATATATTACGCAGTAGATAACCTCCACGAGCATAATCTCCCTTCTATAAGCTTCATCTCTCTCTTTTCTTCTCTCTCTCACTTTTGATAGCCCTAAACCCTTTAGCAAATCCCTTATAAAGCTTTAGGAAACCCTCTTGTCATATGTAGAAAGCCCTAGGTACTTCCTATTTATAGTTTTAGGAAACTCCTTTCCGCATTCCAGTTGCGAAAGGACTTGCGACATGAAATCCGCGCAAAATCGCGGAATGAATCTGGGTAACCTCGACTGGTCGAACCGAGTCCTCGACCGATCGAGCGCCACCCACGACCGGTCGAGATTCTCCTTCGACTGGTCGAGCACCCCGGAGAAAAATAGTCTACAGTCGCTGGACTTTGAGTCGTGCCACGACTCGACTCCACGACTGGTCGTGCACCAGCCCTCGACCAGTCGAGCGAGGCTCACCACCGGTCGTGCACGGGACAAAAAATCCCATCACTCACAACCTTAATTCGTATAACACCATATATGGGCCATAACTGGAGATATCATCCACAGTTTAATCTTACCCGTCTAACCGGTGACCTTCAGATGGATGACTAAGATGAAAAGTAAACAACAATCCAAATTCAGCAGACGAATGTCTAACAACCAGAGGACGAACCGTGAATCAATCCAACTTTTTCCCCATCCTCCGTCTAAGTAGATGGCCCACAACTTGGATGGTTTTGAGTCTTTTGACTGAAGAACATGCATGTCACGTGAGATGGAGCGTGTATGATTACGAATGGTCATACCCACCACCACCTTTTTTTCTCAACTCATGTGGAATTTTTACGTCCATCATCAACTTTATATAGTAGTTATGAGTTGCCGCTCAACCACGTACTGTCTACCCGGGGCCCATATGTAAAGATGATCCAATGATCAATCTGTAAGAATGATCCTGACCATTGATTTGGATGTCTTTTTCTACGAGCCACATTCAACTGATGGTCAGAATCATCCGCTGATCAGCTATTGTTTCTAAACAGTTGCTCTTGTAATCAACCAGGACATGAACGGTTCCGATTGCCTGGATGCGGGGATGCTGAGTTGGTGATGGGCCAAACGAATTCCGCAAACGCCGCTAACATACGCAACGACCATGCCCACTTGCTTTAGAGAAAAATCCAAAATGAGATGCTTGCGAAAGGAAGAATACAAACACACACAAAGCAAAAATATCACGAAATCATAGTAGATCTTGTCCATTATTATTATATTCGGCGATCGTGATTATGCTTGGAATACACTGAATGAGATGCGTCATGATTCGGCTAGTTGAAATTTGGAGAGATTGAGAGAGAGGGCCCACTGTAATCTTGAATGCGAGATTTGCTATGCTTGCACATCCATCCATACAAGCACGTGTGCTGACATGGAATAATTGTGTGAGATTTGAGCTTTCCATCAGATGGGCCACACTTGCTCTGACCTTCATTTCACACCTCTGGTGGACCAGAAATAAATGGATGGCCGGTAAAAGTTATTTTAACCATCAATTCACATTGTGCATTACCATGGTATGAATTTTGAGACAGTAAATCTAAACATGTTTCCAATTAATTAGATGGACAGATCGAATCTTATACACGTGTTCATCATGTTGGCACGTGTGCCTGCTTGAGGATGGACAGGGCACCACACGACGTATGGAATTAGCAAATTAAGAGCGGCAAGCATGTATTAGATGGTTGTTATTATTACACGTTTTGCAAAAATACGTCCGGAAGTGTACGTCCTGACTACAGCCATTGGATTTGGACCTGGTCACGTTCGGTGATCAATCATTGCTCTGACAGGATCGACAGCTGATGGTAACAGCCTAAAAAATCTTTAAAAAATAAAAAACAAAAAATAAAATCAATGGTCTAAAAAACAGTTTATACGGCCCACATAAAAGACTTGAAAGATCTAAGATTGAACTATTCCAATCTATGAGGATATTTTGAGGGATCCTCACCTAGATTGAGGCCTGCTCTGATCACCCAACATGACCCAAATCCAACGGCTACAATATCAACATAAAAAACTCAGGTTTTGTTGCAAGATAGAGATTAAAGATGAAAAGATACAATAAGATGGATGGAAAGAGAAGATAGGGTTTTGTTACAGAAAAAGTCACTCAAAAGAAACAATAAGGGCACATGGGGTTTATGACTTTTTAGTTCTTATTGGCTGTTTGAAAGAGAAAGAAAATGGAGTTGGTCCCGGAAAGGCGCCATGATTTTATGAAAACCACATGATTCCACTCCCACCTTTCTTCCACCCACCATACTTTTATCTATTCTGAGTATTCTCAGCTCAACCCACCCACACACACTACGATGTAAGTGGGGCCCACTTTGTATGCTTTCTTGGTCTCTCCCTTACTGCTGATTATTCATCCACGCCATCTGGACTGTCCACATTGTGGGCCCCATAGTCCATGGACTTTTGATGGTTTGAATCACTGACCATTTTCATTGGATGGTATGGATCAGGTAATTAATGTGATCGTTTGGCTAATGCTCCATCCACACACTCGGGCTTACTATTTGAGTGTATGAATAGTTGGTTTGATCAGAATCCAATAGTGGTGTGGCCCACTTCTCATGTCTGTGTAATCTTTGATCATGTGGTGATGAGATTCAAGGAAGATATTGCACGTTTACCATTGGATTATTTTTCGATTTGCATGTATTTTATTTCGTAAGGTAGGCAAGGATTCTAAGGTGCCATAAGCAGTGCCACAAATGACATCTCCTGCATGAAGACATTACGTAACTACCCAAAATACTAAAATTAGAAAGTGGTATTGAGTGGGACCCGTGATTCAGTGAGCAGCTCCTTATGTGAGTGACCGAACACCTGTCGGATATCCAGATATACCGAACACGTGTTAGGGATCTGGACCATTCATCAGGCAGGGTACATCATCAGCATGGCATGGACCGAAAAATAATGTTGGCCCACTAATCAGGCAGGTAAAACTGTAATGAGAAAAAATGGGCCACCAGGAAGGGAAAATATCCAACGGTAGAATTTAAACGTACGTACTGTACACGTGATGAATGGTACATAGTATATTTATGGTGGGAGCGGACTAGGTGCGGCCGCAGCGTCTCCAAAGACAGTGCAGCGCTCTGTGGGGCCCACCTTGATGCATGTATTCTATATCCATGCCGTCCATACGTTTTTCCAGATCATTTTATGGCATCAATCCAAAAATGAAACAGATCAAAATCTTAGGTGGACCGTACAATAGGAAACAGTGATGATTGACCATTAAAAACTTCTTGTAGACCTTCAAATTTTGAATCAAGCTGATATTTGTTTCTTTTCCTTTCATCTACGTTTATGTGACCTTATCAACAGTTTGGATGGTATATAAACATACGGTGGGCCATAGGAAGTTTTTAATGGTGGTGCATTGACTCACCACTGTTTCCTATAGCATGGTCCATCTGAGATTTGAGTCTGCTTTATTTTTGGGCTCATGCCCTAAAATGATCCGGAAAAAAGGATGGATGGCATGGATACTGAATACATACATCAAGCTGGGCCCACAGTAAGGTGCAGCGTCTTGGGTGTGACCGGGCCGCATCTAATCGCTCCCGTTTATGGTGCGCCCTACCCTCAGTTCTGGCACACGTTTTTCCACTCCCTCACGTGAGGGACTGTTCACTGAATCCCAGCTGTTGAAGTGGTTGAACTGGCGGTTGAAAGGTCAATTTTCATCTCCGGCTCATTGTCCAGCTGGCAGATACGTGTCCCTGCTAGGGTAATGACTAGGCTTCCAGCTTTCATAAGTTTCTTACCGACTTATTCGAGGCAGATCCTCTAACTATAAAAAAAAAAAAAAAAAAAAAAAAAAAAAAAAAAAAAATTGTTTTGTCTTATTCTAAATAATGGCCATGAGCATTTACAAGCGTATGATCTGGACCATCTTTATAAATTAAAATTCACCTCCACTAGAAAGATCAGATGGAGTCATTGTAAGTGAACTTTCAAGTACATTTGATCCATTGGGAAGGTGGGCCACACCATGAAGATAATTCAGGGAAAAAGTCAGAATGGTCAATAATCGAGTGGGTCGCACAAGCTGGAATCAATGATCGGACTCGATTTACAGGAGTGGATTAAAGTTGTGAATGCTTTGATGGGTGATATTTTATTTATAAAATAGCCAGGTTGGTGATCCATTGGTCGGATTAGGTGGACAACCTAGTTGGGGCCCACGTATAAAATAGAACTTAAAATGGTTTACAGAGAGGGGAAGAGCATAAAACGTCCAAAAAATTATTAGGTGTAATCCTATCTTTGTTAAATCACGGGGGTTAGCTGAGTGTGTGGAGATTGTGACCCTTCCTTTTGTCATTTTTGGGGCACTGAGGGCAGACTAGTAAGGGACAGTCTCGAGTTTGTTTTGCCTCCGTTGTGGATCAGGATCCAAAGTGTATTGCTGTCAAGTGGGGCCCACTTGCTCAGTGGTCCGCTTATTAGAGCCATCCATGTTGAGGACTCTATGCTACACCAGCCACCGTAAGAAAGGAAATTTTCCAATGGTTGGTATTTAATTCAATAAATTAAAGGTGGGAGCAATGGTGAAGTGTGATTATGAGTGTTGATCTAGATTTTAGCTACGTGATGCATGTGTGTAGCTTGCGAGTGTGTTAGAACCGATTGGAGACTGTTTCAAACCGAACGCCTATGACCCTTGGCGTTGAGATAAAGTGGTGGAATTAAACGTAGGTAGACTGATTGTTTATTCTATGAGATTTCCAAAGCATGGAGTTTTTCCTTCATTAGTTTTTTTTTTTTTTTTAAACCTTAAAATTTAAAGACTTTGGAAAGTGCGGCAAGTGTTACCACTATTAAGGATCATCATCCTGCCTCATAGCACTGAGATGCTTAATCCAAATAATGCACCGATGAACAAAGGATGGGCAATATTTATATTACAAATTGTTGTCGACCTAACGTATATGCGTTGGCAAGTAATTCTTAAAACTAAGGTCTTCTTTCAAATCTCGTACACAAGCGTAGATAATAAGAGATTACAGATACTGAGTAAGATTAAATTGGTCTTACGTAAAGCGATGACAGGCCGAGCTATTCATAAATGCTAAGGGATCTATGCTGATGAGCGGTGGAAATGATGAGTGCTTTGGGAGACTGGCTAAACAACGCTGTGCTGGAGTTGATTTGTTTGAAAGTTGATTTTGTTGATATTTTATTTTTCTTCTTCAGTATGTTCATTCACTGTTTATAGAGTTTCTAATGGCATCATGAGAATAACCGCTACTACGTGGCGACGTCCTATATTGATAACTGTAAAACTATTGTTGTTGTCTTTAGTCGTTTATATATATCTTTTGTCAAATGCTTACTATCATTGAAATAATTGGTTATGGATTGTGCCTCAATACTGACGTAGTTGTAATAATTCTTCATTCTTATTCAAGAGTTACTCAAATAATACGATTCTTCGAAATCTTATCATTAATGAGTTGTCATTCGTATATTTAACGTAATGTGAAAATTATATACTCATTATTTGATTATATATGCATCGTCAGATTCGATGTTGCCAAATTTTGTCAAAATAATGGGACAACAATTTACTCTTGATGAGAAGATAGACAACCAAAATCATTTGACTATCTCAACTTGCGAGCCCCATTGGATAGCAACAGGTATTGGATTCTGGACGGCGACCGAGGCAAGCGTAGCAAGAGAGTCATAAATGGACCAAAATTCTTATAATATCTGTTTTATGCAGCAGCTCATGAACCATTTGGACGAGAATCCCTATATAACTTGTGGTTTCGTCTACTTGAGTTTTGGAATTACTTCATTTTTTAGGCTCATGCCCTGTAATGACCAGGCAAAATGAATGGACGTGAATATAACACATACACCATATAGCACCCAGGGAGCTTTGTCATGTCAAAGCAGTGTTGTAATATTTGGGTGAATTAAATAGACTATTAAAATCGAGAACCAAAAAAAAAAAAAAAAATTGAGAAAAAAGAACTTATTGAATTGAGTCGAGGCGTGACTGAGTCACTCGGCTTGAAATCGAATTTGCTTCCCTTGGACAGCGTCCCAAGTGCAACAGATTTCCAGAGCAATCGACCTCCATACACACATACCCGCACCCAGCCCATCTCGTCGCATCGCGCACACGGCTCGGCTCAGCGCGCATGCGGTCAATAGCATATATGAGAGCTATTGGCATAGCCCCCCAAAGGACTAAATTCACATGCCCTTTGAATGAGGCTTAAGCCCAAGACAAAAAACCTATCTTATAAACAAGAGAATTTTCTTTGTCAAATTCAATGTGGGACAAAACCCACACCTCAAAAACACTAAAATTTAAATGTGGAGGCAAAACACTGAAAATTTAAAAATTTAAATTTAATACTATTTTAAAACAAAATACAACAAGCAGCAATACCGTAGACGAGCTGTGTTCTGCACTATGCAAAAAGAGTCCAAAGCATTGTGTTCTGCACTATGCAAAAAGAGTCCAAAGCATTCAGCCACTGTGGGGCATGCAATGTGAAGTCCACTCCAACCATCAGGTTTTATCTCTGACTCCAGGTCTTAGTGCGAAAAATAAACCACGTGAACGCAACTCAGGTGGGCCACACCACAGGGAACAATGGGATGGCGATGCCAACCATAAGTATGCGTGTGGGTCCACCATGGTACGTATCTTAAGTCAAATCCACTAATCAGGTGTCACTCACCAGGGGAAGCGGATCGCGTCCTGTCCCCGCCTGGTCGATAATCTCCATCTAAGCAGGGTTTCATGGGGCCCACCACGCTGTATAAATTTTATCTACTCCGTTCATCCCTTTTTTTTAGATTACTTTAGTTTATGAGCCCAAAATTGAGGCAGATCCGAGGCTCAAGTGGACCACACGGGTGGGATTGTACTCCCACTATTAAAAACTTCTTGTGAGCGGCAGAAGTTTTGGTCAATCTAATACTTGTGTTTTCCCTTCATCCACGTCTATATGACCTCATGAACAGGTTGGATGGCAAATAAAAATCACGGTGGCCCCTAGAAAGGTTTAACGGTAAGCATTATTGCCGCTGCTTCCTGTGATGCAGTACACTTGAACATTGGACCTGCCTAATTTTTAAACTAATAACCTAAAATGGTGGGAAAAAATGGATGAACGGCGTGGATACCCACAGCCGCTGGCTGTACCCATTAAGCATTCAATGCGTTCAGATACAAAAATGAGGCTGATCCAAAACTCACCACACTTATCATGCTTATCTTTTACATGTACAATTTAATTACGGGTTCTCACCTGATGGACGGAATGGATTTCCAGATACTACATGGTGGGGCCCACGGACCTTGCGTGTTTTAGGCGCTGCGGAGAACAGATATTCTAGTGGTGGGCCCCACAGAGCTTGGGTGTTGTGGATGCTGCGGAGAACAGGTGTTCCGGTCCGTCGCATACGTTAACAACAACGACAATCTCATGTCGGTCTCAAGTCGGCCCCATTATCATGACTGCAAAAATGAAGTGGACATAGACACGGAGAGAGAGAGAGAGAGAGAGGGAGAGAATTAACAACAACAGCCTGGAGTTGGACCCCATTAATATACACCACAAAAAGACGTGTAATACAGCGAATTTTTTTTATTTTTTTTTCATTCTTAATTATTATTACATATATAATTAAATAAGAAAAGAACGAAAACAAAGGAGAAATGATTTGGTACTGCAATCAGCACCATAATCTTACTGTACTGCACATTCGTCACGCCAATGCATCACATATTTAGGATATCCGATCCGTTCAAAAGCTCGGATCCATCACGAAGATCATCTAGTGTGAAATACAGGCCGATCCATTCATGAGGTAGGCCATACTTGTATGTTGTGCTAGATTAAATGGTGTGGCCTATTGATGCTCAGATCAGTCTGGTTTTCACATTGGATGATGTTCGTTATAAACCAACCTTCTGCACGGCTATGATTTCCCAACCATATGCCGCTTTGTATCAACAACTAATCATTTCTCAAAACAAATACACCCCCGTTGAAAAACAAAATCCCCCTTCGCCAGCCAAAGAAAAAACAAAAAAAAACATATCTTCAATCCAAAGCACACGTCGATGGTTCGAATCCTACCCGTCCATTCCTCAAATCAAACTCCCACACGTGTTCCTGCTGCAATATATTGCCAATCGTGGAAAGACCGGGCCACGGAACGGACATAAACCCTATACACTTCACCCCATCGGCCACATCGATCACGTAGCTCTTAACTGGCGGCTCGAACCGAGCCGATCCGTCCGAGCCACCAAAATGCAAGCCGAGCTTCGGCACCAGATCTTCCTTATACCCTAACGTCGAATTAAAACACAAGTCGAATGGCTTGATCTTTACTTCCTTAAATACTCTCAGCGGCTCACTTAGAGCCCTGAACACGGCTCGGTAAGCCGGCTCGACCAACATGGTCAAGCTCGTCCCTGAGTCCAAAATCACACCACCCTGACCGTTCACATCCCAAACCATATTTGGGATATTCAATATTACCCCTCCGATCGAGATGCCCACCAAATCGACGGCATAGAACGGTTCGATCCGTGGCTTGACCACGAGGTTAGCGAACCGCATTGTCCGATTGCAGCCACTGGTGGGCCCGAATGTGAGATAATTAGAGACGTTCTTAGGGCTTAGATGGTCCACCAGACAATATGAGAATTTACCACCGTATCGCTCCGTGGCCTTGACGGAGAATGAAGTTCTGCTGTGTCCCAGTCCTAAGACGCCGTCGGCTTCGCGGAAGCTGGACCCGACGAAAGCCGAGCTGCAGCCGATGACAATGCCATGGAGTTTGGTCCTTCGGCCGCTTGAGAGTGTGACGGTAGAGGACTCGTTTGCGAAGAACCCTTTGGCCGATGACCCGTCCGCATACCTGGTCAGTACAACGATCAAAAGTTCAAAGTGAGTCATAACTCAGGTGACTCGTCCGAGTCGGATATTTATTAATAATGATTAATGAGTCGGACTACTCTTGTCTCTCTCTGAAAACTGAAAAGTGAAAAGCCGTGGAATTGGGTTTCATTAAATCTTCGCTACCCTCTAACTGTCTTCTCAAGCTCGTGCAGGACTTTGCTTTTATCTTTTTGCCCTTAATGCCATTTCAGAAAGACAGCGAGTTCTCGAAAATTAGAGGTCAGAAAGCTGAATGGGCGGATGGACTTTCCCTGTTCCCCCGCCAACAGGGAGCCCCGGAGGTAGTTGCTTATGTGTTGCCCACTGCAATGCCCTTGTGACATTATCCGTCCATCAGTTTTTCCAGCTCATGTTAATTAATATGAGTCCAAAATTGATGGAGATCTACCTCGGTACTGGAAAAGCTCTGTGGGCCCCACCATTATGTATGTGTTTTAATCCACTCCCTCCATCCATTTTGTGAGCTAATATTAGGGTATGGGCCCAAAAATGAGACAGATCTAAATCTCAGGAGAACCATACGGATGAAACGTGGCGATTGAACGACTAACATTATAAACTTCCTAGGGCCCACCGTAATGTTTATTTTACATCCAACCTGGTGATTTAGGTTGCTCAGACCTGGGTGAAAGGAAAACACAAATATCATTTTGATCAAAAACTTCTGTAGCCCTCAATAAGTTTTTAATGGTGGCCGCTAAATCACCTGGTTTGGTACATCTGAAGGCTATGTGTGGTCCACCTGAGATTTGGTCTACTGCTTCCTGTGTGTGGTCCACCTGAGATTTGGTCTACTTCGTTTTTAGGCTCATGACCTAACAGTATCTCTCAAAATGGATGGACGGAGTGGATAAAACAAATACATCATGGTTGGGCCCAATGGCACCGACCAGTGACGAAGTGGGTATTGGCGGTATCACTACCGAATCCGAGTCCAACTTCCTGAAGGCGGGAAGACAGGTAATCGGCATCCTGAATGGGCTGCAGGTGATTGATTCCTTGTGGGCCTTCAACCATTTCTCAAATGGTGGTGACTAGCGTGGATGAATAGCCTGCATCTAATACTGCCGTGATCCTTTTTCAACCATCCATTTGGTATGTTGGTTAGGATCGCCTATAAGTGACATGTTTAGGATGTACCCCATCATAGACGAACCCATGAATTGGACGGTTTGGATGGACAGGAATTCATGCTGCTGTAGTTGGATGAATCATCATCACCTAAGAAATGGTAAGAAAAGGCCTACATTGTGATGGGAGAGAAAAGGGAATTGAACAGATACAGTGGCATCTCAGAAGTTCTGATGCAGCCTTTCTTTACCGCTAACATGTCACACGTGTGGATTATCCAGTTCGTGAAAAAGGTAGGCCCACCACTAAGATCAATTGAAATAAAAAATCTAGCCGATTGACTTACTGGGTGGGCCACACCAGTACACTAAACAGTATGATCGGCTATCAAATGATTATGACTTTGTGACTCAATCTATGAGTAGATCAGCCATATTTTCATATCAAGTGATCTTCAATGGTGTGGCCCACCCTTTACACGGATTGGATATTCAATACATGAGATACATGTTGTACAGATTTCTCCCATTTGATATAATCTTGGGATGTGTGAAAGAAGATAGAAATTGATGACAACGCCTGTCCGTCCATACAATAACTGCCAATCTACTCCTCTGCCCGAAAATTCAAGGAGTTTGACCAATGACGGCGCTGATAATTTTATATTGACGAAAAAACCCCTGAGAAATTACATTATGCATTTCTTTATAACGCGGCATTATCACTAAAATGAAAGTCCTTCTCATTTCAAAGAAAGGATGTTTTGGTCACTTAAATTAGAAGCGCGCTCCAGTGATACCAGCGAGATGTGGGGCCTACTTGATGTATTAAGATCACTGGCTAGATGTGGGGCCTACGTGATGATGTATTAAGATCACCAGCCAGATGTGGGGCCCACGTGATGTATTGAGGTCATCCCAGCCATGGGATGGCTCACCTCATACTAACTCCAGGTACAAAACAGGGCCCATCTGAGTTTTAAAATAGCCTAATTTTCGGCCTGAAACTTCATCCTGACCAGATGAATGTTTGAATGGCCTGGATTTCACACATACAATATGGTGGGCTCACCACACAAATCAACCACGGATGTTCCTCCCAATTTGTTCCATGTAGTGTGGGCCCAACAGATTAACGGATCATCCTGTTTTTAGGGTCCTCATGATAAAAATACACGCTGAATCACGTGGGCCCCACATCTACCCGGTACCCCTCGAAAGCGCCTCTCTAAAGGGAACGGATTGGGTACTCCCCCTGCCACCAGCCAATGGCCGGTGGTCGGTGCTCTGTGGACCCCAACACGATGTATGTGTTTCATCCGTGCCGTTCATATATTTTCCCGTATCAGACAAGAAATGAGGTCTATCCAAATCCCAAGTGGAACACATTACAGGAAACAATGTTGAATGAGCGTCAACCATTAAAAATCTTTTGTGCACCATACAAGTTTTGGATCATTCTGATCTTTGTTTTTTTCCATTCATCTGGACCTGTATGACCTAATCAACAGAAATAAACAGTACATTGGGCCTTAGGAGGATTTTAATTGTAGATATCCAATCACTATTGTTTTCCTGTGGTGTGGTCCACCTGAGATTTATAACCCCTCATCTTTGGGATCAAGCCCTAAAATTATCTTTAAAAATGGATGAACGGAATTGATTAAACACATACATCATGGCGGGGCCCACAAAGCACCGACCACCAGCCACAGGGGGAGTAGCCAATCAGTTCCCCTCTTTAAAATATTCACTCAACTCGCAGCTCCGAGTCAACTCAGCTATGCCCAAATGACGATTTTCCCGATTCAACTCAATCTTTTCAAACATGTATGGAGGTAAATAGAGATTAATAACTACATTAATCACAAGATTAGAAGTAAAACCATACCCGTAATCATAAGCACATGGGCTCGCCGGCGTCGGACACGTAGTCAGAGAAAACGGCAGAGAGGTCCGACACGCTGTCGACGAGCACTTGATCGGAGAAAAGGACGATGACTTATCAGCAAGAAAGATCCGCCGATGCGATTTGCCCGATCGTTTGCAATTCCGGCACCGATACCGGCAATTCATCCACGTCAGGTCGCTGCCGGTGTCCGCGACGAGCAAGAACTTCTGTGCCGGGGTCCCGACATGGAACCTAACGAAATACTGCCCGGTGCCGGCATACCGCCCGGAAGACAGCGGCATTTTGAAGGAACCGTCGGGATGCGAAACCTCCCACGCCCTCCGTCTACGGCCGAGCATTTCCGAAATCAAATGCTTCCGGAGATTGTCACTGCGGACGAGCTCTCTAACGTGCTCTAGCCGGTTTTCGGGCGTTAGGATTCTTTCATGAAGCTTGGGATGGTGGCGATGAAGGAGCTCGAAACGCATCGAATTCAATGGATTTTTGCATAATGCAGGGATTACAGAGAACCCAATAAGGTGGAGGAGGATTGCTAGTAATGGGGACATTGATTGGAGCTGATTGGGATGGAAGGATTTGGTAGGGATAAAATGGGAATTTTTTTATTGGATGGGAAAGGAAGGAGCAAAGAGGGGTTTTGGAGTTGGGTTGTTGGGCATTTTCGAGGGTAAGGAGGGAATGGATTTTCGCGGCGTGCAGTTATTGTTGTTAGGCTTGCTATAGTTGTTTTTGCTGCTGCTGTTGTTGCTGCAGTTGCAGTTGCAGTTGCCGCTGTTGTTGTTGCGATCCTATCTATAGGTGCGAGAGGACGCGCTTTTGTTTTCTCTTGCTATATTGATGGCTTGTGATGTCTGATTTTCTTTTTCTTTTTTTATATTAATATTTCACTGGCTGATTGTTCAGCCAAAAGATGCGTTTTGCTGCAGAAGGGAAGTGTGTCCTGCTTATCCCAGCGGACACATGGTGCAATTTTAGAGTGATTTGGGCCGTCCATCGGGGGGACCCAATTGATGGATTGCTTGGATGTTTCTAGAGCTGTGCCATATGTATGATCTGTACCTGAATGATGTCTGAGATTTAAGAAAAAGTGTCTAGCATGGAGCGGATTAGGTGTTACCCGGGTAACAAGTTACTACGTGTTTCCGTGACTGTGGGCCCACCTGGTACGTGATGTATACTCACTTGGCCTATCCGTTTTTCCAGCTCATTTTAGGCATGGTCCCAAAAATGAAGTAGATCCGAACCTCAAGTTGACAACATGGTAGGGATTGAATTTCCACCGTTAAAAACTTATTGGGGGTTACAAAAGTTTTGGATCAAGTTCATATTTGTGACTTTGGTTTACATTATCCATAGGTTGGATGTCAAATAAATATTATGGTGGGTCCTACAAAGTTTTTAATGGTGAACGTTCAATCACCACTATTTTCTGTAGTGTGGCCCACCTGAGATTTAGATCCGCTCCATTTTTGGCGCATGCCTTAAATTTTTGGACGCGGATTGGGTAGTACCCCGTCCGTCCCTAGCTCTGAATAGGAAGGTCAGTGGGTGAGCCTACCATGATGTATCTGTACATCCAAACTGTTAATCCCTTTTCTCGTATTATTTTAAGGCATGAACATAAAAAATGAGGCATATCCAACGCTCAAGTGGACCACACCAAATAATAAACTTGATTGCATTAAGATACACAAAAACTTAAATGTTAGTTGCATTAAATGCAAGAGTCATTTGTGGTGTTAAACATCACGGTAGGCCCACTCACTCACTGAACTGCCGGTTCAGAGCCAAGGACGGGCCAGGATAGTACGCAAGCAGCGTCTTAAATTTTTAGCTGGAAAAAGGGGAAGCGGATTGGCTACTTGGAAGCGGATTGGCTACTACCCCGTCCCTAGCTCCAAGCTGACAGTTTTGCGGGCAGGCCCACCATGGTGTATCTATACATCCAAGTCGATAATCTCTTTTCTCATATTATTTTAAGGCATCGAAACAAAAATAAAACACATCCAACGATCAAATAGGCCACATCACATATGACTCTTGCATTTAATGCAACTAGCCTTTAATGTTGTGCATTTTAATGGAACCAAGCTTATTATTTGGTGTGGTCCACTTGATCGTTTGATTTAACTTATTTTTATTTTGATGCCTTAAAATAATCTAAGAAAAGACTGGGATGTACAGACCCATCACGGTAGGCCCGCCCACAGAAGTGCCCGTTTGAGCTAGGGACGGCGGGGGTAGTAGGCAATCCGCGTCCTTGGCTACTCCCCCATACCCCAGCCCCGTGGCTGATGGTCGGTGCTCCATGGGCCCCACTATGCTGCATGTGTTTCATCTTTTTTCTTCATCCATTTTTACAGATCATTTTATAGCTTGATCCAAAAAATAAGAGGTATATATATCCCAGGTGGACCACACCACATGAAAACAATAGCGATTGGATATCCATCATTAAAATCTTCGCAAGGCCCACTGTGTTTTTTATTTGACATCCAATAGGTTGATTAGGTAATACAGACCCAGATTAAGGGAAAAAACAAAAATCAGCTTGATCCAAAACTTTTATGGCCCCAAAATGTTTTTTAATGGTCGACGCTCATTCAACACTGTTTCCTGTAACGTGGTCCACTTAAGATTGGGATATAACTCATTTTTGGTCTCATACTGTAAAATGATCTATTAAAATAGATGGACGGCATGGATGAAACATATTCATTATGGTGGGGCCCACGGAGCACCGACCATCAGCCATTGGCTGGTGTCAGGAGTAGCCAATCCGTTTCCGAAAAACGTATAGATGACGTGTATATACAACGCATATATCAAAGCGGGCCCCACTGTCAGGTAAAAATTACCGGGGTGACACTTATCTGCTTCCGTCTAGCATTGGATCCTTTACGAGTTATTTGGTGCTCTGGTATCATATGACGCTTGATACACAGGCACCCATAAATTTTAAATGTGACTTAAATTAAACTGAAAATTGTGGAATCGACGCTCTCAAAATCAGATTTTTTTTAAAAACCAATCATGGCCTCTGATTTTTGGCCACTTATATGTTGAAACGGGATCATGAGATATTTTTTAGTTTTTAGCTGTCCAATCAATACCAACAAATCTGACACGTAGATTATCAAATAAACTTAACTTTTTGTTCATGATGCCTGTAAACTGGGACCCATAGTTTGGATAGTTGTGTTGAGCTACTCGTATACCACCAGTATGCAATATATAAGTGATTCTAAAAGCCTGTGTATCATCCGTCACACTCTGCCAGAGTATCAAAGCTTTTCCTCCTTTCAAAACGAGAAAGCTCCACGGAGTATGTATCGATTTCAGTGCTCTCGCGTTGCACCTTCCTTAGTTAGTTTCATTTATTTATTATTTATTTCGCATATACATAAACAAAATCGATAAATCTCTGCTTCACATGATGATTGAGACTCTGAAATTCAACCCTCACAAGAATAAAATATAATAATCAAAATAGAAATAAGTGATAATTATAAAAATCTCCCTCTAATTTTATTTACTGCAAGCATCTCCCCAATGCTAGTGCTGTTGGAGGATTCTGTACCAAATGACAAATATACCCAGGTTTTGCATTTGAATTTGCCTCATGTGGGCCCACTATTATATATAAGTGGAAATCGGATTGCATACTGAGTTACTCATTAGGCTCTTGTCATACTGAGTAAACTCAGTTGGGCCCACCTTGATTGTACGTGGTCTATCCATGCGTTCATTGGTTTTATCATCTAATTCGAGGGGTTGAGCCCAAATTTGAAGCATATACAAAGATGAAGTGGATCATACCACAGGAAACAGTTGGAATAATGATTTCCACCGTTGAAATCTTTCTAGGCCCCACAGTAATATTTATTTGTCATCAAATATGTTCATAAGATTATACCAACATGGATGAACGAAAAATAAAAATATAAGCTTGATCCAAAACTTCTATAGCCCTTAAAAAATTTTCAACGATAGAAGTCCAAGTCAACTGTTTCCTATTGTGTGGTCCATTTGAAAATTGTATATGCTTCGTTTTTGGGCTCAAGCCCTAAAATTATCTGGAAAATGGATGGACGGAGTGGATAAAATACATGAATCACAGTGGACCTCACAGAGTTTGCTAATAAGGGCATGTTTGGATGTCAGGCCCATATCGTATAGTATTGTAAAATTTAATAAAATATACACTTCGCAGTTACTCTATCCAAACATTGGCACATGGTACGCTGGCGAGCCGAGTACCACGCCGACCCACTTTATCAAAACCACGCATCTCATTTCTCGGTGTACAGTGCAGGCCGCAGTGCAGTGCTTTCATTGCACTGCACCGCCATAGCAGAAGAAAGCAGGCGCATCATCTCCAAAACTGCGGTACATCTGCCTCATTCGAATTTCTTCTTCGAGCAGATTCCAAACAATGTGGTTGGCCGATAACTCATAGCAGTCCACACATTTGTTTCCTCAGCAACCGCCAACGAGAAGACAAGAGGGAAGGATGTTCAGAGCTTAACATCACTACACCATCTACCGAACCAGAAGCTTGTGGTTCTACATCGTTGGACATGACCAATTAGGTTAACCCCATTCAGAAATTTGATTTTGTTCAATCCAGGCCTGGCCAATCAATGACCCTACCGGTAAGGTGTATGTATTTGACATTAAAAGATACATGGGAACAAGTAATAATCATCTTCTTACTAGTAATCTCCACGAGCATTTCCCATCTCTAAAATGATGGAACCGACAAACATCTCTTACAATGATCTCATGGCCTGAAATTTGAGAAACATACTTCATGGTAGAATGGCAATCACTGCAAACTCGTAAGTTTTTCATGATCCTGATTGTCTTCTCAGAAGGGGTGCTGATAAGCTCAAAGGCAAGCGCTAACTTCTCACTATGGTACGACTGCCTCCCTTCCTCTATTCCATCACAACTAAATGTCAGATTCAAATGGTTTACATAGCCAGCATCTTAGATTTGTTCGATCAGTTTCTTCAATGCGAGATTTATTTCATCGATCTGTGGATGAAAATTATCATCTGCTACAAACGTATGAACTGCGTTGCCTACTTCAATCCAACTGCAACCTGGATCTTTCTTGATGCCCAAGTTCTTCATTTTTATTCTCATTTTCGCTGCTTCATCCCATACACCACATTCGGTATAAATGTGACAAAGCAACATGTGAACTGATGCATTCCCAAGAGATGAACACTCCATTCCCAAACACTGACTTCGGAAAGATGGTTTCCTCAAATTACAAGTGCACTCTTATCCAAACATTGTGAGTGGTTTGTAATTTGCAGACGCATTACTGCTATAGGATCACTAATACGTTGATGGGACAATTTTACTTTCCTGTACAATACTATACGCGAATCCAAACACGCCCTAAGCGTAGTGGGTTACTCAATAGGCAAACCACTTCCATATAAATGATATCCAATAAGTCCAGCTGGTCCCTCCAAGACGCCCACCCCAAAACCTCCAAGTTTACAGTGGTTGGATTCATCTCATTTGCACGATGGATTGACCATGTTAAATGGGTCAGATGACATACAAGCACTATGATATGCCCATGTTGTAAAACTAGTGAATAGATGGTCTTGTTATGGGCTCCATGGGGTTCAATGTAATATATGTGTTTTATTTTACCCATCCATTTATTCTGGAAGATAATTTTAAAACATGATTCCAAAAGGAAATAAATTGAACGCTCGAGTGGATAACGGAAGCAGTGGTGACAATAACCACACCATTGAAACCTTCTTAGGACCCACTTGATGTTTACTTGTTATCTTATCAATTCATAAGGTCAAATAGACCTGAATGAAGGGAATACATAAATATCAGCTTGATCCAAAACATTTACTACTCAAGAAGTTTTTAGGAATTTAATCTTCACCATTTCCTATTGTGTGGCCTACTTAAGCATTCAGTCTCCCTAATTTTTGGATTCATCACCTAAAATAATTTATGAAAATGAATAAATGTTGTCGATGAAACACATACATCTTGGTAAGCCTTGTAGAGCTCCTGACAGGACTATCCATCTCTAGCTAGGTCTTGCAATGGTAGCACCCAAAATTCTTAGGGGTAAAACAGTCAATACACAAAAAACGTGTGTTAATAGCACGTATGGTTTGTAAACCAGGAGGGAGGTATTTGCAATAATCCAAATCAAAGGAGCTGTTTACAAATACTCATTAAAATAACAGTAACAACAGGTGGATGGAAGTCGGCTCGGGGTCGGTCTACCATGCGCCAGGCGGGTAACTCTCCCCAAGCGTTTGACTTGCATCTATTGCCAGCTGACTTGCATCTATTGCCAGCTGTCCAGCAACAGATGCCATTGAAAATAAACGGTGGTGATGATTTTTTTAACGCGCTTGCAATACGGCGTTTTAAAAAAAAATGATTTTTTTCTAAGTTCAGGCCTTCACGATACCATTCTAATTGCAATAAATTACTTTTTTGACACGTTTGGATATGTCAATAGATACGTTTGACTGATGCTGCAATTTCATTATTTGTACATTTTCTCTCCCCTCTCTATTGCCAGGTATGTTTCGTCCTAACCACTTCTGAATAAGCTTTCTTTCTTTATTTTTCTTTTCTCAAATGACTATTTTTTCCTTTGGTTCCTAATATGGTATATTTCTCTGAATTTTCAAATTGTGATTTTTTGGTTGTACTGGGAAGAAATAGCTCTTAGCTGTCCACATGATTGAAAATAAGTTTTCTATTTTTGGAAGGTAAACAGAATTTTATTACCAACCCAATGAAGCCCAGATCCAATCTACATGAGAGGGGCATTGGGCTTAATTACAATTAAAAAAAAACCTAGCTCTGATAGCATTGAAGATCATCGATGATTGAAGATCAACTGTTGTTGAGCACTAGATTGCCGATGGATGGACGCAGTTTTTCCCTATTGGACTAGTAATTAGAGTTTTACTTGGACACTCTCTTCATTGTTGTATTTTTCTTATATCATGATATTAATATTATTGTATTTATATCCACACATATTGTTGCCGACAAATCGACCTCAATTATCTGTTCTCATACGCAACTAGCTTGTGTAGAGACTAGTTCAACTATATTTTAGTAGATAAATAAATGAATTATATGACCACACTTACATACACACGTGTTCCAACACTAGAGGAGCACCGAGTTCAATTACAATCAACAAAAACAGCTAGGGTCCATATAAAGGGAGGTAATTAAAGAGAAAGGCCCAGGCACTAACTAACGAAATAATAGAAAAATGCATACCTGAGCCTTAAGAAAACTAGACCAAGCAAAACAATTACACCCAAAGCAATGCTGATGGGCACAAGCTTGCCTACAAAACAACATCTGCAGCAATGAATCATGGCAAGTTCATGCTATTTTTTTTTTTTTTTTTAAATAGGGAATCGATACCAAGACCTTAGTGTTGAAATGAGGTATCCTTGCTATTTGATTAGGTTGAATGTCTCAAAAGAAAAAATTCAAACACTTTGAACTGCATATTTAATCACATGCCAAGGTCGACTCCGTAACCATCGGTGAGGCAAAGATAGCTTGACGCGAGTTTTTTATGTGGGCGAACGCCATCAGAAGGTTACAGGCAACAGGAATGGAGGATGGTGTTTGTGCTAGGTGGTTCTGTCGAGAAACAGAGATGCAATGAGACCGCATGTCTTTGTTGATGAACTTGAAGATCACTTCCCTAGTCAAAGATTTACTCTTGAAAGTGAAGTTGTTACACTCATTCCATATGCATCGAATGGTAGCTGAGAAGGAGGGTTTCACAAGAACTTGGAAATTTTATGGAGAGGTAGCATTCACTAGATATGTGATCTTATCCACCATAATTGTTTTTGATGTTTCTGTGCGAACCAAATTTGCTTCTGATGCGCTGCCAAATTCACTTTGAGAAGCTGATATGAGGTCATGCTCCTGTATTGGGTTGTTTAGGCTGATACAATCCTAGGGAATTATTATAAGAATTCTATAAGGTGGGCCTAATCGATCAATGGTGTAGATACTCCTAAGGGTTGGATATTTTGACAGGACATACTGGTGAGCCCTACTATGGTTGTGATTAGTTTAAATTTGTATAGGGGTGATATGCTTTAACTGTGTTACATAGTGTCTTATTTGGACTAGGAATGCTAAAATCGTGTGGAGTATTAAAGGAATGGAGCTTCGATGAATTTAAAAGTCCTCCCTCTTGTAACTATTTAGACTTGGTTGTGTTTCAAACCTACACACATCTAAAGCTGATTTTACATCTTGGTGCTTCTATAAGGATATAGGGTGTGAAAGATCTTAACAACCAAATATCAGATGCCATCTCAACTAGGTACGAATTTAAGTTTTCACTGTTGGATCTTCATCATCAATGCATTGTCCGATCCTTTCACTTCCACAAATTAAAATTATACAGTTATATGCTAATAAGGCATTGTATGATGCTTGTACTAGGACAATCAAAACTTGTAAACATAGTATGCATTAAGGGCTTATTTTGGCATCTCTTATCTAATTCAATAAGAGCTATTAAGAGCTAGAGAATTAAGACTTTTTGCTCTATCTCTTGTTCAATTATATTCCTTTTTTCCGGTAAAATCACTTTTAATTTTTTTTAAAAAAAACTTTTGCTTGAAATGAGTATGTTTAGTCAAACATTCAAGTAAGAGCTTTTTTTAATGTGGTTGCTGTCATTTTAAAAAATTCCAAAAACTCTATCTCAAATAAGAACACTCCCTTAATCCTCTCACCTTATATGTGAGTCATCCATTGTGTCAAACATACATTCGATGTAGATCGTCCATCATGTGGATGTAGATTGTCGAATCTTCTATCATGCAAGGCCCACTTTGGATGTAGGTCATTTATCATTAGGGGCCAACTTTTGATGTGGACCATCCATTATATGGGACCTACCTTAATGTAGGTCATCCATCTTATGGGCCCACCGTCAATGTTAACTATCTTTCTTGTGGGACTTCAATGTCCACTGCTTAGAGCCCACATTTGATGTATCCATCATGTGAGCCCCACCTTCGAAGTGAGTTGTGCATCATGCGGGGCCTACCTTGGATGTGGGTCATTCATCATTAGTGGCCACTTTTGATGTGGATTGTCCATTATGTTGGGCCACTTTGGATATAGGTCATCCATCATGCGAGACCTTAGATATGGACTGTCCATCAGGCAGGGCCCACTTGAAGTGAATCGTCCATCATACAGGTCACACTTTGATGTGGATCATCCATCATGTGAGACCCACTCCATCCATTATATAGGCCCACCTTTATGTTGACCATTAATTATGTGGGGCCTCACCTTCGATATTAGTCATTCATCATGCTTTGATGTCAATCGTTCATTATGTGGGCCCACCTTCAATATTTGTCATTAATTGGTGGCTCCACCTTTGATATCAACTATTCATCATGTGGGCCCACATTCAATATTGGTCAATCATCATGTGGGTCCATCTATGATTGCAACCATTCATCATGTGTGCTCACCTGCAATGTCATCATATATCATGTTGGTCCCACCATTGTTGTGGACTGTCTATCAGTTGGGGCCGATGTGGGCCATCCATCATGTGTGGCCCACCTTTGATGTGAACCATGCATTATGTGGGTCATTGATGTAGAGCGGGTCGCGGACAGTTTCATGGCCAAGATGGATCAGAAAAGGCCCGGTCGACGACAGAAGTGATCCGGACCGTCGAACCTTAGATCGGGCGTATCTCGCAATCCGAAATGAGTTAGCTGACGTAAAATATATGATTTTGGGGTAGAACGAGCTACTTTAGCCAACCAACCCTGCTACGCCATGTTACGACGCCCGGAATTACAAAAAACCCCTGGATCGACGGTCGTTTCCCTATTTTAATTTCGTTTTTACTATAAATAGTAAGTTTTAGTTTGATTATAACTCTTCATCCATCGGGCTTTAGGAGTTGCGCCCAACATGAAAAGAGCTTAGAATAATTAGGAGAACGGTTTGGTAAAGCCAAATAGGACACTTACTATTTTTGGCCGAAAACCTTGCGCACTAGTAGACATCACGACCGTCTATAAATAGTAAGTTTACTATTTATAATAAGTCGCGATTTCTAGGAGTTTTAGTTGTAGTTTGATTCTGATTTCTTTCCCATTGCTTGGTATCCCTATTTAAAGGGTTGTGAACTCGTTTTTAGTGATCAATTAATCAATTTCGAATTTCTTAGAATTTATTTCTATTTTTCTACTTTCTTTCCTCGTGGATTCAAGAAGTCTCTGTGAGTAGTCGAGAGAAGCTCCGTGGATTCGGAGTAGTTATCCTCATCACGTTCATCCCTGCGTCAATCATTCATCATATGAGGCCCCACCCTCAATATGAGTTGTTCATCAAATGGACCCATCATCATTGTTCATCATGTGGACCATCTATTACGTGGGTCCTACCTTTATGTGGACCATCTATTACGTGGCGCCCATTTCATGTGATTGTCCATCATGCTGGGCCATGTGTGCCATTCATCATGTGAGGCCCACCTTTGATACAAACTAGCCATTATGTGGACTCACCTTGATGTGGAACATTCATCATATGGGCCCCACTTTCAATATGAGTCATTCATCATGTGGGCCCACCAGATAGAGAGAGAGAGAGAGAGAGAGATTTTAAACAGGACAAAAGATGGCAAGATGAGAAGAATTACTTAAAAGGTCCATGAATAAAGCTCAAGATCATCTGCCTACTTTAGTAAAAGAAGCTTTTAAAAAATACAAATATACTCTTCATCCCAAAAGAATTAAAAGGTAAAACTTTTTATTTTTAAAATAAATATATGCAAAATATGTTATTATCAAACAATCTATTTAAAAGAAAAAAATAAACCATCTTTTTTAAATAAGTAAATAAACTCTTATTAACAAAGACACCAAACAACCCTAACTCAAATTAAACTAAATTATGAAAATCATTGTCACTAAGGTATAATCCCGAAATAAGATTGGTTGCGCAATCCTAAAATCTAGTGGATATTAATTTGTTTGTTGAAGTCAGACCATTGGATGATGGTCACTAAATTTTCTCCAATCCAATAGTCATGTAATCACCTAAACGTAATATTTGGTTCATGCAAAAAACTGTTGGTGATACATGGCACACTTGTACAACAATCCCAACCATCCAAATCGCTGACCCGGTGGATGGATCATAACCAAATATTAGATTGAGAAGATAATATTAACTATCTATCTTTTTTTCTTTTTCTTTTTTTCCTTTCAAAGTTGGACCACTCCCTCTTTTACTTTTAACCACTAATTTGATAGCCACTACTTGGATGGTTAGGATTGGTTGATTGGCATGATTTTAGACATGCTCCATACAAACACGAAACCCACAAAATCTTACAAAGTAGTACATCAGTGCCACGTATGAAGAGGGTGAGTGAACACCATAGTTTAAGTGTGCAAAACTAACATAGGAATCCAGCCTCTATTGTAATGATATTTGGAAATTCAATGATGAAAAGATACTTGAGAAACAGAAAATTATTCTTTTTCCATTATAAGCAAAATGAAAAACAAAGAGAAGTTGTGATTTACCAAAAGAATTGCAAAAGAACCTTGATATTCAGGTTTCCGGATTGCAGAATCCTCAGACCAATTAGATGGAATGGAATGCATGATAGATTTGATTTTTGATACATATGCTACTATGTTGGGACCTAATGTATAGGTGGACCGAACTGGTACACAAACATGCCATGTGCACCACGTAAGCAATTTTGGATATCTCAACGTTATCATTTTCTCATATTAGTTTTTCAACATTTGAATCTTTAATTTGAACGTACAGAAGGCATATTTGTACATAAATCCAAGCTGTCCAAGTCCATGGCCCGATAATATGAACGTACAGTAGGCCACTTATCAATATTTTACATTTAATCGTCCGTTTGATAGCTATTGATTGGATGGCTAGCAGTATTGAGTCGATGCGATTTAGAAATATGCCCCATCCGCAATGGGACCCACTTGGATGGTCCACAGGTGAGGAGGATTGGTTACCGTCAATTTTTTAACTCGTATTGAACTAAGAATTTTCTCTCTTCGTTATCCAAAATTTAGAAATTTCAGAAATAAAAAAGAAAAGAAAAAACAAACAAACAAAAAACAAGAAAGAGGTAAGTAATAGAAAATTTGAAAGAAGAAAGCAGAGTGCTGCACTGTGGGGCCCACGTAATGTATGTATTATGTATTTATACTGTCCATCCATTTTATCATATCATTTTAGGGCATTATCTCAAAAATGAAACAGATCTAATCATTAAGTGGACCATATACTATAGAAAACAGTGGTGATTGACCATTAATGGACCACAAAAGTTTTGGATCAAACTGATATTTGGTTTTTTAATAAAAAAAACAAAATTCCCTTCATCTTGGTTTATGTGACCTTGTAAACAGATTGGATGACAAATAAACACTACATTAACATTAAGGTGCGTCCTAAGAAGTTTTTAATTGTTGGATGTTCAATCACCACTGTTTCCTAGGGTATGGTCATCTAATAATCGGAACTGCTTCATATTCAATTGGTATAATGCCCTAAAATAATGACCTAGAAAAACGGATGGACAGCATGGATACAGAATATATACATCAAGGTGGCCCCTTACCGCACCGTCTTGGGTTAGGCTGGGGTCTCACCTAATCGGCTCCCTTGGAAATCACCTTACATTTTCTATGAGTGAGACCGTACTTCAGTGGTCCAAACCATTGATATGATAGACTTCAACCGGATCACTTATGTACAAAAGAAAATTTTCCAAGATCGAAAGATCCTAGCCATCGAGTGCTTTCCTTTCCTTCCGCTGCTTTTCTTTCTCAATAGTGAATTTTCCGCCATCAATTGAATGGCTAGTAATTTTCAAACAGGAGGATTTTGATGCATGAGCCATCCAGCTTCATTCTCATCATATCACTGATTTGGACAACTGAACCATGGGACCCACCTATTCGAAATGAAAGCTTGAACCGTACTGTAATGCTACAGCCATTGGGTCCTACCGTTGTATATTACATCTTTTCATGCCACTCGCGCAAGTGTCATTTCTCCAAATTGCGTAACACCAGGTGGGGCCCATGTCGTCATAGCCCACTATTGCATTATTCAGGTCACGGGTTTGATCCCATCTTTCTACGCAAAAGAAAAGGAAAGATCAAAAAGAAGAGTTTAATTGGGTTTTTTCATGCTCTTTTTCTGGTGGCAAAGAGGTCCAAGATCATCAATTCATTAATTAAGTGGGGCCCACCGGTTAGGATTTAAACGATTGCGACTGTGGATTTCTTAGCTTGACCATGACCACCGAAAGAAGGGTGGGCCAACCGGCTTCGTGCCCTCGAGATTCATGCCTCATTTTAAGCGGACCCCACGTGCCAATGTCATGTGTGTGGAATCCTGACTGATTCCTCCTGGTTGTTTCTAAGCTCAAAAGGATTGCCAAGGTGGGCCATGCATGTAGGAGCAAATGGAGGGCTGTGTGTAGAGCCGTACGCATCAACACGCTAAGTACATATGAAAAAATTAAACACGCGAGCTTTGGATTGGAGATAGTATTTAGATCTTGGGCCTTAAAAAAAATGTCTAATGATTTTATAAATGCTTTTAAGAGAAGAATAAAGAAAATTATAATCATTACATTCTTTTAATGTTATTACGACATAAGGTAATGATTTGACAATAAAGTAATTAAAAAATGCTATTATTACAATTTTAATACAACAACTTAAATAGGGAGGTATAACATAATGATTTGACACTAAAATAATAATAATGAATGCTATCATTGCAATTTTAATGCCAACAAAACCAAATATGGGAAGCAGCAGTCAAATGAGTTGACGTAGAAGACAAAATAAAAGTGCGGAAATTTTATCTCAATTGAGTTAGTTAAATAAATAACAATAATAACAACAACAACAACAACAACATTCATAGTAACAATTGCACTTCACTTCCTTTATTTTGAAAGTTTTGGTTTTTAATTTTATTTTAGAAAGCTTGTTTTGAAAAAGTGAAACTCTTCAATTTTGTATTACTTGAAGAGAAAAATCTAATAAATGAGTTTATAAGCATTGAATTCTACTTGGAGCTTTAGAGAGGAGTTGGCATAAACATATATGTTCTAGTGGAGAGCATGCATGCGCGGCATAGGTGGTAAGGTAATATGAATGGCACACTCTGCACTTCGCATGTGTACATCATGTCTTGGGTAATGCTCACATGCAACATGTCATTAGACTGAGTTAAGGCCGAGTCAAATCCAAGAGTTAATTCATCTTTTCATGTAAAATGAATCAACATGCCTTTATAAACAGTTGTAGAAATAATTGTTTGGAAAAGTCTTTTTGCAAATTCACGCAACCCTAAAGCTCTGTAAAACTTATAAAATTTCGGGATTCACGCAACCCTAAAGCTCAATTTCTCTCTGCATGCATTCAAAGTGGGCTCTTTGTGAATAAATACATAGTTTGTCAGGATAGTTATATAATTTGCATATTCAAGTTCTTATCCCTGTTTATTCATGATTCATTCACGTAATTTATGCACATAAAACCATCGAGGCATTGTCGTATCCCAAAAGTTGTTCACTACAAAATCCAACAACAGTCTTTTACCGACAAAAGGAGACAAATAACATTTTAAAGAAAGCATATCCAACAAAAGGAGATAAATAACATTTTAAAGAAAGCGTATTTGATACATGCTTCAAAATTAACTTAGTTTGAAGTTATTATTTGTCTTATTATTTTCAATTTTTTTATTCATAATTTTTCATCGAAAGGAATTTGTAATTATTATACTTTTATCCAAACCAACTAATATAGTCTACCAGAACATACAAAGTAAATTAATAATTAAAATATTTTTATTTCTACCACATGTTTGAGAGAGAGAGCTCAAATCTTACACACATTTCACATTGTGACTCATGCGCCCGCATGTGTATGCACATGCTTGTGAATTAGCCAACCTCCTATATTTAACCAGTTTAACCTGTATGTGTCACTCATAGCATGCAAGTTTGATCTCTGGAGAACATTCCCCTTAGATTTCTTAACTAAGTTGGGTTTGGACATCCAAGCAAAGGGGTCAACGGCTCATGTGAGCCCTACCATGATATTTATATAAAATCCACCCCACAACCAAGTACATCACTCTATATTAGACCTAGAAATCAGCCTTATCCATGACTCAGGTAGACTACAAGATTGAAAACAATATGCAAGGCAACCCCACCCTCCAAATAATTTCCCTTAATATGGCACAGCTAAATCACAAATGGGCTTGATGTTCAACTGTTTATTTTGGTATGGCCCACCTGGATTACAAGGCATCTTGATTTGTATCCCTGGTCCTAACATGGGATCAAACATCTAACATTTGAAGTAGATCTCACATACACATCGCGGTAGGTCCCATTGCTAGCATGCTCGACCCAACATCCAATCTTCCATCAAGAGTTCAAAGAATTACTTAAATTAATGGGGTAGCTTATCACAAACATTTTGAACAAAAAAAAAAAGTAAATGTAAATTATATATTAAGTAGGTAATTCTTTATAAAATAATTTAAAAAGAAGTTTCAGCTTTAAATTAAAAAACAAAACAAAACAAAAACAAAAACAAAACAAATTAAACAAATGTATCACGCACTTTGGATCCAAATATTGTACAATACCAACTAGTTAAGACAAGCATGGCCCATTGTTTAGTGATCCAAACCATTTATATTGTGTGCCTATTGTTAGTAGTGCACGATCCAAAAATCTCACAATCGCGCTCTTCAAAACCTATCAATAGGTGACCAATAAAAACGACCATGAAAGGTGAAAAACATAAGTCCATTCATATCTAAGTAGATTTTTGGTGCATGGCCATCTATGGTATTTCCCATCATTTTAGCAACATTTTGGCCCCCACGTGTACAAACTGAAAATTCGAATTCATTGTTTGAGATTAAAAGCAAAAAATTGTACCATTTTCAATTCCCAAAATATAAAATGGGTGCATGTGAACAAGGGCAGCTCTAAAGGATAGGCAGGTGAGACAATCGCATAAGGCCCCCTAATTATGAAGGCCCTATATGATAGAGAAATTAAAATTTCTTAATTAAGAAAGTCCTATATTATAGCAAAATTAAAATTAAGAAGAAAAAAAGCTTAAATTTTTTGAAATAAAACTTATTGAAAAGCCTACAAAATAGGAACATTTAAAAATTAGTTTATAAATTTGAAATTGAAAATAAAAAACAAATCCTAAAAACTAGCACTATCGATAATAACATCTAACACTATCGTCTCTTGTCAAAATAATAGCATCATTCTTAATAAATTCTTCTTCTAAAACCTAGGACCACAATTATCTACTTTATTGTTAATTAAGTTCTCAAAAAATTAAATTTTAACATCATTTTTTTAAATTAAATTCTAACTTCATTTTTCTAACGGTACAGTGGCACACCAATGTCTAATTAAATTATTAGTAGTAGATTATTCTTTTTTCTAAATAGCAAAACGATTGCAAAAACAGAAATTAATACTCCAATTAAAATACTTAATCTAATAAAAGAACTAGATTGTTTTCCAAATTATTTTATTGCATATAGAATACTACTTACCATACCTATTATAGTTGCATATGTAGAAAGAAGTTTTTCAAAACTAAAGATTATAAAAAATTATTTACAAACAATTATGTCTCAAGATAGATTATAAACGGTTTAGCAATTTTATCTATCGAAACTGATATATTGGGTAAACTTGAATACAAAAGTTTAATTAGTAATTTTGCATCTAAAAAGGCGAGAATCAAATTTATAGTTTAATTTTGAATTTATTAATTTTTTAAACTAAAAAGCCTCATTTTTATAACTTGCCTAATGCCCCCAAAAATGTTGAGCCACCCTGCAAGTAAATCAACAACAGTTGGTCTAAACAGTACAATAAATCCATTTTGCTAGCTCATTTAAAGGCATGATGCGAGGAAAGAAGATCCAAATCTCAGGTGAACCCCACTACAGGAAACAGTTATGAGTAAACACCCACCGTTAAAAACTTCTTGGGACGATGAAAGTTTTGGATCAAGCTGATATTTGTGTTTTGCCTTACCCAGGTCCATCTGCATTATCTTTAGTTGGATGGCAAATTAAAAAAATAAATATTATCATGGCCCTAGAAAGTTTTTAATGATGGATGTTCAATCACCACTTTTTTCGTAGTGTGTTCCACCATTTTTTTACTCAATTCTCTAAAATGAGCTGTCAAAACGGAAGTAGGAATGGGTCTAAAACACATTCATTACGGTGGGCCCCACCGTTACGGATACACAGAATCCGCGGCTTATACAGTGACTCACCAAGAAAAGTTAAGGGATACGGTACTAAAAGCGCGCCCCAGAGTCATCCGAGCACTGTAGAGTCTAGCCACATGCACCAGATCCAAACATGTCAGAGATCTGGACCGTAGACCATTTATCTATTGCGCTCTATTGTGGATGGCCATCATCACAAAAATCAAAACGTTCGAATGGTCCCAGATGCTCATTATAGGATTTTCAGTCGTTGAATATCAACCGTTGGTTGGACATTTTTAAACCATCCATTCGTGATCATCAAAAGTTCTCTAGCGGGTGGTTAGAATCATCCGACCCACGTGGCATTCGTGTGACACCCCATCCGAAATACCGCCGAAAACATGAGTAATCCAGATTTCGTACACGTGTCCAGATTTCAACAGATCGCGGTGACCAAAAGGATCCCCCGTCTCAAAAATTAGGCCGATCCATTCATTAATTAGGTGGACCACACATTAAAATTCAGTTAGAACATCCACCGTCCATTGATTTCAAACAATGTGGCCCACCTGATCAGTGGACCTTCTTGATTCTTGTGTCTTGTGATCTCCATGCAATGCTAGGATTTCCTACTCAAGTGACTGCACGGCGGTGGAAAAGATTGGGTTGCACGCTAAGTTATCATGCAGCCGGCTGCAGATGATGAGTTTTCAATCCGGAAGGAGTGGGATTTGCCCAGTTTTATATTCGCCTGAAATGGAGCAGATAAATGATTGACGGTTCAGATAAATGCTTCTAGAAATAAATTAATCTGGGAAATGATCTGTGTTCTATGGTTTTTTATTTGAATAAATAATTTTATTTTATTTTAAAAAAAAAAAAAAACGTACACTTGAGGTTTCATGACGTGGCCTCGTGATTTTCTAACGGATCCCATCCAAGTTGTGAGAGAGAGTTGAAATTTCTATACCAATTCCAATCATTTGATGCAGGGAAGAGTGGTTCGTTTTTAAAAATATAAATAAATAAATCGTCTCATCCCGCAATGGTAGCTGGTCAGAAGACTTATCGCCGGGAAGGAATCGTCTTTTACGTAGAGCGGAAAACACCCAAATCTGTGGGGGCCGCCACATTGTATATTTAAAATCCACTCCCTTTATCAGGCTCTATCCTCGATGTCAGCCCATAAGGCCAAAAATCAGTTAGATCTACAGGTTATATGAATCACATCACAGTAAGGATGGAATGCCAACCATAGGTTTGTGAGTGGGGTCACCACGGTGTGTATCTTTCATCAAACGTATGAATCATGTGTAAAGATAAAATACGAAATCAGCCTGTTAAAAAATGAGGTGGGCCACACTTGCCTTCCTATCATCCATGTTCCAAGTTCTCCTCTTTCCCAATTATCGGAGAACATATCCACTAATCAAAATCAACTGTAGCCGAGTGGGGCAAAAATGCATAGATGATCAGATCATAGTTCAAAAACTCAATTAAAATTGCCTTTGAGTTAACTCAACTGGATTTTTTCAACATTGGAAAAAACATGATTTGCTTACGAAACTCTGACAAAAACACCCAAGTTCATCTGTTTCTCATATTCGGCCCGTGTTGAGTGGACTACATATATTTTTGGAAAAACATAAATAAGGTCGGACTAATATGATTGGCAGGTTTAGTCCCATACTCATGCACCATGCTAGCACATATGTGGCATAGACTCGAGCTTTATCACTTAGGCATGTGCTTAGCAAAGTTTTATAATTATATATTTAAATATTTTAATGTATAACAAATATTTTATTTTTTAATTTTAGTGACAAGCCATCCCTAGAACTCTTCAAAAAACATCATTTCAATAGCCTCTTATGTGCCATAAATTACACCAAAATTGTGAATGAGCCAACGATTCATCTTCATTTATGCCCCCACATATGCCACTATGCCATATGTGTCACCATCCATCTTTTCTTACACGTTGCACGTGTAAAGCATCTCACATGTGCCAACGTGTCACATGTACCACCATCCATCTTTTCTTGTGCCCACATGTACTATTTTTCATTTTCTCTTACATCCCACATGCAAAGCACCTCAGATGAACCACTATACCATGTGTGTTATTTTCATCCTCACTCGCTACATATATGCCACGTGCTAATGTGTCAATGTGCAAAAGTCTTCTATCTAGCTTCAGGTGTCCACATATGTCAAATGTACCAAGTGGGTTATGTGCCACATCTGTTATACTACACATCTTCAAACAATGCACATGTGCCACGTGTACCACAATTAAACTTCAAACACCTCACATATGCCGTGTCTGCCATACTTGTGGTTGTTCATCTTCTGGCATCCCCACATGCGCTATACATGCCTATGCCATCCAACCCATTCATCCAGTGATCTTCATAGGTATTAATAGACACTCCAAAATCAGCCTCGTCCAAAACTCAGGCGTGCTTCACAGTGCGAAATTAAAGTGCTAGAATTGAATTTTTCAAGGGACCACATGGTATTGCCAGCCTGAGTTTTGGATCACACCGAATTTTGGACTGTCCATTGAACATGAGAAGCGCACCAGATGGACGGAGTGGATGTCACTGATGAGAAAATATCATTTTACCAACTCTTTAGTAAATGTTTTGATAATCAGACATGGGAAATAATATTTCCTGTAGCAGTTTATTTGTGAAACTCCAGTCTGGACTAGGGAATAGTCAACAACACCTGGAAAAGTGACAACTAGCACAGGCATGTGGAACTGGGCCGTAAGTACCATGGCCCAAAAGCCAATGGCCGTTCATTAGTAAACCACACGTGTATATTGAATGCAAACACTTTACCTGCCCATCTGGATTTTCCGTGCATGATTATCCCTTGTACAGACATGTTCGTGACCGCACGCACGTTTGGATTAACAGGTGTAGGAGGCATGTGCATGAGTTGCCTGAATGACCAACGTGACAGCATGTGCATGTGAACATGAGTATGGTTGATGATGGTCGTGCATGCATGTGCATGTAAGTATGCTTCTTATCCATGTCAACCATGTTGTGAACGCATGTGAGAAATATACATAAGAAGAAAATGATCACGTACACTCACCAGATCTGAACTTTCACATACACACCCCATGTTTCTGGGGTGCATGAAAGAGATGATGATGATTTCAGACTGTTACTAAGATTTGTGACCATTCATTTGGTGGCCATTGAATAGTTACGACCGTCCAACCATGGTGATTTTTGTGTTGTCCAAGCAAGTGCTGCCCACACAATTTGGGCACCGTGCATTGAGGCGTATACATGCAATGTGCAGTAGTGCATGTTTGTATAATCTCTAGTGTCTTCCTCTGGGTATTTTTGGTAAGAGTCTATTTAGGTGATAGGAAAAGAGAAAATACTAATAATAATAATAATAATAATAATAAACTTTAAGACTTATCTAATGATGATTTTCCAATATTTTCTTGCTCAAAGATCAATCTTTATGCATTCCATTTTTTGTGGTCTTTGTTTGGATAGAGAAAATCTCATAAAACCGTAATTTTGTGCATGAGAATTTGACAATAGTGTTTTGATAAGAATTATTTTTAGGAATCCAATGTTTCCTTTGCTTTAGTGAAACGTTCCACCATGAGAAAAACCATCCTCTTTTTTTTCTTTTCTTTTTTCCTTTTTTTCTTTCCTACGATCCAAACAGGCCCCGAAGGATAAGTATGATATGATGCGTGGGACATCAACTAGACATCAACTAACGCCCACAATGGGCCCCACCATGGATGGGCACATGACAAAAATCTCAATTTGACCAATAACAAACCACTCATCCAACAAGTTGCATTCAAATGTGACGTTTGAAACACATGCACAGCCAGGTGGGCCCTCCACAAAGCGAAGGAGAGGCATCCCCTCTCAACTGTTCCCTGCAGCATGGCCCACCTGAGTCACGGATTGGCATGATTTTTGGGCCTATGCCTAAACAAGGGGAGCGGATCCGGTGGTCAGGGAACATGGTGCACAAAGTATTTCTTCCAGAAACATGCACAAGATAAAAGAAAAAGAAAATTACGGAAGAAAACACATCATACATGAGGCACTTTTAAACACATCTTATGGCTTTGTCACACACACACACACACAAACCCTCTTTAAGAATATGAAACACCAGCATCGCCATCCGCCTCCTGTCCTTTCTCTACATAACTATTTTTTGAAGATAATAATCTACTGATATATCACGGCATGCCACTGCAGAAGCCCATCTTCCTATGGTCCGCTTCAAACTGTGATCAGAAATTTCATGAGCATGTGACCCGCTCTTCCCATTCCCTACTCTATGGGGTTTGAAGCAGATCAAACATTTCACGAAAATACAAAAATATTCATGAATAACTGCAAAATGAACAAGAAGAAGCTAATGAATATGGAAAAGGGGAGAAAAACTCTGTAACTAAGAACATTTACCACTGCAAATCTCAGTCCATTAAGAGTCGATGATTTTTATTTTTATTTTTTACCCACACACACCACATGGGTACTCGAACCCATGACCCCGCGGGGTCTACCACAGGCATTTGATTCAACCATAGTCACACAAACGGCACTTCTGTTGAGCCCAACACACAGCAACAACATCATGACATAAACACGAAATGAATATGATGCAGAGAATGCAGTCTCCCAGTTACAAAATTCACCTGCCCAACAGTGCATACAAACTTGATTGCATTTGGATCTGCATGTTCATACGTTTGTAGATGTGTATGCATGCATTCATACATCTTCATCATGTACATAAAGAAAATGGTAAACATTGAGTATAATAAGAGAAGACGGCATAAACTAATACCTGCTATTAATTCAGAAGTCATGGAAGAGCATAAGCGCGTCATCGAGCCTTAGAAGGGATGCTTCCAAGAGTGCCTTCACTTGCCTTATCCGATTGATTCTTTTTTCTTGGGCTTCATCAAGTACATCTCGTGGCAATTGTAAAACCTGAAAAAGTAGACACATCATACAATTACAGTGCTAGTAAACATATGGTAGAGAAAATGCTGCCTGCATGGTGAAAACCATGCAAAACCATTTGGGCAACTTCCGACCCTCTTTTTCTTCCACATATTCAAAGTTTTGGCACAAATAAAGTTCCAAACCAATCCAATTGGTGGATGCTATCAATTTTGATGGTAAAGGATTTAGCCAGCAATCCAAATTTAATGTGTAAAATCATATGGTAAGGATATTCCAATTAGTGTGATTTTTGGTACCCTCCACTGATAATTGGCACACATTTTGCATAGTCCAGATTTCACCAGTAATGGATGGGTAATATCATGTTCGAAAAAAAAAAGGTGGCGACCATTGTTGTAGTCCATCTCAACAAAAGGGGGAAAAAAAAACACATCACTGCCTCTTGGGCCTGGATTGGATCCAAGTTTGGATCAGGTCCACTTCAGTATGAGGTATGACCCAAATTGGACCCATTTAAAACATGGGTTCAGGTCAGGTCGCTTTTTAGAGGACCCATACTCAACCCATTTTGTAATTCAGGTACTTTTGGACCTAAACCTACCAGGTGGGTCTAAATTTTAGACCTAAATCCACTAATTGTCGGGTCCAGTCAAAGGGTCCGGTCCAATGACTTGTCACGTCGACTCGACCCATTTGCACCCATACCTCCAGTCCTACATAAAGTCCAAATGGGAGATCTCGAATTATGGTGTACTAGAGGCCAATTAATAATTGTATTGACCACACCCATTGTCAAAGATCCTACTTATCTCCTTCCAAACACCCTGCAAAATTGCTGAGGGTACCGTCTTCTAGACAAATTTTCCTCTTGGTCGAAACTTACCACACAACCACTCACCTACAACCTCGCCAAGGAATTCATTTAGAGCCCATTTTGGCCCCAAAAAAGGCAAAAATGGTTCCGAATAAGGATGGCAATGGGCTAGGGTTGGCCCTAATACAAATGGTATGCCAAAACAGTTATATAACAGTAATGGTGGTAACATTATGAGTTACAGGGCCGAAAAGGACGTAACAGCGCCAACCCCCCCCCCCCCCCCCCCCCCCCCCCCCCCCAAAATAAATAAATAAATAAATAAATAATAAAAAAACTGTTATAGCAATTGGCCATATTGTAACTATGGTGTTCCAAAACAGCTGTTATAAGGTTGTAAAGGCCATTACATAAAGGTAATGGTAGCAACCATTACACATTAAGGGGTTGTGAAGGTTATAACAGCCATTATAGAAAAAGAAAAAACGACCTGTAAAAGCCATTACAACCCCCATAACGGCCCATTACGCCACCCATAAAGACTATAACAACTCCGTAACAGTCCATGGTAGAGCAGATACGGGTTTTTCAAATTTTTTCAGTAATAATAAAAAAAGAAACTGTAACAGCCATTAGGGGGACTACAACTACCATTACAGTTAATGGTGGTGGCTGTTATGGCCACCATTTCCGTTACGGAATACAATCATCATAACGGTAACGGCAATGGCTATTACTCACGGCCACCTTTACCATTATGGAACACCTTGAATGGTCCCCTAAGCCATGGCCCTAGCCATAATCGGCTTGAATAGGCCCAGGCCAGGCCGTGCCAAGGTTGGCCTCTAGAGGAAAGAGTTGAATGATTAGAAGTTTGAAATAGTTCTATCCAAGAATTTTCTTTGGGTTATCCTCTACCTACGAGAAGTTCCATCATATAAATAGTTTGGATCATTGAAACAGTGCCCCACCTGATGATTGGACCAAGCTATGTTCATCATTGGCCCCAGCCCAAGTCATCCTAGATTTCAAGCCTGAGCCCAACACCTGGGCCAAGTTTAGGGGCCCATTGACGCAGGACAGCCCTAATTATGATGCATGCTCATGAACATAATTAAACAGCGAAAATAAAAGGAATAAATGATCTAAAATTCTAGCAGTAATCATCATAACTAAGAAAATCATAAAGGAAACATGCAATGACGCGGGCCATCATCACAACCATGGAGTATGGAATTCAATTATTACTTAGGTTGGATCCGGCGAGGGATGAGACCTCCCGATCTTGCATGGTCACACCCAATCGATCAATGAAGATCACTAGTCCGAAGAACCAAGAAGTTTCTCGGATTAGGGATTTGAGAATTTGAGGGTTTAGGGTTTAGATCGATTCTCAAAGTTTTGATCGAAGAAGGATTAGCCAAAACTAGAAAAGAGAAAGAAGGAAATAATTACCTTGAGGAAGTTGGAGGGGCACAAGAAGAAATTAGAAGAAGAAGATCAAGGGATGAGAAGAAGTACCATTAGAGAGAAGAGAAGAAGAGGGCAACCAAAGGGTTTGCTTTTCATTCATCAATAGTTCAAATTCGAATTTAGGGCTTTAGCCCACTTAAATAAGCAAATAAAGACATAGAATTACTAAAATACCCCTAGAATAAGCAAATAAAGATATAAAATTACTAAAAGACCCCTAACTTAAGCAAAAACACGCAAATAGACCCCTAACTTAAGAAAAAACGCGCAAATAACATAAGTGCGGGAAAGTTCGGGTGCTCGGTCTTCTTTCTCCAATCTTCCTTCACATGTGTCTTCCCTGAGTGGGGTCTTCTATATGTCCAATCACATGTGAAAGGTCTTCAGCTCCTCAATAGTCGCCTATCCACAAGGACGACACTTGTGATTGGCGCTTTCTTCGTTGGTACACCTTGAATGCGCTTGTGTCCGCATCAATTCCCCTCGGGTGAGAAAAACTCGACTCCGACGAGTTGAAACTTTTGTAGCGCTCTAGCAGATCTGGATCAATACCCTGCAATGCGTCGCCCGACAGCCACGTAGATTCAGACGACGGTTTGTTCTTCCACTTGACAAGATACCTTTGGAAACCTCCATCTCTCGTGGATACTATCTCGTCATCCAAGATTTCCTCAATTTCTTCTTTATGGGTAATAGGTGGAGGAGGGGGTGGAAGGGGTTGGGTAGCAAACTCAGAAAAAGGCCATGAAAGGGACGATGTATCAATAATGGGAGTATGGGCACGGACTAGATCTTCCACATTAAAAGTTGGATTAATGCCCATTTCAGGTGGAAGGTCAATCCGATACGCGTTGGACCCAACCTTTTGTAATATCTTAAATGGTCCAGCACTACGCGCTTGTAATTTTTTAGCAGATCCTTGAGAGAATGCTCTGGCCTTATTCGCACCATTACATAGTCTCCTTCTTGAAATTCTTGCACTCTACGATGAGAATCAGCTGAAACTTTATAATCATCATTGCTCTTATTTAACCGCTGTCTAATATGTGTATGCAAATCATGAATATGGCGTGCAAATGCATCGGCTGACTCAGAAGACCTTTGGGTAACAGACATAGGTAAGAGATCTATGGGCATTCTAGGTTTATAACCACTTACAATCTCAAAAGGACTCAACCCTGTAGATCTATTAACTGACCCATTATAAGCAAGTTCAGCAGTTGGTAAAATTAGGTCCCAAGTCTTAACATGTTCACCCACTAGACAACGTAGGAGATTTCCAAGGCTACGGTTTACCACTTCAGTTTGACCATCTGTTTGTGGGTGGTAAGCAGTAGAAAATTGCAAACGAGTTCCCATAATGTGCCACAGTGTCTTCCAAAAATAGCTAGTAAATCGAACATCACGATCAGACACTATGGTTTTAGGTAACCCATGGAGGCGCACCACACCATCAAAAAAGAGACGAGCAACATGAGACGCATCCGACGTCTTCGAACATGGGAGAAAATGCGCCATTTTAGAAAAACGGTCCACAACGACAAAAACGGAATCGTGCTTTTTAATAGTCTTGGGAAGCCCAAGCACGAAGTCCATACTAATGTCTTGCCACGGAGCATGTGGCACTGGCAATGGCGTGTACAGCCCGGTATTTTGCTTTCTTTGCTTTGCCAGCTGACATGTTCGACACTGCCCTAAAACTTTGGCTACATCTCGCTTGAGACTTGGCCAATAGAAACGATCTTCCACGAGGGCAATGGTCTTATCACGACCAAAATGGCCAGCTATCCCTCCTGAATGAAGCTCCCAGATGAGGAATTCACGAAGGGACATACGGGGAATACAAAGTCTGTCTCCCTTGAAAAGGAAGCCATCTTTAAGAACATATTCACCCATAATATGCTGGTCACTAGAGAGCGACGCGTAAGTACCCCCAAAATCAGAACATGTGGGGTATTCATCTTTCAGTTGCTCAAATCCGACTACCTCTACACTCAAGGAGTTGAGCAACGCCACTCTCCTACTAAGGGCATCTGCTGGTTTGTTTTCAACCCCGGCCTTGTGTTTCAAAACAAACGAATATTCCTGAAGAAACGCTACCCACTTGGCATGCCTTGGGTTGAGTTTCTTCTGAGAATGCAAATATCTCAACGCCTCATGATCAGAAAACAAAACGAATTCTTGCGGTAGGAGATAGTGTCGCCAATGTTTCAGGGATTGCACTACCGCATAAAATTCTTTGTCGTAAGTGGAGTATTTTTGTTTTGCCTCATTCAGTTTCTCGCTGAAATAGGCCACTGGGTGTCCTTCTTGACTCAACACTCCACCTATACCGACACCAGACGCATCACACGCTACTTCAAAGACTTTAGAAAAGTCAGGTAGACGCATGACAGGAGCTTCTACCATCTTGCCCTTAATTTCCTTAAAAGCCTTGACTGCGGCTTTAGACCACACGAACTCTCCCTTTTTCATGCACTCGGTAATGGGAGCCATGATCGTGCTAAAACCCCTAATGAACCGACGATAAAAAGTTGCTAGGCCGTGAAAGCTTCGCACCTCATGAATGTTCCTTGGTTCCGGCCACTCAACTATGGCCCTGACTTTTTCAGGGTCTGCGCGCATCCCTTCAGATGACACTATAAATCCTAAGAACACAACTTGGCTAGACATGAATGCACATTTCTTAAGATTAGCGTACAACTTTTCCTTCCTAAGGACACTACAGACCTTCTTTAAATGTTCAAGGTGTGATTCCTTAGTGGTACTATAAATAAGAATATCGTCAAAGTACACCACTAGGAATTTTTCCATGAACGGCCTCAAAGCTTGTGTCATCACCCGCATGAAAGTACTAGGTGCGTTAGTCAAGCCGAAGGGCATGACCAACCACTCATACAGCCCATCTTTCGTCTTAAACGCCGTCTTCCACTCATCTCCTGGGCGTATACGGATTTGGTGATATCCACTCTTGAGGTCTATCTTAGAGAATATAGTGGACCTGGCCATCATGTCAAGCATATCATCAAGTCTAGGTATAGGGAACCTATACTTGACAGTAATTTTGTTTATGGCACGACTGTCCACACATGCGCCACGTGCCATCTTTCTTTGGCGTCAACAATGCAGGCACGGCACACGGGCTCATACTCTCTTGGATGAAACCCTTTTGCAGAAGCTCATTAACTTGCTTCTTCAACTCTGCATGCTCTGCAGGGTTCATCCTGTAGTGAGGAAGGTTCGGTAGAGTAGACCCTGGGACAAGATCAATGGCATGCTGTATGTCCCTCATAGGTGGCAACTCATTCGGTAAGTCTTCAGGAAATACATCACTGTATTCCTTCAGGACCGAAGTCACCTCACGGGGCAACTCTGATGGAACCTCAGGTGTAATCTCTCTAGCCACAAGGGCATACACCATAGAATCCTCCTTAGCCTCTTTTTCAAACTCTCTTGCGCTGATTATATGTAGAGACTTAGGTTTGAATTTCCCCATTCCTCTAGGCTCACTTGCCTTCTCATCCTTCTTCTTCCCTAGTGTATTCTCAGGTGGCATGGGATTAAGTTTGATCTTTTTACCGTTATACATAAAAGTACACGCATTCGAACGGCCAAAGATCGTGACATCATTATCGAATAGCCACGGTCTACCTAGGATAACATGTCCCACATCCATAGGTAAGACATCACACCACAGGGACTCTTTGTATGACCCAAACTCGATGGGGACTAGACATTGCTGGGTGACAGGTAGGGATGTCTTGTCAACCCAAGAAACTTTATACGGGTCTGGATGAGGTGTGGATTTCAGTTTTAAGCGATCTAAGGTGCTAGTGGAAATCACATTCTGACAACTTCCACTGTCCACTATCACCTTACAATTCTTTTCACCACACTTGGCAATAGTGTAGAAGATAGTGCTTCGACGCCAGTCAGCACTACTTCTAGACTGAGCTAGCACACGCCTGACTACTGCAAGCGTTGCTTCTCCATCCACTTCTTCTTCATCAGTAAGTCCTCCTTCAGGGTGATACTCTTCAACTTCATAATCACCCTGGTCATCTCCACCCTCGTGGGACTCGCCTATAACTAAGGCTCTCCCACGGCTCTTCGTAGGACACTGATTAGACATGTGGCCAAGATTGCCACACTCATAGCACCTCACTTGGTTCATGTTACTAGGACCGGCACCAAGAACCCCTTTACCCTTGTCCTCCCTAGGCCTAGGCGAAATGGTCGCCTGTGCCCTAGGTTGACTACCAATATTAGGTCTAGTTCCCTGGGAACTAGATCTAGCACTGGAGTCTCGGGACTCAAAACGACGAACGACAGGAGCCTTCAGATATTGCTCTAACTCCTGCACGACTTGATATGCTTCATCCAAGTCCGTTAAGGGCCGAGTCATAAGCTCGCGCTGAAGATCCGCACGAAGGCCCGTCTTGAAACGCGAGAGCGTTACTAGAGGGTCTTCTCGGATATCACATCGCATCACATATTCTTCAAATTTAGCGATGTAGTCAGCGGTAGACATTGACCCTTGGCGTAAGGATTGCCATTGGTCAAGGAGCTTCTGGCGGTATGAGAGAGGAAGGTACTTCTCCTTCAACTTCTCTTTCATCTCATACCAATGCATGATAGGGGCTCTACCAACTCTCTCTATCCTACGCTCGGTGTTGGTCCAGAAGAGCTTGGCTTGACCCACAAGTTTCATCTTAGCAAACCGCATTTGACGGTTTTCCGACATGCCATACCACTCAAAGTAGTGGTCCATGTCAGCAACCCAGTCAAGGAATGCCTTGGGATCCAAGCGCCCATCAAAACTCGGGGCCTCAACTCTCACACTCTTCATCGCACGCTCATCTGGATCATAACGGTCTTGATGATCACATGTGGCTCGTGCCTCTCGCACCACACCACGACCGTTACCACGATCTCTATCTTCATTACCACCACGTGTGGCAGCGCGTTCTTCAATGATTCCTCCCACTTGGGAGTACGCATCATCCCCTACAGCGGGATTTTCCTTTTGGGACGCCTCTAGTTGCTCGACCTTAGTCATGGTAGTGGTAATTTGGTTCTCAAGGCGGGCAAACTCGCGCTTCTGACCCGCTTCTAGGGCGGTTATCTTTTGTATCAATTGAGCAAGTTGCTCAGATAACTGCTCGTTATTCATGGTAGGTTGAAGTCTGAAACCTCTACCTCTTCTCGTGGGCATACAGTGAAGACTTGAACCAAACTCTACCCAACTAGACTACTAGGTGTTATGACTTTCAAGATGAATGTGATGAATGCAAAACTACTATGAACTGACACAATTAAGTTGACACAGGAAACAACTCAAATTTGGAAATTTTCTAAATTGGAAAGTTTCTAAATCTGGAACTTTCTAAATCTGGAAACTTTCTAAATCTGGAAATTTTCTAAATTTGGAAAGTTTCTAAATCTGGAACTTTCTAAATCTGGAAATTTTCTAAATTGGAAAGTTTCTAAATCTGGAACTTTCTAAATCTGGAAATTTTCTAAATCTGGAAATTTTCTAAATTGGAAAGTTTCTAAATCTGGAACTTTCTAAATCTGGAAATCTGGAAATCTGGAAATCTCAAATCTGGAAATCTGCAAATCTGGAAATCTGCAAATCTGGAAATCTGGAAATCTGGAAATCTGCAAAGCTGGAAATCTGCAAATCTGGAAATCTGCAAATCTGGAAATTTGCAAATCTGCAAATCTGGAAATCTGCAAATCTGGAAATCTGCAAATCTGGAAATCTCAAATCTGCAAATCTGCAAAGCTGGAAATCTGCAAAGCTGGAAATCTGCAAATCTGGAAATCTGCAAATCTGGAAATCTGCAAATCTGCAAAGCGGGAAATCTGCAAATCTGGAAACCCTAATTTGATAACTCGATCTAGACAAAAACCATGCAAACCTATGCTCTGATACCAAATTTGACGCAGGACAGCCCTAATTATGATGCATGCTCATGAACATAATTAAACAGCGAAAATAAAAGGAATAAATGATCTAAAATTCTAGCAGTAATCATCATAACTAAGAAAATCATAAAGGAAACATGCAATGACGCGGGCCATCATCACAACCATGGAGTATGGAATTCAATTATTACTTAGGTTGGATCCGGCGAGGGATGAGACCTCCCGATCTTGCATGGTCACACCCAATCGATCAATGAAGATCACTAGTCCGAAGAACCAAGAAGTTTCTCGGATTAGGGATTTGAGAATTTGAGGGTTTAGGGTTTAGATCGATTCTCAAAGTTTTGATCGAAGAAGGATTAGCCAAAACTAGAAAAGAGAAAGAAGGAAATAATTACCTTGAGGAAGTTGGAGGGGCACAAGAAGAAATTAGAAGAAGAAGATCAAGGGATGAGAAGAAGTACCATTAGAGAGAAGAGAAGAAGAGGGCAACCAAAGGGTTTGCTTTTCATTCATCAATAGTTCAAATTCGAATTTAGGGCTTTAGCCCACTTAAATAAGCAAATAAAGACATAGAATTACTAAAATACCCCTAGAATAAGCAAATAAAGATATAAAATTACTAAAAGACCCCTAACTTAAGCAAAAACACGCAAATAGACCCCTAACTTAAGAAAAAACGCGCAAATAACATAAGTGCGGGAAAGTTCGGGTGCTCGGTCTTCTTTCTCCAATCTTCCTTCACATGTGTCTTCCCTGAGTGGGGTCTTCTATATGTCCAATCACATGTGAAAGGTCTTCAGCTCCTCAATAGTCGCCTATCCACAAGGACGACACTTGTGATTGGCGCTTTCTTCGTTGGTACACCTTGAATGCGCTTGTGTCCGCATCACCCATGCCCTGGCCCTACAGGATCAGGCTACTCAGGCCAGGCAGATACTTGGAATTGACATTTAGGAGCCTTCCAAACTTTGGCGCATGGCAACCCACACCATCTCATGAAAAGAAACACTCCAAAACTTTGCTGAACCTACCTTTTTTTGGCTCTTCCTATCCATGGAATTCATATCAATGAAGACCTCATTAAGCTTACTCATGATATTCTTCAGCACAATCAATTCTTCGATTTTAGATTTCTCCTAAGAATGATTTTCCACACAAAAGAACTCAGAATTTCACAGATATCCTTCACAGAAGCTTCTTTTTTATGTAGTTATGAGGTACAATGATGAAAAGGAGACGGCCAATGGGGCCTCGTCAATCCCAATACCATTCCAAAAGACATTGTTGTTACCGACAAGAAACCAAACTCATTTGCCAAACATGATCCCCACTTTATTTGTCTGTACTTCAACCAAAGTCATTCCAACCTCACCAATCGCCCTACAATCATCCGACCCCGTCCTTCACCAAAGTTCCTCAAAATTACCTTCCTCGAAAATGCCTTAGACATTTCGACATGCCTCTGCCACGATTTACCTAAAAGAGCCCAAGTATTTCCACTATTCTTCCCAATCCCACCCCATACCCCCTTTGCTCTTTGGCTTCTACACATCCACTTCCATTTCATTATATGAAATTTATGACTCAAACCTCTCTCCTCCCCAAGGAAGTTTGTTTGTAGCTGATCAACTTCCTCGGCCACCATCGTTGGCCGTCTTAAATAGAGACATGAAGTTGAACAGAAGATTTGACAAAAAGAATTAAAAGAGCACGACCCAACCTTCCAAATGAAGGTACTTCTCTTTCCATCTAGCCACCTTGCTTTGCCCACCTCTCATTGACTGGATAGGATGCTCCCCAAGGGGAGACTTATAAGTTACAAAGGAGTCACATATTTGCAACACACCCACATCGCCAATGAATAAATATGCTCTACCACTGTACCTACCTTGCCATAGCACTTCTTCCCACATTACCAGAAGGCTAGATGCCACTTTAAAAAAATGCAACACGCCTTTGAGATTTTTAATTTGGTCTAGAGAAGCACTCACACGATAAGAGCATCTTTTGCAAACAAAAGAACTAGCTCGAGAAATAGTCGAATAGGACCATTCACAAGGACAGACAATAACGCGACGAAAAGCATTCAAGGATCCACCTGATCACTTTTCACCAAACCCACTCTCCTAACAAGACTCCCAATCCATGTGATCATAGATTTTCTCCATATTGAGCTTGTGAGGAATACCTGCCTCACCGAACTTGCTTATCAAATCAATACACTCATCCACAATTAGATTTCATTACGGATTTGCCTCTCCCTGATAGAAGTTCCTTGGGAGGGGAAATGATGCAGCTCATCACCTCCGTCATCCTAGCAAAGAGAATCTTAGCTAGACTTATAAACCCTCCCCATGAGGAATAGAGCGATGAATGTACCATTTAGGCATTCGCCCAATCTCGACCATTAGAATTCATTCATGAACCCCATTACATCTTCGTTAAGCACATCGCAGCACTCTTGCAAGAAACTGATGGTGAAACCATTGGGTCCTCACACTTCGTCCCTGTCCATATCGTACACTTGCAAGCCATGGAGACAAAACCAGCAAGCATTGAAGGCTGAACTCCCTCCTTGGTACCAGCTTAAACAAGACCACTTAGACTACATTCATAATGGGGGAGAGGAGGGAAAGAGGGAATCAGGTACAATCATGGTATTTTGGAAAGAAATCAGCCCAAAACCCACCAAACAAAAAGGAAGAAAAGATTCTCCCTCACAATCCTCTGGTTTATTTCAAAATTCATATTTCAAAAACAAACTGCAGTGATAGGCTAAGGGGATTTTATTCCCAGCTAATCAAGGTAATCAAGACCTAAAGATTCTCCCATTATCACTAATACGATCAATTTCTAATTAACCACAAAAAATTGCACAGAACCATCCTTCAAATCCTGCTCAAAACAAGATTTACATCTGCAATGTCAAAATAGGGATTCCAGAGAGACAGGAACATTCCAAACACTGCAGCAGAGTCCACTGGTTGGTGGAAATCGGAATCTCGCCAACTAGGAACCACCCCTTCTATGTGTGGTCCATTGATTAGTGGCTCAGGGAGGTTCTTTCTCATGTTCAAGGTAACATGGACAACTTGCCATCATCCTCATCAGCTTAAACAGCAAGACCACTCAGATCACACTCAGAATGGGAGAGGAGGCAAGAAGTGAATCAGCTAAAATCAGGGTATTATGGAAAGAAATCAACCCAAAAACTCACCCAACAAAAAGGAAGAAGAAAAGATCCTCTCTCACAATCCCCTGTTTTATTTCAAATTTCAGATTTAAAAAACAAACTAACTGCAGCGATAGGCTAAGGGGGTTTTGTTCCCAACTAATCAAGGCAATCAAGACCTAAAGATTCTCCCACTAGCACTAATACAACTAACTTTTAATTAATCAAAAAAAATGTACAGAAACCATCCTTCAGATCCCACTCAAAACAAGATTTATGCCTGCAATGTCGAAACAAGGGGGTTCTTATCTAGCAGAAATGGGATTCTAGAGAGACAGGGACCTTCAAACACCACAGCAGAGTCCACTAGTTGGTAGAAATTGGATTCTCGGCAACTAGGAACCACCCCTTCCCCCCCCCCCCCCCCCCCCCCCCCCCAAAAAAAAAAAAAGGGAGGACTTGCCTTGCCATCTTCCTCATCGCTTGTTGATTCCCCATGATATGGAACAAAGTGTTTAATGTTGAATACACGGGGTTGTAGATATAAGTGAGAAGGTACAACCTACAAGCATTCTAATTGATCTTTTAGATGATCTCGTATGATCTTATGCTCTTGAGCTTGTTACTCTGACGGGGAACCTTTCCGTTGTCAACACAGTCCATACATAGTTGCCCACCTCAGAAACAACTCATCTGCATTTATACACAACCATTTTGTGCTAAGGTTGTGATGCAAGGACATGTGATGACCTAATCCTAGATGCATGTATAATTAGGTTAAAGAATATTCAAATAAATACATTAATCAACTAACAGTTTCCAATCAAAGGGATTAGGTAAATCTCAACACAAGGATGGGGTGATTTCGTCAGGATTATGCCTCTTAGCATAAAATCACCTAAACAGTAAAAAGGGAAGACCTAGGGATATGAGGATATCTTAAATTTAGCATAAATCAGTCCACGGTCAAGTTTGAATCTGATTCTACTAACCATCCCTCTTTTCCGTTCAAACCAAAAGGGGGATATCCAGAGAGGAATGAAGGAGGTGAAGAATGAAAGGTTCGAGATGAAGAAAGTACAAGTCCTTTGTTATCAAAAGAAAATAAGGCAGATGATTCTTACATTTTTCCTACACCTCGAAAATCTATAAAGAAGGAAACCTGAAATCGGGGCGGAATCCTCAACACCCAAGGGTCAATCCTGAAACCCTAATCTATTGATAAAAGAAGAAGAAAAGATACAAATTTCTATTCATTTAATAATTATTAAAATAGGATTTCTGAAAATGTATATATAAGTAATGGAAAAAGTAAAAGTGTACTAAAACCCCTAAAAATAAGAAAAATAACAAAAAGAAGAAAAATAAAGAAAGTGCAATAAAGCCCCTGAAACAAGGAAAAAGAAAAAAAAAAAAAAAAAAAAAAAAAAAAAAAAAAAAAAAAAACACCCGTGCGGCAGGATGTGAAATCCGACCTATGAATCTGTAGTCAGGGTGTGGTCATGTCGCTCCTGCACTTGTAGCGCGTCAGAAAATGGATCTGATAGACCCAGCGTCCATCCACATCAACTCCTCAACTCTGGTACTCTGTTGGCGACGTCCTCTCCTCTAGTACACTCTAAAGGGTGCACCACTGATGTTCACATCAGGTTTTTTGCCCCAATTTATTGTCACAATATTTCATGGATACTCTTTATATGCCAACTAAATCCTCAGCCTTCCCAGTAACCTGGCCTAGACTCAGAAGTGGAGCAAGATATGGCACACTAGCAATTAGGGTAGTCAATGGATTGGACTCAGGCCAAGCTAAGGTCTATCCAAGCCAAGACTGCAAAGTAAACCTCCAGCCTGAGTCCATAACAAGGCGAAACAAACAAACAAGCGTGAGCATGGACTGTGATGATTATGCTTGGCTCAGCATACAAAGCTAGGGAGAATCCTTCATCAGTTCCTTGAAGAGTGTTCAAAACTCTGGAAGCAGGTGAAAAATGAGTCGGCCAGAGCCCAACCATCCACTTTTGTGCAAGATCAAAGTGTTCATTAGGTGTGCCCCACCATGCATCATTTATTACAAAGTGTGCATGAAACCCTAAACAGGTTGGGGCCGAGCCAAACTCAGGTTTAGTTGACAGGCTCTTAGACACAGCTTGAACCTGGTTCGATTAGTAAATGGGCTTCCTTTTCAGGCCTAGACCCACCCCTCAAACCTCATATTCCAGCCCAAGCTCGGCCTAAAGTGGGTCCGACCCAAAAACCTAATGGGTAGCCCAAACCATTGGCAACCTACTATCAAGATTTTGCCCATACACAATTTCCAATGGGACTAGATGAGCCATCTAGTTTTTGGACATATTATAGTAAAATTCAGTGTATGAAAGTAATCCCACTGCTCTAGTTTGTCTACTAGCCTCAGCAGATTTCCCAAACTCCGACTTTATAATTGATAGATAAGGTGTATGCAATGTTTTAAATATCGGCCGATATATCTTGTATCCCACCTGTGTGATACGAAACGTACAGGTAGTGCCGATATATCCCACATGTTCGATCCAATAAATATTTTCAACTTCCGATCATTTTTTTTGTTGAAATTATATTAAATCAATGTCAAACAAATCCATTGGTTCTTCATGTTTTGCATGAAAAATCATGGAGTTGAAGCTTTGATTTCGATATTCATTGGTTCTTCATGTTCTCCATTTTTTTTTAATTTTTTTTTTTGAAATTTCCTTCAACCGACTGTTAATTGAGACTAATTTTGAAGTATTTAGGAGTACTTGATGAAATGATCATCACAAACACTATAATTTCAAATTTTGAGTATAGGTGGTCCGATTTGGGGAAAATTCGAAATTTACCCAATTTCTCCCAAATTGCTTACAATGTTGCACTCCAAATATGCAATCAAGCATCTATGATGGCTTATCTACTGATTTGTTAAGTCCTTGTCAATTTTCAGAAAATAAAAATCATTTGTATTTAAAAATTAATTTAAAAAATATTAAAATATTTTTTTTTCGAATTTTTCCTTCAATCAGCTTGTCAATTTAGACTAATTTCGAAGTATTTAGGAGTGTTTGATGAAATGATCATCACATACACTCTAAATGTTATGCATTCAATTTGAATGTAGTTGCATTAGCTCAATCAAACAACACATAGCTTAGGAGCCTATACAATGGAAACGTATTATGTGCACTTCTTTTTTGATATGTTATGATTTTAAAATGTGTATTAAAGTCTTTTTTAACAATCCGTGAAGTTGCATTAAAAAATTCAATTATTTTCCCAATGTTTCCCCATGTTTTCCAAAAAGTGTAATAAATTATCCAATACAAACGATATATCCCATGCGATAACCGATACATATCTGTATCCCAAGGATGTGATACATAACATGATACCAATATTTTGAACATTGGGTGTATGTAAGAATGCTACTCATTTTTCACATCGACAATTCAATTTATGCTTACCCGTTAATGTATTGAGTGCCTCAAGGTCCTGAATACAAGATGAACTCGCATTGAACTGGGTGATATCGCCATTGTTGCAATGCCCGAACTATAACGTAGAACTCAATGTAATATGTCGAATGATTCATCCAGAACCACTGAGTTACTTGCTAAAGAATGTTACTAGTTGGCCCACTTGACTCAAAACTAACCCAACGTCGAAAGTGGGAGGCATTGCACTTTACCTCAAATATTGCCAAAATCAACCATTAAGCTGGAACAAGTGCCTCGAATTTCTTCTTTACAAGCTTAAAACTATCATTTGCAGCCTCGCTCCTCCAAAATGTACTCTTCTTCACACACTCAGTAATCAAAGCAACGAATGTACTAAAATAATGAATGAAGCAACAGTGGAAAGTAGCAAGAACAAACTTCGTATACATTCTACGGCATAGGCCCCTCCAAATAGCTTTCACATTGCTTAGGTCCATCTTAAAGGAAAACCATGCTATTGAACATGCAGCTACTCTTCTTGGCACTCTCATAGCTTCTCTCTCCACAACACATCAAAAACCCACAAAAAAATGCAACAAATCTTCCTCACAAGCAATGTTCAAAATATCAATATCGCACAACGTATTGCACCCTTAGGATACAAATACGTATCGGTTATCACATGGGATATATCGTTTGTATTGCATAATTTATTGCACTTTTTGGGAAACATGGGGAAACATGGGGAAAATGGTTGAATTTTTCAATGAAACTTCAGGGATTATTTTTAAAAAAAAAACTTAATACACACTTTTAAATCATAAAATCTCAAAAAAGAAGTACACAATAGGTTTCCTTTGTATAGGGTCTAAGCTATGTGTTGTCCCATTGAACTAAGACAACTATATTCAGCATCCACCCCATCCATTTGTTGTTCATTGTTCATTGTATATCCACACCGTCCATCTGTTTTTCCAGATTATTTTAGGACATGGGCTCAAAAATGAAGCCAACAAATATTTCAAGTGGACCACACCACAAGACACAGTGGTCATTGAACTTCCACCATTAAAAGCTTCCTAGCATCCACTCTAATGTTTGTTGACCATCCAACCTATTGATAAGGTATTATAGATTTGGATGAAAGATAAAAACAAATATCACCTTGATGGAAAACTTTTGTGGCCCACAAAAGGTTTTCAATGATCATTAATCATTGTTTCCTGTACTGTGGTCCACCTAAAACTTTTATCTTATTTATTTCTACGACCATGGCATAAAATAAGCTGAAAAAACATATGAACGACGTGGGTATACAATTCATACATCGAGGTGAGCCCTACGATCAGTGGTCCCACCCACATTGTTGGTTCGAGGACTCACCTAAGTTCGTTGGGGTGCAGATTAGGTGTTACTTGGGTAACAACTTAGTGGGTGTTCCCCCCATAGGGCCCACCTTGATGACATTTTATATATCTACTCTGTCCATTCGTTTTTCCAACACATTTTAGGACAAGTTGCTAAAAATTAAGCATATCCACACCACAAGAAACAGTGATGATTGAATAATCACCATTAAAAACTTCCCAAGGATCACTTCAAGGAGATCCGTAATGTTTACTTTCCATCCAACCCGTTGATAAGGTCAAGAAAAAATTAATGAATGGAAAATACAAAGATTAGATTCATCCAAAACTTGTGTGTCCTACAAAAAGCTTTTAATAGTTATTCACCACTTTTTCCAATGGTGTGGTCCACTAGAGATTTGGATCTGCATAAATTTTGGGATAACGTCCTTAAATGAGCTAAGAAAAAGGATGGACGGCATGGATATGGATAAAAATCATCAAGGTGGACCCCACACAGTAAGGTTAGCACCCACTAAGCTCTTACTCAGGAAATAGCTAATCCGTTGCCTCCGCTATTACCTAGTAAGAGACGGATGGACCAATCAAGGGCTATATGGGGCCTACCATATTAAATATGTTTTATCCACGCCGTGCATCCATTTTGACAGATCATTTTAGAGCATGATCCTAAAAAAGAGGCAGATTGAATGCTCCAGTGGACAACACCACATTAAACAGTGGTGATTGAGTTATTTGCCATCCAACTTGTTCAAAACATCATAAGGCTCATCGTGATGGTCATTTGGCCATCCAACTTGTTCATAAGGTCACATGGACTTGAGTGAAGGTAAAAAAAAATGAATATCAGCTTGATCCAAAACTTCTGTCCCTACCGAAAAGTTTCCAATGGTAAGTGTTAAATCTCCACTGCTTCCTGTGGTGTGGTCCACTTTAGGCTTAAAAATGCCTCGTTTTTAAACTCATGCCCTAAAATGATCTTCCATAATGAATGGACGGATTGGATAAAAAATATACATTAAGGTGGACCCCACAGAGCCCATGATACTTCGTCCGTTTGAGCTCACGCGACGCACCGGCGTTCGTAAAAGGAATTAAAAACCAATTTTTGAAAAATTGCAAACAGGAAGGGTTTCAAACCTTCCGAAACCCTAAAATCTCTCCAAAAAAATCCCTAATCTCTCCAAAAAAATCCCTCAAATCCCTTGATTAAACCCAAATCTCTTGGGGTTTCGCAAATTTCTTGTCGAAATCTCCTTTACAATGTAAATCGAGCATCTATTCGAAAAAAAAAAAAAAAAAAAAGAATTTGTAGATATTACGACGCACAGCTATGGATCGATCGAGTGGCCCACCAAATTCTACTACCGATCACGCAATGTTCTTCTATAGGTACCAAAATCCTCTGGATTGAATGATTTTCCCTATTTTTCTCCCTTTTTTTTCAATTTTACAGTGATATCACAAAAAATTGTGCGATATATCGCACGATACATAGAAATCTATATTTTTTTTCATTTCCGAGGGGTTTCCGATGGGTTTCGTGTCACTGGCCAGCAATAATGATAATATCGACCAATATATCAGCCGATAGTATTGATATTACAAACACTGCTCACAAGTACGGCTATTGACCCAAAATATCATTGAAATACATTACCACAAACTTCCCACTAAATGGTCAGAACAAGTAATTCATGAAAGTGCTTGGTACATTTGACAAGCCATTCGTATAGCCCCTCATTGGCCTCATTGGTCTGAAAAGACATTTTCCACTCACTCCTGGGAAAAAGGTATGCTATAACGGTAACGGTGGACCATTGGTCCATTATTGTTACAACATGGACCGTAACGATCGTTACAGCTTCTTCTTCTTCTTCTTCTTCTTCTTCTTCTTCTTCTTTTTTGAAAAGCCTATTTTAGGCCATAACAGGACCATTAAAAGTCATTTTTTTCCATAATGAGCGTTACGGCCGTTATGACCCCGTAACACGTAACGATTACCACCATTACCATTATATAACAGCCGTTACATAAACATTTTGGAATACCTTGCCTGGGACAAATACGATTTTGGTGATAGCCACTCCTCGAATCAATTATGGAGAACACAGTGGTTTCTGCTATGGATCAAACATGTCGTCCAACTTCATGATTGGGTAGTACTACAAACTACAATAATTTTTTAAATTATCTAGCAATATGCACATATCCGCCAAGAGCCATCATTCTTTAGTGTAAGAAGTGCCAGCACCCAACAGTCTCATGCTTTCTTGGATCAAGCCCTTTCCAACAACTCCTGGACTTGTCAATTTAATTCTACATGCTCCTTAGAAATCATCCGGTAGGCCGCTTTATTCAACAAGCTCAAAATGGAAAAAGGTCAATGTTGTTTATATGTCCTTCATTGGGGGTAAACCCACAAGAAGCTCACCCAACATCACATCACGAAATTCCTCAAGCAATGGCTTCACATTATCAAGCACATTCACTTCTCCACCAAATTTTTATGTCGCCAACCACTACCTTTCAATCTCTTCGGCTATCTCACAAAGGTGGACATTTAAATAAGGTTTTCATCCTTCCCTTTAATTGGTTTGGGATTAAACTCTTCTTGTATCAACCCAAGGTGATCTTCTCACCATTGTATTAGGTATAAGAATTCTTATGGCAACTGTGCATAGTACTATGGTCATATTTCCATGGTCGACTAGTGCAACCCAGTGGTTGAGTCAATGAGATCTCGATACCTAAATCGCAAAAAGCATAAAAAGTACACCTACAAGAACAATGAAGTAAAGAGGGAGAGGACTTTATTGATATCAACCTTCTTCTCTTACAAAATATTTAAGAAAAATCACACTTAGAAAATTTGGAACAACTAACTCCTATACCACCCTCCGCTTTTATAGACCCTAAATGAATCTTTAATTAAAATCCCCCCAACTAAGAGATTGATTTCAAATCAATCATAATTTATTTCAAACCAATCTAATCTACCTAAGATGGTAAAAACCTAATAATAGTAAAAGCAAAAAAAAAAAAAAAACAAGAAGAAGAAGAAGAAAAGAAAAGAAAAAGAGAGAGAGTAATCCTAATGACATTTCTTAATCAGCCTCATATATGCAATCACATCCCCTTCATATCTTCAATCACGTCCCCTTCATATCTTCGATCACACCAATCACATTTTCAATTACGTCTTTAAATCAGCCCCCATCTTCCAAAAAATAGTAAATTGCAATCATTGATTCAAGCCCCAAATCTATAAATAAACAGTCTAAAAATCAGCAAATGTTGGGCTCTACAGTGGACTATGGGCCTACGTTTTGTTGGCCCTACCGTGGGCCTAAGTGGGGTCAGGCCCTACAGTAGGCCTAAGTGGGTCAGGGGTATATAACTTGCATTCATGACTACCAAATTACACCACACTTTTTCTCCATATTTCTTTCTAATTAAAAGTGGAACAAGGCATCTTTTTGAAATGGTTACCTGATTTTGATTACCTTTGCTAATTTATGAGACCTTGTATGGTATCGGATGCTTCTTAGTTGACAATTTCAACTTCTCAACGACCTCTTGTAAGACAACATTCTCACGATTGTCCTTCATTTTACGCACCCTGCCTCCCATGTGCTAGTCTACCAGCAATCTTTCAGGACGAATTGTTTTGGAATTGAAAGGCTTTGGTGAGTACCAAGGTGATGCGGACATCAGTGATGCACCCTATATTGTGTACCAGAGGAGGCGTCACCGACAGAGTACCGGAGTGGAGGAGTTGATGTGGATGGACGTGGAGTCCATCGGACCCATTTTTTGACACGCTACGAGTGTAGGAGCGGCATGACCACCCATGGCGTGGATTTCACACCCTGTCGTGCGGGCGTTTTAGTTTTAGACTTTTTTTTGTTATTTTCCTTGCTTCCAGGGGCTTTAGTGCACTTTTTTTATTTTTTATTTTTTTGTTATTTTTCTTGTTTTCAGGGGCTTTAGTGCACCTTTACTTTTTCCATAGCTTATATATATTGTGAGAGACCCTATTTTATTATTATTGAATGAATAGAAATTCATATCTTTTCTTCCTCTTTTATCAAGATATTAGGGTTTCAGGATTGGCCCTCGGGTGTTGAGGATTTCACCCCGATTTCAGGTTTCCTTCTTCCCAGATCTTCGAGATGCAAGAAGAGGTAAGAAGTCCGTCTTCTTTTCTTTTGATGACAAAGGACCCGTAGTTTCTTTATCTCGAACCCTCCCTTTTTCATCCCTTTCGTTCTTCTAGACATTCCCGTTGATTTAAACAGAAAATAGGGACAGCTAGTCGGTAGAATCATATCCAAGCTTAACCGTGGACTGACTTATGCTAGATCTGGGATATCCTCATATCCCTAGATCCTCCATTTTTATAGTTGATGTGATTTTATGCTAAGGGGCATGATCTTGACGGAATGATCTCATCTCTGTGTTGAGATTTGCCTGATCCCTTTGATTAGAAAGCAGTTAGTTGATTAATTTATATATTTGAATCTCGTCGTCCTTATTATACATGCATCTAGGGTTAGGCCATCACATGTCCCTGCATCACAAAGTTTCACCTTCATTGCATAGATAACCTCATCATCCTCATCCTCATCCTCATCATCCTCATACCAATCATACACTGGATCACCGTCAAGATTGAAATCACCATAGATTTCAACCCTATCAATCACCAATAGTTTGTACTTATCTTGGTACAAAGGATTCTTGTCGCATTAAAAGGCCCGGTGATTCAAATCCCAACTTTTGAAGCACATGAATAGGAAACTTCCTGCATTCTTGGACCACTGAAGATGCCCAGCCATCACCGTACCCATATCTTCAGGTGCTCAAGTCGGCACCACCAGTTCTTGCACAATTATGAGCTACATGCTAGGCACCCTTGTCATAGCTCCCAAAAAAAAATAATAATAATAATAATAATCTAGAGCGAGACCTAGCTTGTCAAGACTCCGATTGAAAACCAATGAACAGCCTTGGAAATCAACAACACTAGGTACATCATTAAGGGCCCGTTTGGACGGGGGGATTGGAAGGGAGTATGATGTATTCGACGGAAGTCGCCAGTCCACTCCCAGTACGTACGACGACGGCCTGTTTGGATGACAGATGAGATAAGGCGAATTGCAGAAGAGTGGATTTTCCGCGGGATTCGGTCGTCCATCCATCTCATCCCCTCTCTCTCTCTCTCTAGATGGACGCGGATTGCGTACTGACAACGTCAGTAGCGAGGTGGCTACTGACAGTCCTCTGTGGGCCCTATTAGGATGTATGTATCCTATCCACGCCTTCCATCCATTTTTCCAGACTATTTTGTGGTATGATCCCAAAAATGAGCCAGATCCAAATCTCCTGTGGACCACACTATAGGAAAGAGTTGATTGAACACTCATCATTAAAAACTTCTTAAGAGCCACATAAGTTTTGGATTAAGCTGATATTTGAGTTTTCTCTTAATCCAGGTGTACGTGACCTAATCAACAGTTTGGATGACAAAATAACATTACAGTGAGCCTTCAAAAATTTTTAATGGTGAGCATTCAATGGCCACAATTTTCTTATGGTGTGGTCCACTATAAATTTGGATCTCCCTCATTTTCGGGCTCGTGATTTATAATAATTTTAAAAAATAAATGAACGGCTTTGATAAAACACATATATATCAAAGGGGCTCACAGACGATTGTCAGTAGCCACCTCGATATTGACGCTGTCAGCATGCAATCCACGTCCTGGATGGATGGCGCCTCGAGCCCAGACCGTCCAAACAGACATCTCCCGGTCGCTGGATTATGGAAGACGGTGGGATTGGAGACAATCCCCTGACCAACCATTAATGCCATTGGTATCTGTGCAATCCCCTCAGTTACATCCTAATCCCTTCCAATCCCCCCGTCCAAACGGGCCCTAATGCATCCAGAATTAAAGGCCACGGTCCAATGTACGTACCAAAACCATGAGCTCATTGTTGGACACGTTGAGATCATTGCAAGCCACGAAATAACTGAATTCTTTGATGTAAACATTAATGTTCTGGTCCCCTTGGCACAAAGCATGCAGCCGTTGATGCATAATCTACGTGTAATTAAGGGAAGAAATGTCTCCTTCAAGATAGGCTTCATTTTCATCACGTGGTGATCGACAACCGCCCTTGGCGTTGTTGAATTCATCAGATCTGCTCTCACCATGCTGATGGCCCGCCTTTTGAGGAAAATTGCAACCAATTTTACCCAACAGTCTCCAACATGTCATTAAATTCAAAGATTTGCTCGACCACGTTGAGCCATTGACAGGCATGGGGTCCCCCCATGGAATCTTGATCTTGATTATGAGATCATGAAGTTAGTCATCAAATCGAGGATTTATCCACTCTCCTCGCCTGTACACGTCTTAGAAAAATGCATATCATCAACAAGACAATTTAGATTCATCCACAGACTCTGGATAATGGATTATGTTGCTACGAAAAGAGATAAATACTCTTACCTGCCTTCATAGATATTATCAATTCCTCATGTGGATCCATAACAGGCTCATCATTCGTCATTGAGCATCTGCAACATCTCCCATTAGATGCCATCGCAGATCAACCTCAAATACCCTCAAATGCAGTTCAAGCAACCCTTGATTTCAGCAAGCAACACTACCATCTCTTCCCTTGGCTTCATATATGAGAAATCAGTAACAAATTTTGTCACGATCCTGCTCTGATAGTGATAAAGACTAAAGTAGATCCAATCTTTGATAATCTACAAAAGCTCATCTAAAGCCTTTAAGGCTTTCCCGCTATTCGAGGGGCCATCCGTGCACACGTATGTGTGCATATGACATATATGTGAATGTACATGTGTAGGGTGGTGCTTTACTTGGTTTTTAGTGCTTAAGGGTATTTCTGTCATTTTCTTTTTATAATAATAAAGTTGTGATTGGGGCTGTTCAACTCTAATCACATCTTCCTCTCAAACATTTCTCTCCTCCCTTTTCTAGGCCAGGCAATGGACCAGGCCGAGGCCTGAATTTTGAACTGATCGGGCCAGGCCTACTCAAAATTTCAATTTTGATAGGCCCAGGCTCAGCACATTGCCAGCCTTACTCTTTTCTTCATTCTTCTTCGTTCCTTCGAATTTATACTCACTCCCTCCTTTCCAGTTCCTCATTGTGTTGCATCATCAACGATTCATCTAGATAATGTTGATCTCCATTACTTAGATCAAGCTTTTCCCAGTCAGCATCTCATTTAGCATTGATGTTAGCTAAAATTGCATGTGATTGTGTTTAGATATTTCTAATGAATTCGTAACAAGTTCACAGAGGAAAGAAAATAATAGTTCTGAAAATAATTTATACCAAAAAAAAAAAAAAAAATAGAGGAAGAAATATGACCTCATGTTCTTGTTCAAGCTCATAAGCAATTCGTTGATTGATATTCAAAGCAGCATGGTACATTTCATCCAGGACATGTTCCCAAAGAGTTTCCTTGTTCACTTTCCATAATGTAAATGGTGGTGGCCCATACATATGTAGAACTAATTTCTGCATGGAAATTAAACAGCCGAAGGTATAAACAGCAAAGCTCAGTTTCAAATTAGTAGTAAAGAGGCGAAGAAGGCATAACATATTGCACATGTGAGTTGCAACAATTAATAGATTACTTCAAAGATATTCCAAAATCTTAACATGTATTCATGTGTTTTCTCAATACAGAAAATTTAAGCATAACCACATTCAATACATGTTAAGATTATGTTAATGTTTTACCTCCATGTGCAAGTAGTCATCCTTCCAAAGCTTGAAAAGAATTTTGTTTGCTTCCTTTTTTTCCACGAATGTGACATCTGAAATCTATAAAGAGGCAAAAAGTGAGGCATGCTTGGAAGAACATGTATTTTCTGAGGATCGAATGATATGAAATATCTTTCTAATGCTTCAAATGATAATCAAATCTCATCACTGAAACAAATTATATCCCCATCCATCAAGAGAGAAAATATCACAAAAAAGAAGACTATTTTCCACACACCTACAACTTACCAATCATCAAAATCTAATGAGAAGTCAGCACTGTCACAAAACATGATCTCTATAGTTACCAGAGACGAGAAACTAATGGAACTTGGCAATACTTACAATTGAACTTTGCTGTGAAAGATGAAACTAGTTCAGACATAGATAATGAGGAAAATCTAAATATGCATTTGTATGATTGTTTGGACATGGGACTTAAACCAACCTTGCAGAAAAATATAGATTAGATCACAATGCAAAGAAATTCAACCACACTGAATGCTATATCGGGGTACGTTTGGATGCCCACAAAAATCCATTTTCAAATTTTGAAGAAATCAGATTTCATTAGACCTGATATCTACAGTCCTGTGTGGATTACCCAACCTAAGTTTCAAAATTTGCATTCTTGCCAAAAATTCAGTTTCCAGGAAAACCTAGCTGGACTTGGATTTATCAGATTCAACTTTTGAGAAATTATGGGAATCTTAAGCTCACACACGTGTTAGCCTATATAAGGTTTCCCATCTACATGCGTGGCACATGGATGAGAGATCGAAGCTGTCCAATAAGTGTGTTTCATTGTGTGAATTCCCTGGCCCAAAAATCAGGTTGATCCAGTAATCATGTCAGTAATTATGGAACTATCAGACAGCTAGAAGAAAAATTGGCCTTGTTGGTTGTTTCCAACATTGTGGTCCACATGGTTAAGAGGACCAGCTTGCTTTATATCCAAGGAATCTACATTGTGGAACCCTCTTGATGGACATCTTAGATCTCTCACACATAAGCCATGTTCAGGCACGCAATGGTGTGCAGATGGAAGCCTTGTAGAGACATGTAGGGGTAGCAAACTTCTCCAATCCATTAGGAAAACTTTGATACTTTGCCAATGTATGATAGTTCATACGCATCCACCAACCAATTGTACAGGTGCATACATGTGACTAAAATTAGACCATTCAAGTTGAGGACCCCAGTTAGATGGGCCCCAAAACAAAGAATAAACCGAAATGTCTGAACTTGCCTGTTCGTGGACATGTAATGGACAGTAAAGACGGAAAAAAAAAAAAAAAAAAAAAAAAAAAAAAAAAAAAAAAAAACACACAATGATTTGAATCAACAATGTCAAATTGATCTGAGGATGGGTTCATCTAACCAATCGATTTTGGGATGTGACCTGTTTATGGTGGATCCCATGATTTGGATCATTTAACTGAATTACATGCATGCTGCATGTACAATTTCAGAGTACAAGTGCGTGAACCATCAGAGTCTGCTAGAATAATAAAGAACCACCCACCATTCAAAACCCTTTGCTTTCGGTTACCAAAAAAAGGAGCAATGTTCATATCCATCTCAATGGACCACAACATCACCCTCCAACGAGTGTTCTGGGCAATGTATCATGTATATTCAACATCTGAGCTGCTGAAAAGTTAGGCCCCACCTTGAAGTTCATAGGCAGGAAAATCAGACCATAACTTTCCACAGGTGCGCCACCTAGTAGAAAACAGTAGAAAACAATGAACAGCCAGTGACATGGCTCAATGTATGCATTGTGTCCCATTTGATGAGTGGATCAACCTGATTTTTTTGTCCAAAGATCTTCAAGGTGAGGCCTAACTTCACAGCGACTTGGATGATGTATGCACATGACATGTTGGCCATATGTGCACAACAGATGGTAACTTTGTGATCCACTGAGATGGACCTAAACAATCCTCAAAAAAGGAATTTCAATTTTCAGTATAAAAGGTTTTATACCTCATAGTCGGGCTTTTTATTCTGACAAGTGGCGCATGGTTCTGAATCCAGACAATCGATATCTTACACCCCCCAGTGGATGGACCATGCTCCAGATAATAATAAAAAATGAACTTCAGACAATTAAGACTTTGAGGAATGCTCCAGTGCTGTCAGAGCGCTATAAGTTATAGTGCTCCTAGACTCCTAGTTTCAATGGTTCACTTGGACAGCCCATTCGGTCAACCTGAACTGTCCATTAAGTACAGAACACCTTTCTAGGTATAATACAAAAATCCTATTGATCAGATGATCCGATCCATCTTTGATTTGGCCTTATTTCCACAGCCATCCATTCCATGGATCGGATGGATACAAATGCCTAAAAAAATGATTCTTAGATTCATAAGCAATCCATGACAGGCCCCAACAAACAGATGGATCAAATTGTTTATTGGAGCTACTTTTGTGTAAATTAAATTGACAGTCCATATTAAAGACCATTGATCAAATGGTTCATATTTATCAGATCGGCTTGATGCTTGCATGAACCCAATAAACAGTCTAGATCAATGGATTGACTGTCTAAGTATCCCAATGCAACTAGGAGCAGTATAACTTATATTGCTTTGAGATCAAAGGAGCATCTATTGCTAAGATTAACGTTACCAAGAATTCAACGAAACTGTATTTTTGGAAAAAATCTAGTTTCACAAATATTGCAACCAAAGTCCAAACTAGCCCCTGATGCGATGGTAGAATTTAATATTTTACAGACACATGCGGTGTAATGTGTGCATTGAGCCATTAACAAGCATGGTTTATAATAATGTCATCCATGCGATCATCAAATCAAGATTTGTCGACATCAAAAGAAATCAACCTTAAATACGACTATCATTTATTTTGCTTCAAGATATCCCAATTGGGCAATACGAGATCCCAGAGTACAAGCATGAACCTGTGAGTAAGGATTGGCCAAGCATATCCTGTTTTATGTGTGCATTTGTATATTCACAATCCATGTATATGCATGCTTGAGTGTGCCCATAAGCATCCAGATTATCTCATGTGTATGTAAGAAAAGCCCCAAACAATTCCCAAAAGCAGGAGTCATTACCCGATCAGTCTCAACTAGGCGACCATTCTTTGCTAGTAACCTGAATATCCTGTAGGCCTCTCGCCCATATCTTTTCAACACAACTGATTCCACCTAAAGTATTGGAAAAGCAATTTGGGTTTGATAGATGAGGAAAGAAATCTTGTTTCCATAAGCAAAAGAACATAAAAGAATTTATCAAAATTGAGTACCTCATCATTTTGAGCAACTTCAATAATGCTCTTCAAATCTATAGAAAGGAAAATGCGTCACATAAGAAAGTGATCAGAAACTATTATTTGTTCATGGATAGTAGCAGTGTTCGAAATATCGGTATCGCATTACGTATCGCACCCTTGGGATACAGATATGTAACGGTTATCGCATGGGATATATCAGTTGTATTGCGTAATGTATTGTTGTTGTTGGAAATATTGGGAAATTAGTCGAATTTTTCAATGAAACTTCAGTGATTGTTATTTTTTTTTAAAAGGACATCAATACACACTTATAAATCAAAACGTTACAAAAAACAAGTGCACATAATAGGTTTTCTTTGTATGGGGTCATAACATTGTCTAACTGAATTGATGCAAGTATATTCAAAGTCTATTCATATCATTTATAAATGGAAATACAAGCAATATATTCAAAAGCAAAAGAAGAATCACAGGATCAGGTTACATATATGTTTGATTTTATGTTTGGACGCAAAGATTGCAACCGATTTATGAGAAATTGGAAATTTTTTATTTTTTTCAATTTTCTACAACTCGGCCCATCTCCTCCAAATCTCACAATTGAAGCTTCAACAATTTGACACTAATTTAACATGATTTACAAACAACAAACAAAAAAAAAAAAAAAAAAAAAAGAGGATCGAAAATCGAAAATGCTCACCGAATTGAACATGTGTGTTTCGTATCGCACAGGTGAGATACAAGATACATTGTGGAATATATCGGTCGATATCGTCGATACTTAAAACACTAGATAGAAGCATTGAGAATTGGAAGTTGGAACTTGCATCAGCAAGCAAAACAAATAAAAGACAGTTCAACTGAGCCAACTTCGCTAACTAATGCAAGTGAGTTGGTCATCTTGTCTTCTTCTTTTTTAATGAAATTGTACTTTGTCTTTTTAAACAGGCAAAAAGATATAAGTTTCTAAACACAGTAATGCATTATCTTGGGGTTTCCTTGTAAGAAAATGATAAATGGTTTAATGTGAAGATGAACAAGGACCTGACTATTATTCAGGGTAAAAAAGTTTGAAAGGATTCACAAAAGAAACATTCGAAGGCAAAGAAGTCTTTTTAGTCTTCGAAGAGAGTTAAGCAAACAAACCAGACTTTTCCTCTTTTTCCCCTTTTCTTTCTTGGAATTTCAGGTCATGGTTTGTTTCAATAAGCTACATTATTTTCTTCATCGTTGATCTGATTAATAGGTATTCACTTATGTTTTAAAGTATCCTTTCATAGTGAAGGGACGCGATTTCACAGGCTTCTCTTTTTTTCTTTTTCTTTTTTATTGGCAGCTTCATCTTGTTGAGGATATCTAGGAGGACATATCTCCTTTTTATCTTTTCCATGTTTTTGCAGGATCATATTTTCTTATTAACCATTTCAAAACGAAACAAGGATAGGGCCTCATGAGGATTGACTGGCAAAACAAGATTAGTAAAACCAACCACAAATAGCTGGGACAAGGGCATGACGACGACGACGACGACGACAATGATGATGATGACAATGAAACATTTGAAACAACCTTTTAAACTAAAAGAAAACATTAAGCTATTAGAAACAAAACCTTACAAAAAGGATGCTTTTATATTTGTTTTCTTTTTTCCCTAATTATAAATTAGGTTTTATGTTATTAAATTTATTACTCATTTTTTTCAGTGGAGTCAAACTTTCATTGGCTCACTAGAGTCAACAACGCAACTCACCTGAATCATGAGTCAACAGTCATGCAAGTTTTAAGTCCAGGTTATATGAATTTCCAGCCATGTTTAGAAGACATCTTTAAAACAACACTGACTGTTTTGTGTTCAACAGAATCATAAACGCAAGGAAAAAGCCGAATAATACCAACAGTGTATGGCCCGTCTGTCCCTCCCATGGACGAGTAAGAACCCAGTTGGTTGAGGGCGGCTCTAACATGTTCCAAGGTCATTTCAAGACCCTCTGGCCTTCGCCTCACTTCTTCCAAAATGGTGTCCATCAACAATGGTGCTGCAATTCAAAGCATCATAATAAAAGATAAGGCTAAATTGTAAAATTACATACAGCTTTAGTATCAGAAAATACAGTTGCAATGAAGAAAATTAAATCCAGCAAAATGGCAAAGATATTTGATAGATAATGCTAAAATCATATGTAACACTTCAAAATTTTATGGGCATTTTGAGAGCAAGCACAAAATAGGGGGGGGGGGGGGGGGGGGGGGGGGGGGGGGGGAAGGTATGGCTCACTATAAGCATTATGAGGTTCGCTTCATGCATGCAATTTGGGCGCCCCTTGCATCTGTCTAAATCCTAGGTGTTAGTGACAAGAGAATCCAATATTAGAAACAACCCAAAGTGTTGAATGAAATTAAACTTGATCATCTTTCTGCAACATGCTGTAGAAGTTAGTCTGTAGTCATGGGAAGTAGATACATGTGCATGCTGTTTCAGCCAGGGTTCTCCATGTTCCAGCTTTGGCAATTAGACATGGCTTCGACTTCCTCAATCAAATTTACAATACTCCAAACTGCTTCTAAAACATTCTCTGACGCTGATAGTAATAGCTGTTATTTTATCCAGACCAAAAAAAAAAAAAAAACCTTAAACCTATGATACCCAAACAGTTCAAAATAGGTAAGGTATCTGTATTGTGGAGCATGCAATACTTTTAATTGCATGTGTAAAACCGTACCATGTTGTATTCAATCCATATCAGGGTATCATAACCCTAAATGCTGTTAAAAGTATGATTTGGATGTGTAGATCAGTTCTTTTATGCGGATATGTGGTTGAGTTTGTTGAGGACCTTAAAACCCGTTGGGGCTTGTCTCAACTCTCAACCTGCTTGATTGAACTGGTCTAAGGCCTAGATTTGGTACATTCATTTTATAAACAATTGTACAGGTCATGTTTGACTAACTTCATACTGCTGTAGGAGGTAGTCATTCCAAAATTTGTAACCACTGACTAACCATTATACAGGTTACGTTTCTTAAGTTTTGTACCAGAAGAAGTTTGGTATCAATAAAATTATTTCTCCCTCTCTACTCCATTATTCTTGTGGCTGTACTCTTCTCCATTTGTTGTGATTCAGGTGTCGAGATCTCATTGACGCGATAATCAAATTGCACCACATACCCTACCTATACATGGATTCCCACAAATCCAAGATTAAACTCAAAGATGGTCCCTCAGTGCACTTGGTCTTCTGATTAACTGATATATTTGAATATTTATTTGATAATAGAGGTGCATTCATATGGTACTAGTACCACCAAAACTTGTAGGGTTACTAGGCTGCTGTGGGACCCACGTCAATTGTGCATCCAATCCATCATTTTCTCTCCCTGATGCTCACGGTAGAAACCAAACATCAAGCCGATCCAAAAGTTAGGTGGGCAAAAAAGCATGGAACAATGTAAACTCATGCCCAAGACCTCTAAATTCACAAGGTGTGGCCCACCTGGGTTTTGGAATGGCCTGATTTTTGGTGTGTCCATTCATCTTAGTGGGGCAAATCTAATGATTGGATTAGATTGCATATATACAACATGATCGGCCACACAAACAGTGGGGAAGGTTTTATTGGTTGGGTGTCACCTCCCAACTGTTCTATGTGGTGTGGCCCACCCGAGTTTACATTCAGGCTAATTATTAACCCCATGACATAACTTCGAAGGGTTCATCCACTGGACGGGGTAGCTCTAATGCACAGTTGATGTAGGGCCCACATTCCACCACATGCTGCGGTGGCTCTGGTACCATATGAGCACACCTCATGGTTATAAACCATGCAAGTCAAAAGCCATTCCTATTCACTTTTTGCATGTGTACTGGGTTTTTCATCATGCATGATAAACCATGTTTGCATGACATCAGCATGATCAAAGAAAGTGGAAATTGAAATGTTCTGGGGATGACTTTAGTTAAAGCACCACATTGGCAGTACGGACACTTCCTAGAGGGTGGTAGCAGATCTAATAAAGGGTACTCTCGGTCCATCTCCTAAAGATACTCCTCTAAACCCCAATAGGGGTAGAACATAGATATTGGATGGGTTCTTTATGGTGAATTAAGTTCTATATCACAGTTTCACAAACCATAACACCAACTTTTGTGGTGAATAAGCATCAAACAGAATTGGAAGATGCAGGTTCTTCCTTGTAGAGATTGAAGCTAGTAGCTTCTCATGTTGAAGATCAAAAAAGACTAAAAACCTTCCACGACTCAAGATCAGAAACTTGCTTAAGCTATGTTAGTTGTGACATTTTATAACCTTCCTGATTTCTGAAAATGACATAGGCATATGGTATAAGCGACGTTATTTGGAAAATATGAATATTCATCGTATAGAGACCATTATGAATGTCCATCATATTTGGAATATATGACTATTCATCATAGAGAGACCATTATGAACATCCATCATACCAATATCAACTTCTGTAGAAACCTTTTCTTTTTTTTCCTTTTCCCTTTTTTTTTTTTTTTGGGGGGGGGGGGGGGGAATAGCTGAAAGGAAGAGGTGCAACACTAGGCGTTCCGGGAGGTCAGCCATCCTGGTAATCCTCTCGCTGGAGCAGAGTTCTGATTGGATTCAGTGTACTAGCGTTGGTACAATCATACCCACTAATCAATGGCAAACCTTCCTGACTCATATAAGGAGCTTGAAGAGAATGAACAATATAGCATACAAGTAGTGAATATAAACTAATGGACCACCCTATGAGAGGGGTCAGATCAGGTCATCACCTGATTCCTGTTCTTTAACTTTTTTTTCTCGGCTTCTTGTTGCTTCTAGCATTGCTTCCAAAACAGTGCCAGTCTTGACATCCATCCTTGATCTCACATTAGCAACACAGGCCTAAAACACACAATGAAGTTTGTACAGACACATTAGCAAATGATCAAATGCAGCATACAAGAACAGCAAAACACCACGATTCATTTTTCTTTGATGAATAAAGTCCCGAGAAATTTTGTGGAGAAATTGATCCTGCACCGAATGCTGTTGTCCCCCCACCCTAAATGATTGTTACCTATATGGAAGCTTCCAACTCGCCTCACATGTAAATTTACTGTACCTATTTACTGTGACCCATATATTGGAATTTATTGTAGTGAACTCAACTGAAACAAAGTGTTTAAAACCGAACAATGATGCAAAATGAATTCAAGCAAATATTGTCATCAATGGCATAATCATAGTCTTGTCCCAGCTATTCAGGGTCGACTTACGAATCCTGTTTTGCCAACAAGCCTTCATATTGGCCATGGTCACTGATAACAGCTGCAATCTCTAGTAAAAGAGCATCCAGATAAATTCATATAAACCGAAAAAAGAAAATGTGCATAACATTTCAGCATTGTAAATTACAAATGTGGGATAATTAGGAATATCATAAGCACATTTCAAAGATCATTCATGTGACAATGTTATAAGCTGACACAAACCTTATGCCTAAGACAACGTACGAACTCCTCAAAATTAGCACGCCAAAGAACTTCTTTCTTGCCAATTGCAGTCATAGTTTCATCATCCATCTCCAAAGCCTCATGCTTGCGCTATTAAAATAAACAAAAATGCATTGAAAAAATGAAACAGAATCAGTGAATAAATTAGCTATACATCGTATTCTATGATTAGTGATAATGAACAAGCCAATCTTATTTGCAAAATAGCACACTTGCTAAATGGAACAAAGAAAAATATTGAACGATATAGTTTAAAAACTCAACTTGACTCGGCAACTCGATCAGATTTCATCAAGACTAGAGAAAAACTCAGTGGTTCCTGACACAGTCAAGACTTGGAAGAAGCTTGACTAAATTTGACAAACTAAGAAAAACTCATTGAAACTTGACAAAATTCGAATCAACTCGCAATATATATATAATATTGCTGAAAAAATGATCACGTAACTTGATTTGGCAGACCTAACAGATTACTAAAATTCATAAAAACCAAAAGGAGCGCAAAAATACAAAAAGCCAAACAATCAAACCAAGGGGGAGGAACGGCAATCACAACAATACAATGCCTAGGCCCAGTAATTTAAACATATCAACAATATAGAATCAGCGAGGAGTTATCAAACTCCCCTGTATCGCCGAGAATATCACAATGAATCGATGATATATCGATACATTATGGTATTTTGTATATAACACTATAAAGTTCCCGAATAGCATCAATAAATGCAATATGTATCAACGATACTGAGAAAACAGCGCTCCTTCAAGAAAATACCAAAAACAAAAAAAAAAAAACAAAAAATCCATTTTCTCTTTTCTTTTTTTAATTAGATTCCTAAGAGGATTTCAGCCAGTCATTGTGAGTTGTTTGGAGCTAAAATGATTTCGGCCAGTCCTTGTGATTTGTTTGGGGGAAAAAAGAGGATTTATGTGGGGAAATCAAGATCGGAGAGTGGAGATCAATCGGAACCCAATTAGTGACTTTTTTAATTTTAAGTGTTTTTTCTTATTTAAATGGTTTAGGATTAGTGGAATCAAATTGGTAATCCATGATTTTGCATGTTTGCATGTTGGTCGTGGATTTTTACCTCCAATTTTCAATTTTGAGAAAAGTGGAGGAATTTGGGGGTATCTGAAATTCCCTCAATTTCACCCATTTAACTTGCAATTGGATTGTAGAAAAATCATGTAAGAGTACTAGTAGGCTGATCTACAGATTGAAGGAATCTTTTGAAATTTTTGGAAAAAATATATATTTTTAACTAAAAAATATCGAAATATAAATTAAAAGGTAATATTTTTTTTAATTACACTAGCCAACCAAAGTTGGTACCTAATACATGTGTATTGATGAGTTTATGCTGATCAAAATATCTGCCACACTATTTTATTTACTTCCAATAATAAATTTAATTTTTTATAGAAAATTAACAAAAAATAATTTGGAAATACATTTTTTAAATACATGCATTCTTTTTTTGCTTTGAATGTATTGGTTGTGTTTTCACACTTGTCTTGTATGATTTATAAATGATATGAACTAATTTTAGATTTAATTATTTCACTTCTGCTAGATAGCACATAGTTTAGGACCCTATACAAAAGAAACCTATCATGTGTACTTCTTTTTCATGGTCTTTTAAGTTCTATGTGTGCAATAATGTCTTTTTTAACATCCCTTGAAATTCCATTGAAAAATTTGATCAGTTTCCCAATCTTTCCTAAAAATAGCGATACATTCCGTGAGACGTGTGACATTTCATATGCGATACGGAGTTTTGTATCCCAATGACGTAATGCATGCATCAATACCAATATTGAAATCACTGTCTAGGCCTATCCCTAACATACTCAATTCGATCCCTAGATAACCCACAAAAAAATTTAAGACTCAAGGGCCAATTTACGATTCTTCCCCTCATCCTACCCAATGTTCTAAATATTGGCAATATTATCGCTAATATCATGGAAATTAATGTTATCACTAGGTCAGCGATACCAAAACCCCAGGTAATATAGAACATTTCCAAATACCACTGAAAATTTTGATATTATCTGCGATATTTGGCAATAGCAGCAATATTTTGGTCTCCACCAACTGCTCTCATGTAATTACTCTCCGATTTCACACCTCCCCACATGTTATGACAGCAGCACATGAAGGAATGGAAGTTCAAGGCCTGCATCAAGTTTAGATATTGAATACTCAAATGAGCTGCTTGTGTGAACTCCCTTTACGAGTGTGCAAATCAATTGAGCTACTTGTGTGAACTCTTCTTGTGTAACCTCTTTCGCTGACATTAGAAGATGATGTAGAGTCGAAAATTTCCAAAGATAACCTCACTCTGATACCAAAATGGTGTAACCCGATTATCGAGTCACTAAGATCTCGATTCCCAAATTGCAAAGAAATTTAATATATGTATATATACTCACAAAAACAATGGAGTAGAGAGAGAGTGAGAGAGAGAACTTTTGTTGATATCAACATTTTTTCTCTTACAAAACTTAAAGAATAATCAAACTTAGAAAATTATTAGAATGACCAGCTCCTACACCGCTACCCTCTTTTATAGATCCTAAATGAATCTTTAATTGAAATCCCCCCAACTCAGAGAATCAATCACAATTACAAACTAATACTAATCTAATATTCCTTAATATAGCAAAAGCCTAATAAAAAAGCAAACATGGAAAGTAACTATATCTCTAAAACCAGCCCATATCTTCATATCAATTACACTATCGCATCTTTAAATCAGCCTCCCATATCTCCCAAAAATAGTAAATTATAATCCTTCATTTAGGCCACCAAATTTGTACATAATCAGCACATGCTTGGCTTTACAGTGGACTATGAGCCTATGTCTTGTCGGGCCATATAGTGGGTCTAGATGGGCAGTGGGCGTAGGTGGACCGCAGGTATGCATCATATTGTTACATCAATGAGACTTTTGGACAACCTCATTATGTTGACGCCTATTGGATCAGTGGTCTGGATCACCAATAAAAGCTCCTACTTGTGGTATTTAAAGACGGTCAAGTTACGGGCATAACGGTCGTTACATAGGAAATGATGGTGCCCATTACGTGATACGGTGTCGTAACACCCGATTTTAAAAAAATGACTTGTAACAAGCCAATATGGGCCTATAAAGGGCCATAATTGATAGAAATTTGCTCATGCCGGGCCTATACGGGGCCGATACATTTTTGTCCTTTTATAGGGTGTTTGATTTTTCGATTACATGAGTAAATACCTTTAAATAGGTTATCATTACTTACCTTTGTAATTGTAGCAGCAAAATCAAAGTTGACGTTGACAGAGAGTATGTTTGGGCGGAAACTGATGCTAAAACTGAGGCAGAAAATGGATTGTGAACAAAAACTTTGAGGTCCACCGTTATGTATGTGTATGATCCACACCATCCATTCATCTTACCTGCTCATGTTAGGGCATGATCCCAAAAATGAGGCAAATCCAAAGCACAAGTGGACCACACCATAGGAAACAGAGGGAACTGAACACCTATTTGTTGGAAACTTCTTGGGGACCACAAAAGTTTTGGATCAAGCTGATATTTGTGTATCCCTTCTTCCATGTTTATGTAACCTTATGAACAAGTTGGATGACAGATACACATCCCTGTGGGCCCTAGGAAGGTTCTGATTTTCAACGGTGGATGTCATTTTGGGAGTTGTTTCTTGTTAGCTGATCCACTTGAGCTTAGAATTTGCCTCATTTTTTGGCTCATGCCCTAAATGAGCTGGTAAAACAGATGGACAACGTGGATCAAACACATACAGCACAGTGGGTCCCATAGAGATGACATGCATGCAATCCCGGGTCAATTTCTTGCATGCAAACACATTTTCCGAGGTGTATTTAATTTTAAACCGGCATTTCAATATCTACCAAACGTGGGGGAAATACTATAATTTCTTATTTACCACCATTTAGAAGTGGAAATGGAAAATCAAACACACCCTGAAATAAATTTTGACCATTACAGGACTGTTACAGCCATTACAGCCCATATCGTGACAGCAAAAAGGCTAGCCGAACGGCCACCATTACCGTTATTGAATACCTTGGTCCTAGTCGCAGAAATTGAAGGCTCAAGAAATATGTGCCTATCCTTGGGTAAAGGTTCCTATAATCCCGCTATAGACATTGGGCGGCATCGCTTAGCAACAACTAGATAGGCATATGCATATACTGGAGAAAAGGACTGCAAAGATAAGAACATGATTCAATCGGCCTTAACCTTTGCATAAATTGCCAGACAACGAGGGCACAACCTGATGAGATGGAGCACAGAAATCGTCATATAGAAGATCAAACATTGTTTTCCAAATAAGTTGTTGAGTATCTGCAAGCAGTTGTATTGGTCGCTGGGCATACAGCTACATATTTGCACAACAGTTGTACATGTTTATGACTCGTCATTGTTAATGATATTAGTACATAGACTAGACCCTTTTAGTCAACTTAGAGAAGAGAGTATCAAAACTCAGGTACAGATCATTTGTACCTTGCTTTGTAATGATCAAAGTTCTGTTTGTGACGAGTACAACATTTCCACACAAAATCCATTCAAAAAGTTCCATACCACATGATAAGAGCACTTTCACCAACCTTTTCCCCGACTTGGAGACTAGGAAACTGCTCCTTGGCTTCTTCGCCTAATGTGATGTCATTCCCCACACATGCAATAACAGAAAACCTTTCTGTCTCTGAAGGAGCTGCAGCAGATATAGCCTGTTGTTCAACAGTTTCTATTACTTCAGCAGCCTGCAAAACAAGAAAAAATGCTTTAGTTTCACGTGCAGACTATGCAAATGATATGCAATAAAGCAAACAAGAGATGTACTTGGAAGTAATTTCAAGTGCACAGCCCCAATAGTGAACTTATATAATACCCTGGTACGGATTTATAATATCTTACTTAATTCTCAATCATACAAATATATTACAAACAACAGTTGTCCAAAAGCAATGCCAGTTGGATTATGTCAATAAGTTCTCAACCTTGATAGCAAAAATGAATAGTCAATAACACAAGGGTATAGCTGTAACAGGTGAAGAAATTGCCAATCACTATGAAAAGCTTAAGATAAGCCTTCTTATAAGTTGTAACAATAATTTTGGCACCACAAACTAGGGCTTTAAGGTCAGATGTGATTGAGAGAGAGGACTCCCTGCCACTATGATATGGTGAATACATGTACCTTCGTATATGAATTTTGAATTTTAGCCTTGTAATAGTATTCTAAGTCATGCATATCAAATTGTTAGTCATTTACATCAATACCTTTATAATCTTGCTTATTAACATACAGTTAGTATATATTGTAAATTATGGAATTACACTAATATTTTCATATAAGCATCAATAAATAGTAAGGGTGATTTCAGATACTGATAACTCATATATTATATTATTGAGTAAATCCGGAATATACTAATAAGCAAAAACAGTTCTCACTAGCAGTCCTTAACTAAGAACTCATTATAGGCATTCACAAAAGATCAAAAGAAAAATAAACTCATTATCAGCCCAAGTCTGGCTACAAATATTACAAGAAACAACTAAAATTCTAAAATGGAATCAAGTTTAGAGATTGTGATAAATAGACAAGTTATTAAGAAAAAAAAAATCAAGATGAAAAGTGATTATAGGGAAAAAGTTTGCCCAATACACAATATCAACCATAAATTCTTTCCTTTGCAAGAAAATGACTACATCATTCACCTTAGGAATGTCTTAAGGAAGCATCTATATTTTCCAGCAAATTTGTAATCCCATCAACAACATAGACCCAAAACTCTCTTTAAGCCCAAGAAATGACATTGTCCCTTCAGTTCACCCGTTATCCATAGGGCTCATAATCTGAGGGAGTTCGGGCAGCAGGATCCTCATGAACGCTTCATCCTTCAGGAATGCATTTCGCATAATGGAGCTGTACTTCCAATTAATGCAATAGCAGGATCAGCATACACAGTGATGTGCCGGAATTGGCTGCACAGCCTACCTGAGCAACTGGAAGCATGGTATTAAAAAACGGTTACGTTACAACCGTAAAGGCCACTATATAAAGGGAACAATCACTCCATTACATGATACAGGGATGAATCGGTCCGTTGTGGAAAAAAAAAATGAACTATATCATCCTGTATCTGCCGATACACTCTGTATCAACGCAGTTATGGGGCCAATAAGCCATTACAAGCCAGCATGCCCATAAAGGGTTCATTTCGAACATTTTTATTTTCAATTTTTCTCTCATTTTTCCACTACTTCATTCATTTCAGCCATGAAGAAAGCTTAGAAAGTAACTTTAAACAAGATGAAGGACTATTTTGAGGATCAAAACACAAAATTCGAGTGGGATGTGATGAACGGAAGCAAAGTGGACTATTATATCAGAAGGGATAAACTATCACTTTTTTTCATTTTTCCATCTTTGTTTTGTTGTACTTATAGGTAATGGGCCCTAATCCACCAAATTATGCTTAATTTGTGTTCAACTAGGGCCTATTTGGTCAAATTTCAGCAAACAAGTTGACACTGCCTGACAGACGGCATTCTTACCATAGATGTCCCATTACACCATCAAATACATGTCCAAAACCAAAAGAAGAATACATATTTGGTATCCTCACATTTTTAGAATTTTACCAATAATTGTTTAGATTCTTTTCCCAAAGAAAAAAGCTCTCGCCATTACAGGGCCTTAGGCCAATAAACTGGCCATAACCGTTACATAATACTAACACCTTGACTAGAAGGCTATATAAATTACTTCATTCACCACCACCAAATAGTACTATCACCCAGGCATTACAAAGGCTCGAACCAAGAGAGAGGATTATCCAAGAGGCCTCTTCTGGTTTCTGCAAAATTCTTGATCTTCCACCTAAATTGGTCTTCAAGTCCTTGTAACATTGATTAGTTAGTCATTCGGTGAACCGAACATGGCTCAGCCAATGCCCTGTCGACCACCCTTACCTTTCTTTGATTTGTCAATCAAAGCAAACCTCGACCTTCAAAGCCAAAAAGGCTTAGCTTATGTTACGAAAACAAAAGGCCCACCGCTTGTACAAACATGTCCTCTAGACAAGGCATTTGCAAATATGTGTGTGAAAGATTTCAGCCTTCCACCTTGGCCCCTCATTGGTGTCCGGCCAAGCATCCACACATCGAGCACCCTTGCACTCATGGATAACCGTTGAACCCCACCACCCCCCAGCACAAATATGCATATATATACATAAACTTACGTGTGTATATGAACAGTGTGCTGCATATATATATACAAACAACGGTGTTTCCCTTGCCCTTAACAGGGCCATAGATGTCACGGTTGCTCATATAAAAATGCAAGAGTCCAGACCATTAATATTGCTACAATATGCACTCAGCAATCATATTTAAGAATCTCTACAAATGACAAGGTGTTTCCCTTACCCTTAACAGGGCCATATATATCACAATTGTTCATATAAAAATGCAAGGGTCCAGACCATTAATATTGCTTCAATATGCTCTCAGCAATCATATTTACCCCTTTCAACCTAGAAAGATGTTGATCTACAGTTATCCAATCAAATATATAACATATACAGTTATACACCCCATTTGTGCCCTACTTTTGAATTTAATAACATGAGTAATGATGATGAAGATCACCTAAATAAAAATACCACGCAATGTGCTATAGTATACTTAACTTAGAACCCCGTCTTCGAGGCTGAGCACTTTCATTATTCAATTCAACAAAGGGTTGAGAACTCGGACAGCGCTCCACGAAGTGTGCATTGACAAGTTTAATGAAGTTTGCTTGGTGAGCATCATTATTCCCTGAAGAAACAATAACCAAGATAAGACCCAAAAATCAAATCACAAAAATAAGCTAATCCGGTTGCTATTTACATAAAACAGTCATTCTCATCAGACATCATTCCTCGTTACATGTAGTTATAATGTAAAAGAAATGCAATTACAAAAAAAAAAAAAAAAAAATCAATAGTGGGGTGGTTGAAGTTTGAATCTTATTCTCTGTCCCATAAAAATTGTCCAAGAACACTCCTATATGAAGTCTCTAATTACTTCAAATTGTAAGTTCAATCACAAGTTCAACTGAATAAGTCAAAAAGAAACAACCCATACCTTGGTTTCCCTGTTTTGCGCGGTCTATGATTTGATCCAAAGAAAGACGGCCATGTTGAAGTAATCCCTCAAGAAGTGTTTCACACTGCCCAAGAAAATGCACGAAATTCATTACTACCTTTGTTCCAACAAATAAATGATAATCCCTCAAGAGGTGCTTCACACTGCCCAAGAAAATGCGAGAAATTCATTACTACCTTTATTCCAACAAATAACTACTTCATGCATTTTTCTTGGGAACAATATAAAATTATTTGGGCCACGACTACTATGTACATTTTCCACCATTTCTTAGTTGAATCACTCGCCGCACAGGTGGCAAGCACATTCTCCAAACCAGACCATCCAAATCATTCACACAATTGTGGATGGAGCATAGCCCGAAAATCACACTGACTGGACAATCATAACCATCCAATACCAGCCATTTTTGGCAATTGACCATTCCCCTTTACCCTTTCCATTTGACAGCCACCAACTGGATGGTTAGGATAGTCCAATCTGTGCGAATTTAGAATTATGCTCCATCCAAAGCGGAACCAGCAATTCAGACTATCTGGATAGACATACATTCATGCCACGTGTACGATTTAAGAAATGGGAGAAACCACACACTCTAATGTATCCCGACTAATTCCCATCATCTCCAAATTCAAGCACCACACCTGCTTGTCGAAGCGCTCCGCCACTATCACCAGAAACTTTGGGAAACGCATGCGGTGTAGGATGTTATCAAAGAGTGCCATGTACTGAGTTACGGTCTTTGGTGCAGCCCCAGCACCGCCTGATTAAAACCAGGAAAAATAAAATATTTTTTAAAAAAAAGGAGAAAATAAAAAAAGATCGCATCTCCGCCGTTCTTTTTTCACATAGAAGATGATAGTTGCAACAGAAATAGCGGCGGTGGGAAATTTACTTTGTATTTCGATATTGAAGGCTTGAACGCAATTGTGTTGGATTAGGACGAGGAGACAGTTCTTTAGCTGCGCACGCTCGAGTTTGGTGTGTCGAATCAGTTCCTCCAATGATAGAGTTCCTTTGTGCAGAAGGCATTTGCATACTTTCTGTGAAGGAATAGAGAAGGGGTTAGAGAAATACACTGAGATACGGTGTATGTGAGAGATGAACGGAGCGAGAAGGGGATCTTACAGCAACGAGATCGCCGAAGTGGGCAGTGATGAGTTGGAAAGCGAGTTCAAGACCGTGTTGCGTGACCATTTTCCTTTATAACTGAGTTAGGAATCGAGCGACTCGGGCACGGAGACGAGTCGCTCTTGCTCTTCTTCTCCTACCAGGCGAGGGTTTTTGCGAGGTTTCTTCTTCTGTTATTTTCGCGGTTGCTACAGGGGGAACGGATTCGAAGCGACTTGCCTGTAACCCGGGGTTACACGGCTCCCCTGTAACCCAAAGCTCTGTGGAGCCCACCAAAACGTTTTTTTTTTATATCCACTCAGTCCATCAGTTTCCTTAGCTCATTTTAAGATGTGAATCCAGCCAAGAGGAGGATCCAAAATTCAAGTGGGCAACACAAATGAGGATTGAACTCCCACCGTTGAAATCTTAGTAGGGTCACAAAAGTCTTGGATCAGGGTTATATCTGTTTTTAACATTGCACCAGCCTCCGGTAGGCATCGCCTTATGAACGGTTTGGATGTTATCTAAGGGAGCGCGGGTAAAACCTCAGTGGGTGTTACTCTCACCGTGCGGAGCCCACCTTGATGAATTTGTTATATATCCGAACTGTGCATCCGTTTTGACAGCTCATTTTAGAGGTTATCGCAAAACATAAGTAGACCCAAATCTTCAGAAGACCACGCCACTAAAAAAATTGGTAAATGACCCTTAAAAACTTTCCGTAGGCCACAAAAGTTTTGTATCAAGCTGATCTGTGTAGACTGTACTCTGGTTGTTCATATCAACGGTTCGATGACAAATAAACATTAGGTACCTGCTTAAGGTGGGCTCTTGGAAGTTTTTAGCTGTGGGCATCCAACCATTACTTTTTTGTGTGGTGTAGTCCACTTGAGATTTGAATCTGCTTAATGGGTATTTTACTGTAGACACCACCTTTTACCTCCCTTACCAGCCGTAGAGCTGTTTGTACAGACAACCTATTTCAAACGAAGTTAACCCTCGCATTCACCCGCTTCTTACCTGAACCCGAGGGCCAGAGGAGTATTTTCATCGTCCATACCTTAAAAATCCTCTTCCGTCGGCAAACTTTCTAGCCAGCAAGAAAATAATTACCCTGAAAGACAGGTCTACAGTGCTAATTTTTCCTGCTTAATTTTTGGGACTACTTCCTAAAATAGGCGAGTAGAGCGGATAGACCCTGTGGATATACAACACATCATTAATGTGGGTCCCATGATAAGGGTTAAGTTTCACGCGGGTA
>JAJHSJ010000003.1:93599298-93879740 GCA_021015155.1 Magnolia officinalis
CAAACAGTGTCATGTCAATGTCTAAGTGGCCGATGAAGAAGCAATCGTGAATAAACAGTTATAGGACAGATGGTAAAGGGAGAAATAGAGGAATTCAAGCAGTGGCAAACTGTTATGGCAATCGTCAGGACGTGAGAAGGATCGAGATGATCGAATTAAAGCTATAAATAACAAAGGAATCAAGCAGAAAGTTTTTGTCTCATACCAATCCAATCAAACCAAAAACATTATCTTTTAATTATCCCTTCAATTACTAGTCAATTTACATTTTATAGTGTAATCCTTTAATTTTTCCGTTAGGCAAGCTCCATTTCTTAGTATTTATTTATTTATTTTTATACTTTCGGTCAACTGTTTACTTTATGTAGTGTAATCTGCAGTGTTAAATCAAGTAGCTGGCAATCTTTAGCTATAATTTGAGTCTACGCTGGCATGCTGGATTTAATCATTCACTTGGAAATGTCTTCCGCAGTTGTTCTTCATAAGCGACTATTAGAATCCCTTTCTCATTTAACTTTATTTGTATTGAAGAGTCTTTTCGTATAAAAGTTAAAGGTGCAACCCATTATTAGAGGACGAACCCTATCATCTTAATATCGCCTGATATTGTTTACATGTTGAGTGAGTGGTTGAATAGACAATTGATCTCATCAGATTACACGGTCATACACTATATGTCTGCCCATCTTGATTAGGGGTGTACATCGAGTCAAACCGAATCGAGTTAGCCTCAGCTCGAACACTGGCTGACCTCAGCTCGAACTCGGCTTGGCTCGGTCCTCGAGCCTAACTGGCCAGTGCGGCTCAGTTTGGTCAGCAGCTCGGGCCGAGTTCAAGCTAAGATCGAGCCAAGTTCACCATTGAGGCATTTCCACAAACACCTGAACTGCAACTTCAACACGCCACTGTTTGAGAGTACAAGCTGCCTAAGATTGATCAACTTGGAGAGAGAGGATGGTAGAGATTTCAGATTAGAATCACTACTCAAGTCAAGAACTTGTAGCCACTGCATACGCTCAAGGCTTTCATCTGGGATTTCCGTCAAAGAGCCACACTTTATTAACGTGAGTTGTTGGAGCTTGAACAACTTGGAGAGTGAGGAAAGCAGTGATCTGATGTTCATTTTATCAAGGCAGAGAAATTGAAGGTTAGTCATGTGTTGAAAGCACTCCTCTGATATTGACATGAAAGGAGGTACGAAGAGATTCTACATGATTGCACAATTGTATTTGCAGAAGTATGAGATTGTGTAAGCAGGAGATGGACGGGGGAAGATATTTGTTAACTAGGCCATAAAGCATAAGGACTCGAAGTTCTTGCATTTTCTCAAAGAAGGGATCTCGAATGACGATTTTGAGAAAAAAAGTATTAGTTTCATGTACATACCTTCCTTGCCACCAGCCAAACCTTCCTTGTCACCAGCCATATTTCGTTGAGTCATTTTATCAAACAGTTGGTGAGTAACATCAACGGTAAAGTAACCGAGTCACCGAATTGGTTCGATCTGAGTTCAATTCGAGCCAAGTTGAGTCGAGCTAGGGCCCGATCGAATTCAGCTTGAACTCATTTTCGAGCTCAAAAAATCAGCTCGACTCGGCTCAAACTCAGCTTCGAACTACGTTGAATTGAGCTTTTTCGAGCCGAGTCGAGCGAGCTCACCGACCTAGCCCGGTTCATGTACACCCCTAATCTTGATGCATTAGGTACATTTGCTCGATTTGCATTAATCCACCGTTTCAATTCCGCGCGCGCACTCACATGTACAATCGAAACTTTACCACCAACTGGTCTTACTATTACAAAGAGGGGTGCCTGCCACCGTCCATCGGTTATGAGCAAGACAACCGACCAGAGAATAAACAAAATCAGCCCTTACAGTAATTACTAATAACATATATGGGAGACGGTCACCTGCGCACCTTTTCACGTAAGCACCAATGAACACCTTTGCACACATGTCATGTGCACAGAATCTGAACGGTCCAAGTGATGCCGCACCCTTGAAATACTATATGCCCAATTTTCAGCCTGATCCATGACTCTGGTGAGCCATAGCAAAGAGAAATGCAAATCAAGGGAGGAAACTGTTTCCTTTTGCCATGGCCCACCAGAGTTTTGTATCAGGCTGAAAATTGGGCCTACAGTATTTCAAGGGGTGCGGCATCACTTGGACCGTTCAGATTCTGTGCACATGACACATGTGCAAAGGTGCTCATTGGTGCTCACGTGAAAAGGTGCGCAGGTGACCATCTCCATATATATATATATATATATATATATATATATATATATTATATATATATTATATATATATATATATAGGAGTTAAAAGTGCGATGACCATAACACCACCGGCACTACAAATTAGAGTGCCTACCCAACGTATCTCCACCGTACATGTGTTCCATAATTACTGGATTGGTCATCTGACGGGCCCTGTTTAGGATTAACGCCGACAAACTCCTGATTTGTTGATGGACGTAAATTCTGATGTGTGGCTGGGATCATCACTGGGATTGAGGTCAGAAACATCTTGATACTTGTACTTAGCTATGAAGTGAGTGGGAATTAGCCATGCTTGCTTGTCCGAGTAGGACTCTTCCCTTGAGCCATGCTGAGCGGGCACCAAACCCAAACCATTCTTATCATCAGGTTGACCACATGAGTTGAATGCAACTAGGAATGGTAGTGTTGGTATTGTGTATACGTAACAAAACCATATGGGTTCCACCGTTATATACGTGTTTTTATCTTAGCTGTTTATTCATTTTGCTAGATTATTTTAGCATACGAGTCCAATATAAGGCATGTCCAAAGCTATGAGATAATCACGAAGACGATTAAAACTTTATTAAGGGCCACCATAATATTTATTTGTCATCCACCTTGTTTAAAAGGTTACACAGACATGGACTGGAAATTGACAAATATTATTTTAATCCAAAGCTTCCTGTGGCCACCGAGAAGTTTTCAATGGTAAGGGTTCAATCGCCGCAGTTTTCTATGACATGGTGAATTCGAACTTTGGATCTAGCTCGTTATTTAGCTCATGTCCTAAAGATGATCCGGCAAAATGATTGGACTGCAGATAAAACACGTACATAAATTATGATGGACTCGTAGAGTTTTGCCACCTATACACTTGGGTCCTGCCACCTGTGTTCTACACCACGCAATCCGAGTCCCAATGCCACTACCATGCCAAGAATGTCCTAGATACTAGAACGCGTCAACCCTTCTTAACGTGGCCTACGGATATACGGCTGAGAAGAGAGACTCATGTCCACTTTCAACAGCTAACGCAGGGTCCCGGATCCGGATTCAGGATGTTCAAATCTGTCGTTTGGTGTTCAGTGGTCTGGATTACTGAACCATGGGTCCTACTTTGAGGAACTAAAAACACGAGTATGTTGTGCGGGGTCGAGGTTTCTATTGAATCTACAGGTCCTCTCTGACCGGCCTCTCGCCGTCAGGCCAATCCAATCCGTGTAAGCGTCGACGGGGTCCAGGCACCATTGGTGTGTTTTTTTTAATAACATAACGGCCGCAGGGGTTGCTTGGGATTCATTCGATGCTCTGATAGAGTTTGGCACTTGATACGTAGGCACTAAAAAAAATATAAAGAGTATATTTACTTTTCAGTAAACCGTTTAAATTGTAGAAAACACCATTCCTAAGTAAAAGGAAAAAAAAATTAAATCAGATCAGTTGAAAAACTATAATATCCGAATCATGCATACTTGTTTGTTGAAATAAGATTTTAACCGTCCAAAATGTATCTACCAATCCGATAGTTAGATAACCAAATAATCATAATATTTTATTCATGATACATATGAACTGCGATACATAATTTGGACAGTTTTATTTGCATTAATTATTGCAATTTCTAAATGCCTGCGTATCATCCATCACTCTCACACAGAGTATCAAAGTTTTACTCGAAGAATAATACGATCCTAAGCCAAGGATCTCTGCGACTATACTCGGGCTTTGAGTTTGCAATCGGGGCACGCTCCAGAACCTTTGGCCCGTTGGGACTTGGGACCAACCGCAGCTCCGATGGAAGAACTCCTGGATTTCAAGATCGTAGCCCCTAATTTCGCTCACATTATCAGCTGAGAGTGGACCCCAGCAGGAGTTCTCTTCTTAACCGTCCATTTACAAACGACACAGTCAAAGGTCAGAATTCTTTGCTATAGAAAATCGTTGTTCGAACTGGCCCACGGGTGCGGGGCCGGACAGATCATCGATCTGGATCACCGGACCATGGGTTCCACATGCACAACAAAGAGCCCGAGTAAACTTCGTACGTCCTTGGCTCGAGGATCATATAATTCCTCAATCCTCATCCATCTAACGAGGTTTCCTGGCCCCACGCGCACGACTCCACGCGCAGCCACGAGTCCCTTCCTAACACGTGCATAGAAAACCTGATCCGTGCAAAAGGTAAAACCAGACATCGGTACATGGAAATCCATCCGTCCCCAAAACTCAGGTTGTTCAGATTTCACGTAGGCAACACGTGTACGGAAAGATAAAACGTGCAAGTTTTTCTAGACCGTCCGTTATTTTCTTATTCTAAATGATAGTTAAACATATATATTTTTATACAAAGATGATATATACAATGCGTCCCACCTGATGCACGGATCGGATTTCCGATACACATGTCATTTTGGCACGTATGTCCGCGTGTGGAGAGTACGTGTGGGGAATGGAAAACCCCGGAACCAATCCAACGCTTATAAGAGAGAGAAAAGGTACAGACTCCTCGGACGAAGTGTTGTTGGGGGCGCTGGGAAGAGCGTATTTGCATTCCAAACCGTCTTTCCTTCTCTTTCACTGCTTTGTTGCCGAATTTTAGAAAAGCGAGAGCAAGATGCTGGAATTTTTTCTACTGGGTTGTACAGGAGTCGTCGTGTTCCTCCACGGAGCGAATTTCTTCTTCCACGCTCTCTCCAAGCACATCGGGATCCGATCCTTAAGGTAAAGATGATCAGAACCGTTACTTGATTTTTCCTTTTTATTTCTTCCGTTGGATCTCGTTCGAATTTTGCCAAGTTAGGGTTTCTTTTTCCCAATTATATTTCGTCGTTTTTCTTCTCTTGTGTGATCCATCGGCGCAGCGTATACACCGGTTATTCAGTGTATGCGCTCAAAAGTCGGGGGTTATCGCGCGATCGCGAATAAAGATCAGGCTGGGTGTGCGAAAGACATTAACGCCCTTGTTTTCGTCGAAACGAATTTCCCTGAAGCGGGGTTCTCTATGTAAAACACCCCCGCCCCGCCTCAGCCAGCTGAGGGTCATGATATTCAGCTACGATCCAACGGACGGAAAATGCCTTGTTGAATCCTGCAATTGCAAGATTGTCTGATAACGATGATTTATTTTTGGCCGTTCGTTTCAGTTTCCTGGGAGTCGCTGGATGGTAGAGGAAAAAAGAGCGGGTGGGAGCTGAAAGGCATTTTCGGAACAAGCAAAAGCATGTAATTTGTAAATACATTAAAAGGCGTGATTAGGTTTGAACGCTAATAATACTCCATTACTCGTATTTGAGAAGGTCCCAAGTCCAACGGTGCGGTCCACCCAGTGGATAACTTCAAGCTTATAAGTGCATATGACATCCAACCGTTCCAACAGGTTGGCCTACCATGATGATCATCTGGTGCAAAAAAGAAAGCCATATCTATTCATCAGGTGGGCCACACCATAGAAAACAATGCCTAGCCATTGATAAATAGCAAAAAACATGAGCATGGTTTGATTTTTTTACAAGGTGATCCCCCTGATAGGGCCAACTTATTGGACGGGTTGGATCTTGCACAGACTAAAGGTAGAAGGTTATCCTCTGGGTGGACCAGAGCTTATAGCCCGACCGGTTGGACTTGAGACCTGAATATTTTTAGTAGAAAGTATTTTGATGGGTTTCTCTGTTACGTGTTGTGGTGTCTGACGTGTCTTTCCCATTTTTGGTACGTAAAGTTAGGTTTTGAATTGGAATTGTTGGATTGTTAATGCGACAACCGTGTGTTATTTGATACTCTGGCTGCGCATGACGCTTCATATGCAGGCACTCATAAATTGTACACCTGGCATACACTAAACCGAGTCGAAAAATCCTAACACCTAATTGGGGGACCGTTGTTTGTTGAAATTGGATATGTGGATATTTTTATTATTAACCTCCAACGGAATGTTCACCAACCCAATAATCAGATACTCGAGTAGTGATTTTTTTCTTCACGATACCTATAAATTAAAAACCCACGCAATTTCTAGGTTGACTTTTAGTAACTGATTATCATCGATTACGTGCCAGAGTATCAAAGTTGATCACACTTTGATAGGGTTAAATGATAGGTGGTCCATTTTCTGGACAATCCTGACCCTTCAATCGTTGGCATACAAATGGACATAGAAAAAAGTGAGAAAAGGTCCGTTTTATTGCTGGCCCTGAATGGAGTTGGAATCGGTTATAGGCGCAAGAAAATCGTATCCGTCTATCTGCAGTGGGCCAGCTCTCGCATGGCATGGGTAACCGTTCTTTTGCTCGGGACTTGCCTTTAAGGGGATCTTTTAGAATGCCCATGAGATACGGTCCTCTGGACCAGTTATCATGCAGGATATTCCTTCATGCCCCACCCAAATAGATGAACGCCGTCCAAAATTTCTCTCCGAAACACCCTCGAATCCAACAGCAAGGACTGTTTAAACTAATTGAATTTTAGGATGAGGCTCGGGTATGGGGCCGGGGTGGCTTGTCGAGCTTCTGGTCAAGTCTATCGGGCCTTTGTTTATTTTTGCCCCATCAGTTTGGCTTGGTCCGGATTTCCAGACCCAAAAGAAATGGGCCAGCACCAGGCTAATATATCTAACGACATTTTCTATTCTAGACACAGACTGCATCAGAAACTAAGGCCCATGTAATCTGCCACAGGCCGGGCTTGGAACTTTAACATTAACGCCTTGAGTTATGACCGGGTCTACATTTCAGGTCCAAAATTTTAAAAGTGCTGGTTGAAGCGACCTCATCCGGGTCTGACCCCATCCCATTGACAGCCCTAGGTTTGCCCAATGATGAGATCTACTACTATACGACTTCTCTATGTAAGTTTAAACATCCACCAGAATACATTTTACAAATAGTGGAAAATATCCAATGTGCTGTGCTCTTTATAGCACATGCGTATGATTACCATTTGTTGGGCGCCAACCAAAGGTAGTGTTGATTGGACTGTCATTACCATGCAATAAATGAACTTTTCTGACATTGATACATCATCTAATTTCCATGATTACCATTTGTTGGGCACCAACCAAAAGTAGTATTGATTGGACCGTCATTACCAATTACCATGCAATAAATGAACTTTTCTGATGTTGATATATCATCTAATTTTCATTTTTACGCTGCCAACGCTACCAATTAAGAGGTGAGGGTCTTCCAAAAAAAATAATAATCCGAGTTTCATCAAGTGTTACACACCTCCTGAATGATCAGTTCTAATCTCGAACGTGCATACCACATCAGTGTGCTGCAGCATCCTCTGGAGGCATCGTTGGATTTGCAATTGCAACATCAAGTGAGGCCCATAGGTTCGGTAATCCAGAGCATCTCTGTTGCATCAGGCCATCGATGGATTCTGACTCAAAAATCTCCCTGATAGTACAATCTCGACCTTTCTATCCGGGGACCTATAGATTGATGGTCTAGGGAAAATTGGAAAAAATAAAAATAAAATACAGGAGTCCTTATACTGGGAGCAGGGATCTTCCAATCTGAAAGATTTTGGCATTCTCCACCCATGCGGGACACAATAGAGTATAGACCAATGGTCTGGATTACCAAGCATGGGCCCGTGGCAGAATTAAAAAGCACTGACACATACGATTGCTTGCTTAAATGAGGGATGATAGAATCCGTGACGCCGGTACGTGTACATTAATATGCGTGTTTTCAACGATGAGTAGGACCAATGCTTTAATAACGCAGGCCACCAGTCTCGTGTCCTGCAGGGGGGCCACACCGCACGAATTTAGAGGTCTTAGGCATGATTTTACATTTTCCCCTTCATTGTAACTCACCCTAGTTTTGGATTCTGCGGGAAGCATGAAGGGGGAGAACAGGCTGGACGAGGTGGAAGCGATGAACAATTGACATAGGTCCTACTGCAGCCCAGTATCGGCAGCATATGAGTGCCACCCCAACTCCAAAGCCTCATTCCATCCAACAGGTACCTGCCTTTGAGAGCCCAAACCAAAACCTTGAAAGTGCCACCTAAATCTCAGGCAGCTGGTTTGTTATCTACCAAGTCTATCAATGAGCAGGCTGGCCGGGCTTGTGTTTTGCTTTTTACACATGAGCCAGGCACAGGCCTGATTTTCAGGCCTAACAAACAAACACCACAGAACCTACACTTGGATTAAACAGCATTGTCTACTTGTGGCTTATCGCAATCCAGAGTTGGGAGTCCCCCTTTTAACAATGTTTTTTCTTGTAATTTCCACCATCAGGCGCATCAGATCACCAAATAGTGGGCCCCACAAAGCTCAATTTGACATTGTATATTTCCTCCATGTGGAATCCACATAAAGCCGTCCCACATAAAAGTCATGGAATGTAAAAAGATTGGTACATGGCATAGGAAAGAAAACATCTTAACACGGCAAAAAAACAGTTCCCTAAACATACATGAAAACAAAAGTTCTTAAAATACCTACTTTTTAGGCAGTTGCAGCAGGAGTGTACCAGCCATGGTGGATCTCCACAGCCTTCTTTCTCCTAGCCAGACGTGATTTTCTGTGTGCTCCTGTGTTTCTGTGCAGTGTACCGGCTTTCACTGCCTTGTCGATGGCTGAGTATGCTTCGGCTATTAGTTTTTCAACCGGAATGATTTCTTCTGCCTGCACTTCCGTCTTCTTCTTCAATGCATCTAGTGATTCAAACACCTTCAACACACCAATAAGTACATGCATGCATCAACAGTTCCTTCTTTCCCTTCTTCCATTGTCATTGAATAAAAACAAAGAAATAAACTGATAATGAAAAAGAAAACATAGAATCCCAATTCACCACTGAGATATCATAGTAACATATGCTCAATTCAATTAACCACATTCAATGCTCAGTGGGGTTTGGAGGATGCATGCATTAGTGGGCAGGAAGAGACATTTTGGGGAAAAGAAAAGGAAAAAAGAAAAGAAAAGAAAAGGAAATTAGATTGGCGCGCATGACAAACAAATGCTATCAGTAAAATATGCAGCTTCCCTTCCACATACCTCTTCAGTCACTCTCTGGTCCCAACTGATATAGGAAAGGCTTGGACTGTTCTCAACATACAATGACAGATAGATTGGCCGTGCATGGTGCAAAGAAAGTATATTTGTGTTAAGGAGCTGTTCGACTATAATTCTTTCCATAGGGTCTTTAGGTCATGCATTTAGGCGTTTGCCTATTATTTCTGGTTTTATGAATTAATGAATATTTCCCATTGCTGATCAAAATAGAGAGGTGAGATTATGGGGTGCAATGGAAAATGTCATTGAAGAAACCAACCATTTTTAACAATTACCTCACAATCACGGAGGGAATATAAAAGAAGAAAGCATAATAAGCTACCTACTGCATGTTCGACTAAATGATTGAAATGAACACACACACACACACACACAATGGCAATGATCGAAACAAGTATGCCAAGAAGCCAGAAAAATATCTTGAACACAAGTATCACCAGAAGTGTACATCCAACATCATCGTATGCCAACCAGGGTATAAGATTCATCTTTACTGATAGCTTTGGTAGAAACATGTGACATCCCCTTCACTGCACTTGATCTCTATGGTAGTTAATTTATCCCACAGAAAGGGGCATGCACTGTAATATGCTTGATACTTTTACAAAAGAGCAGATCTAGAATACTCAGTGAAGTTATGGCAAAACCATTTCTCCATGTACATATATAGGATGGGCAAAAATCCTATGATTCCAGTTTCTGAACAGCTTCTAATTTGGACTTATCGTCTCCGGCTAATTAGTTGACTCTATGGTGATTTGCCCCGGGAAGTGCTTTCCTTTTGGAATCCTCCGAAAATCTTCAGCTATTCTCTATATCGAAATAATAATGAAGTGTAATCTTCCACATCCATCATAAACCAGCATCAGTTCACCATTAATTCTATCTGTGACATATACCTATATCCGACTGGCTCCCCCTTGCATAACACAAACCTAGCCCATCCAGGATGGTGCTATTATCGAAGAGGAGATGGAGCAAGTTCTGGCGTCAATAACAAAGCCTAATTTGTGCCAGAAACATGATATTGACTGGAGTCATCATTGAAGGCAGACAACCTAGGTAAAAAAAATGTTCACATGACATAGGTGCTAGCTCTGGAAATTTCGACTGATCCATTGAGGTTTTATTTTAGCACAACTTGAAAATGGGCTACAGTAAGGAATCCCTATGGCATCAAAGTCAAAGCAATTCCATGGAAAAAAAATAAAAATCCTTCAACGAGAAATTTTAAAACTGTAAGATACACCTGAAACATAAGCCCACAAATTATTAGTAGTTCAATTATGATCTATGACACTTAGGCTAATTAGTTAAACTTATTTAACTCGTATAGATAGATTGGGATGATTTCAAATTGCAACAAACCAGAACATCCTATTAGCCCAAGGCTATAGTCGTACAAATAAGCAATAATTTAGGTTCTACTCTTAGGCCCTTTTGGTAACCACAAAAAATTGCATCCTAATAGGCTATTCTAGGCACATCTGTCCAAGCAAGGCCTATCTAGATAGGCTTGCATGGATAGGCTATTCTATTGTTTTGGTTGTTGTTTGTCAAACACCTTAGAATAGAAATTGATAGACAACCGCATCTAGCATGCATATGCATTTGGCACAGTAGCACATGTGGGCATACAGAGTGTAGGTAGATGATAGTGGCACATGTGTTGCTCATGTGGGGTGCATTAGCACATGTGGAGTGCTGAAGGTTGGATGGGACATGTGTGGAATGCCTAAAGATGGACGGCCTCTCTTGCGACACATTCGTATGTGTGTCACATGTACAAAAAAATAATACTTCACCATGTACCCTATGGATGATAAGGTTAAAACAACTTCATTTACAAATGAGTTTATACAAGGTAACAATAAGTTTTTTTAGATAGTCCTATTACCATTTTTTTAAGAATTGGCGCCAAGTGTATTTAAAAAACCATAAACAGATATTTTAGTGATATTGTAGACGAGTCAACCAACCACCCAATTGTTAGCCACCTTGGAAGAGAGCATGAAAGAGAGTGAAGAAGTCTTCTATTACTCAAGGGCTCAATTGCTTACAACTTTCTAAGTTTTGTCTCCAAAATGAGCAGCCCTCCTATAGGCCCAAGAAACAACCTTTCCGGATATGCAATCAGGGTTGTTATTTTTTCTGTCCGAAATTATGGTTTCAGATATGCGATCTGGGTTGCTATTTTTTTGGTCCGAAATTATGGTTACATTACTAAGTCGTAATGTAAAGTTATATTTAGAATGTAGTGATTTATACTTTGTTCTACGCAATAGCATGCATATAATATAATGCTATGCATGTGGGATTTACAATAGTAGCATTCATCATTTCATATATAAAATCACAAATATCAATTCGTATATAAAATTATGGACACATATACCCAGTTTATATAAATTACAATAAAAACATATCTGGCATAGCATGTACCCCTTCCCATACCACATATTAGAGGGACCCACGATCCAAGTAACCTTACTAGGAACATTCTACCAACTTTGCATCGATGGATAGAATGAAGTCATGTGGCATTCATCAAAAGGTTGGGAATACTCTAGAATCCCTCTAGATAATTCTACACTAGCTAAAAGAATCCACTAAAGCACTATGGAAGCTTCTTCCCAAAGTTCTTTGCACCAATCTAGATGATTCTAATTCCCTCTTGAACTTCTATACTATTCTACTATGTACATGACTCTCTTCGTATGTACAAGATGAGCCAAAAACGGCTAATTCCATGGAATAGCCTCTTTGAAATGTCCGGACCGTGACAATCTCCACTATATATATATTTTTTTTGAAGGGTGACCACCTCCACTAAATGATCTTTTGCATAAAATAATTGAACTGCCATAGTGTGCTGTCTTGCTTCCATCTATATGTGGAGTGAATGGTTGTTGTAACATGGTGGTCCTCTTCCCCAACAACCCTGTCCTTGGGTTCCCGCTTCAACACATAGAGTCCATCATCCATTATGATTATGAAGCCACCTTTTCAAATCTCTTAGTTCTCCCTTTGTGAGCCAATGTCATTAGGCCATTTCCCTTTGAGTCATGCACCAACCATTCCTTGATGCGATTGGACATGCCACCCTTTAGTCAGCTCACTAGTCACTACAGTTATCCCCTCTAGCTTATGTGAACCCTACCACTCGAGGAAATGGTTCCCACGATGCTCCCATATCCTTTGTAAGTTTTTTTCATCATTGTCCCATAGGTGATCGTTACAAGTGTCTATCCGTGATTTCGTAAATATACTTGGGCAAACATTCCAATAAAATTAATGACAAAACTATTTTAAAAAAAAAATCATTGTTACCTTATATAAGCTAACTTGGACAAAGAATTGCTTTAAGCCTATCCTCTACATTACATACGGTGTAGTATTATTTTTTACACACATGCGTGTCACATTGTTGCATGTACCAATGTGCCACAAGTAAGACCATCTATCTTCAAGCACCTTACACATGCCCCATCCAACCTTCAAGCGCCCACATATGTTGCATGTGCCAATGTGCCCATGTGTATGCCAGAAGTCACATTGTACATCTTCAGGCCCCACAAGTGCCAAATGTGTCACAATGCATCTTCAAGTGCCCCACATGTGCATGTACCACTATCAACCTACATGCCTTGCATGTCCACATGTGCCAATGTGTCAAACTTGTCCATCTATCCCATTCTAAAGTGGTTGGCAAACAATAACCAAGACAATGGAATAGCATGTTGTTGTTGGACGTATCCAAATAGGTCTCTCCAAGCAAAGATCTATCAAGATTAGCCTATCAAAACATTGCTCTAATGGTTATCAAAACAAGCCCTTAGAGTGCACCCAACGAGGTTTGGGCGAATGGTTTTCATTGTAGGTTTGCTCCCTATAGGTCTTTACTCGATACATGTGGTTGTGGGTGATTGCATGTATCCACAGGGATTAGTCTCACTTCAAAAAAGAGGTAGGGACACCTTGTGTCTTAAAAAAAAAAAAAAAAAAAAAGCCCTTAGAGTGCATTTGGATGCACCCTCAAATTGAATTCCAATGATTAACCTAATAGCATAGAAATGACCAAAAGTATAATTTACCTTCTTGAGAATCCACATTGAAGTTTTGGGCTCTTACTGAATTGCAATGGCATTACTTTCAAGTTTGACATGAAAGGCATGTAATTGCAAATTGGGGACTCTTCCTCATCATGAATACTAGGAAACATCACTAAAATTTGGTCATTGCCTCTTGTTTAAACCGACTATTTGCATTCCAATTCACTTGTGCTTCCAATTGAGGCCTCATTGCAATATTATATTGAACTGCAATAATCAGCCCAATGAAGTAGAATAGGTTCTAAGTTGCAATTGTCTTACTTTCAAGTTGGACCCAAACGGAACATGACTGCAACCCAAGGCCCACGTCCTCACTATAAATACTAAGAAAGAACATTAGTTTTGCTACTCCTCTCATTTAAACCGAATGTTCACATTTCAATTCACTTGTTCATCCAAACATGCCTTAACGCTTGAATGCAACACAGACACAATACCATTTTGAAGTATCTCTGGTTGAACCTGACCACAAAATGAAAAGATGAAAAAGACCAGTCATTTTTAGGGTGCATTTGGTTCACTAAATATCATGAAATTCAATCAGTCTAATTTGGTGCAACCAAACACACCCTTAACTAAATCTATCCACCCTTCCACAATTCAATTCACATTGTTCAAACAAAACAACAACATACAAGGCAGAAAACACCGCTCTATCAGATTCATAGAAGAGGGCATGACTTAAAACACCATTTTTACAAAATCCCCACCACTAACCCCACCCCTGCAAAAAAAAAAAAAGAAAAAAGAAAAAAGAAGAACACTCATTTTACAAAAATGCAAAATGACCTAAACAAGCATACAGAAAAGAATTACCTTCTTCATCCGGGTCTTCACCTCGGATTTCTTGGCCTTGTTATAGAGACGCCTTTTCTCGGCCTGGCGAGCTCTCTTCTCAGCCGAGTCTGGCTTTTTCTCTGGAGCGGCATCGCATACAATAGACTGACGGCGTGGGGATCCCTCGATTGGCCTCATCGACAGACCCCCTAAAAGACCCAAAATTTGCAATTTCCTATAAGATTTGGGTTGTAGTTGGATTGAAATTGGGAAAGAAGGAAAACCCACAAACGGAAAAATGGAATGAGGGAAAGAGAGAAACCTTTGAGAAAACCATATTGGGAGAGGGAGAGATTGTTGGAGAAGCTTAGAGACGAGAAACAAGAACTTCTACTGCCGCCGACGGAGGATAAACATGATTTGGGTTTGTTGCTAATGCCGCTGCTGGGAAGAGCGATTACAGATGAAGAGAAGCAGTGATGGAGAAGAAGAGCCATCTCTCTCTGAACTGGAATTGCTAGAGCTTACCTTATCCCCTTTCTTTAACAGGACGAATGGCTCACTGCGGATGGGAGCGGATTCGGGCAGATGAGGTAATACCAACTTCGGTCAGGCCCGTGACCATGGGGCCCACCTTGATGCATGTGTTGTATATCCACGCCGTCCATACGTTTTTTCAGATCATATTAGGGAACCATCACAGAAAGTGAAGCATATCCAAATCTCAGGTGGACCACACCACAGGAAAAAGTGGTGATTGAACGCCCACCATTAAAAACTTACTAGGACCACACCACAGGAAAAAGCTTTGATTTGGATCTGCTTCATTTTTTGCCCTATGCCGTACAATGATCTGAAAAAACGGATGGACGGCGTGGATATACAATACATACATCAAAGTGGGCCCCACGGTCACGGCCTGACCGAACTCGTATTAACTCGACCTGACCCAATCCGCTCCCACTGCCCATTATGCGCGGTTTGAAAGAGATCCGGCTTGCAAGGTGCTCGCCAAGAGGCTCGACTAATCTGCTCGCACCTTATGCCACGCCATGTGGATCCAGACCGCTCATCTAGAAGCTCCCACTGTGGATGCAGTTTATATAAAAATCCGATCCACCCTTCTTACCTGCAAATCCGATCCACCCTTCTTACGTGCACAGTAAGAACACAAAGGAGACACGGGCTAGAGCTAGGTCGTCCGATGCCAAAGTCAAGAACTTAGGTCTAGTTGTGGTGGTTTAAGGGTAGAGATAGTATGTGTATGTACCTTTCATAATTAGAGATGCCCCCATCTATATTTGAGGAGATGTCACAACGTGGAGGAAATCGGACGCGGATTACGTCCTACCCTATGATAATCCGTTTGGGCAGGGCTCTGTGGGGCCCACCGTGATGTAAGTGTTTTATCCATCCCATTCATCGCTTTTCTCAAACCATTTTAAGGTATTATCATAAAAATGAAGCAGGTCCACAGCTACAGTAGACCACACCAAAGGAAGCTGCGGTGATAATGACACCCACCGTTGAAACCTTTAGAAGGGCCACCGTGATGTGTTTTTACCACCCAACTTATTCATAAGGTCATGTAGACGTGGATGAAGTGAAGAAACAAATATCGGCTTGATCCGAAACTTGTCCAGCTTCAAAGAAGTTTTTTAATGGTGGACGTTCAATCCCCACTTTGTGGTCCATTTAAGCCCCGTACTTGCCTCATTTTTTAGATCATACCTTAAAATGATCTGATAAAATCGATGAACGACTTGGATAAAATACTTACATCACGGTGCGCCCCACAGAGCCCTGCCCAGACGGATTACCGTCCGGGAGGGGGTAGGACGCGATCCGCGTCCGAGGAAACCTCCCTATTTGGTAGGTACATGTTGTAGATAGATTCGGGTTCTTAACGTTTGGAAATTCTCCCGAGATTCTCGACAGAGATCTCGAGATCCCGAGCTAATTGTGGATCAACCTCTGCGATCCTTGGAGAGAACTTCGAACCACTCCCTCAAATAAGGTTGAACCGCATACTCGGATAAGGTCGGACACCAGTTGGGAATCGAGGTTGATTTGTCCGGCCTTCGGATAAGGCCGGACAATAAATGTAACAACACATAAGGTCGGATAAGCTCATCCCCACTACCGACTTATCCTTTCAATTAGGAAGAAGATGTCCAATTTTTTTCGCCTTTAACTTCTTCATGAGTCTTGATAACCTCTTTAGGTTGTCCCTCGGAGAGTCCATTCTAGGTCACGCCGGCCTAGATCATGCCGACCTTGGTCGTACTGACTTTCAGACCAACCTTGGTCGTACTAGCCTTTAGGCCAGCCTTGGTCGTGCCGATCTTGGTCGTACCAACCTTCCTCCTTAATCAGGCGGTTGGGTTTCTCATCTTCTATTGCGCATCGGGGCGTGTCAGGTCTCAACCTGACCTGCTTCTACAAGTCGGTCCGTTTTTCCCCATAACAGATGCTTTGAATGGTAAATATCTCACTCATTAGAGATCTCGCCAACCATACAATTGACGGTCCAGAAAATCAGTTCCACAACTTCACATGGATGGTGTCAATGTACAGTTCGTGAGATTTTATTTTATTTTTCGCTTCTAGGTGAATGGACTCACGGTCGAACGTGCGTCACCGCCCAGTAGCACTCATATGCCGAGTGGTCTCATGATCAGAACCGTCCATGTAGAGAAGTTTGCACTGAATGGCTGATTGAGATCATCACTCTCTATAGAACAGTGTTGGGTCTACCGGCCACTGTCTATTCAGCCAACACTCTTGATCTAGTTTCCAACCAGAGGATTTGCTAAGGGTGGGGCTCCCCATTCAATGAACTCTTTATGTCTTGTTAATTAAGGATGCAGATGTAAATGAAAATGGATGCAAATTTCAAAAACATCAGTTATAGTCTCTTACCACTAAGGCAGGATCTACTGTAGTGCACCGGTGAGCGGGCAATGACAATTCCAAGAATTACTACAGCTAATGTCAGCCCATCGTATGAGCATAGGAGGGCAGTTTCTAAGTTAAGGTTTTCCTTCAAATCTGGCACACAGACACAATGGAAGGAAATTACGACTAATAGATTAAAACTAGGAGTCGGTTCGACGTGGTTGTAGGGACAGACTGATACTACTCATAACCTAATGGTCCATGACTAACGAGCAGTAGATGAGCTAAGCTAAGATAATCATCAACATTGCTTTGGTAAATGGTTTGTGTTTGGATTGAGGATTTGATTGAGTTGATCTTCGTGTTTGTTCTTGCTATTTATAGCTTCTTCTGATGAAGGTTGAAGATAACTGATGGCCCACGTGACACTTCCGCGTATAACCAGCTACGAAAGAGCAGTTACTCTTCTCTCGATCGTGGCTTGCCTAGATCGAACATGCTTCAGCGCCGACGCATCCATAACGATTATTCATCCTTATCCGGAGATTGTTTGGCTGAAGCGGCATCTAAATATTTTATCTATTCTTAGATACTTGGCAGGCAAGCCAGACATGTTGTACATACCACGTGGCATAATATGTGTTGTTGATATGATCTACTAGATTTTAGTATAAACGCTGCCCCCTCACGTTTCTTGTCATTCAGCAAAGGATGGTGAGAAACGGGATATAATATTAATAACTGTCCATGTGTCGTGTGCCTCATTTGTCAAATCTTCCAACGTCTTTATTTTTTATTCATTTTACAGTACATTGCTATGCATCCAATGATGTTTCTGAGTCCTTGTCATTTCTGGTGGGAACTGTGGGAATTTAGGATGCACAGTTATGGTCCATCGATTAACAGTGGTATTGGTTGGCTTAACCATCCTCAATCATTTATGGTCGTATTGTTTATCAATATTCTTTCCCTTCAAGTCGGGCCATTCCCTTTTCGGGTGAGCGGCCCGAGGAATCTGTGCAATACAGCAACCGTGTAAACTTGTCCGTCTCTTTGCTGTATAATATATTTTTGGCGTCTCTTTGCCGTATAATATATTTCCGGCGAATACTGTCGTTGGACTTCTTTATGACAATGCTCACATAATCGGTTCTCCTCACCAGCCAACTGACCCACAAATGAACACTGCCCCCTAGTGTTCTTTTCGAGGTTTGATTGCTCGTTGATATACTTCAGATGATGATCATGTTGCCTTGTTGTTGGTACAAGTGTCGCCTTTTTCCAGGGGTATTCATGTTTCAAAGATCAATAGTTGTCCTGTTGATTTCCATCATTAGGAGAAATGGATCGGTGTCAACCAGCATGGCTTCGCTCTCTCTTTCTGAAAACTTAAGCATTTTGAAATCAATTTTGTTTTAAATTATGTTCCTGAAAGTAACACAATTTCTAGTTAAATGGGATCGAGATTCATGCTATTAACAGTATTCTATCTTATTCATCTCCTCCGCCAAAGGAATCATCTACTTTGGATGAAGTTTAATTAGTTTAACAGCCAGTAAGAGATCAAATATCTCGTCAACTTTGGTAATATTAAAGGACAATCTTCTACTTTGCTGACCAGTCCCCTTTTCGATATTAGGACCGTGAGGAGATGGTTCATCTTCTTATTTCATTAAAGTTGTACAAATGAATGATGTATTGAGGTTTATTTCGGCCAAAGCTAACTCATAATTTGGATCGCGGTAGTAAGTTCTCGATGAAGAATTTCTCCGCTGGTTTTCTTCACAAAAAAAGTCATTTGTATCTGGTTGCTCTATCTGACAGATTAACCAAATTCTCAAAATTCATACCTTCGAACTTCTTTTAGAGTTTGATGTCCAAACCTTGTATGACCAACTTAACAAACTGAGTTTCTGGAAGGAAAATCCGACATTTGTTCTCAACTTTTTTAAATCGAGCAATATATTGTTCGATTGACTTGCTTGATAATTGTCTTAAGCATGACAAGTCAACCATAGAGAATTCAGGTTTGGTTTGATAAATTTGAGCATGATAAATTTTCTCCATATCTTGCTAGGATTGTATTGAATTCGATGTCAAATTAATATACCATGTAAATGTGGTGTCTGTTAATGAACTCGTGAACCACTTCAGCTTTACATACTCATTTGTCAGAATTCACCGCATTGCACAATAAAATGGTCGATGTGTTCTACAGTAGATTGGCCTGTGTCTCTAGAGAATAAAAAAAATAATCTAAAATCTTGGTGCCTCTTGGTACCTCAGCATACCTATCAACCCAATCGGGATACGACTTGCGATAAACATGCCGATTGGCACAACTACCATGGTGTTGTTCAGTTACTTCGTCAATCAAGTTAATCAATTCATCTAGACCGGTTGGTGACACGACACCTCCTCTTGGATCCTAAAGTCCTTGATTAACCACTTGAGGTTGCACACCTTGGGTAGGTGGAACATGTCCCCTAGGTATTTCGTTATTCGGCATATATTGTCCTACAACAGATACGTTGTAATCATTTTCATTTAGGCCATCGAGGTGACCATTTCATCCATTCCTCCTAATGGTTACCAGTGGTAGCGTATTTCGTCCCACCAAACCTGGGTATGGTCAAACATTACGTGGAGGAAAAATCAACGACTTCGAAGGAGTATTGACGAATTGGGGTATTTTCGTGTTATACCGGAGGAAATTGGGCATAGTGTCTTGAAGGAATGGTATCAACCTATTAATAACATCAATTTGAGCCCTATCACACTTAACCTGAACCTTGGATCAATATTCGGTTTGCATTCTTGTTGACACTTCCCAAAACTCCATTAACATTTGTAGAGTTGTTTTGAGACAATGATCGTATTTCTGGGATAATCAAAAGTGGAAGCTTCGGGACCTCTGGATCGACTTGCATCTAAGATGTGTCAGGTGCCTGATTGAGGTCATGTTCTTCAATGTTCTCACAATTTCGATTAGATCACCTACTCATGTTGTTGTAATATTCAATCAACAATTACACACCTGTCCCACTAGGCGTGGCATAAACGTTGCTGGTGTGGTTTTCTCCGGCCATGTGTGTTCTTGTCTTGCTGTGCGTTGGCATGTTAGGACCAATGTAGGTCCGGTCCAAACCGTGATCACTGCTGACCCCTGGTGTAGAGATAGAGTGACGCTGGGTCAATCGACCACCACCTATTCAACCAACAAATTTGCACTCGTTTTTAACCAAATGATTTGCGGAAGCTGGGGCTCCCCCTCCAATGAGCACTTTTTACCTTATCAATCAATGACTTGTAAAGGTGCAATAGTTGTATGATTGAACGAGCGGAAATAAATGGAAATGGATGTGGATTCCAAACATGATCAATTATAGTCTTTTACCACTAAGGTGGGATCGCCTGCCCCGGTTGAGAGCAACAACAATAACATGCTGGTGAGCAAGACGATGACAATATCAAGGATTACTACAGCTAATATCAACCCAACATATGAGTGTAGGCGGATGGTTCCTAAGCTAAGGCTTTCTTTCAGATCCGGCACAGAGACACAAATGAAAGTAAATTACAACTACTGGGTTAAAACTACGAGTCAGTCCGATGTGGTCACAGGGACGGACTGATGCTACTCCTAACCTAATGGTCCATGACCGATGAGCAGTGGATGAGCTAAGTTAAGATGCTACGCTAAGATAATCATCAACATTGCGTTGGTAAAGGGTTTGTGTTTGAATTGAGGATTTGATCGGTCTGATCTTCGTGTATGCTCTTATTATTTAGAGCTTCTCCTGCTAAGGTTGAAGATAACTGATGTCCCATGTGAGAGGCCTTCACATGTAACCAACTAGGAAAGAACAATTACTCTTCTCTCGATCGTGGCTTACCTCGATCGAACGTGCTTCGGCATTGATGCGTCCATAACGGCTATTCATTCTTATCCAGAGATTGCCCAGCTGATGTGGCATCCAAATATTTTATCTGCTTTTTAGATACTTCGTGGCCAAGATGGACATGTTGTACATACCACGTGGCATAATCTGTGTTGTTGATTTAATCTGCCAGATTTTGGCATGAACATAGATGAAAATGGACAATTACAAACTATGGTCCACTGCTAAAGGATGCAAAAAATTGGGTAACTAGGAATTAGGATTATTATCTAGTGAGGAAGGGTTTATTGGTGTGATTTTTGGCCACACGAGATACGTGTGCTGCTTTGCATGCGTGCCATAACCGACTGGGCTTGGGTCAAACCGTTATCAAGGTTGACCCTTGGCGTAGAGATAGAGCGATGCTTAGCCAATCGGTTGGCAAATGAAGCCATCTATTCAGCCAACGGTGCGCGCACGTGTTAATCAGACGATTTGCAAATGTCGGGACTCTTCCTCCAAATGAGCACTTTTTTTGCCTTGGAAACCAAGGACTTAATCGAACGAACGAAAAAAAAGATGCAGGAACAAGCATAACTTTCCACTAAGGATGGGATCATTGACATGACTGAGAGCAGTGGGGTACTTCCTAGAGTAGCATGTTGATGAGCGAGATCACATCAAAAATGAAAATTACAGCTAAGGTCAGCCCAACCTATAAGTGTAGGCGTATAGGCGGACGGATCCTACAAGTAAATTTTTTGTTTAAATCCAACTCGTAGTTGCAGATGAAAAGGAATTACAAGTACAGGCTATGTCTAATAATCGGTCCGTATGCACAGTGACGGACTGAACCTACCGCTACTTGTGCTCGATTGAGTTTTTCTTTGAATCGAGGAGTTCGGTATCATTTCTCTGTATTTGCTTACTTTTCTTCAATAACAGATTTGTCTTCGTGGAATACCAACGTGCTCCAACACAGTGGTTTTCACTGTTACTTAACTTTATCTAGAGATATTTTAAACATCAAAGCTCTCCAAATATTTTTGGTGTCACGTGGTTCACTTTGCACTGTTGATCTGGTCTACTAAGTTTTGGTACGAACAGGGTCTTTGGTTATCTCAAATCAACCATGGGATGGGCCACGTAACGATTTGGACCGCAGGGTGGGCACCGAGTCACAGGTTGTTGGTCCCACGAAATGCTCTATTCGGCTCTTTTTTCGGTGACGCCATGAAACGCGACCATATTAGCATTTACCATTTTGAAATTGAAATTGATTAATGAATGAATGAAATAAACAAGTTCACAACCCTTTAAATAGGGATACCAAGCAATGGGAGAGAAATCAGAAACAAACTACAACTAAAACTCCTAAAATTCACAACTTACTATAAATAGTGAACTTACCATTTATAGACAGTCGTGATGTCTACTAATGCGCAAGGTTTTTCGCCAAAAATAGTGTCTTATTTGGCTTCACCAAGCTATTCTCCTAATTATTCTAAGCTATTCTCCTAATTATTCTAAGCTCTTTTCACGTTGGGCGCAACTCCTAAAACCCAACGGATGAAGAGTTATAATCAAACTAAAACTTACTATTTATAGTAAAAACGAAATTAAAATAGGGAAACGACTGTCGATCCAAGGGTATTTCGCAAATCCGACCTGCGCAACCCGGCATAGCGGGGTTAGGTGGGTAAAGTAGCTCGTTCTGCCCCAAAATCATATATTTTACGCCCGATGACTCATTCCGGAGTGTGAGATACGCCCGATCTAAGGTCTGGCGGTCTGAATCACTTCTGTCGTCAACGGGCCTTTTTTGATCCATCTTGGTCATGTAACAGTCCGCGACCAGCTCTACATCAAAAAGGGTGCATCCAAACATCCCCAATGACATAGAAAAGGCAAGCTTTCATGCAGGGAAACAAGCCATTTGAGTCTCACCTGAAATGAGAGCCAAAGAGGGGCCATCCTCAGCGACCAGACCAGCTCATCCAGCACGTCAAACATTGCTAAAAATCATGCACAAGGACACTTTCTGGGACCCAGTGGACAGCGATCATGCCATCAAAACATAAATGGGCTATGCAGAACAATGCCTCAGATTGAAGCTGATAAATGTACAATATTATTTACAAACAAATTCAAAGTGAAAAAAACATATTTTCTCCAAATCCGGATTGCTTGTGGAAACAGCAAACACCATCATATGGAGTCGTCGTCCTCGTCGGACATTATAGTCAACAACGAGTACTTCACTTTCAATGCGATCTTTCCCGCCTCCACGCAGAGCTTGGCTCCAGTCACCACCCAATACCCCGGGGGTTCCTCTGGCCCCCTCACCATCTCCTTTGTGTCCACAAACCTTGACATCTTCAGTACACTTGCGGGGACCGGCGGTCCACCTGGGAACACTGCAGAATTCAACTCCACCTTGCCCGGCTTTGTATCAGGGATCTGGCCCGTGCTGAATCGTGTGCTGATAAGTGTTGAGATGACTCCTGATTTCCGAGACAGGTGGGGGGGACCATCCCACTCCGACCTGCGGATCTTTGCAGACGCCACCATAGAGAAACCAAGCCTCAAGAACAGAACTTTCTTCATTCTGACCTCCTTCACCTCAAACCAGGCCTTGGTAACAATGGAGGCAGATTCATCAATGCAGGCCCCACTATATTGGACTGGGGCCGTGCATACATGGGAGAATAGACTCCACCTGAGAGGTTCGAAGTAGCCTCGTTCTTGTAGGAAGCTATCATCCTCAGGCTCACAGCTGGAGTCGTCGGATAGTTGGAGGATCCCTGGGAGTGTCGAGAGGTGCTGAAGATGGACTGACAGGTGATCGCTCTTCTTACCTTCCAAGTACAGACGGATTCCAGTCACAGGCCGATTCCCGGCATCAACCTGCAATTGGTGGATTAGAAGGGAACTGAAAAGGAACCAGGAATTGGATAAATGGAATCCATCTTTAAGAAAAGGAAAAGATTTACAGAGTTTGGATGCACCACCGAATTGAATTGCGATAATTAGTTTGATAGTGAAATGAACAAATTGCAGTGACCTTCTTGGAGATCCACATGGTATAACTTGGCACCAAATTGCATTTGCATTACTTTCAAGTTGGACTTGAAACGAATGCAAACCACAATTTGAGGGTAACTTCCTCATTGTGAATATTGCATAAGGTAACTGCAACTTGGTCATTTCCACAATCAAACTAGTTAACGCCATTCAATTCAATGTTGGTAATATGTGGGCTACAGATAGAATCTGAGTTGCCATTACCCTTCGAGTTGGCCAAGATGTCGACTAATGTTCTATACTATGCCTCAAAAGATTAGAAATAGCAGAAGATTCTGCGGAAAAAAAGTGGTTCTTTGTGTTGAAAATCAGTAGTTATAAAATATTTAAAATAAATAAATAAATAAAATTTGAATTTTTCAAAATTTCAGGAATTTCCCGCCAAAACGTCTTTTGAAAATTTTGAATTAAAAAGTGCGGTGTGTGTGCTTTGTCCCACATCGGAAATGAAAAGAAGGGTTGTGTGATTTATATGATATGTTGTGAAGAGTATTCTTACTTGGAGTTTTTGGAGCAGGTGATACGCACGCACGCACGCGCGCGCGTGCGCTCGGGCTAGGGCACGGGCGTGGGCGTGGGCAGTGTGACTGTAGTGGTGCTAGATGGCGCACTTTGCACTTTGCACGTGCGCATCGTGTTGCAAAGTGGTTGCTCCCTCGTGACCTTACGTGAACCGGTGCGATAGGTCTAGTTAGAGCCTTAGGGCAGTGGATCTGAAAATCCGAAATGAGCCTGGGTTTTATAGGTGACTGAGAACGGTCGGATCTTAAATCTGAAACGTCCAGCCGTTTCTAAAAACGGATAGCCACCTTGAAAGCTACAACAGTCCGAAAACGAACGGGCCAGGATGATCCAACGGTCAGATATTCTGATCTGACGACCAGAAACGTCTGGGATTAATTGACAACAGCCAGAAACGTTTTCAAACGTTCTGGACCATTGAATACCACACAACAACGGTACTATACCTGATGCCTATATAAACTGGACCATTCCAGTCCGATCTCATCATCTCAACACACCATCTCTCCCATCAAATCAGATACGATCCATATCTCCATTATAGAATACTTTGAACATCTCTACCGTCTGAGCCTGCTAGAAGAGATCTGTTGCGTTAAAACTGTTCCATAGTGGACCTATCGTGATTGTTGCACGCTGGATCCAGATAAAGCTTGTCTTATCCTGGAAGCAATTCGCCTGTAACCCATCAGCAGTTGATAAGGGGGCGAATCACGCTTTAAGGACGACGTATTTTATACGTGATTCAGCTTAGTGAAATAATTTTTCGATTTTTTTTTTTTTTTTTTTCCGGTGTATCCAAACATCAATTTCTAACACTTTGGAGGATTAAAATCTATTGAGTTGTTACATGTTGGGTACCTTGAATTGAAAGAAAAACCATACATGTTTAAAATCATGCCAATGCATGTGGTAAAAAAGGTTAATAGGTAAATTCAGATAACTTTTGAGTTCAACATGTGAAGGGTTGTTTTTGCCAGTTCAAAATAATCAGCATGTTCTCTGTCCCTAATGTTTTTTAACGGATCTGAATGTCTGTGTGATTCACATGTGTACGGCCATCATCCATTTTGTTGGTCTTAAAACAAATTTTCTCAATTGATCAAGAGCAAGAAACTTACATGGGATGTGTTAACATAAAGCTTGGGACCCATGAGAGAGAACTGAAGTGAAGGCGAGGCATTCTTCTTGCGTTGTGGCCCAAGAGGGAGCTCACCATAAACTGGAGCCCATTGCCTAGGTAGTTGGAACTCTAAATTGATGAAGCTCATCTATCGGTGGCTTGTCTGAATTAAGAACAAGAGCCAAACTATTAGGAATAAGGCGCCATACAATAAAAACAGAGATACTATTTCCCCTGTTTTTACAGCCAACCAAATACACGCGGCAAAAATATACCTCTTGTAGCTAAAAGTAACAAATATAGGAAACATATCTAGAGAACAAAAATATGGTAATACAATATGGATATTGGGAGCTGATCCACTGCCTTTGGAGGCTGGACAATTTCATGGCTCTAGATTGTGTATCACACGTGGCACCTATGTCATGATCTTAGCCAGGGATCTTGTGGTCTCTGTCATTGATTAACCAATAATAATAATAAATACTTTGCTTCTAGAATTGTACTATTCTAACCATCTAATTAATGGACCTTTTCTCAATTAGTGTGAGCCATTGCTGACTTTTGTCTTTGTTGTTGTTTTGTGCCACTGATTAAAGGGTTGGATTGTCCAATAAGTATGATTTTGGACCTATTTGACCTGTTAAATGAATGGTTTCAATCTAGTCCATGTATGCCAGACTTGCATCAATGACACGGAGGCAAAGTTCCTCCCATTACTCCAGAGGCATTTGGTCCAGAATCTGAATAGAAAATTCAACTACAGTAATAATTTTTTTTTAAAAAATGATAATTGAGGATTTTCTTCAAACAGTCAAATTGAAGTGGACATGTCAAATTTGTAAAAAGTGGAGTCTTCTTGTCATGTGGGGTGCTTGGAATAGGGTGCAGTTAGTTTGTGGGATCCAAACTTTTCACGAGCGAATTCCTTTATGCATCTTGTGCATGGTTAATGTAGTGATATCCATCTGTAACCTTCGAATTTAACATGTATAATTGGTCAGTTTCATGCACAACATACCACTGTTTTCTGTAGTGTTATGTCATACCCACATGGAATATCCTGGCAACTTCTCATTTCTAACTTGGATATTTTGGCAGCATACAAATTTTGCATTTCACAATGGCTTATCCAAACATGTGATCATTTTTATGAAATAATAAAACAAATCAACTTGGAAAGGAAGGCTTAAGAAATGTAAGATGTTTCATGAAATGAGATATTTTGCATCTCTTAACAGAAGTGAAAAGTGGAAATTATGACAATTTTATTGCAATATTATCAGGGTGACATTTTGAAAATGGCAGGAGAATGTCTTCAAAATACTATTAAATATCACAAGTTCACCATGTTTCAGAATATCAGGGATATTTTTTTCTATGACTTAACAGGGGTAAGTGAACATACTTACAGCGAAGGTACAGATTCATTGCATGGGTTAGGAACCCACTACCTCGAACACCATTCAAGAGAGAAATTATAGGCACAAAAGACATGGATATCACATCAGGGGCCTGTGAAATTGTAGATAACCACTGGCTATGACTTTGACCATTATCAATACCTCCCCTTCTAGCACGAATGATTACTAAATCCTGCATGTAAGAGAAATGAGGCATTAAGCACATTGAAGTTAGACTGCTCTCTTGACTCTTGAGGCTGCATATATGAATAACTTCTACCGGCAAAAGAGAAGAGGCTTACATCCTTTTTTGAATGTGACACTATGGGCCTAATAGAATTTGCCATTGCTGGATAGTGTTCCCAGCCAGCTAACTGTTTGTCCTGAAAAGATTCAAGGAAATCATTTCAAACTTCAGAGAATATACAAACCTTGAAGCAGAAAAATGCTGAAGTGTATTGACACCACATACCCTTGTAAAGAAAGTAAATTTATGAAGAAAGAAAGCAGAATGCAAAGCCAGGACAAACCCTTGCTACAACAAGATCAACCCCCAGAAATACAACCAGATAACCTTAAGACACTGACAGAAGTGGATTCCTTACACATAGGAAGCAACTTTTGAAAGAGTATCATTGATCTCCTAAAAAACGTCATTAACTCTCGAAAAGTAGCTATTTAGCCATGATCAGCACAAGAAATGATAGTGATGGAATCCCCCTCACAGCAGAGAAAAATCCTACATCTGTGAGAAGATATATTGAAGAAGATTCGACAACAGATTTTTAGTACAAAAGGTTTCACTTAAGAGTTTCATTTTTGTTGTTTTGACATTGTCTCCACAACTTTCCTGCTTTCTCTTGATACATCTCATTAATCTCTTTTCGAGACGCTAATATTTGATGAATATGTTTCCATCATAACTCTATTTATTACCTTTTGCTTTCTTGTTGATTCGTTGGAGTCCAGGATGAAGCTTCCGTTAACATCTTCGGAGAATTTCTCATCAGCTAACTTCTTCATAACTTTCTGAACCTCAGTCTGCTGAAGAATTGAGTTTTGTTGCTGCTTAATATGAATCACATCTTTACCCCCCATCTTTACACCAACAATAACATGAGTACCATATTTTCTAATGAACCTGGAAAACCATGAAGTAGGAAAGAAGCTTAAAACCTGACAAGTACACTGCCAGTATTGGAAAAGAGGTAACGTACAATGCTGCAGCCAAGAGATTGTGCAGCACTTTTTGAGTTTTCAGATTGCACCAGTAGGGCCATTGTTCAGTGGTCCAACCTGTTAATATTATTGGCCCTGATATGAGTAGTCCATGCACCAAATCATCCAGATGGAAAATCCTCAACCTTTCAACAGGTGGCCAGCAAAGAAATGGTGAAGAAAGAGACACAGCAACGGTTCCCATTTGATCGATAAAAGGCCAAAAATTCAATGGCTAGGATTTTCTAGTCTGGGAATTTTTGGGGAATGAGACATCCATTGCGAGTTCCTCATATCAACGTTTGCCAGCAAAGAAACGGTGAAGAAAGAGACACAGCAACGGTTCCCATTTGATCGATAAAAGGCCAAAAATTCAATGGCTAGGATTTTCTAGTCTGGGAATTTTTGGGGAATGAGACATCCATTGCGAGTTCCTCATATCAACGTTTGCCAGCAAAGAAACGGTGAAGAAAGAGACACAGCAACGGTTCCCATTTGATCGATAAAAGGCCAAAAATCAATGGCTAGGATTTTCTAGTCTGGGAATTTTTGGGGAATGAGACATCCATTGCGAGTTCCTCCCATCAACGTTTTGGATCCCCCCCCCCCCCCCCCCCCCCCCATCCCCCCCCAATCATCTAGATGAAAATCCTCAACCTTTCAACAGGTGCCAGCAAGAAACGGTGAAGAGAGAGACACAGAACAACATTCCCATTCAATTGATAAAAGGCCAAAAATTCAATGGCTAGGATTTTCTAGTCTGGGAATTTTTGGGGAATGAGACATCCATTGTGAGTTCCTCATATCAATGTTTTGGATCCGCACCCCCCCCCCCCCCCCCCCCCCCCCCCCCCCCCGCCGCCGGGTACAAACTTAAAGCCGAAACCATCTCTTGGCCAGAGCATTGTATAATACTTCATTGAACTATCAATATATGGATTAAATATAGTTTCCTCACAGTGTAAGACAAGATTAAAGAATTATGCTACCATGACAACAACAACAGCAACAGAGAGCAAAACTCCACATTCAATGGGAAAAACCCGAGACAATTGGATGGTTAGAGTTGTTCAGTGAATGCAAGTTTTGGTCAATAGCCTATCTATGGGTTGGCTCACCAGATCAGTAGTTCCTACCACCATAATCGTTTGCCATGTTAACAGTGGGTACAGGCGTACAGCACATTATAGAAGTTATATGAAGTGTACTTCTAATAACAACTTGCTTTCTTTTTGAAGGATGTCATAAGTATCTAGACCAAAGTTTTAAAACTCGAAAAGTCAACTCAACTAGAAAGTTTGTCAAATAGAGTGACTAGGTCAATGTTTTCATGCCTTGAACACCAAGACTTATTGGTGAGTCAATTCGAGTTTCATTGAGTTTTCTGAGTTTTGTCAAGTCAACTAAAGTGAACTGCGTCTTGAACGAGTGTTAAGTGAGTTGTGACCAAAGCTCTTGTTTTTCTTTTCTTTTTTTTTTTTTTTTTTTCAAGTGTTGGTGAAATATGATTGAGTCAATTATTTTTCAAGTTTTTTAACATAGATCCAGGCTAGCTCAATATCTAAATGCAAACCAGTTCAGACCCTAGTGTATCCATGTAAGAGAAAAGAAAAGAAAAAACTACCCAAGTGAAGTTTTGAGCGCATATAATTTGTTGGCTCTAAGTAAACTTTTAGGAGCAACTCTTACCCAGCCAGGGCAGCAGGGTCCCATGAAGAAGGAACTTCTCGCTTCACATGCTCATGCAATACTATATGGGATCTTGCTAGCTCAATATTGTAGAGTGTTATGAACCAACCATCAAAAGCAAGACTTTTGGTTGCAGCTATATCCTTCTGCCAGCAGCCCGAGAAAGCGAACATAGTATTGAATAGACCACATGGAATTTTACCAGACAAACCGAGTTCCTGATTGAATTGCTCAGACATCTGCATAAGAAGCCAATGTTAATAAACAAGGAGCATGAAGTGCTCAGCAAAAAATTTTCCCTTTCAAATAAGCAATGGAAAACAAATCAAGCTGACGCAACAAACAAGCAGGAGACGACTGTCAGGAAGGAGAATTGACTCAACCAAGTACATGGGAAACTTGGCTGAGTTGAATGAATCACCAAAACCGAAAATTTAAAATGGATAGCAAGTCGGAAATTTTTATGTTAGCTGCAACACTATATATTCTAATGGGGACTTATTTGATCCTCTGGCCACAAACGACGCTTGATATGCAGGAATTTTGAAATTGTATATGTGGCATACATTAACTCAAATTGAACCGACTAAATTGAGGAAGTCACAGTTGCTCTTTCAGTCCCAAACTCGGATTGGTTGAACAATCCCAGTCTCTGATTTGTGGACACTTGTTTGCTATACATAGTATGTACACCTATACATATACAGATATATACGAATCCTATACTCTAACAGTTTGTAGAAATATAACTGTTGGATATTTTCATTTATGACCATCTAATAAATTTCCACCAATCTGAATATCTGATAGTTTGATAACCAAATCAGCATAATTTTTCGTTCACGGTGCATCTAAAGTGGGATTCATTATCTGGACAGTCATTTGAACTACTTGTATTCCACGTATGCAATTCCTAACTAATTTCCAAGTGCCTGTGTATCATCCATCAGATTCTGCCAGAGCATTAAAGCTTCTCTCTACTAAAATTGGAAATAATTGTGTGTACACAGTGTGGACCGAGTATCGACATGCACCTATCTCCCACCATCCAAAGGAGGGAATCCAAACAGGTTCCTAAAAGGGATTTAAAAATCCCATTTTGAACCATAATGCTGGATTCCTTCCCACAATCTTGGACTGAAGAAGAAATGCGCCCGCCGAACTGGGCCCACAAAATATAGGTCTAACTCAACGCTGTCAACCGAGCGTAGCTATTGTAATTCTTAAACAGCTTTTTCCCCTGATTGTTCTATTCCTCTTTATCTTTTTCTCCATTACTCATCGATATTGTCCGGGAAATGATATCTACATGCCCTCTTTTTGATCAACGCACACCATTTGTCATTCTTTGGTGATAGATTAGAGCACTAGAAGAGCACTGTTCTAATACCAAAAGTAGTAAAAAGTCTCCTATTTATCAAAAGAAGCGGGTGTAGATCGGCACCGATATTTCATCATATCAAACGCAAAAGAACAAAAATAAAATAAAATAACTGGAAAAATACAAAAAAAAAAAAAAAAAAAAAAAAAAGTACCTGGTGAAAGGAAATGACGTCGGAACTGAACCTCGTCCTCTCTCCCTTATCGCATTTGATCAGCTTCGGCACGTTTGGGACCACGATCCCGCCCGGAAAGACGAGGTCGCGAGCGGGCAGGGTGTTGTCGAGCTCGATCAGGCGCAATCCGGACGGGCCCGGCTTGCAATAAGAGAGCCGGATGTCGGAGGTGGATAGATCGTAACCCAATCCAACGGCAGAGATTGCCTTCTCTGTAGCGGACTGCAGAGTCATTCGCGCCGCATTAGACGCCATCTCTCTTTCTCTCTCAATGCGAGAGATTCTGAATTTTTCTAGGGTTTTGGAGGAGAGATGATAGAGGAGGAGGAGGCCATGGAAATGGTCTTTGGAGGACGATGCTCTCTCTTCCGCAGCCTCTTCGTTTTTCATTTGAAAGCAACTCCCGCTGGTGGTGGGCTACAAGTGACAAATACAAGAGGTTTAAAATAAGAGAAAACCATTTGACACTCTGCCAGCGTATGAAGCTTGATACACAGGGACTTAGAAATTACTTATAAATTGCATACTTGGAATGAAAAGTAATTCAAATCAAACTTTCCATATTATGGGTCCAATATTAACAAAAAATACGTTTATTTGATTACTGACTATGGATTGGGGGGCATTTAGTGGAGGGTTAAAAATGTAAATATTCAACGGTCCCATTTCAACAAAGAAGTATTCACGAATCAGAGGTTAGGATTGCTTAACCAATTTGATTTTGATAGTTTCTAGAAATAGTAGGTTGCAAAATCAATGTTTTCCGTTTAATTTGATTCTATGTATGCCATGTGCACAATTTTCGAGTGCATGTGTATCAAGTGTCATAATCTTCCAGAGTATCAAAAATGAAACAACTCCCTTTGTAAATAGGTTGGAATTGTAGACCTTGGAGAAAATTGCGAGTGTACGACCCATTTATGGCCCAATTGCGAGACTACGCCCACCTCATTTTCCTTTGCGAGAATAGGCCCCAGCTGTACGGACGCCTTGCCAAAGGTCGAAAATGCCCCTGCCTTTTCCTTCAAGCGGGAAGACGAGCACTGACGCTCCTCGAACTCCGAGTTGTACGAACGGTTCAAAAGTGATCAACGTTACATGGGCCCCACAGTTATGTATTTATTATATCCACAACGTTCATCCATATTTCGAGATCATATCGGACCATTATCTATAAAAAAAAAAATCATATCCAAAGATCAACTGGACCACACCACAAAGAACAGCAGAAAATTGATTTTCACCGTTAAAAATTTTGTAGGGCCCACTGTAACATTTATTTTCCATCTAATCTATTCATAAGGTCACAAAACAAGTTTCATAATGATCCAAAACTTCTGTGAGCCCTAAAAGGGTTTCAATGGTAAACGTTCAATCATCCACAGCCTTTAACAGTGTGGTCCACTTGATAGCTAGATTTGTCTTATTTTTCGTCTCAAACCTTAATACGAGTTCGCCAAAAATATGGACGGTTTGGATATAACACATACCTCATAATAGGACCCACAAAAAGCGGTGGGATTACAACAGCAAAAATATATATATTTTTTATTTAAAAAAACACTTCCATATATATTGAACGTCTTTCGATTAATCGAAAATGGTCCAGAACTGTCCTGTGAGTTTTTCTCAAAAATCCAACAACATTCGATATATCGAAAAAGGTACTTTACCTATCGCTACCGATTATAACAGTAGCCAAAACTGTAGTATGTGCCAATCTATGAAATTTTTTATTTTTTATTTTTTACATGGAGATATTTATTCTACCTACAATTTTCTCTAATACATATATATAAAAACATTTAAAAAAAATTTCCTTTTTTTTTTTTTCATTTATTTCTTTATTCATTTAACAAGAATATCTTCTAAACCAAAATTAGTTACTTGACGTACCATATATGATTTTGGGGTAGGAGAAGCTACTTTAGCCAACTAACCTTGTTATTTTCCAAGATTCCATCAGGTCGATGGTTAAAAATCCATTTCATTCACTTCGCAGATAATTTCAATAAGTTTGCAGTCAATTTCATTCATTTCACGGTCCAATCGCTGCACTTCATAGTCATTTCCATGCATATCATGGTCGAAAATCCATTTCATTCACTTTGCGGTCAATTTCATTCACGGTCATTACCGTGCATTTCACTTCACGGTAATTTTCGTGCATTTCGCGGTCCAATCGCTTCACTTCATCCCCATTTCCATGCATATCACGGTCATTCTCACATATTCCGTGTTGATTCACGGTCATTTCGACGCATTTCGCGGTCCCGCGTCTTCACTTCACGGTCACTTCCGTGCATTTCGCGGTAAAATCGCTTCACTTCACCCCTATTTCCATGCATATTACGGTCATTCCAGCATATTCCGTGTTGATTCACGGTCATTTCGACGCATTTCGCGATCCCGCGTCTTCACTTCACGGTCATTTTCGTGCATTTCGTGGTCCAATCGCTTCACTTCACCCCCATTTTCATGCATATCACGGTCATTCCCGCATATTCCGTGTTGATTCACGGTCATTTCGACGCATTTCGCGGTCCCGCGTCTTCACTTCACGGTCACTTCCGTGCATTTCGAGGTCCAATCGCTTCACTTCACCCCTATTTCCATGCATATTACGGTCATTCTAGCATATTCCGTGTTGATTCACGATCATTTCGACGCATTTCGCGGTCCCGCGTCTTCACTTCACGGTCATTTTCGTGCATTTCGTGGTCCAATCGCTTCACTTCACCCCCATTTCCATGCATATCACGGTCATTCCCGCATATTCCGTGTTGATTCACGGTCATTTCGACGCATTTCACGGTCCCGCGTCTTCACTTCACGGTCATTTTCGTGCATTTCGCGGTCCAATCGCTTCACTTCACCCCCATTTTCATGCATATGACGGTCATTCCCGCATATTCCGTATTGATTCACAGTCATTTTGATGCATTTCGCGGTCCCGCGTCTTCACTCCACGGTCACTTCCGTGCATTTCGCGGTGAAATCGCTTCACTTCACCCCTATTTCCATGCATATTACGGTCATTCCAGCATATTTCGTGTTGATTCACGGTCATTTCGACGCATTTCGTGGTCCCGCGTCTTCATTTCACGGTCATTTTCGTGCATTTCATGGTCCAATCGCTTCACTTCACTTCACCCCCATTTCCATGCATATCACGGTCATTCCCGCATATTCCGTGTTGATTCACGGTCATTTCGACGCATTTCACGGTCCCGCGTCTTCACTTCACGGTCATTTTCGTCCATTTCGCGGTCCAATCGCTTCACTCACCTCCATTTCCATGCATATGACGTCATTCCATTCCCGCTTTTCATTTTGATTCATAGTCATTTTGACGCATTTCGCGGTCCCACGTCTTCCTTCACACGGTCACTTCCGTGCATTTCACGGTCCAATCGCTTCACTTCACCCCCATTTTCATGCATATCACAGTCATTCCCTCATATTCCGTGTTGATTCACGGTCATTTCGATGCATTTCACGATCATACCCCTTCACTTCACGGTCATTTCAACACATTTCACGGTCAATTTGCTTCACTTCACGATCATTTCCATGCATTTCACAGTCATTCCTGCATATTCCGTGTTGATTCACACGTCATTTCGACGCGCATTTCACGGTCATACCCCTTCACTTCTCGGTTATTTCGACGCATTTCCCGTTTCGGTCTTCTTCACTTCACGATCATTTCCATGCATTTCACGGTCATTCCAGCATATTCCGTGTTAATTCACGGTCATTTCGCGACGCATTTCACGGTCATACCCCTTCACTTCACGGTCATTTCGATGCATTTCACGGTCAATTCGCTTCACTTCACGATCATTTCCATGCATTTCACAGTCATTCCCGCATATTCCGTGTTGATTCACGGTCATTTCGACGCATTTCATGATCATACATCTTCACTTCACGGTCATTTCGACGCATTTCACGGTCAATTCGCTTCATTTCACGATCATTTCCATGCATTTCACGGTCATTCCTGCATATTTCGTGTTGATTCACGGTCATTTCGACGCATTTCACGGTCATACCCCTTCACTTCACGGTCATTTCGATGCATTTCACGGTCATTTCGCTTTACTTCACGATCATTTCCATGCATATCACGATCATTCCTGCATATTCCGTGTTGATTCACGGTCATTTCGACGTACTTCACGGTCAATTCACTTCACTTAACGACCATTTCTAAGCATTTCACGGTCAATTCACTTCACTTCACGGCCATTTCTAAGAATTTCACGGTCAATTCTCTTCACTTCACGGCAATTGGACCGCGAAATGCGCGGAAGTGACCATAAAGTGAAGGGTCATGACCGCGAAATGCGTCGAAATGACCGTGAATCAACATGGAATAGGCGGGAGTGACGGTGATATGCATGGAAATGATTATGAAGTGAGGCGATTGGACCGCAAAAGGCGCGGAAGTGACCATGAAGTGAAGAGTCATGACCGCGAAATGCGTCGAAATGATCGTGAATCAACACAGAAAAGGTGGGAATAACCGTGATATGCATGGAAATGGGGGTGAAGTGAGGCGATTGGACCGCGAAATGCGTGGAAGTGACCGTGAAGTGAAGGGGTATGACCGTGAAATACGTCGAAGTGACCGTGAATCAACACGGAATATGCGAGAATGACCGTGAAATGCATGGAAATGATCGTGAAGTGAAGCGAATTGACCGTGAAATGCGCGGAAATGACAGTGAAGTGAAGGGGTGTGACCATGAAATGCGTCGAAATGACCGTGAATCAACACGGAATATTTGAAAATGACCATGAAATGCTTGGAAATGTGGGTGAAGTGAAGCGATTGGACCGCGAAATGCGCTGAAGTGACCGTGAAGTGAAGACGCGGGACCGTGAAATGCGTTGAAATGACCGTGAATCAACACGGAATATGCGGATATGATCGTAAAATGCATGAAAATGGCCTTGAAGTAAGGAGATTTGACCGTGAAGTCCTTGGAAATGGTCGTGAAGTGAAGTGACTTGACCGTGAAGTGCATCAAAATGACCGTAAATGTAAACGGATTGCTGGATATGATCGTGAAATGCATGGAAATGGCCTTTAAGTGAAGAGAATTGACCGTGAAATCCTTGGAAATGGCCGTGAAGTGAAGTGAATTAACCGTGAAGAACGTCGAATTGACCGTGAATGAACACAGAATCGCCGGGAATGACCGCGAAATGCGTCGAAATGACCGTGAATCAACACGGAATATGCTGGAATGACCGTAATATGCATGGAAATAGGGGTGAAGTGAAGCGATTGGACCTCGAAATGCACGGAAGTGACCGTGAAGTGAAGACGCGGGACCGCGAAATGCGTCGAAATGACCGTGAATCAACACGGAATATGCGGGAATGACCGTGATATGTATGAAAATGGGGATGAAGTGAAGCGATTGGATCGTGAAATGCACGAAAATGACCGTGAAGTGAAATGCACGGTAATGACAGTGAAATTTTCGTGAATGAAATTGACCGCAAAGTGAATGAAATGGATTTTCGACCGTGAATGCATGGAAATGACCGTGAAGTGCAGCGATTGGACCATGAACATGAAAATGAAATGAAATTGACCGCAAACTTATTGAAATTGTCTGTGAAGTGAATGAAATGGATTTTTGACCATCAACCTGATGAAATCTTGGAAAATAACAAGGTTAGTTGGCTAAAGTAGCTTTTCCTATCCCAAAATCATATATGGTACTCAATAATTTTGGTTTAGAAGATTTCTTGTTAATGAATAATGAAAAAAATAATGTTAAGTTTAATTTTCTTTTTAAAATAATGATATTTTTGTAAATAAAAATATATAGAGTAAAAAATAAAAAAGGAAAATTATATTCATAGCCTATTATAAAATTTTTATAAATACATATAAAAATAAAGAAATAATACACAATTGTAAAAAAAAAAAACAAAAAAAACATAGATGGCAAGACTAATCCTTAGGCGATAAGATGAAACGGAAAGCGTAAAGGTAAATTTTTTCACTATATCGAAACACCTTCGATATATCGAAAATTGTTGGATTTTTAAGAAAAGTCACTGGACAGTTCTGGACCATTTTCGATTAGTCTTTCACGTTCGATATATCGATATATCGAAGTGTTTTTATTTATTATTATTTTTTTTATTATTTTTTTAAAAAATTTTTTTGCTGCTGTAATCTCATTGCTTTTTGTGAGTCCTATTATGAGGTATGTGTTGTATCCAAACCGTCCATATTTTTGGCGAACTCGTATTAAGGTTTGAGACAAAAAATAAGAAAGATCTAGCTATCAAGTGGACCACACTGTTAAAGGCTGTGGATGATTGCCATTGAAACCCTTTTAGGGCTCACAGAAGTTTTGGATCATTATGAAACTTGTTTTTCCACTTCATCCTGGTCTTTGTGACCTTATGAATAGATTGGATGGAAAATAAATGTTACGGTGGGCCCTACAAAATTTTTAACGGTGAAAATCAATTTTCTGCTATTCTTTGTGGTGTGGTCCAGTTGATCTTTGGATATGATTTTTTTATATAGATAATGGTCCGAAACGATCTCGAAATATGGATGAACGTTGTGGATATAATAAATACATAACTGTGGGGCCCATGTAACGTTGATCACTTTTGAACCGTTCGTACAACTCGGAGTTCGAGGAACGTCAGCGCTCGTCTTCCCGCTTGAAGGAAAGGGCAGGGGCATTTTCGACCTTTGGCAAGGCGTCCGTACAGCTGGGGCGTATTCTCGCAAAGGAAAATGAGGTGGGCGTAGTCTCGCAATTGGGCATAAATGGGTCGTACACTCGCAATTTTCTCTAGACCTTGGCTCGAGGGTGTGGATATTGTTACTCGGGTTTTCAGTTTCTTCCTGGCGGGGAATATGGTTCTGTGATCCAGACCATTAGCACGATGGGTCTCACTGTGGATGGACATTAAAATAAAGATATGATTGATCTAAAAAATTTAAGTCTTCCGATTTGTTTAATGGAAATGGACGGCCATGGATGGATAAGCTGAAAAAAAGATCAATATTGACGGGTAGGATCTTTTAATTTAGGAGATATTTGGGGCATGGTTAATCCCAAGTGGGCTAAGTCGGAGCAATGGTCATTGATCACTGGACCAAGGGTCCACCTGTACAGTCTGGAACTACCAAAACCCTATCATATCATCCCTCGGTTTAGAAAAGGTCATTTTCAGTCCATCGTGTATTGACATCCACTATGGTCCATGCGCAGATAAACCCACATCCGCAACGTACCAATGGAGAAATGCGTAGGCTGATTGGGACCGTCCGATAGGTTCCACAATGGATGGGGCCACATGGGGAAGAAGACATGAAGATTCGATGGAAGTTTGGATGTTGAAACGGACATTTGCTAGACTTTGACTCCTATCCATCCATTTCAAACCATCGATGGAACAGTTGGATTTGCGTGGTACTCACCAGATTTGGTACTAAGTAAAATCTGTGGAGCCTTCAGTGATGCACGTGTCTTATCCACGCCGTCCATTCATTTTAAAAGCTCATTTTTGTATATGATCCCAACCATATACAAAGCTGAAGTGGACCACACCATAGGAAACAGTGGGGATAATGATGTCCACCGTTGAAACTTTCCTAGGACTAAAGTGATGTTTATTTGTCATCCAACCGGTTTATAAAGTCACAAAGATATGGATGAACGGAAAACACAAATATCAGCTTGATCCAAGACTTTCTTTGGTCCCGAGAAGTTTTCAACGGCAGATGTTCAATTCACACCGTTTCCTGTGTGGTCCACTTAGAGATTTGGATACGCTTCAATTTTGGTATCATGCCATAAAATGAGATTTTAAAACGGATAAAAGGCATGGATAAGACACATACATACAGATGGGCCCCACATAGTTTACTCAGGACGCTATAGCATTATTAGTTACTCGACACGCAATCCGCTTCGGTCCTCGGGTCGAGTATAAAGATTACTTGTCTTTGCCATGTGTGTTGTGAGTTGTGAGGATGTGACCCTTGGCGCCAAGATATCTCTGTGCCCGGGCTGTGTGGGGTCCAAAGATATGTACATGACAAATCCATTCCGTCCATCTGTTTTGAAAGAACAAAACAGGTTAGGATGCTAAAAAAAAAGTAAGATTCGAAGCTCAAGTTAGCCACACCAACAAAACAGTGTGAAAAGAAATGTCCACCGTTGAAGCCTTCCTGGATCTGACTAGATGTTTATATGCCATCCAAACCGTTTAAAGAGTTATTACCACTCGGATTAACTGTAGTAACAAATATCATCCTTATAAAAAACTTCTATAGCGGCAATGCATTCAATCCCCACTGTTTCGTACGGTATGGCTCATATGAGTTTTGTATCTACGTGAATTTTAGAATCCTATCTTACTGTGGTCTTTTCAAAACAGATGGACGGAGTCGATTTTCCTGGGGTAACACGCAATCCGCTCCCAAAAATTACAAGCGACTTGCCGTTTGGCAGTCTACCCTACTACAGTATGGCACGACCACTGTATCCTTTTTCTTACAAGAACGCGTGGTCTGGAAAGAGAGTTTCCAACGCAACTTCCAAATTCCAAAGAGCTGTTTGAGTTCTAACTTAAGACGAGTTTAGCATTGACTAGGGTTTCATAAGGACGCGGATTTCTGCGAAAACGGGTGGGTCACCGTGATGTTTTTGAAAAATTCACTCCGTCCGTTGGTTTTACTGGATAATTTTAAGACGTGAGACCAAAACTGAGATATATCTAACCCATGGGCCACATGAGAAGAAACTGTGGGCATTCAGTGAGAGCCGTTGAAGCATTCTTATGGCTATAAAAGTTTTTTTTCATGCTATAGTTTTTTGTGTTTTCACTTCATCCCATTGGAAATGACCTTATAAACGGTTTGGATATCATTTAAGCATCAATGTGGAGCCCAGTAAGAATTTCTTTTCCCAAATTTCCCTCTGGCCCACTTAAGTGTTGGATACACCTCGGTTTTAATCACGTCCTAACATTATCTAGTAATACAGATGAACAGGGTAAATTTCTCATAAACATCACGGTGGGGCCACTCAGCTTCCTTGCACATCCGTTTCATAATCATTCATTTTCTAAATACTATTAATTAATAAACTAAATGTTTAACTTATATTTTTTATTATTTTCTTGGGCCTGAGATGGGTCCATTTTGGGGCGGCATAAACAGATCGAGTTAGAAGTCTGGGTGGGTTGAGTGAGTCGATCGGACCTGTGACAGGTCCTATATGCTAAGCCTTTTTAGTATCTTGGGTTAGAACTTTTTGACCCAAAGTCTAGTCCACGCATCCAAATTTTCGACGTGGACAGTGGTTTCTCAGGTCTAGCCGAATGACCTTTCTAGTTGAATAACGACACCGCGTCTATGAATAGAAATATATCAATTATTATATCATATACGAACTATTCGACGTGGACTGTGACCGGAGTTACTAAGACTGACCCGCTCCGTGCATAGGCTCGGCGAGCCATTGTGGTGTATGTGTTTTATCCATGCCGTTCATCTACTTTATGAAGATCATTTTAGGACTTGAGTTTAAAAAATGAGATAGATACAATGCCCAAGTAAATCACAAGATAAGAAACAATGGGAATAGTAAAATTAAAAATGAGATAGATACAAAGTCCAAGTAAACCACACCATAAGAAATAATAGGAATAGTAAAAAAAAAAAAAGATAGGTATAAAGCTTAAGTAAACCACACACAGGAAACAATGAGAATACTGATGTACACAGTTGAAGCCTTCCCAGTGATTACTGAGATTTTATTTAATTTTAAATATGTTAATAATGTCTATGACTTTTCACAACCAGATGCAATGAATGGGATGGTGCCACATGTCAGCACCTCATACAAGATACTAGAAAAGATGCTTGCAGGATAACAATGAGAGAATCTAGAGGACAATGCCCAAGTAAATCACAAGATGAGAAACAATGGAATAGTAAAATTAAAAATGAGATAGATACAAAGTCAAGTAAACCACACCATAAGAAATAATAAGAAGTAAAAAAAAAAAAAGATAGATATAAAGCTTAAGTAAACCACCCACAGGAAACAATGAGAATACTGATGTACACAGTTGAAGCCTTCCAGTGATTACTGAGATTTTATTAATTTTAAATATGTTAATAATGTCTATGACTTTTCATAACCAGATGCATGAATGGGATGGTGCCACATGTGAGCACCTCTACAAGATACTAGAAAAGATGCTTGCAGGATAACAATGAGAGAATCTAGAGGACATCTTCCACCGGGAGACAGGAGCCACGTATATGCAGAGTTTAAGGATACGTACGCGTAGCTTAGCCTTAGGTTAAGGTAATGTTAGGCACTTGCCTCTGCCACGGTGGTAAACTCTCAAGAGTTTCAATACGAGGTCTTGGGCTCAAGCACCCATAGGTAGTAAAATCTAACTATGGGGTGTGGAGTGCGTGTGTTAAATTTAAAAAAAAATAAATAAAAATGCTATGACAGTGATGCATGACCTCGCTATCTTTTATCCTTAAATTCTTAGCAATTCCTTTTAAGTCATGACCAGTTGGCCATACTGTAACTGTTTCTCGTCATTCTAAGTTCATACAATTATCAATCATTTATGGCCGCTTCAGCTGGTTGAACTGCTGTTGGTAATTTTTTATTTATTTGCTGATTGTATTATATTTTTTCTCCATTTAATAAAATCAACTCAACATGTTATATTTTTCGTTTTTTTATATATTTTTTTAATGTATTTATTTTATTAACAAATATTACAAGCTATTACAATGGTGACTAAAAATCCTTGCCGGTAAGGCGAAAGGAGCTTATTTGATGGACTAATCCCCTTCTTTGTAAATCACGTGATTCATTATAAATCAATGGCTGAGTAGATTGATGATGTTCAAAGATTTATCTTAATCAGTTTATTTTAATGCCTAAGACTTACAAGGTGTTTGCTCGAGGTCTAAGACACATTCAATTATGATATACTCAGCACATACACCCGCATGTGCAATTGAATACCAACCAACCACTACATGAGTGGCCATGTGGCCGAATTGAAGCCAAACATATAAAGTCACTCTGGTTGAGAGAAAAACATAAATATAAACTTAATTCAAAACTTCAGTTGGCACCTGAGAAGTTTTGATGATGGGCGTCCAATCCCTGCTGTGGACTACATGAGTCTTGGATCTATCTCATTTTCTGGGTCATGCCCTAAAATCATATGGCAAAATGAATGGACACTGTGAATAAAATACATACATCAAGGACTCAAGATACCCAAGGAGTCCCCTGTCTGGACAAAGTCGGTCCTTGAAATGAGCAGGATCCCAAAAATCACGGTAGTTCTTGATAAGCGAGTAGCATATGTACCTTGAACCCTAATTGTGTGGACTTTTCGTAACCGTATCATAAAATATAACCCCTCTGATTCACGGGCCAATGTTATTCTTCGTCCATCACATTCTCGTGATGCATCCAATCTAATGAATGGGCTGGATCTGTAACACGTGCTGACCCCTTGACACGAGAAGCGCCGTTCACTTAATCAAGACTCCATCGAGCTATTGCAATTGTTGAGACGGACCATCCAAAAGGTGGATTACCACTAAACGTTTCAGATTGATCCACGTAATATGCTGAACTCCATTTACTAAGAAGCAATCGACGTGCACCAGATCCAACTTCCTCTAATTCAAAAGTCTAATTCCATACTAAAAAAGAATAAAAGAGTGTCTATTAATCATGTTAAAATACACTGCAAAAGGCATCGATCGTTTGGAACGCGTCACCCCTTATTTAAATGGGCTGACTTGAAAGAGGCCGGATCATCTCCAATTTTCTAGATTAATCGTACCCTACAACACCATGCGTGCCGAACGTTGTGATGTGTACATGTCATCTAATCCCTCCACCGTGTGCGCCACATCATGTTCTTTTTTAATAATAATTATATAAAAAAATCAGGTCAATTCAAAAGTGAGGTAGATCAACCATGTAAAATCATGCCTAAAACCTATAAGAGATTTTGGAGTGGACTTTTTATTTTTTTGGTTCATACTAAGGATGGTGGGACGCACTTGTGAAATGATTGGATGATAGATACAAAATATGGTGGACTCCGTACATAATCTAAAAAGTTATAATGTTGGCGTACCTATTCCAACTGCTTTGTTTGGTGTGGCTCACCTCTGTTTTGGGTTAGGTTGTTTTTAGGTTTTGGGAGAACATTGTTAGAGTGAAGTTTTATTATATATAAATAAGAGAGGAGTGCAGAAAAGCCTAATTTTTAAATTTTCCTAATTAACCATATGCATAATGAATAAGACATTACACTCTTTAGATTGTCTGGCCATCGACTACCGAAAAAAAAAAAAAAAAAAAGAAAAAAAAAACAGACAATTGTTGCATAATACTCAACCAAAGTTAAGCATCGAACCGAAGAATGTGCGAAAAGTGACGATTGCTGATTATCATACTTTCTTGGTGTTTTTAGCGTTATGGAAATATTGGACAAAATACATTAAGGTTGATTGTCTTTTTTTTTTAAAAAAAAAAAAAAAAAAAAATTTTAAAAAGAAACTAGCATCTGGCGTCATCTACACTCTTCATTTACCTCTAGAGATCAATTGCTATGACATTTTCAACAAGGTTGTTTATTATTCTTACTTGTTTGATATTGTTCAAGATGAGTGTAAGGGATGTGTATGTTTTAGTTTGAAGGAGAGTGTTAATTAGCCGTGCAGGCCCTACCCCTAATAACATTCAATAGATCCATGTTGTTCTTACAAAAGTTACAAGACACTTGGGCTGCCATGTAAAAATAATATGATCACCAATGACAAAGATGGTCAAAATCATATATGGAAAAATAGGTCGATCCAATCAACCTGTTGAACCCTCTAATTGTTTAAAATCATGGTGGGTATCTTCTAGCTCTAAACATCATTCTTATTGGACCATCCTAACCATTCCATTCAGGAGAAATAGATGGTTATAAAAAGAAGGGAACATACTGATAGATTAAACCATCTAATTAGATGCTAACCGTTTGAATGTGTGTTGGGCCTAGTGAGCAAACTGTATCTGTCAATTACAGACCTGATGCATGGTGTCCTATGCATTTTTTCTTACAAATGGACTATGTTTTAATGATTCAAACCTTTGGCAAGGGATTGCTTGTGGTCGGAAGCTAGGTGGGGCTCGGAAATGTCTACCTCAACCTTTTTAAAGTAGACAGTCATATTTATGTCATCCGCACTATTTATAAGGTCAGCGTGAACTAAAATATTATACTGATCCAGAACTTATGTGCCCATGGTATAGGAGTTCAACCCCTACTATTTCTGTTGTGTGGCCCACTTAAATTTTATATCTGTCTTGTTTTGGGCCATGTCCTAACATGTGTTGGCGAAGCGGATGAACAGGGTGGCTCCACCTAGCTTCTTAGGGCAGGAAGAACTTCAAATGGTAGGGGGTTCGCAGGCAATCCCCTTCCAAACATTTAATAATATGGTTCCTCAATGTTTTGGAGGAATAAAGCACCAAAATTTTGCTGATAAAATGATCTTATCCGTCCCATCTCTGGCTGTTATTTTAGACCGTTGTTTTGTGGTCTCATAATCATTTATTTCCAGAATACGTATCCAAGGGTCAGAATCTTATGCTGTAAGATCTATTTTAGGCACCACCAGTCTAATATTGGATCCTGAAAATCAAAAGGCCTCATATGTCCGACCTGGTGCATTGGTACAACATTCACGTTCGGTGCATCAGGACCCTTCAATTCCTCTGTACTGACTACTGAGTCTCATTGAAGAAAATGAGAGCAGCCGCTGTCGTTCCGTGTCAGGGGGTTGGTCCGTAATCTGGACCGTTCAAACTTCAAACCGCTCTTTTAGATCAACGATAAGTCAAACAATGCTCGATTGGACGGAATTTTGCTTGTTGACATGGACAACCTCTCCTTTCTTCAAGCGTCTATTTCGGTGCCAGGAATCTGACTGGAGGTTTTATTTTATTTATTATTATTATTCTTTTGAAGGCGACTTACAGCCAGCCCTTTGTTAGGTCAGTCAAATGATGAAAGGTCGGAAATGTACATCACGACTAAGTCTCATTCTCACTTTAACGAGACTAATCTTGTAACTGTATCTTATTCTTACTTTAAAAAGACTACTCTTATGAGGGCTTGTTTGTTTTCGTATTTACCATTGTAAATGTTGGTAAATAGATAATTATAACCTATTTCTATTGTATGGAAGAGATGAGATATTACGAGTAATTACACCTCGATTTTCGGAATATACTTTTTGAAGAAAAAGGTGAGAAGGACCGAGTGAAATTTTTGGATCTCACCATGATGTATGTGATTGATCCACGCCGTTTATCTATTTTATTAAATCATTTTAGCGCTTGTGTCAAAAAAATTAGGTAGATTATAAGCTCAATTGGACCACACTGCAGCAAACAAGGGGATATTGACATTCATTGTTGAAATGTGAAGTCATTCGTAGGTCCCACATTGATTTGTATCTGTGATCCAACCTGTTCATATGATCACATGGACAAGGATGAAGGAAAAACAAATATCAGCTGGATACAAAACTCATATAGCCCACAAGAAGTTTTCAATGGTGTGTGTTTAATCCCCGTATTTCTTGTGTTGTGGTACACTTGTACTTTGGATTTGCCTAAATTTTCAGTTTATGCCCTAAAATGAGCTGTTACAATGAATGGATGGCTTGAATAGACACATATATCATGGTAGGCCCTACAAAATTTTGAAAATTTGTCTCGCGTCAAGTCAAATCAAAGCTTACTTTGCATGGCGGCTACGGTGCATTTCTTATGGAAAATAATGACTGCTTATTTACTTTTATTTCAAACTAAAAATAAGAAAACAAACACCCCCTGATTGTATTCCTTCACAAGAAAATGGTAAAGGCTCTTAATTGTTATGAATAAAAACTATATTGATCCACTGTACGAGAAGTATAACCAATTACAAGAGAGATGTCTCAAAGCCAAAGTAACGAGAAGACTAAGACGGGCTCCTATCTGAAATTGATATAGCAAGTGATTCTTCCCACGAAGAGATAAGCTTTGAATCTACCTCAAGTTAAGTTGTCTGAAGACAGAGCTTGGTGAAGGGAGAATCATCTCCCGAGTTGAGCAGAGTGGCCATGGCCAGAGGCGAGACGGGAATTCCGATGAAAATCTCGCCTCGAACTAAAAAAAGAAATATTTGAAATGATATTATATGAAGATCACGCCGACCGAGGCAGGCTCAATGATATTTTCACCTTTCGGGAGTAAATTTCCATCCAAATAAGAATCCTCCAACGGCTCCCACATGAATACGCGGGTATTTGAAACCGCCTAAGGACCCTGTAAGTATAGTCGCTACAATTGAAGGGAGGTAGGTAAATAAACTCAACCTTAAGCCTTTAATCCAAGTCCACCATCATGACTTAGTCATCGAAAAGTCCATGACCATCATTGGCTCCATCCGTTATCTACATCTTCTTATTTCTTTGCAGGTCAGTGCACATCCGCAATTGATCACATCTCTTCGACTAGATTCCGACGATAACAAACACTATTACTATACAATGATTATATGCCTAGAAATAGCACGATATTTTGAATTTCTAATGTAAGTTTGAGATTGAATTCGTCGTTTGGGAAGTACTATTTTATGTATATTCATATGTAAGTCAAATGTCACGTGTAAAAGGCATACATGGATCAATTGTTTAGATAAAATACATAGATCAAGACGGGGCTCACATATGCTCTATCCATGGTAGTCATCAAGTGAGGTGCTAAAACAGCATTCCCTAGCCAAGAAATCAGGACCACTCATCTAGCGAGTCATATGTTGAATCAAGGTAGCTAGCTAGTCATCCTCTTTCTACCCGTCCCGCTGTTGTTCGTTTCTCCTTTACTCGATGCAGCCTGCCAGATGAGTGAAATTGCCTAATTTTCGGGAGATGGGGATTCACGATAGGCGAATGGTTTGGATCTCTTACATGTGTGCTATATTGGCACGGGTGATTACATCATATCTACCCAAGAATTTTTAGAGCGATGAGAGTGGAATTAGAGTGGATGAGTTGATCGGTTGCTTCGTTTGTTTTTAATTATGCGGGTGTGCCAGAATCAATACAATGGATTGATCCTGTAAACGCCCCACCCAGGCTAATATCTTGAGAAGGCTAAGACTATCCGGGAACCACGAGCATATCCTAAACCAAACCCTAATCCGAGCCAAACCCTAAACCTAACCCTGACCCAAAATTTCCAAAAACCTCCAAACCAGGACCTAAAAACCTCGATCCAAACCATTCAATCCACACACAGCCCCCGCTTATACCTTATACTTTGATTAGAACCTTTTACCCAAGCCTAAGCCTATCTATTTGAGCCATTAAACTCTGAAAGGAGACCACCGTACGAACCTGCACACCGAGCAAAGCCTGCACGCACGAGCCTGGCCCAAACGAACTACGGGCGGTAGTCTGACTACCGACGGGCGGTACTCGGGCTACCGCCACTCACGGCCTGCGTGTGGACAGCTGTCCTAGCGTCCAAAAGTCAATTTTCTCATGAATTTATCCCTCCAAATTTCACCATTTACCGTTTTACCAAGCCCCATAGCCAATGAGAACACACCACATGGCGTGTCTCTCCTCTCCACCAATCACCACTTGCCACATTAGCATTTACCCTCCTCAAACCCAAAAATTACCAAAAGACCATTGAAAAAGCAATAAAATAGCCCTCTCCTCTTCACATTTCAAGCATCCACTTCTCATTTTCTAAGCTTAAGTGAGAATGAGAGGGAGAGAGAGAGAGAGAGAGCAAGAGAGTGAGGGTGAGGATGAGCTCCCGAGCCTTCAAGTCCAGATTTTTCAGCTATCCCCTTAGCACGTTCCCTACCTTCTCAACCATCCTGATCCCCAGGACTAGCCTATATTGGTTATAGTTCGGTCCATGTCTTAGCCTACTCAAAATCAAGCCAAAGATCCATTCATTTTACATACAAGCATTCATCATAACATCTATTCCCTTCTCAACCACCCTACTTCTCTAGACCTCTCGTGAACGTATGCTCTGTGACTTGCCGTACACCGGATCCTGTCACATCAAAATTCTTAGTGATCTAGTCTACTTTTCTTTACCTTTATACATAAGCATCATTACGTCCACCCTCTAAACACATTCCCAGATGTATGCTCTATGGTTTGTTGAAATCTCAGATCTTTCCACATCAGAAATCCACGTGTGCCTAGTCCTAATCCGATCATATCATTCAACCCTTGAGATTTTTTACCACACTAAGTAGAGATCGTACGTTTGTATGGGGGAGAGAGGGTGTCTAACGCCTTCCCTCTTTGTAACCGAGGTCCCTTACCCGAAATCCCGGCCAACCTAAGGTAGAAGAGTTTTCGAATTTCTCCAACCTTACATATTCCGTGGATTCTAGCCGACCGCGGGATTCTGAGATCATTCGGCTAATGGCGACTCCAACATCCACAAACCAGCCTAATCACCCCCATCACCAATCCACAACATACAAATTAGCGTGGGCACTGATTTCCAGTGTCTACAGAATGACGACTCCGCTGGGAACTTGCTAGCTCGCACTAGTTGAGACCCGACTCGAAAGTGTGTGGTACTTTAATTTTAAGGGAAATCATCATATAAAAAAAAATCTTCGACTTGTTCTTTCTTGAGCACAGATTTGAACCATGACCACTCGATCTCGTGCAACCATGACCTCTCAAACTACCCATGAAGAAGAGTCGGCGGCTCAGCCAGCTCCCGAAACATCAACACCCACACCCGCATCAACACCCGCACTCGCACCGCTACCAATAGCTCCAACAGACCCGCAGGCCAATACAACTACACAAGAGCTACTACTTCGGACAATGCAAGAGCTACTACTTCGCCTAGTACCAAGTGTCACACCAATTACGCAGGCAACCCAACCTAGTGTACAAAACAATTCACTCTCTCAAATCCCTTTTGCTTTCTCCCTCATTCCCCCAGTAAATCCCGTGCTCCCTCTCTCGGAAGAGTCAGAACAAGATCAACAAAAGCCAGCAATCGGGAGCAACCCTCCTACACATCTCTACTCAGCACATCACAACAATCAGGTTACAACACAAGTTCCCCCTAACAGGAATCATAGACAAGAACTGGTGGATGCCCACAAAGGGTGCCGGTTTCGAGTCCAACTCACTCCCCCTTATGGGAGTAACATTCCAGAATTGACAGATACCCCAGGTGGGAGTTATTTTCGAACATCACACCCTCCTCCGAAAGGGAGCGGTGTTCAATTCCAACTACCTCCCGCCACTGGGAATCCACCATCATTCCAGCAACCCCACATTCTTGACTCATATGAAGAGGAAGCAGCACAAGCCCTACAACAAGGGGCAAAGTATCCGCAACAGGGTAAATCGGAAATTGAAGAATTACGAGAGCAGTTGCAAATGGTGCAAAATTAACTTCAGAGACAGCAAGGAGTAGACCACCCATCCATCAAATTCAGGGACCTCTGTCCCTTCCCAGATGCCCGGGTACCTCTGAACTTCGAGGTAACAAAATTCAAAAGGTATGACAGCAACGGGTGCCTCACAGCACACCTAAAAGCATTTTGTGGGGAACTCAATGCGGTGGCAGGGAATGATTGAGCCTTGATACGGCTCTTCCAGAAATTTCTTAAGGGTGACGCTTTGGATTGGTACACAACGCTGAACAACCATCAAATCAGAACTTGGAAGAAACTTTCCCAGGCATTCATTGATAGGTTCTCGTACAACCTAAATATGGCTCCAAGAAGGGCTGACTTGGCTGCCTTGAGATAAAAAAGTGACGAATCTTTATCGGCATATGTAGGACGATGGCGAGCCATGACAGCTTGAATGAGAAACTCCATCGATGACGAAGAGCAGATATCCATGATCGTACATTCAGCAAACCCCAACATTTCAGGATATCTAATCTCATATACCTACCTAAATTTCTCCCAACTCATCAGAGCTGGAGAACAAGTGGAAGCTGGGATCAGGGCTGGAACCATTTCCCCGTGGCCATACTAGGCCCCTTCAATCAAAAGAAATAAAGTCGAGGGGAAACCCGATGGATATGGGAATGGAAACAACACTACTCCCACGCAACGCACTACGAAAGTTAACAACATCGCCGCTAACACTCAAGGCAACCAGTATGCTCTACAACCAGAACCACGGCAAGACGGGGGCAACATCAACCACAGCCAAATAGACAGTACCAACCACATACAAACAGACAATGTTAGTAAGAAAGTTTACCCCTTTAGCACAAACATACAGTCAGGTTCTGACTATGTTAATGCAAAAGCAACTTCTAACACCGCTCCAACCGTGGCTTCCACCTTACCCTTTGCCACCTGGTTACAACGAAATTCAATACTGCACATATCATCAGGCTCCTGGTCATCTGACGGACCGCTGCTTCGCTTTGAAACATGCGGTCCAAGATTTGATCGAAAGTTAGAAAATTGCGATCACCCCACAGGCTAGCAATACAGCTCAAGCCAACATTCTCCAAAATTTCCTGCCATCGCATCAAGCAGGGCCCAGTACATCCAGCACCTCTGTCGTCAATCATATCGAAGGAGGGCAACCCACATACTCCTCTCTACATTACTCCATATAAGCAATCATGCCCGATACAGTAAATCGGACATGGGGATACCAGCAGGCGCCATCGCCTAGGCCACAGGTATTTCTCGAAGCAGCACCAGCAACACAACCTCTTGTTTTCCTCGAAGCAGCACCATCAACACTGCCTCTCATGGTCCTCGAAGCAACACCCAATAGGTCACACCCTCAGCATCCTATCCCCCAAGGGGCACACTCAACCTCATCCTCATTACATCAAAAAAGGTCAATTCTGAACCCGTTGTTCTCCCAATAGGTCTCCCTGATCTAACTCTGCTAACCTTGCAAGGGGCACCCCCGGTTCAAGCCTCGAAATTTATGATGCCTCACCAACTAGCACATGCCCAGAAGACCCCTCCCACACAGCAAATGGAAGAAGAGAGTCCCAATGTTAAATCTCACCAAGACTTGATAGCACCTCAAGAGAAATCACCAAGTCTCTCACAAACAGCGCCAGCCACAACCCCTCAACTTCAAGAACCGTTGATATACCTGGAAAGGAGGGTGCTTCCCTCTTATAATCCAAAGGCAGTCCCATGGCATTACCCAAAATGCAATGAAGTGGGTAACAATGAGAGGTATTTCAGGAGAGATACCCAGAACCCAAAAGAAACCCGAGGAACTTTGTGCAAGACCGATGCTGCTTACAATATAACAACTCAACTCAAAACTATTCCTGCCCAAATATCCATTTGGGAACTCCTATGCACATCAAGATCGCATCGAGAAATCTTTGCGAAAATATTGAATGATGCCCATATCTCTCCTGATGTACCTCCCGAAATGGTGGTAAGTATGATCGGACAACTTCTTGCACCACGGGCTATCACCTTCTCTGATGATGAATTACCACCTGAAGGTCGTAAACATGGGCGCTCATTAAACATAGTCGTCCACCACAAGAACTTCAAGATCCCACTCGTTCTCATTGATAATGGATCCAGTCTCAACGTCTGCCCTCTAAGGACTGCCGAACGATTGGGGATAGAACCGTCTTCTTTCAGGCCTAGCACCATGAGCGTTAAAGCCTTTGATAACTCCCGAAGACAGGTCGAGGTAGAAATTGACCTTGAACTGCAAATCGGACCAGACATGACCCTTGTCACATTCCAGGTCATCGATATCCCTGCCTTATTTAACCTTTTTGTTGGGATGGCCATGCCTCCATGTTGTTGGTACCATCCCATCTACCCTCCATCAGAGGGTTAAATTCCCTTCGGGTAATCAAATCATTTCAGTATTGGCCGAGCCAGAAACCATCCTACCGGTGACGGTCAGTATTCCAGAAACTGACATCCCAGTGATCGATGTTCAGCATGCAAAGGGTGATAAATCATATCACAGTTTTGAATTTGAAAATGTGAATACAATCGCCAATCCACGACCTCTTGCTGTTGAATATGTCATCCCCCTTATTGAGCGATTGATCCTGAATTACCGTACCAAGTTCCATGAAAAAGGTATGGTGGTAAAGCCAGCACCCGCCAACGTACAGAGACAGGGATCGGGGTATCGGCCGACACCAGAGGATCAAACCGAAAGGCTAAAAAAGAGTCAACCGTTTAAGTGCACACCCATCAAGTTTATTAAGGCTGGGGCAATTTGTGAAGACACTACGATTTTCCTTGAGGACCAACTCCAGCAACTTAAACTCACAGAACATGCTAACCAGGAGTCCATCTGGCCACTAATAAGGTGGGATAGGATCCTCAGGGCATCAAAGGCACATCTAAAGCCAGGGGCAGAACCGCCAGACCCATCGCATGAGGCTAGGGACAGGGAAACTGGGTCATCCACAAGAGACCCAGAACCAGGGGTGCTACTTGCAAAAGATGCAGGCGGGAATGGGGAGACACCCATCTCCACCCACAGTTAAGGGGATACATCCCCATCGCCAGCTCAGCAACACAAGGGGCAAAAGCAGCCCATCCATTAGGTTGACAAGGGAAAATGGCCCGCTTTTGATTGGACGGACGTCAAAATCTCATCACTAGGTGAATTCGAGGTGCCAGAAGAACTCCAACTCCTGGGTGAAGAGATCGAATCAGACTCCGACTTTGAACCCAGCCCAGCAGACATCATAGTCATCGAGACAGGTGACCCTCAGGAACAAACGGATCAGATCAGGAGGATTGAAAGGGGGAAGGAACCACAATGGATAGTTATCCCCCTAACGATCGAATCAGCCGGTAGACCCTACATGGATGCCGGTCCCATAAAAAAACGGCAATGTAAAGAGTGGTGGGTACCTCGAGCTAGGATAAGACCAATCATGGTTTGCAACATCGTCCCGTTCGGGATACCTTGGCGACACAAAAAAAATCAGAAAATTTTCAAAACACAAAAATATTACATACTCCCAAAAATACAAAAAAAAAAAAAATCAATATTCCTTAAAACCACAAAACATCAAAAAAATCTCAAAATACAAAAAACGATAGAAAAACTTTCAAAAATCACTATGTCAAACACTTCGCACACAATGCAGGGGTTTGAGGTCAACTCTTATGATTTCGATCTAGAGTTGGACTTCGAGCTCATGGATTTAGATGAAGCCCAAGATGAGGGAAATGATGATACTGCTCTCGAATTCGAGGATCTCTCAAAAAATTCGAAACAAAGGCCAATGTTGTAGCAGACGACTTCGAAATTGTGAACTTAGGGTCAACGAAATTTTCCCGAGAGGTGCGCATCGGAAGGTCGTTGTCTCTGGAACACAAGCAGAGGATAATGGAGTTTCTGAAACCAAGGTTGTCCAACTTTGCCTTCTCGTATGAAGACATGTCAGGGCTCGATGAAGACTTGGTGGTACATCATCTGCCAACAAAACCTGACATGAAAACCCGTCAAACAAAAGCTGCGGAGAATGAAGCCAGAATGGACCCTGAAGGCCCGTGATGAGGTCATCAAGCAATATAACGCAGGGTTCCTGGTAGTCTCCAACTACCCAGAATGGCTCGCAAACATCGTACCAGTTCCAAAGAAAGACGGAAAAGTCAAAATGTGTATCGATTTCGGAGATCTTAACAAAGCAAGCCCTAAAGACGACTTTTCTCTGCCTCATATCGACACACTGGTGGATAATACTGCTGGACACAAGATCTTCTCCTTCATGGACTGTTTCTCCGGTTATAATCAGATCAAGATGGCCATCTAGGATCGTGAGAAGACTTCCTTCATCACACTATGAGGAACTTTCTATTACCGGGTCATGCCTTTCGAATTGAAGAATGCAGGAGCTACATATCAGCGAGCCATGACTGCCTTATTTCATGACATGATAAGCAAGAAAATGGAAGTCTATGTGGACAACATGATCGTCAAGTCTCGCACAATCGAAGGACACTTCGAAGATCTCAAGAAGCTTTTTGACAGGCTAGAAAAGTTCAAGCTCCGCCTCATTCCGCAAAAATGTGTCTTCGGTGCAATCGGAGGCAAACTATTAGGCTTCATCGTCAGCGAAGATGGTATCCGGGTGGATGAGACCAAGACTAAGGCAATCATCGAAATGCCACCGTCCAAGTCTGAAAAAGAAATTCGGAGTTTCCTCGGGCAGATCCAGTATATCAGTCGATTCATCGCACAGCTCGCTCCGATCTGTGAGCCCATATTCAAGCTACTCAGGAAGAACTCGCCAAAGGAATGGAATAGTGACTGTCAAGCGACCTTCGACAAAGATCAAGAAATACCTGTTGAATCCCCAGTGCTCATGCCACTTACTCCAGGTAGGCCATTACTGTTGTATATCTCCGTCGCAGCAAGCAATCGGATGCGTTCTTGGCCAACATGATGACACAAGAAGAAAAGAGCAAGCGATCTACTATCTGAGTAGACGATTCACGAGCTACGAAGCCAAATACTCCAACTTAGAAAAGACGTGTCTCGCCCTAGTCTGGGCGACACAACGGCTACGACAGTATATGATCGCTCACTCAGTCCTTCTACTCGCTCGTATGAACCCATTGAAATACTTGTTCGAGAAACCAGCACTAACGGGCAAGATCGCAAAATGACAACTATTGTTTTCTGAGTTCGACATCACCTATGTCACTCAAAAGGTAATTAAGGGGGCAAGCACTGGGCCGACCACTTAGCAGCCCACTCCCTGCCTGATTACCAACCACTGAAGACCTTCTTCCCTGACGAGGATATCCTCCTGATTGATGAAGAAGAAGAAGAAGAAGAAGAAGAAATAAAGGCAGGAGAATGGATACTCTTCTTCGACGGAGCTGCAAACTCAAAAGGGAGTGGAGTAGGCGCCATACTCTACTCTCCCAATGATGTCCCGATTCCCATATTTAGGCGATTGGCATTCCAATGTACCAACAACGTAGCTGAATATGAAGCATGTATCGCCGGTTTAAGAGAAGTCATAATCCTCAACGTGAAGAAGTTACAAGTCTTCGGTGACTCATAACTCATCATCAATAAGATAAATGGTGATTGTAAGACCAAGGATGAAAAGCTGATTCCATATTATGTCTACGTGAAAAATTTAGTTGAGGAATTCGAAGAGATCACATTCTCTTACATGCCCCAAATCAAGAACCAATTTGTAGATGCTCTGGCTACCCTCGCCTCAATGTTGGAAATTTCAAAAGGAGTTGCTGAATGGGAACTCACCGTCGAACTCTAGGAGGAACCTGCATTCTGCCAACAGATTGACGAAGCTGAACCTCTCCTAAGTGATCAACCATGGTACACGGACATCAAAGAATATCTCGAACATTAGAAGTACCCGAAAGGAGCAGCCCCAACTGATCAACGTACTATCCAACGCCTGTCAGCACAATTCATGATTACTGGGGGCATCCCTTATAAGCGATCCTTCAATCAAGTCCTTCTCCGCTGTGTGGATGAAACAGAAGCAACGTAGGTCATGTTAGAAATTCACGAAGGACTATGCGGCCCACATATGAATGGACACATGATGGCAAAGAAGATCTTGCGACTCGGCTACTATTGGCTTACAATGGAGGCAAATTGCTGCAAACACGTTAAGAAATGCTTCAAGTGTCAGGAACATGCAAATCAGATCCATGCGCCAGCTTCCGAACTCTATAACCTGACATCACTATGGCCCTTCTCTGTATGGGGATTGGACATCATCGGCAAGATCAACCCCAAAGCATCGAACGGGCATGAATACATCCTGGTGGCAGTAGATTACTTCACTAAATGGATAGAGGCAATATCCTATACCATCATCACAACATCTCATGTGGTCAAGTTTATGAAGAACAACATCATTAGCCGATATGGGATCCCTCAGGCCATTATTACTGACAATGGAACCCCGTTTATCAATAAAAGGATGGGCGATTTCCTCGACAAGTTCAAGATCCAACGCCATCGGTCAAGCCTCTATTGTCCCCAAATGAACAGTGGGGTAGAAGCTGAAAAAAAGACCATCATTCGCATACTGGAGAAGATGGTGAAAACATATCGTGACTGGTCGGAGATGCTTCCTTACGCACTCTGGGCCTATCGGACGTCTGTACGGTCTGCTACAGGTGCAACTCCATACGAACTCGCATACGGAATGGAAGCGGTGCTGCCAGTCGAAATTGAAATCCCATCACTCAGGATATTGCTGAAAAGCAAAATTGAGGAAGGCGAGTGGCAACAAGCAAGATACGATTAACTCCACTTGGCAGATGAAAAGCGCATGCGGGCGCTAAGCCACTCCCAATCTTATCAAAGAAAGATCGCTCGAGCCTACAATAAAAGGGTCTGGAAGAGAAGCTTCAAAGTCAGTGACATGGTCATGAAACGCATCCTATCGCCGCACCTGCCGAATCCCAGAGGAAAATTCAAACCCTCGTGGGATGGACCCCTGATCATTCGGGAAGTACTCAGAAGAGGCGCCCTTCGGCTCACCAGTATGAAATGAGAAGATCTTCCTGAGCCCATCAATGCCGACAATGTGAAAATCTATTGCGGGTAACCATACCTAATCTTGTCAATGATTACAATCGCAAAGCTGCATCCATCACATTTCCCACTAAAAACCAAAAATAAAAAAAATGTATATATCTGCTACCTCTCCCATCAGGAAACAACTGTCATTTCTCTCACAAAAAGAAGAGAATAAAAAAAAAAAGAAGAAAGAAAGAAAGAAAACAAAAATTAGAGAAAAAAACAAAGAAGAAAACCTCAAAAAGAAAAAGAAAAGAAGAAGCCCATCCTGCATCCCCAAATAAACCAACCAAAAACCAGCTTACGATTGTACTTAAGGGCAAGGACAAGAAGGTAGCTAGTTGGCCAGCTATGAAGGAAGTCTCCCCGTCTCCTCCATCACTCCCAGCACTCTAAAAAAAAAGAAGAGAGAAAGCATGTCTAAGCAAACGGGCGAGGTGAAAACCCGAAAGAGCGCCTCGAGTAAAAACAACGGACATGTAGCGGACTTGGTGAAAACCTGGAAGAGCACCAAGGGTAAAAATAGTACAGCTGTAAAACCCGGGACATAGTGAAATCTGAAAGGATGCTATGGGCAAAAATGACGGGAAGAGCCGGACGTAGTGAAAATCTGAAAGGGCGCTACGGGAAAAAAAAATGGCAAGAAATAAAAAACAAAAAATAATAAACGTGCAGGTATAGAAAAGGCCGAGACAGCGAGCATCACAATAAGATACAAAGGAAAGATTAACTGAGGATCAGTTCTCTATCAAACTCTGCTTGGACCCGGGGATTTGATCCCAGACACCCCCTCAGGGAACCAAGACCCTAAGAACACAATTTAGACTACTGCACAATGTGGGCTGAGCCCAAGATTTTGATCCCAATCATCCAAAGCACAAATCCAAACACAAGCAAGTACTGGCAAATGTGGCACAAACAAAATTTTCCATTTCTTCAGAATGTTTTTACAAGTACATTGTTTTCCTTTTTTGTTATAAAACCAAAAATCAAAACAAAATATTTTTATGCATATGGGACAAGCAGTTGATGAACATCGGAAACTCCAGGTAAGCTCCTATCCCTCATACATCGACAACCTCTGTCTAAGCCCTCTATTTCCATACGCAGGTAAAAGGCCTCGTCCCTATCCAGGCGGTGTGCCGCAAGCATATCCTCATCATATCGCCGCCCCACCGCCAGTCGACGAGCCATATCCTCACATGTGTGACGAAGGATAGCAATCTCAGATATCAAGTGACCATGTGTGGCAAGCAGGAAGGAAGGATCAATGAAAGGTCGCTCCTTAAAGGCCTCAAATGAGTCAACAATACATGAAGAGGAAGAAGCAGTATCACCCACCATATCCTAATCAACAGCCTCATCCGCTAAATGCCATCCAAAAACTTGACCATACAGTGACTGCTCCGCCACCCACTGCTGATATGGTACTGTCGCCATGAGAGGAGCCCAAGATTCAAGATCCAAAGCTGTCACATCTAGGGAACCTTGCCAAGAAACCCAGACTCGCCTATATAAAGCAATAAAATCAGAAGGAAGATGGGCATGCCCAAATCCAGAGAAGGCAAACTCTGGAATATCTTGCCAGAAACCGAACTGTCGGAGGAATCGCACGGGATGGTAAGAGCAGTACCCCCGAAGACCTAGCAACAACAAAGGAATGCGAGTCGCACTGTAAATCAAGGGCGAGCGACAGAGCCAGGGCCTCCCAGCTAACCTCCCACCCTCGAAGCTGAGAGAGCATGCAGCGGTACAACGACTCAGTGACCTCAACACCAAGGGGAAGGCCATCAAGTAATAAAGATAGCACATCATTGCGGCGAGAATTGGGCCACGCAAGCATAGAGGTCATATACAAGTGCTCTCATAACCATACCTGGGAGAGGAGTAAATCAAGCACAAGCTGCAAACAGAAAGTAAAGCAAAAGAAAGGATCAGAACAAAGAATACCTGAAGGAATGACCAGCAACCCCGGAGGATACGAGTATGTCCAAGGGAGCACTCGGTCAGCCCCAAGAAGAGCTCCGCCAACACCACAGAAGTAACGCTCCTGCGATGCAAAACACTGCAGAAGACATCCAACAAAATTGCCAGCGATGACTGTCTCCAGCCCGAGAAAAGCAGCTCAGTCAGGACACAGAATATCAGTGCATTCAAGCATTGAAGTTGACGGTTGGATCCAGGTCCCCCACGGGCCATAGAACAACGATCATACAAGACCTCAAGGGAGAGCTCGCCGGCCCCACCCGCTGTAGTAGGAAGGGCAGTAAGAAATCCGAACCAGGAGATCAGATCGGTGGAACGAATCGGCTCAGAAGAGGGGACATAGGGCTCCCGGGTAAGAGGAAGACCAGATAAGCGTGCAAACTCCTCCAGTGAGGGGCCCAACTCCAGATCATTGAAGGAAAATAGATTCAGAGACGGCACCCAATCATACGAAGCTGCGCTCAATAGTCGTCAGTCGAGGCGAACTCGATGAAAATGAAGGACCTCTGTAAAGCCTAAAGAGCCCAACTCAAAGATCTCGGACTCGGTCAAGCTGTCAATCCAAATATGCAACCGCTCAGAACAAGTACCGCGTGACTGCAACTAGCAAGTCCGAATAGGCACACCCTCTACAATCTGGAACCCAGGATCCACCGGCGAGTCGTCAAAAATGGGTATGCCCTTGCAACAGGCCAAGTCTCGTGATGTCGAAAAAAGGCAGACTCACCCATCACATCACGCAGAGTATCCTGGAAAGCCGCAACAGGAGGACTCGAATCCCAACAACCGTCACATTAGGAGCGTTTGAAATGAACAAGCCCCAGGAGCTACAATGCCTAGAGTATCCCAGTAGCCGACAAGATCTGCACTCAGGATCCCAACAGAAGCTGATTGTCCCATCACTGCCTCGAAATCCGCACCGAAGATCTGACCTAGGCCATCCACAAGAAGACCATCACCTGTCAGATCCAAGCCATCCAAACTGCTAAGATGGGACCCGCCACCCATCCAAGCCTGATCCATCACATCCACACCATCCATCATCACCATACCACCATCCATGCCACCCATAGCCACCCCTCCATCAATCAAACCATCAGACGCTATCACCGAGCCATCCTCACCCTCTAGGCCGTCCAACTCATATGGTAACATCCACAAAAACCTGGTGGCCCATCAAATCCATCCAACCCAATCAAACCACCCTCATGACCACCATTAATGAAAGAGGAATTCAAACCATCAATGGCATTTACCTCTTCCAAATGGCCCATTACTCCTCCATCAACTTCCATCAATCCATCCATAAATGAATCTTCTCCACCATTTATGGACCCACCTACCTCTTCACCATAATAAAGCCATTAAACCCATCATCATGGTTGGCCATAATAACCACAAAAAGAGACAAAAAGAAGAAGAGGGCAAGGAGAGAGAGAGAGACAAAAGAAAAGAGAATGGGACAAAAGGAATATCAAGAGACAAAGGGAATGCGAAGGACGGACGGAGGAAAAGGACTGAGAGAATGAACAGAGAAGAAGAGGAGTTGCTGAAAGAAAAGATGAACGGAGGCGGTACTCCAATTACCGTCCGCGGTACTCCGAGAGAACCGCCGTCAGATCTGACATTCTTACATCGTTGCAGCACCTGACAGGCCAAACAGAATGGGCAAATGTCAACGGGCGGTAGTCCGACTACCATCGGTGGCAGTTCGACTACCGCTCGGGCCTAGTTTCATAGGGCGGGTAGGGTCGTGGGGTCGAATTCGGGTAGGGTCAATTTCGGAGGTCTGAGACCAAGCAATGTGCCTCCACGTGCTCAATTGAAAGAAAAAAATGACCATGAGAAAACCAAAGGAGACAACATCGAACAAACTAAAATTTCATGTAAAACAAGAGGATTACACAGCTGATCCTATGATACAATGAACTAATCATCATTAGGAAGATAAGTATCTCTATGTTTACGATGAAAATGAGGTCTCGAGATCCCTCCTCCAGCAAAGCGGGCGCCGCCGCCTGAAGCATAGCTAGGCTGTAAATCGGACCGATGCCGTACTGCTCACACCAGGAACTATACTATCTGTCCGGGTCAACGAAAGCACTAGCTTCAAAAAACCTTCCCAAAGCAGCGGTCAACTCCCTCTCGGGCACGGATCTCCAATCAGATGGTCCGGTTGGCAGACTAAGTGGGACCAAAGGGCTGCCAGTTAGCTACCAAAAAAGTCTCTCTCCCAGATACCGTTTCGTCACACGCGAGTCCTCTAGAATACGGGGATGTCGTGAGGCTTGAAAAGCCTCATGAGCTCCAGGAGTAAGCGCCGCATTCAACTGAAGATATGGTCTGGTGTGACACTGCAAAAAAGGAGAAAAGTCAAGGATCGGCGGATAAGTAGAGAGCGCATGGGCAATGCAGGGCGAGACAAATCACTCACATCATGAGGAATAAGGGCATCAATATTTGACCTCCAAGTAAAATCAGAAAATAAACTTGTGTGGCTGCGGTTATCCTTATACCACAGCATCATGCGAGGGAATGGAGGCGAATGATCAATCAAAGTGGGCGCTAGGTGGGGAAAGTGGTCGAAAAAGCAGACTTGAGCCAAAACTGCGATCAGAAAAAGGTACATCCGGTCATCCCCAGGGGGAATACTACAAAAATAGCATCAAGAAAGTACCTCGATAACTAGATAAAAATCAGTCAAAGAGCGGCTGATACAACGGCTGGCCTTGTCCATCCCTCATACAAATGGGCCAGAAGGGCCGCATTCCAGTTGTATGGTATGGGAAAGGTGAAATTTGCCACGAGCGACAACAGACAGGAACTTACTAGTTCGTTCCCATGACAGAAGATCGTCGCTCCCATGGTGTACAAAATCAAGGCCCGAGCCTTCACGACAGTCGCGGCTTCAATCTCGAGGATGCGTCTGACAAAATTCGATGACTGCCAAAGCAGTTTGAAGCGATGACCGGAAAAATCGGTCGCATTTGGCATCATCCCTAGCAACTCCATCCAATCATCCTCCGAAGGTACCGGAAGATCATCCTCGAAGGGGACAGATCCTCCGTCATATCGAAGACCCAGCTGCATGTATACATCATAAGGAGCAATCCCCCACTCTCCAAAAGGCAGCTGGAAGGTGTGAGTCTCAGAGTGCCATCGTTCAGCCAAGGCAGATAAGAGGGACATGTTCGTCTTGCTTAGACGAACGCGGAACAGGTGAGTGAATGACGTGCGCTCCAAGACCTCAAAGAATAGCGGCTGAGGGTCGTGGAACTAATCGGGCCAGTGCATCCTAATCCCACGCCCCCGGAGAATCGCAGGCTCACCACCCTCTCGGGCTATATCCGAAAGGTGCCGACCCTCCAGCGGCACATAACATGGATCAGTCGAATGGCGAGACAAACCAGCTTTATTCCTACCCCGACGAGGCATACTGCACAAATAAGGTTCACAGGTAAGTATCCTCCTCACCATAAAAAGCTTTAGGCCCACTTCCAAGCCCATTTCAAAAAGCCCATTTTCCAAAAAGAGCCCATTTCCAAGGCCCATTTGCCAAGCCCATGTCCGAGCCTATTTTTCAAAGAGCCCATTTTCCAAAAAGACCCATTCCAATGCCCATGTCCAAGCCTACTTTTCAAAGAGCCCATTTCCAAGGCCCACTTGCCAGGCCCATGTCCAAGCCTAATTTTCAAAGGGCCCATTTCCAAGGCCCACTTGCCAGGCCCGTTTCCATGGCCCATGTCCAAGCCCATTTTCCAAAAAGACCCATTCCAAGGCCCATTTCCATGGCCCACTTGCAAAGCCCGCATCCAAGTTCATTTTAAGGCCCATGATTGAGGCCCATTTTCCAAAATCTCTTTCAAAAAATCACCACCATAACAAGTCTATACATCTGGACACATCAAGATCATGATGTGGGGCTCACTTGGAAAATCCTATCCGTCCATCATCAACAAAGTGGCCAACTAACAAGATCCATACTATTTACACACTCAAATGGGCCCCAGATCATCCATCCAACGGTCCAGATCATCCAAAATTTTCATATTAAAAAAAAAAAAAACAAACAAAATTTTCAAATAAAAGGGTGGGGCCCCTTTCTTATCACACCCCACTCCATCAAAAAAAAAAAAAAAAAATGTATATATGTACAGCGGAAAATTCAGCCAGCAACTTGACCAAAAAACAAGAAATCCCACAAGATCCGACGGTTAGGATTAAATCAAAACAGATCAACGGTCCGGATCTTGGCCCTCCCAAAACCATGGAGAAGTCCAACCCATCAAGAGCTCTTCAAATGGATGGTCCAGCAAGATCCATCAAAAACCTCTTTACCAAAATTACCTGAAGATGGAGAAGGGAAGAGAGGGAAAGACAAGAAAATACAAGCTAAAATCTCAGAAAATTCCTCCAAAATAGCTTCCAGGAACCACAATGGGGTCATGGACGTCCCAAATGCTGAATTCAAATAAGGGGAGACGAGCCATCGGACGGACTGACACACACCATGGACCAGCGGTCCGTTTGACAGATCGACGGTAGCCGGACTACCACTGGCGGCAGTCCGACTGCCGCCACTGACCGCCTGAAGCGTTGGACAGCATGCTGTCCCCCATGCCCCTTTGCATTAACCGGTTCTCCCTTCGGACCAGTGGATAAAGACCTCAAAATAATTTTCAAAAAAAAAAAAAATCCTAGAAAATTTCAAAAAAAATATCCAAATTTTCAGAAAAATCCATTTTTTTTCAAAAAATCCCAGAAAAATTTCAAAAAAAATATCCAAAATTCAGAGAAAAATCCCAAAAAAGTTTCAAAAAAAAAAAAAATCCCAGAAAATTCCAAAAAAATATCCAAAATTTCAGAAAAATCCCAAAAATTTTCAAAAAATCCAGAAAATTCCAAAAAATATCCAAATTTTCAGAAAAATCCCAAATTGTTTTTTAAAAAATCCTAGAAAATTCCAAAAAATATCCAAAATTTCAAAAAAATCCCAATTTTTTTTTAAAAAAAAAATCCCAAAAATTCAAAAAAATATCTAAAATTTCAGAAAAATCCCAAAAAATTTCAAAAAATCCACAAAATTTCTGAAAAAATAGCCGAAAAGTTCCAAAAATTCCAAATTACCAAAAATTGCCAAAATAACAGGGAGTAAAGGACGCTCCTTCTAAACCATCAGGCCCATTAATTTATCAGTGAAGGCCGTTTTTCTGCAAATAAAACTGGATGACGACGCCCGCCTGCGAAGTCGAACAAATGTTTTCCAAAAATATATTTCCAAAAAAAATCCCCAAGGAGTCTAGTTCCAAAGGGAATAGCTTTCAAACAAAGTTTTAAAAAAAAATGCACGCGGCACGCAGTACACTAAGGAATCTTCCATATTCTCCAGTTGCGGTCAGTGCAGATAGCTAAATAAGGTTCGATCCCTTTCAGTTTCCCTAGAGGATGATCGATCCGTACATGATACAAGTACGGTTAGCCTGATCTTTATATCTGGACAGTCATACGAATGTTAGTAGAAATGAGTGGATCTATCTCTGGAAAGAATAATCAAAAACTTGAAGTGACAACAATCCAATGTAACAAAAGTATCAGAATCAGCAGATTGCATGACAAAGGATTACCTGCATATACCTAGTCCAGGATGTTCGTAAAATTTGATCGAGTCCAAGTAGGCATAGGGAGTTCCTTATAAGGCCGCACTAACGCGCAGGGTAGCTAACCACTTTGACGATCAAATAGAACGAATACTCTTAGGGTGATTGTGTAGCAAAGGAACGACAGACCAAACAGTATGGGAATCCTTATAAAGTCACACCAACGCGCAGAGGCCCTACTTTGCCGACTTACCTTCAAATGCTATTAACAATCCGACGTGAAGGGGTTGTGATTGGTGACCCGTAAAGCCGCGACGAATGCACAGGAGACAATCACAATGTTTTCCTCAACCCTCATGATATGTGCAAGTAATCTCTTTTCCAAACAATCGACTGACGATGATGCAACGACAGACAACAGATTTGAATCACTATCCTTTCTGACTAGAAGGGTGGGGTGTCCACTCGATTTGGCCTTCGGTTGCTTACAATCTCGGTCAAAGAGGGGGCATCTGTAGACACCCTACCCAGGCTAATATCTTGAGAAGGCTAAGACTATCCGGGAACACGAGCATATCCTAAACCAAACCCTAAACCTACCCTGACCCAAAATTCTCAAAAACTTCCAAACCAGCACCTAAAAACCTCGATCCAAACCATTCAATCCACACAGCCCCTGCTTTATACCTTATACGTTGATCAAAACCTTTTACCCAAGTCTAAGCCCATCTATCCGAGCCATTAAACTTCGAAAGGAGGCCACTGTACGAACCCGCATGCGCGAGCCCCGCCCAAAAGAACTCTGAGCGGTAGTTTGACTACCGTCGGCGGTACTCGAGCTGCTGTCACTCGCGGCCCGCGTGTGGACAGCTGTCCCAGCGTCCAAAAGTCAACTTTCTCATGAATTTACCCCTCCAAATTTTACCATTTACCGTTTTACCAAGCCCCATAGCCAATGAAAACACGCCACGTGGCGTCTCTCTCCTCTCCACCAATCACCACTTGCCACATCAGCATTTACCCTCCTCAAACCCAAAAATTACCAAAAGACCATTGGAGAAGGCTATAAATAGCCCTCTCCTCTTCACATTTCAAGCATCCACTTCTCATTTTCTAAGCTAAGTAGAGAGAGAGAGAGAGAGAGAGAGAGAGAGAGAGGAGATGAGAGGAGAGAGAGAGAGAGAGAGAGAGAGAGAGAGAGGGTGGTAAAGAGGAGCTCCCAAGCATCCAAGTCCAGATTTTTCAGCTATCCCCTTAGCCCATTCCCTACCTTCCCAACCATCATGATCTCCAGGACTAGCCTAGATTGGTCATAGTTCGGTTCATGTCTTAGCCTATTCAAGATCAAGCCAAAGATCCATTCATTTTACATACAAGCATTTATCATGACATCTATTCCCTTCTCAACCCCCCTGCTTCTCTAGACCACTAGTGAACGTATGCTCTGTGACTTGCCGTACACTAGATCCTGTCACATCAGAAATTTCTAGTGATCTAGTCAACTTTTCTTTACCTTTATACATAAGCATCATTACATCACCCTCTAGACACATTCCCGGATGTATGCTCTGTGGTTTACCGAAATCTTGGATCTTTGCACATCAGAAATCCAAGTATGCCTAGTCCTAATTCGATCACATCATTCAACCCTTGAGATTTTTTACCACACTAAGTAGAGACCGTACGTTTATACAGGCACAGAGGGTGCCTAACACCTCCCCTTTTTGTAATCGAGGTCTCTTACCTGAAATCTCGGATCGCAGACCAGGAGTCAACCTAAGGTAGGAGAGTTTTTGAATTTCTCTGACCTTACATATTCCGTGGATTCTAGCCAACCGCGGGATTCTGAGATCGTTCGGCTAGTGGCGACTCCAACATCCACAAACCATCCTAATCACCCCCATCCAATCCACAACATACAAATTACCGATTTCCAGTGTCTGACAAACCGACAACTTGACCCCAAGCGCTAAAATAAGCGGATACGTCTAATATAAACGTATATGGCCAGATTCTGAGAAGATCGGTTACTTACTCAGCCACTTGCAATATTTGATAATAATCAGACAATAATCAGATGATAGGTTTCTTCCTTTGAAGATGGGCTACTTTGTGCCTTTCACAAGAAATGACTTTCAAAATACTAGTGCAAATCAAACAAAAGAAAAAACTCACAATTGATTACTATGATCAACTGCAAGAATGTCTCTTGAAAGAACGGTTTGATATTAGATAGAAAACAAATCCAACATATGCGCGTGGACTTGCATTACAACTAAAGATTATAGCTAAGAATTACTATTATTGAATTATGGCTACTCCTAGGATAAGCTGAGATAAAGAAAATTGATAAAATAAATGTTGATTTATTGGTTTTAAGATTTGATTGTGTTTTGATTGGTTGGGGTTTTTCTATGTCACATTCTTCTGCTATTTATAGAGTCATGTTGTAGCTTATTCCTTTAGATCCTTCTTCCATTATTGCAATGATTACGACAATCGAAAATTATATTTTTTATATCATTTTCTTTGTTACATTTTTCTGTTCTCTTTGAACGCCTCTTGGTCACTTATTTTACTTTTATCGGCCAAGATTTTTTATTTACTATCCTCAATCGCCCTTCATGTCTTAAACAACTCAATCATGCTTTTTGTATATTGACCACAATATTCTATCAACTATACTCTAACGCGTAAAGATAAACTTCCGCCAGCTATAAACTTGCAAAAAATACTCTAAATATTTAAAGATTTTTTTAAAATATATTTTTTATCTCTTATATAATGGCCACGTGTCATTTCCTTATTGGCTTTCCCAGAATAGCCAAAATTAAGGTATAACATATTTAAGCAACTCTCGTACTCCTCTCAGATTCCATGTAAAAAGAGATATGATTCAGGCTTTCAGTGTATGGGTAGAGCCCATTTTTCAGTGATCCGAGTTGTTGGTATGGCAAGCCGCACCTTGGATGGCCCATCATCCACATGTTGGAAATCTTTCAATATAGGGTGTGTCATCCAGGTGGGGGCCACTATACTCTTACAAGGGGAGAGACCAAATGCAACATAACCAAAAATCAAACAACTTCGTGTTTGAAATTCTGATGCTGGCATTCTGATAAGTGTCGTTCATGCGTCTTGGTATTGATTCCCTAGTGGGGGTGCCTAACAGTGAAGTGTGAACTGATAATGAATGTACTAACAGGCTAGAAAAAAAACAAAAGCGTTATTCATGTGGTGGGCACCACTATGAATGAGCTCAGGCAAAAGATGGAGTTTTGAATACTAATTGTTGACTTTCCCGCTTGCTTTTTAACTATTCGGTTGGTATTGGTCATCCGATTTGCGTGATTAAGGGGAGACGAATAAATGTGATGAACCGCTCAAGGTTTCCCGGCCACTTAGTCCTCCCCATGAACCTCCTCACATGGCTACTGTTAATGAAAATTATAAATTTATAATTTCTTTAAAATAATAAAGAAATTGAAAAGTTATAAAGAAGTTGAAAAATTAAGGACATGCCAAAGCACATGTGATCACGCGGTCCTCAAAGTGTTATTCATCCATTCTCAAAGTGATTGAGAATGCTAATTAGTTGCAGGCAAATAACTTCTACGATGTGACGAGCCTGTATGTGGTTCCACGTTCAGCAAACATTAAAAACTACAAGTGGAACTTTATGTATACAATTTTGATTGGCAGATAAATAAAATAAAATTTCATATTAGAGAGAAGATTAGAAGATTGTAGCTGGCCTATTTCTTGAGGACTATTGGCTAAGGTATTGAACCTTGTTGATTTGATAAAAAAAAAAAAATCATTGTTACTATTCTAGTTGGGTCGTATGTGAAAGTGGTTCGAGTTGTTAGTGATGGTCCAATGAACCACCCAGGCACTGCTTATATAAGCCAGGATTGCTGGACATTATGTTCCAGAGTCATAACTCCATATGGCCATTTATGGTTGCTTGTAAGAAACTAGTTATTATTTGGTTGTTTCTGATCGTTATGCATGTGGAACAACCAGTTGTTGCATGTTAGTCGTTTAGACTCATTGACTAGCCGTTTCATGACCATTGGGCTAGCCACATGCAACATTTTTTGCATGGTCTGGTTTAATGCTGCATGTACAGTTAAACCTTTCTCAAATGGCTAGTTTTTAGCCTCTATAAAAGACTGATTGGTATCATTCAGACCACTCGCCCATAATACTCCAGCCACCGGACCCATAGCATTTGTGGCACCGATTTGCATAAGGTCGCTGTGCGAAGTGCAAAGTGTGCCACTAGCGCCTTTACAGGCACACCGACTCACAAGCCTACTCCCTCGCACCAAGCCCGTCATATTGGAACACATAAGTTCCAATACTCCATAGATCTACCAAGCAAATAATAAGGTACTTCATATCCCATATATAAACACAATATTTTCTTCTCTCCATTTCAATAAAAACTATTCCCAAACCACCAAAAAACTAAAGTTTTTCAAACATTATATATATAATATTTAAAATATTTTTTATTCAATATTTTCACAATAGCTACATGTGCCGACCTGCACGTGTATGGCGTTAAAGCTGTGAATCAGGTGGGACCCATTATGTGGAAAATCAGGTGGACACTCGGGCCGATCAGCATGAAGGTGGGCCAAACATGACACAGTAGACCTCGCATTTGTCTTAGAACATGTGTGGCCAATGTGGAAATTTACCAACTGACTTTCAGGACGCATGATCGACACGTTGGCTTTGTATAGTTCTGTCATTTGTGGCCGTGGGGAGTGGATTATGACCCCGGATCCACCGAGGTGGGTGGGACCCCTGACTGTGGGGCTCACAGTGATGTATGTGCCTTAAATCCACATCGTCCAACCATTTTCAAAACTCATTTTAGGACATGATCCAAAAATTAAGCATGCTCAAATCTTAGAATATTGGACCAAAAATGGGGCATATCCAATTCTCAATTGGACCACACAATGGGGATTAAATTTCTACTATTGAAAATTTCTTAGGGTACACACAAGTTTTGGATCAAGTTGATATTTGTTTCTTCACTTCATCTGTATATGACTATATCAATAGCTTTAGGATGGAAAATAAACGATATGGTGGACCCTAAGAAGGTTTCAATGGTGGGCATCCTTTGCACCACTTCTCCCTATGGTGTGGTCCACTTAAGCCTTGGATCTTCCTTATTTTTGTCACAATTTTCTAAAATCATATGGAAAAATAGATGAATGGTGTAGATAAAATACATACATCATGGTGACCCCGGAGCCTCTGCCTCTCCCGAGCTCGCAACAGCCGAGGGCAGTACCTAATCCGCGCCTGAACGGATCATGCCATTGCATAAAACGTAGAATAACCTGCGACACGCAAGCACACATGCCACTATATCACACTTGTCAGATATTGGAGCTTTCTATCCGCTTCTTGGATATGCCGCCTCATTTTTGAGGCTATACTACAAGGGCCTGTTTGGACGGTGGTGTTAAGTTGCATTAAATGGGATTGTTTTACTAATCCCACTTTGAAATTGGATGACATGTTTAGGAGTATGAGATGGGATTAAAATTAACTTTGGTTTTGAAAAATGAGCCTTGTTTTGAAAAGTATGAGATGAGATTACTAATCCCACCTATGAAGATTTTTTTTTGCATCCATGTTCAATCCAAATGAAATTTGAAAGTAAATTCTAAGATTTATTTTTTAATGCATACAATTTAAACACAGTATTAGAAAATATGGGATAAACTCAATCCAAAAACAATACCTTACACATACATTTATTATAACCTTTGCAATTTCATCCCCTTGATCTCACCTAATACAGCTGGCCATTCAAGCCCTAAAATGATGAGGAGGAAAAATGGATCTGCCTCAGTTTTGACTTTTGAGCCAATGATGAAAGGCCCAGCCCATTAGTGGGGTCCAATCAACCACTGGGCCACCCTTATAACTAAAAATTAGAAGGAATGCTTCAAACACACTTGCGAGCAGACGTTCGTTGGATTAGGTCATGTTGGATCTGGTCAGTCATATGTAATTTAAAGATATTCGGTTAGATTGGGAACAAGGAATATGATAAAAGGAATAAAAATTCTTAGATTTGGACTATTTCAAGCCCTTCATTATTACGAGGCCGGCACCTTTTCTGAGTTAGTTTTTTGCATGTTATTCAGTTGAATTTTAACCATTGTTTTGAATCCCTTCCAACTGAAGGGATATCTTCAGGGCATCATCCATCCACTGGAAGTTCACAAGCAACAAATATGGATCGTCCAAGCATTTAGACCATTCAAATAGTGGGGTCTCACGCCGGTGGCATAAAGACTTACAATTAACGGCTATGAGCAAATTCTAGTCACTTGTTAGTGCACCATTTAAAAGGTTCCTAGGGCCACTAGAAGGTTTATTTTCCATCCAACCTGTTAATAAGGTCACAAACACCTAGATTAAGGACCACACACATATCAGCTTTATCCAAAACCTTTGTGGCTCATGAGAAGTTTTAAATTGCCAATCACCACTTTTTCCAATGGTGTTGTCCACCTTAGATTTGGATCTGCTTCATTTTTGGAATCATTCCCTAAAATGTGCTTTCAAAACGGATGGACGACGTGGATGTAAGCCACATACATCACAGTGGCCCCCACAGTCATGGATCCACCCAACAAGTGGGCTTGGTTGAGGACCCATGTTGTTAAGTACCACCCGACATGGCCATACGCCGTCCCAACCATCCCCAACTGCTGCTCCACACGTGCCATCACGCGGCCCGCATCTACGCAATCACCCCACGTGTGCAACATGTGCCACTAATAAGAGTGGCACATATGCTAATATCACACACGTGCAACATGTGCCTCTGCCATCTGCAACTGCGCTTCGTGTCGATCAAGGTTAACACATCCGCTACCATGCACCTTCAAGCGCTCCCACATGTACCACACGTGCCAAAAATGATACATGCGACCGATGTGGGACACGTGATGATGACACACGAATGCGCGTGATGGCCCACCAGAACAACGGTTGAGATCACCATGTGCACAAACCAAGACGAAGCTAAAAATAGAAAAAGCTTGCATTCCATCCATTCATTTACGAGGGGAGAGTTAAATGCAAACACAATAAAGAAAAAACAATAGCAATAACGATCAAAACCGAAATTCCCCCAATCAAACAGAAACTAAAATTTAGGGAAGAAAACTACATCAATCAGTAATCTCTCCATCATCATCGTCGTCGTCTTCATCAAGATCTTCGACGAAATCCTCACCGTCTAATTTTTCTTCCGTTTCGAAATCCTCTCCGTCTAATTCGTCATCCTCCTCGTCGTCGAAGTCTTCTTCGTGGTCTAGGTTGCGGCCACACGCGTAGCTGCGGGAGAAATCATCGGCCGATCTTGGGATGGAGCCGATAGAGAGAAGAATATGGCGTGGAAAGATGGGATCCGCATTAGCAATGGGGCGATAGAGAATCGACGGCCGAGATGAGGCCACTACGAGCCTCAACACTGCCCTAGATGATGCTATTGCAGCCGACCTCCACATCTCCTCTTTTCGAGTTCTAGGGTTTTTGCGGGGTTTCTCAGGGGTATTAGCATGGCTATTATAAAGAGCATCCTTTACACGTGTCATTTATTGCGGTAACCACGTGGTCTGGGATCTAGGGGCGCCGATTGGATAGTAGCCAAATCGCTACTGAAGTGACGTCACCAAGCTCTGTGGACCCCACCATAATGCATGTGTTGTATCCATACCGGCCAACCATTTGTAGAGATCGTTTTATGGCATTATAAAGAGAATGAGATAGATCTAAATTTCAAGTGGACCCATCACAGAAAATCGAGGGAGCCGTCACACCCACCGTTGAAACATTTATAGGGCCCACAGTGATGTATTTTTGAGATCCATCCTATTCATAAGTTAACATATATATAGATGAAGTGAAAACAAAAATATCAACTTCATCGGTAACTACTGTAGCCCCTAAGAAGTTTTGAACGGTGGATGTCACTGTCCCCACTATTTTCTATGGTGGGTCCACTTGAACTTTAGATCTATCTCAATCTCTTTGTAACGAGATAAAACGATCTCTAAAAATGGTTAGACGGTATGGATACAACACATGCATCATGGTGGAGTCCACATAGCTTGGTGACGTCACTTCAATAGTGATTTGGCTACTGATCTGGTCAGTACCCAATCGGCGCCCGGGGTCTAGTAACGTTTTTTTACTCTGATAGTGTGATGGATGATACGCAACCACTTATAAGCTACTTTAAAAATGCATACATGTTATCCAAGTTATTCAAAGTAAACATTTCAAATTATGGCTGTCGGTGTAGTGGTATCATCAGCCAAGATTAATCTTCTTTGATAGTTTAAATGCCGAATTGGTGACCATACATTGGACGGTTAAAAATGAAAATTCCAAAAGTTCTATTCTGTCAAAGAAGTGTCCACGAATCAGAGGTTAGGATTGTTAAACCAATTAGATTTTGAGACTGTGACTTATGGACAGTAGTCTCCACAATTTAGTCGGTTTAATATTGGTTAATATATATTTAACGTACATGATTTCTGAGTGGCTGCGTGTCAAGCGCCATACTCTGCTTAGAGTATCAAATATATATTGGTTAATATATATTTAACGTACATGATCCGAACCGTTTATAATGATGGGCCTCTCCTTGATGGCGTATGAATTTGAATTAATCTCTAATATTTGTATATTTAATTCATTTGATCGACTCTTTTTTCGTTACAAAGGACGGTGTATTTGTAATTTTGAATAATCATAAGGTTGAAGTTTTTCAATCTAAGATTTTTATTCTTTTTCTTTTTTAATCTCCTATAAAGGTAAGGAAACTCAAATAACCTTAGTGTGAACGCTGAAAATTGGCACCCACGCTGATTTAGTTCCTTTGTATTTGTGATGGGGGTGATTAGGCTAATTTGTGAATGTTGGAGTCGCCACTAGTCAATTAATTTCAGAATCCCGCAGTTGGCTAGAACCTATGAAATATGTAAGGTTTGAGAAATTTGAAGATTTTCCTACCTTAAATTGACTCCTGATCTGCAATCCGGGATTTCGGATAAGGGACCTCGATTGTAAAGAGGAAAGGTGTTAGGCACCCTCTTTGCCCGTACAAATGTACGGTCTCTACTTAGTGTGGTAAAAAAAAAACTCAAGAGATAAATGATATTGTCAGATTAGAACTAGACACATGTGGATTTCTGATGTAGAAATATCCGAGATTTCAGCAAACCATATAACATTAATGTGTCTAGAAAGTGGATGTGATGATGCCTATGTAAAAAAGTAAAAAAAAAAAAAAAAAAAGTGGACTAGATTGCTAGGAATTTCTGACATGACAGGATCTGATGTACGACAAGTTACAGAGCATACATTCATTAGAGATATTAGAGAAGCAGGGGGGTTGAGAATAGAATATATGTCATGATGAATGCTTGTAATATAAACGAGATAATCTTTGGCTTGCTCTTGAGATAGCTAGAACATGGAGTACACCATGGCTAATCCAGGTTAGACTAAGGGGTTGAGATGGTTGAGGTGAGGCTAAGGGGTGGCTGAAAAATCAGAACTTTGAGACTTAGGAGCTCCTGCTCACCCTCACTCTCTTTCTCCTTTTCTCTTTCTTTCTCTCTCTCTCCCTTGGATTGGTGTTGTTGAAATGTGAAGAGGAGAGGGCTATTTATAGCCTTTTGTGATGACATTGTTGTAATTGCTGAGCTTGAGAGGGATAAAAACTAACATGGCAGCTTGGGGTTAGTTGAGGAGAGATAGATGCCATGTGGGGCTCTCTCATTGGCCCTTGGGGTTAGTAAAATAGTAAATAATGGAGGCTGGAGGGTTAAATCCTTGAGAAAGTTGACTTTGGGACGAGAGACAACCATTGCTCAGAGGACACACATGTCTCGTGCGCAGAGGTAATCCGATTACCGTCGGAGGTAGTTGGACTACCGCCTGGGCTAGTTCGGGTCGGGCTTTGTTTGGTGGGTTTTATCTGATGCTCCGCTTTGTCTGGTGGTCCTCTTCTCGGGCTTTTAAGCTCAAATGGGTGCGTTTTGACTTGAGTGGTGGCTCGTGATGGCTCGGGTCAGGATTAGGGTTTTTGAATCAGGGTTTGGTTTGAATTAGGGTTTTGGGATCAGGGTTTGGTTTGGATTTAGACCACGATTCTAACTTTTTCAAGATATCAGCCTGGGTGGGGTGTCTACACTCAGATATTGGGATGCATGATGCAGACACGGTTATTTAGAAACTGCATACATGTCACAAAATCAAGTAGAAATGGTTCATTGTGTCTCCAGTTTTATATACCATGGGCCGTAATGGGATTGGAGAACATTTATTGAACATTTAAGAATGAAATTAAATAACTATTTTCTTTTAACCAAAAAAGTATTGGAGAATCAGAGACTAGGATTATTCAACCATTTTGATTTTGGGATTGTGAAAGTGGGTTTTATGTGTACAATTTTCGAATGCATGTGTGTCACTGTCAAGCATCCTAAAACTTTCCCAACATACTGTCAGTTGAGTGTCGTACACTGCTCCTAGCCCATGGTGTGGCCGCATAACATTGTTGTTTTTTATGTCTTAAATTTGTTCAAAAACAAGGTTTGTCGATGCCATCGACAGACCATTTGATACCATCGAACACTATTCATTGCCATCGAGATTTTCTGAATTTTCTCTAATTGGTTGCTCGACTTTTAGGTGTATATTCGATGCCATCAAAACTTAAGTTTAATGTCATCGAGACTCATCAAAGTGCAATCAATGGAATCCAGATTTCCATGTTTTTGTCTCCGGACTGTTTTGGTGTCTTTTCGATGACATCGAAGTGGGTTCGATGCTATCAACTATCTATCGATGACATCGAAGTCCCATTGAATGTGTCATCTAGCGTATCACGAAGTTATGAAGAATTGCGAATTTGTGAGATTTGTCTTTGAATTTGATTTCGATTGTGATTCTTCCTAAGGCTATATAGAGGGATGTAATCGGGATTAAGGTGTATCTCAAAGCTTTATAATTTGTTCTTAGAGTTTCAAGTGTGTAGCGTGGGGTGATTTGAGGCTTGTTCGAATAGGATATTCTGACTCTTGTAATTTCTACTTTTATAGTGATTATCTGTTGCTTTGTGTCGTAGTTTTTCCATGTTAAAATCATTGCGTTATCTTTGCGCTTGTTTGGTGCGATTTGATTACTTCAGTTAATTCATCTTTGTATGCTTCCGCGGTCCCCCAACAAGCACTACATGTGTCTCTCTTCCTACACGGTCTCTACTAGCTTAACTAAAGAGCTATGTAAGAATTTTATAAAATGGGTTTTATTGATCATCTCTTATAAGTCTTGGATAATGTGATTGGGCATGTAAGTGGACTCCACTCGATTGTGATTAATCTAAAAGTTGTGTGGAGGTGGTGCACTATAATTGCGTTATATAAACAATATTTTTAAGTAGACTAGGAATTCTAAATGAGTACGTTTTTAGTATAGACCCGACGGACTACCCATGTTTTTTCATTCGACTCGAAAAAAACTTAAGCACCAAAGTAGACCTCTATTTGTACGGATGAACCCAGAAAGACGAAAATACCTCTACTTTTTTCAGGTACTTTACCCTAACAGGCAGGGGTATTTTCATCAAAAAACCAACGACCGTACCCTAAAAATTGCCTTCGGCTAGATAAGTTCTCAGGTGGCGAAAAAAAAAGGTGTTGCACGGACTCGTCTACAGTGCTAATTTTTTCATTCTAAATTCGTGAGTATGAAGGAGAAGAGTTTCAATAAGTTTGTAGTAAATATAGATGTAGTACTAGTTCTAAACTTACCCACGTTGAAGCCTTCTATTTCTATCTCTGTAAAAGGTGTAAGGTGTGAAATGCTATGGCATAGCCTCTCAATCAAGTATATAATTTCAGTTTAGATTTTTGGATCACAATATCTAATGCAATGCAAGATCCTTTCAGTTTGGCAATATAAATTTTACATTACAAACCAGTCACGAGTTTCACCGGATGAAAGAGTTTAGTTGCTAGCCATGCTACTGCAAGTTCTGGAGACCACAGCAATGTGTCTGTGAAATCCCTTTGTCGATCAGTTGAGCCAGCTCGTGTTAGGTCGTAGACCAGAAGCAAGGAAGAAATAAAACTCAAAAGAACCACACCAAACAAAACAGCCCGATCGCTTCGCCCACCAATGAAACCTTTCTAAGACCCACCAAAGTTCTGTCATGATGATATTTGTGATTTGGATCAAATCTGCGTTCCTCAACCACTTTCTTTTGGTGCGGACCACTTGAGTTTTGGATCTGCATATAACTTTTTTGGCTTTTAACCTTTAAGTACCAGCAAGATTTGACGCGACTGATGGACTGAGTATAGTCATATGGCCTTGTAGAGCTTTCTTGTTGCGCAGGCTCCTGCAAGACTTCGCTCAAATCAACCCAGCTAGCATTTCTCGAAAGGTCAATGCGTACCCACAGAGTCGTTGGCCCATTCTCGGGTAGGAACGAAGACTCCACTGATAGTTAACCACCATTTAAAAGGTGATGGTGACTCTTCAATTGCACGCATGGTATACTTGTATGGTAATCCAGACCACTCTGACTCGATTGTGGATGTAAGCATAACCCGAAAATTCCACCCATTGGCATTTAGGCTACAATTTTACTTTGAACCATCTCCATTTGCCGGATATCATTAAATTGTTGGCATTTCGCTTCATTAGTGTGGTTTTAGAGGTATGCTTCATAGACAAAAGTGCCTCACAATTTGGATGGTCCAGATAGCCATAAATTAGTGCCACATGAACGGAAGGTAATTTACAACCATTTCAAAATGGTGGTAAACTATTGCTGGAGTCAAGACTCACTGGGGCTGTGAACGGGTTGGGCCAGAGGTGGGCGTCCGCCCAGATTTTTTGAACTGTTTGGGCCTGGACCTAAGCCCGGGTTACATGCAATGGTTCTCATCTCTCGGGCCTGATTTTTGACCCCATTTATAAGTAAATAGGCTTAAAGTCCATCCAATCCGTATCTCCAAGCATGAATCAGGATCCGGAAAGGGTTTTGGATCCACAGTTGGATTCAGATCCATGGGTGGTACTTAAAATGATAAGTAACAATCAAGTATAGAACTATAAAATCATGTATTCTGGTCAATCAAATCCACACCTTTGGATGCAAATCAATACAAAATCTGGACCTGCATCCTGAGTAGATGGGATTGGAACCATCCGCAGATCCATATCTACAGCCCCATGCCTGCCAACCTTATCAGCAGCCAATTCAAGCAAAGGAACAAGGGCCCACTTCAGGGTCAGAACAAGGGGAGTCATCAGGGTCGGCACAGGCCATGCATGACCAAAGTATCGAATATAGCCAGTTTGAAAGCCTAACCCAGCTAGTTGGAAATCTGGGCCCAAATCAAAACCAGGCTCGCTATCGACAGCCCTACTTTGTAAAAAATGAGCCCTTGCACCTTCAGCATGCTCCTTCACAGCAAGCATGCAAAGACTAGTTTGTTTCCTGTTTGGGATTTGGGCGGAGCACAACCCATCTGCAAATAGGGAAAGCTCAAAATGGTGCCTGAGCTTCATGACAACAATAGCTGCATGTTGTTTTCATGAAAATGTAGCATACTGCTCCGGCCCCTACGAGTGTCTGTAGCATGGTGGGGTCTTCAGTTTTTATAAGGGGGTCCTGTAGTTCAGTGATCCAAATTGCTAATATCATCAGACCCACCTTCAATGGAACACGCATCACAGATCTCCAATATGAAGAACAAAGGTCCTCATATGTGTCCTGCAAATAAACAGTCAGATGTGGTCCGCATTGAACCAAAAAGGCCAAAGATTTGATAGATTGGATCAAATCTGGGGAATTTTGGTCCATGGACCATCCACATGAGAGCCGTTGCATGAACTGTTTGGATCATCATCGTCGAGCCATTGGCTCCCCACCTGAACAAACTGAAAACCCAAGTGTGCGGTCCAAACTATCAGGCCAAGCATTGAAAGACTGGCAACAACAGTGAAAACAATCACAGATTGATGAAACCGAAAATTGACTGAACTGCAGAGAAGATGGGTAAAACGCGGGATTAATAAGGTGCAAGATCAGTATGTAAAATGGTTCTCTGGGTTAAAGAAACTACAAATTCCATTAATAAAACATCGAAAATATTGAACGGCTAAAAAACCGTCTAGGCGAGTTGAATCATTGCAGAAAGATTTATCTTCATAACATGGATGCTTACCCTCTCATTGGGGTTAATGCATAACCCTCAATTTTGATACAGTAATCTATGTTTGCAACTTGCAAGAAACTTGAAAAACAAATCATCTAAAACATATAAATGATATCCATCATTGTGTAATTAGGATTACCGCATTAATATATTCAAGAGGAATTGCAAAATAAAATGAATTTTCATTGAAAAAGCATCAGAACCAAAATAATCACATTTCACTCTTTTTGCATACTCTTTACTGTAACTGCTATATACTGCATGAGTTTTATTTTACTTTTATTTTTCATCTTTTTTTTTTTCTGCTTTTAAACTTGGGTAGCCTTGGAGGTAGTATGGTAAGTAGAACTTGAAGCCTGGATCGTTCTCTCTACCAGCTCACTGAATGAGAAAGTATAACATTTTTCATAAAGATTGTTTTATTACACTTTTCCATTTTCCATGGTCCTCCGAAAGTGTTGCAGAAGATATGCACCAACTAATGAATGTGAATCTCTGTTTTCTAGTTGTGTATATAATCAACGGAACAAATTGATAATTAAAGGGAAGACAAAAATAGAAACCCTTTATATTTAAAAAAGTGGAAATAATTTAAATTTTTAGAGAAAGCATTCTTTTTTATTTTTTTTTGTGAGCAAGGAACTTCCACTATTTTTGTTCTTACAACATGCAAGGTTCTATGAGGTTCTGTTCGGGTTATTGGGGATGTCTTGACTCTAAATAAAAAGAAAATCTTATGCATGTCATGTTTCCAGTCAGCTAAAAAAATAAACTAATTGATCTGACTGGTGTTATCAACTGCTATAATGGAGTGATGCATTAGGGAACGGTCATCCAGCACATCAGAACCACATCCAAATGTCAATGATACAAGTTTCACAATTGAAATCTTGAAAGAAAAAAGAAAAAAGAGAGAAAAATATAGATTCCTCATAGAACTGAACTGAGGCAACTTTCAATAGTTATACCCATGAGAGAGTGATTACGGTCACATTCTAACAAAAGTGATTGGAAGCTGAAAGTAAATATTGCTTGAAGTAAGCTACAACCTGAGAGATAATTAATACATTTCATCCTCTCACTTCTATATCCAAAATATGATGTAGAGAAAACGAGAACAAATTCAGCAACCACAATCTTCAAGACTTTCTTGAGTGCACACATGGAAAGATCTAGCAGTAATTGCAGATATAGGAGCTTGCCACACATTAGAACTTTTTTCATACCTGATTAAAGCCACCTTCATGTCTCATGTGTCTACAATGCCTGATCACTAACTACCGGAACTTTCTCATACTCAGCAGATCGTCTAAATCTCGGTGGAAGGATAAAAGCGCCACCAAACCGCTGCTGCAAGTAGACCAGGATAGCAAATAGCAATCCACCACAAGGAATAATGATATCCCATGCGGCGGAGTACAGATCCGCATTTGGGTTAGCATAAATGTACGATGAATTGAAACGGGGTGCATATTCATGAGCTCTATAAGCATCATATGCATGTGGCAGTGACCTAACAACAGTAGTTCCGATGTAAAAGAAAGGGGCGAGAGCCTTCTCTTTTGAGTCCAAAAACAGATTTAGTAGAACCTGAGGGAGCAGAAAACCATCAAGAATCAAGCCAGCATAAGATCTCAGATCCTCCCAAATAGAATGCTGGGAATCTTCATATAAACCACCAAAGTGGGCTTTCAACTGCGTATCTTCATACATCTTCCGGTGGGTAAACAAAGCAATCAGGCCTCCAACAATATATAATGGCAAACACAAACACAGGGCCTTCATCTCAGCAATCCACAAGCACTTTTTGCCTTCCTCAGCCAATCTTGCAGACCATGTTAACTGGAGAAGACGAAATTGTAACAGAAAAGCTATCATCGTAACTACTCTCACTACAACTTCGTTCACCTCAAGCCAACCACCACTCCAGAGCAGAACATTCTGCCGGTTGCGGTTGCTGAAGAAAAATGCTTCGAAGTTCAGAACTAAAGGGATCATGTACCCAAGAGTAAGAACAACAAGCATCATAAGTGATATAGAGGGAAGCAGGTCAGGGTGCTTCTTCACATGCAAGAGCTGCAACCCAATGAAAACACATGCAAGCATGAGAGAGATGAGAACCATGATTAGCTCGAGATCCATTCTCCTGATTGTTCCTATGGCTTCTGAGGCATATATAACATTTGAAAACAATTGCAAAGGTTCAAAGTAAATCGGGTCTGACTTTTTACGAGTACTTTTAATGGTGCCCTTTAGACTTTTCCCAGCCTCTGGATCGAATGGAGCAAGCTCGACATTGATGAGAATTTCACAGTCCACAGTATCATTTTTTTTAGCTACATCTGAACCCAAATACCGACATCCAACCATGCACAGGATTCCTGTTTCAGCATCATAGACGCCTTCTGCGGAAATGTCTATTGGCATATTCAAATCAGAAAACGTTTGGTTCAAAGAAAGCCCGCCCCATTCATGATTTGACACCGTAAAGCCAACCATATAGCTGACCTTCAGCAGGCTGTGGTTCAATGCTTGAACTTCACCTGCAGCCATTTGGGTCAGAGATTCTGCAACAGGGTTATAATAAAACATATCACCTACCGTCAGCGGGTATAAATAACCCCAAGCGATTCTCCCCTGTGATTTTTTCACAGAAATGTCAAATCTCATGTCCTCAAACGAATACCCGTCTGGATATCTCTTACCCAGCTTCTTAACCTCCTTTTTTCTGCATGATTCACTCAGGTGACCCATTTCACTATACTCATACCTCTGACCTGAAGCACCCGTCATCCGATTCTCTAAACTCCGAAGCCCAATACTATCAAAATAACCGGACTCATTCACCTTTTTGGTACTCCAAATACGTCCCAATGCAAAGCTCCTCACCCTGACTGACAAGGTCTTTGGAAACCTCAAAGTCAACCCGATCGAGCAATCCCCGACAGTTGTATTCTCCAAAGAATCCATGGAATTCAACACCCGACAAGCCATTAAACAGACCCGATTCTTCTCCCTATCCCAAACTCCCTCGCTGACTAACAACGTTTCCGGAGCCAAAGCAGCATAATAAGAGAAAGGACTCGAATTCGAAAACTGTAGAGACATCTGCAGTGTTACGTTATCAGAACACTGGAACCCACCAATAGTCATGAAACTAGGCAAAGACCCAACCCTCCCATCGAAAATACTACAATTCTTCTTACTACAATTGCCCTCGTATTCCAAATGAAACCCCTTATTCCCCATACTTCCTAACATCCCACATATGCTCGACTCCAATTCAAGCGATACATCCCCACCCTCGCTCCCATTACACGCACTCCCTCCCTGCTGTATCAACGTATGCTCATATGTGTTCTGGGCGAACGCCAACACCGAAATCTTATCGAAGTAGTTCAAATCGCCCACTGTGTCCAAGCTCTCCACCGTGCCCGTAACCAAACTAGTCGTGATGTTCGAAGTCTTAGGATAATTGAGCTTGAAAACAGCAGAGAGATCAAGCAGATTACCTTCTTTCGGGTAGCCGAAGCCAGTGCCAACCATGCAGAGCTTTCCAGAAGATTCTGACCAGAACCCGCGTAATTCAAAGGTGACCCACCCTCTCTGGTGGAAGACCCTGGGGCTGTGGGGCCGGACGCTTCGGTAGTGGCGGAGTCCAACAGATACGGCGGTCGAATTTCTGACGGAATAGATGTTCCCGCCGCGGAAGATTAGGGTTGATTCGATCTTCAAGACGCCGGGGGTTTCGGTGTGGTGGATTTTGGATGTACGGAAATAGATGGATTTGGGATAGGAGAAGGACTGAGATTGGGGGGTTTCAGAGGAGAAGAAGATTTCGCCGCCGGTGAAATACGAGGATCGGAGTTGGAGGAAGCCATAAGGGTCGAGTGCTGGGCCCGTGGATGTGGATTCAGGGACAATGGAGTCGCAGTGTTGGTGATAGGCGATTTTGTTTGGAGAAGAGGAGGTTGTGAGGGAAATGATGGAGAGGAGAAGGAAGATGGGGAGGAGGAGATGTGGACGGTTGTGATTGTGTGGCATGGAGGTGATTGAAGAGATCTTGGCCTTTGATTTGGTGGTAAGGGATGACGGAGGGATTGGAGATGGCATTTTGGCGATGGAGGAGTAACTGAGGGGTGTGCTTGAAGAAGAGACTATTTGTAGAGGAGAGAGGAGCGTGGGCGTTGACGGAGGTGGGCGCGGTTTGGGTACTACACCAGATTGTGGCGAGCTCGGCACAGACAAGGTTCTGAGGGGCCCACCGTGATGTATGGATTTTATCGACACCGTCCATCAATTTTTTCATATCATTTTAGAATATGATGTATAAATTTTGATTTATATACAAGGATCAAATGGACCACACCACAGGAAGCATCGGTGATAGTTATTTTCACCGTTGAAACCTTCCTAGGGCCTACCATGATGTTTATTTTCCATCCAACCTGTTAATAAAGTCACATAGACATGGATGAAGGGAAAAATATAAATATCAGCTTGATCCAATGCTTCTTTATCCCTCACGATGTTTTCAATGGCATTCATTTAATCCACACTATGTGGCTCATTTGGGAATGTATCTATTTAAGTTTTTGTCTAATAAGCTAAAATGGTACTGGAAAATGTATGGACGGTATGGATGAAATCCATACATCATCGTGGATGCTCAGAGCCCCTGCCTGTGCCGAGCTCCGGACAAGCGGTAGTGCCCACTAAGTGTCGGTCCGTCGTGCCCGACGGGGCAGGATGGTGGACCCTACGGGATGGAGGGATTTTTACGGAAATGCTACTGGAGAAGAGGTTTGCTCAATCCATCCAAAGTATTGTAAATGGAAGGATACTTTGGGAGTAGAGACCTTGAATCTGGGTTATATGTTACTGATCCAAACCGTTTATATGATGTTTTATCCATTTTATGGTGGATGACACTCTAAATTGAATCATTTCAACACTTTGAATGTTTGGATCTTTAGTTTTGAAGATGGACGGTCAGTACACCTTCATACAATCAGATTATTAAAATATTAAATCTGAGAGGTTTCTTTGGCCATCATCCATCCAAACCGTTTGTATCATTGAAAAGAATCGACATCCAATGGCTAATGTCCGGACGTATCCTATTCTGATACGCCCGGATGTATAGTAGCTCGAGGCTTTTCCCAATTCATTCCCGCTGCCCGGATGCATAGTAGCCATTAAATCCGGGACATCTCCCAACAATCCAAACCGTTTATACTACAGATCTCACTTTGTACGGTGGAAAGTCCCTTTTTTTTTTTTTTTTTTTTTTTTACACACGCACACACACCCCCACACACTCACGCCTTTTTTGCTTGAATATTAATGATCACCGTTTCCTTCGTATAATCAAAGGGTCAAAATGTTCAATATACGAGGCTTTTTCGAACGCGTCCAACGGAACTCGATCGGATTGCATGCTGACACTGCAAGGAGCTAATGGACAGTGCTCTCTGTGCCTCATCATGATGTATGCGTTTTATCCACACCGTCCATCCATTTTGACATATCGTTTTGAAGTATGATAAATAAAAATTGAGGGAGATTAAAAGGTCAGGTGGACCCACCACCGGAAACAGTGGTGATTGATCGCCCACATTTAAAATCTTTTTGAAGGGCACGGAAGTTTTGGATCAAGCTGATATTTTTGTTTTGCCTTCATCCAGGTTTATGTGACTTAATCAACAGGCTGGATGTCAAATAAAAATTACAGTAGGCCCTAGAAAGTTTATAATATTGGGCATTCAGTCACCACTGTTTTCATGTGATGTGGTCATCCTGAGATTTGGATCTACCTCATTTTTCGGCTGATTCCCTAAAATAATGATCTGAAATGGACAGACGGCATGGATAAAACACGTACATCTTGATGGGGCCCATATAGAACTGTCCAGTAGCGACGTCTGCACCCAATCCGCGTCCCCCGAGTGGATACAGACACTGCCAGTAGCAAGACGGTGCTCTGTGGGCCCCACTATGATGTATGTGTTTTATCCACACTGACAATCCAGTTTTACAGTTCATTTTAAGACATGATGCAAAAATGTGACAGATCAAAATGTCAGGTGGACCACACTACAGGAAACAGTGTTGATTGATCGCCAACCTTTTAAAACTTTTTTAGGGTGACGAAAGTTTTTGATCAAGCTGATATTTGTGTTTTCCCCTTCATCCAGGTCCATCTGACCTAATCAACAGGTTAGATGGCAAATAAACATTACAGTGGGCCCTAAGAAGTTTTCAATGGTGGGTATTCAATCACCACTATTTTCTGTTGTGTGGTCCACTGATATTTAGATCTGACTTATTTTTAGGCTCATGCCCTGGAATAATGATCCAAAATGGATGGACAGCATTAATGAAACATATAAATCATGGTGGGCTCACAGTGCAATTTGTCACGCCCCAAAATTCGGGTACCCGAATAGGGTGTCCAGGATCCGAATTCCAGACCCGTGACCTATGTAAATAAAAAATAAAAATAAAAGATAAAGAATGACAATTTCATATGCATTTCATTTTCTTCCACCATAGCCCAATATTTAAAATCCAAACACATGCTAAGATCATTAATTACAAATTCTGTTATTACACAATGCATAATTATTTAATTTAACTTGAAGTAAGAAAATCAAGTCCAACATTACTACATTCATAGTTCTAAACTAAAATAAAATTTATTCAATGTAGAATAACATGCCACGTGCATCCAACCACATTCCATGCTCCACTACTAATAGTAATATCCTGCATCTTCAAAATATTCGTAACCTGAAACGGTTAAAACATAATGAGTTGACAACTCAATAGGATCATATCAATCCCGAGTTGAAAAAAAAACTCACAAATATTACCAAATTTAATCTCGACATTTTAATCAAAATAAAGCGAACATTGGATGTAAAATCATAGTTAATAATTTGACATTCATGAACATGAAATAAATGAATTATTTAACATAGCTTTTCAAAAATAAAAAAAATACTAAGATTTGGAGTGGACAAAACACTCATGTGTGCTGATCCTTTTAGGGGATGACCCACGGCAGAGCACCGGTGTTGATCCTTTCAGGGGATGACTTTCGGCAGAGCACCGGTATAACCTTTTAAGGATAAAAGCCCAGGGTAGTGCACCCGTGCGTACTGATCCTTTTAGGGAATCACCCAGGGCAGAGCACCCGTGCTGATCCTTTTGGGAATGACCCTAGGCAGAGCACCCGTGTCGTGCTGATCATTTCGGGAATGACCCTGGGCAGAGCACCCGTGAGAATCATCGTACAAAAAAAAAAAATTATTCACATACGATACATCTAACTTATAAGGAAACATTGTAACAATTAATATCAGAGTGCCTATAACAGATAATACGGTGATCCTTTTAGGACATAGCACCCGTAAAAATTAAAAATAATAGTTCACATAATAAATATTCATCATCACTAACAAATAATATCAAATGCAAATAATAAAGCAATACATAATAATAATAATAATAGCAATACATAATAAATATTCATCATCACTAACAAATAATATCAAATGCAAATAATAAAGCAATACATAATAATAATAGTAATAATAATAATTGCATTTGTACAGTAGTCAAATAAAAAATTGCTTTCAATAGGAAATTATTTATGAATATTTCGAGGTCTAGATTATATAAAGCAATATATATGAATTTTTCAATGGAGGAATGATCACCTACCTGATATGGAAAAATAGTGTGATGGGAGGAAATAATCTGAAGAAATACTGATTTCGACGTGCACGAACTTGGATTAATCCACTTTGAACTCGATGTTGAACCCTTACGTACTTCCTTTTCCTGATCTCTCTTTTCTTCTCAAAATCTTTCTTTTGTGATTTTTTTTTCTATGCTTTTCTATATGTAGCATGAGAAATGGGGTATAAAATAATGGTAGGTGATTTGATGGGTTATGAGTCTAATGGACGGTTTAGATTGAGGAATGGGTCCCACCATGATGATGGAAATCATGGTGAATGGGTTTCCATCCGCAACAGTTGTGGAGAAGTGGGAGAGAGAGAGAGAATCATGGGGTGACGTGCGTCAGCACGTCACTTTGTGGTTTGAATTTTTTTTTTTTTTTTGAAAATGGGCCCCACAGGCATCATGTGATAGATCCACACCGCTCATTCATTTTGCCCATCAGAGTTAGGGCCTAAGCCCAAAAATGAGGGCCATCCACAGCTCAGGTGGGCCACACCAAAGGCAACGGTGGAACCCACCGTTTTTCAAAATAACGGAGTATTACACAATTAGTGCATTCAAGGAAGCCTTATGACAAAAAACGGTTTGGGTCATTAAAAATGAACGGTTAGGGTCCTTAAAACACATACATCATGGTGGAGAAAAGCTCAAGATCGAACGGCTACAGTGCCATACGTGCATTCAAGCAGACCTCACGGAGAAAAGAGTAATGATCCAGTGCTCCGAGAGACCACTATAAGTTATAGTGCTCGTAGTTGCATCGGACACTTGGACAGTCCAATAGATTAATCCTTACCGTCCATTATGCCCATTTCATATAATAGATTAATCCTTACTATCTTGTGTAAGATCACATGATCGAACGTACCTGATGCACTGGTTGTCACACGTGTGCCACGTGGGGACATCGTGCGCTTCTTTGGCAGCTGCAAACGCCATTCTCTTGAACTTGTTGCTTTTCGTACATGTAGAAACGTGTAGGAAATGCTGATGGATAATCCGGCCTGCCACAACTTGGATGGGCCATGACCCAAAAAAAGCACTAACTGGACAATCCCAACTTCCCAACTATTCTAGAGAACTTTTGGGGGAAAATGCGATGGTCATAGAAAAAGAGTCAACAAATGGTTGCTGGACCGTCCATTTTCTCCTTAAAAAAAAAACTTTCAAACCAAGGGCTAGAATTGTCCAATCAGTGTTAATTTTGCTATATGGCCCATCCAATCTGTGGTTAACGATTAACCTGATAGTCGGCTTGGATCTCTCAAGGTTGCCACAAAATAGAGACACTCATAAGTTTAGCGAGAAAAGCAGACAAACTTCAACTTGCACAGGTGTGATTCTGCCACGTGGCCCATCCAATGGGGCTATATAGATGAATGTCTGCGATCACCATAAACACGCCACATCTACCAAGGAGACTCCACTAGTTATGATGGTCGGACACGACAGCATTATGGAACCTTATTTTTCCATTTTAAATTTCCATGGAACAATGAAAGTTGGTGTTGGAGGCACACCTCAGATGATGTGCATGGACCATCTGTACGATCGTTCGGATCATTAATCATTCTTCCACTGGTGAGTACCTTTTGATGGGGCAAGCCGAGTTCAAGCTGAGTTGAGTCAAAGTCTACTATAATTGAATTTGACTTGTTTTCAAAATGAGTTGGGTCATTTGAAACTAGGCTCACTTTGGGTTATGGTTTGAGCCAAGTTTAGTTGTGCTAGATTGAGCCGAGCTGAGCGAGCTTTTTGAGCTAGCTTGGCTGGTGTACAGCCCTATCTAACCCTCACTCATACCCCCACACACACCTAGGCACTTACACCAAAATGATTTTTCGCCACAACAGGTGTTCAAACCCATGACCTGGTGTTGAAACTCTTGTAAGTCTACCACTAAGGCATGAGCAAGAATTTTTTTAAAAACAAGTTGTTCTTTTAATTAAATTCTACACTTTCAAATTTTTATTTTTTAATTTTCAAAAGTATACATTCTTTTGCAACTGAGGAATTGATGTTAGGTGCATCTCTACACAGGGTGGGGTGACCCATGAGATGGAGCCTGTGAAACATGGGATGGCCTAGATAAAGGGGTGCTTTCTCAATAACTTTAGAACTTTTGGTAGGTTGGCCGATTCTCCCCGCTTCAGGAATTAAAAACATGGGAATTAAAATAAAATCTCAGTCCTCCAGACAACGAAACAAGGTTCTTCTAAGTAGCATGACTAAAGAACACTCCGGGCATTGTAGGTTGTGGTGGCTAAGGATCCCATATTTGGGCATGGTTTTTTTTTAATTTTATTTATTTTATTTTAATGGTTGATCCAATTGGATTGGACCCAAAAATCTTCCATACATATGGGCATGTTTCATTTTTTGTGGATGGTTGATCTGATAAAACATGAAAATATCATTGATTGAGAGATCAACATGTAGGATCTTCTAAACATGGAGCATTCACTGTAAACAGTGCAGCGGCCCAGAACAATGGTAAAGCTACAAGCAATTTCAGAACTAGAGCTACCTGAAGTACTTCGGATTTGTAATGGATTCCAAGCACACTGGATAGCTTCTATGAGGCCCAAGAGTATACTCAATCCAAATATCTAGCGGTGGATAGGCTTATGTATCCGGGTCTCTACTCATGCCTCAGTGGTGGACTCACAAGAGTTTCGAAACGAGGTCATGGGTTCAAGTAACCATCATAAAATCCAACTGTGTTGTGAGCACGTGGGTGTGTTGAGGTGTGAATGTGTGTGTATGAAAAAAAAAAGAAAAGAGGGTAAAGTGTAGATTAAGATGATTCCAACCCAATAAGGGATGGTGTGCAATGAATGTGATACATGTACTGATTTTAAAAAGGAATAGAATCTTTAAATGTGATGGATTAGAAGTTAGTATGATACTTTTCAATCTGCTATTTAAGTTTATAAAAGAGAGTTACAAGGACTTGAATCAAGGAGAATATCCTCAGATGCTATTACCTACATGGACTTGAATAAAACATAGAAGATACAGTGGAATATTAATTTTTGGTTGAATGTAACCAATTGTTATATTTTCTTTCTTCCTTTTGTAATCGTTGACCACTTTACTATACAGTGTAAGCATTCTTTAATAAATCAAGTAATAACCCCAACCAGCATGCACACAATGAATGACAAAACATAGTAAATATAAGGCTAGTTATATGAGAAAAGAACTAGTGTCATCGCTTACTCAAATGGACAGGCCTCAACAGCTAAAACCACACCATTCACATGATCCTGACCATTGGATTGAAGGACTTCCAATGGTTACAAATGAACAATTACAAAATATCTGGCCAAGGGTCCACATTCATTGGACAGAAGTCACCAAACAGTCACTTGGGATATTCTTCTCTTTATCCATAGTAAAGATTTTTTTTTTTTTTTTTCTTCTTCCAAAGGCCACTTAAATATCTGCCACTAACCTCTTCCCTGTTCATCAAATTCTACCAAAAAGTCCAAGCATGATTCTTCAAATGTTTATAGACCATGTGATTTCGAGGAAAAAGTCCAGCTACCCACCCAAGACTTTCTCGTGTGGAATAAGTGATTCACTTGCCTGCAAAAGATTATTCACCAAGTTCCTTCTCATCTAATTGCTTTTATGCCAAGGGGGGCCCACCATGTTATGTGTATTCCATCCAACCCATGCTTTTAAGTGAGCCCCATCATGACGATGGGATGATCCAAAAATCAAATCTATCCAATCAGTATGTGGGCTACTCTAAAAGAAAGCAATTAATATATAACCACCCAAAAACCTCCTAATTCTTGTGGTGGCCCACATAATGGTTTGATTGGCATTTCTTGAGCGTCCAATCTTCACAGTGGGGCAACCCTTCAAGACAATTTGGATGCCATACATATAGAGAGTGGCCCAAAATCTGCAACCTTTGTAGAATAAGCTTTATTTTAAAACGTCTTGTAGAGGAAACGGCCTCTACAAATAGAATAAAGATGTACCATTTAATAACCAAAGCTAGAAATAAAAGGGTGCATCTTAAACAGGTTGGGTTCAGATAGCAGTTTTTATCTTCATATGTGGAAATATACCAAGCCCACGCTTCTAGAATCTTACTCTAACGCATATGCCGACGTGGCGTATGCGCAAGGTGACTTGGCTGTTACCCTGTAACCAGGGATGTGGGTGAAACCATTACTGTAGGTCCCACCTTGATGTGCTCATCTAATATCCATTTTTACATCTTACTTTAATATAAGGTCCCAAAAATGAAGGTGGACCACACCGCTAGAAACAGTGGTCATTCAACACACCATTAAAAACTTCCTTGCGTCGTCCACCACCGTAATGTTTATTAAACAACCAACCTGTTGATAAAGTCACACAAACCAATAAAATAAATAAATAAATATAAGCTTAATCTAAAATTTATTTGGCTCGTAAAAGTTTTTTAATAGTCAAAAACTATTGTTTCCTTTGGTATGGTCTACCTGATATTTGAATCTGGTTCAATTTTCAGAGCATAGGTGAAAATAATCTATAAAAATAGATGAACAGCATGGATATAAAATGTATACATCAAGGTGGGCCCCTACAGTTAGGGTTTCACCCACATTGCTCGTTCCGGGTTGCAGCCCAGTTGCACTCATGTGCAAGATTCTAAGCATCCCACCAGGTGGGCCACACTTTTTAGTTCTTGTGGCCTAAAAATCTCTCTCATCACATCTCAGGTCACACACAATGCACAAAAACAAATGGAAGATTGTTTAGCCATCCAACCATTTGTTTTTGTACGTGGGGCCTGATTTTCAGACCAGAGATCTAAATAGCGTAAGCCACATGATGGAAAGCTCAGATCTCTCACATGTGTGCCATATCATTGCCGAGCAAAATTACAAACAAAAAGGCCATAGAAACAGAGAAAACGATGTCCTTCTGTTTTTGTCTTATTAATTTCCTTACCTATCTTTGGACAATGATGGGCGAAAATTTCCAAGTCTTGGACGACTTGACTTATTGGAACAGTGGCTTTAAAAAGGTTAAGAGAAGACTCTAGACTCCTCAGAATCTACGTCAATAACCATATCCAATTTCAGAAACAGCTAAGAACTGGCCTGCATACACTGAATCTTCTGTATATGTCCTACTGCTACAGTGGGATCACGACAATACGGTGATGATGAGTGGCCGTCCTTGTGAATTGCTCAATTTCCAGACAGCACTTAGTTGCAATTAATTCAATCCACTTGCTATGTGGTAGGCTATTTTTTCATGGCAAAGCTAGCAGATGTAAACTAGTTCATTAGCCTTGTGAATTTGATCCGCAAATTCATGGGGCCTAGATGGGACTTGAGAAATATGGCATGGACTAGCTGGGTGGGCCTCACACCTCCCAAGGAGGTGTGTTGGGAACCAGTCATCACAACTGCTTGATCACGAAAAGTTAGTTATATCAATATTTAGTGTATAGTGGCATCCACAATTAGAGAATGAGATACATGAGGTCATGTTTGGTAACCATGGATTCCAACAAACAGCAGAAAAAAGAAAGGAGTTTTCTTTTGATGTGATTTGTGAGGTTGGATGGTAGAGAAAATGCCAAATTTCACCAAACAATCATAACACCTTTTTTTAAATTTGAATTCTTGATATAAGAAATTAGATAAATATTATAAGATAAATATAAAATTATTACTTTGTTACCCAAATGATAACTCAAGTAGTTTCTTTTACCTTGGATTTATATATCCAAAGAGGTATTAAAAGATCAAGCAACAATAACCTTTTTTAAGTCCCTGCTTTCTAACACCTTGTACTTCACTAGCCCAAGATTAGTACAGTCTCACAGCTCCTTGGCTAAACATTTCCATTGTTTTCTAGTCCAGCTAGGGAAAATAACGAGGAAATAGACCAGGCGCAAAGGACACAATCAACTAAAGGGGCATTTGGATCATAACTTAAGCTACTTTGCCTCGAGTTGCTTATATTGATTTTTTACTTATTTAGTAGATAAGTATATTTTGTAAACAATATATTTATTGGCCAAAAAGTTTTTAAAAAAAAAAATAAAAATGCTTGGCTTTTAACATCACATAAGTATTTACCTCTCGAGTTTGTTCAATTCACCTTTAATATCCACCATTCATCATGTGAGTCCAACCTTTAATGTGAACTGTTCATTATGTTAGGCCCGCTTGACGCTGCCATCAATGTGAACCGTCCATTGTGTGGAGCCTACCTTCAATGTGTACCATCCACCTTGCAAAGTCCACCTTTGATGTGGATTAGCCATCACGCAGGGTTGGCCTTAGATGTGGATAGTCCATTATGCGGGACCACACCTCTAATGTATATCGTCCATCTTGCAAAGCCCTACTTCGAAGTGGGTTGTCCATCAAACGGGGCCAACCTTGGATGTGGGTCATTCATCGTTAGGTTAACATCATGTGGAGCCAACCTTTAATATCCATCACCCATTATGTGAAACCCACATTTGATTTGGACTATTCATCATGTGGGTCCCACCTTTGATGTGGGTTGTCCATCATTCATCATCAGCGTCTTTGATCTATATCATTAATCATGTGGGGCCTACCTTGATTTGGGTCATCCATCATGCAGGGCCCACCATCAAAATAAATTCTCCACCATGTGGAGACTGACCCACATCCAAGATAAGGTTGTATGATGGCCAGCCCACATCAAAGGTGGGCTCCGCATGATAAACGGTCTACATCAAAGGTGGGCCCCGCATGATGGATGACCCACATCATGTGAGGCCCACCTTCAATGTCCACCGCCAATCATGTGGAGCCCACCTTTGGTATGGGCCCTCCATCATGTGGGGCCCACCTTGGATGTGGGTCATTCATCAATAGGAGCCAACCTTTAATGTGGATTATCCATTATGTGGGGCCCAGCTTGATGTCGGTCATCTGTCACCATAGGCTCACCTTCAATGTTATTGTTGATCATGTGGGGCACCTTCAACATGCACCACCCCTCATGTGGAGCCCACCTTTGAAAAGGACTGTCCATTATGTTGGCTCCACCTTCAATGTGGGTCATCCATCATGCAAAGTCTGCTTTGAATGTGAGTCATTCATCATTAAGGACCTACCTTTCATGTGAACAATCCATAATGTAGGCTCACCTTGATGTGAGTCATCCATAATGTGGAGCCCACCTTTGACGTGGTCCGTTAGTTACATGGGCTCCACCTTTGATGTGGATTGCTCATCATGTGGGGCCTCCTTCGATGTGGACCATCCATCACATGGAAAGAGAAAGAGAAAAGTCAAAAGTTAAAAAGTAAAAATGAAAAATAAAAACTTGTAACTTTCATTAGATAAGTTACTATAACAATTCTTATCAAATTAACTTAGTAACTTAAGTTAAAAAGTTATTTATTGGATGGCAGCCAAGCGGGCCCAAAATATATAACATGGAAGCTGGCCAAGTCCCTGGTCAACGGCCTTTTGGATGCTATTATCCTAGACACTGGTTCCCCAGTCTATAGGACAACTACTCTAAAAATCATATTGTGTATCAAGTAACCTATTTGAGATTGAGAAATTCGGCGTATCTTGTTTGCTTGAGTCATCGAAAATGATGTGGACTAATGAAACACGATGGCATTGGAATTTCATGTGTCTTTAATAGAGATGATTTGCGCTCAATTATAATTAATTTATAAAAAAACTTATATATTGATCGGGTTCGGGTTGGGTCGAGCAACACGAGACCTTAACTTAAGCCCAACCCAAGTTTTATCGGGTTGGCGTTTGTATGGCTCAAGCCCGAGACCAAATCCAATACATCCTACCCAAGCCCAACCCAATGTCGGGTCGGTCACGGGCCGATCGGGTTGAACCCGCCCAACTTTCAGCCCTAACTGTCAGTTGACACTTCACTGTTAGCCACCCCCACTAGGGATTGATACCAAGACCTCAGTGTCGAAACGAGGTATCTTTCACTCAGTCTACCACTTGAGCTATCGATCAGGGTGTAAATTACCTTACCTCTTGGACCATATCAGCCTAAGGATGCCCTACCTCTCAACCTTGCTCTGCCGATGGAAATGACATGAAATCCCTTACAAGGCTCACTACGACACCAGCCTTGCTCTCAACTTCTGTCAATGGTATGTGCATTTTTATCATGGCCTGATTGTTGCCCATATACTTTCATGTGTCCTTTTACATCATAGTTTGATTGGCATTTCTTGAGCATCCAATCTTCACAGTGGGGCAACACTTGAAGACAAGTTGGATGCCATGCATATAGAGAGTGGCCCAAAATCTGCAACCCTTTTAGAATAAGCTTTATTTTAAAACGTCTTGTAGAGGAAACGGCCTCTACAAATAGAATAAAGATGTACCATTTAATAACCAAAGCTAGAAATAAAAGGGTGCATCTTAAACAGGTTGGGTTCAGATAGCAGTTTTTATCTTCATATGTGGAAATATACCAAGCCCACGCTTTTAGAACCTTACTCTAACGCACATGCCGACATGGCATATGCACAAGGTGCCTTGGCTATTACCCTGTAACCAGGGATGTGGGTGAAACCATTACTGTAGGTCCTGCCTTGATGTGCCCATCTAATATCCATTTTTACATCTTATTTTAATATAAGGTCCCAAAAATGAAGGTGGACCACACCACCAGAAACAGTGGTCATTCAACACACACCATTAAAAACTTTCTTGCATCCACCATAATGTTTATTAAACATCCAACCTGTAGATAAAGTCACACAAACCGATAAAATAAATAAATGAATATCAGCTTAATCTAAAATTTATTTGGCTCATAAAAGTTTTTTAATAGTCGATAACCATTGTTTTCTTTGGTGTGGTCCACCTGACATTTGAATCTATTTCAATTTTCAGAACATGGGTGAAAATAATCTATAAAAACAGATAAACGGCATGGATATAAAATGCATACATCAATGTGGACCCCAACCGTTAGGGTCTCACCCACATTGCTCGTTCCGCAGCCAAGCTGCGCTCATGTGCTAGATTCCAAGCATCCCACCAGTTGGGCCACACTTTTTAGTTCTTGTAGCCTAAAAATCTCTCTCATCACATATCAGGTCACACACGATGCACAAAAACAAATGGAAGATTGTTTAGCCATCCAACCATTTGTTTTTGAACGTGGAGCCTGATTTTCAGGCCAGAAGATCTAAAAAGCCTAACCCACATGATGGAAAGCTCAGACCTCTCACATGTGTGCCATATCATTGCCGAGCAAAATTACAAACAAAAAAGCCATAGAAACGGAGAAAACAATGTCCTTCTGTTTTTCTTTCTTATTAATTTACTTACCCATCTTTGGATAATGATGGGCGAAAAATTCCAAGTCTTGGACGACTTTGACTTATTGGAACAGTGGCTTTAAAAAGGTTAAGAGAAGACTCTTGAATCCTCAGAGTCTACGTCAATAACCATATCCAATTTCAGAAACAGCTAAGAACTGGCCTGCATACACTGAATCTTCTGTATATGTCCTACTACTACCGTAGGATCATGACAGTACGGTGATGATGAGTGGCCGTCCTTGTGAATTGCTCAATTTCCAGACAGCACTTAGTTGGTTGCAATTAATTCAATCCACTGTTATATTTGATGTGGAATAGCCAAAGGATCTTTCGTGCATTGGATATAGAGGTCTAGAAATTTGAATACAAGGTGTACCTATTTCCTCTTCTTACACCTTTAGAGAAGCTATAATGGGGTTGAAACTTCAGTTGTGTTGGATTGGGAACCAGCCCTATTTTATAATGCAAGAGTAGAGAAATTTGAAACCCATAAAAACTCTTCTCACTCCACAAGAATTTGACAATCCTAGTTCCTCTAAAACACTGCATACACTGCATGTGTATCACAGTTGTAATGCTCCACCCCTTACATGAATTTATAAATGTATCACAACTTAATGAGGCCCACTAGTATACCCGATCACATCATCCAACCCTTAGGACAATCCAGACCGTTGATCAATAAAGCCCACCTTATAGAATTCTTACATCCACTTGCTATGTGGTAGGCTATTCTATTTTTTCATGGCAAAGCTAGCGGATGTAAACTAGCCCATTAGACTTGTAAATCTGATCCGCAAATTCATGGGGCCTAGATGGGACTTGAGAAATATGGCATGGACGAGCTGGGTGGGCCGCACACCTCCCTAGGAAGTGTACTGGGAACCAGTCATCACGACTGCTTGATCACAAGAAGTTAGGTACACCATTATTTAGCATATGGTGGTATCCACGATTAGAGAATGAGATACTTGAGGTCATGTTTAGAAACCATGGATTCCAACAAACAACAGAAAAGTAAAGGAGTTTTCTTTTGATGTGATGATATGTGAGGTTGGATGGTAGAGAAAATTGTAAATTTCACCAAACAATCATGACATTTTTTAAAATTTGAATTCTTAATATAAGAAATTAGATAAATATTGTGAGAGAAATATAAAATTATTATTATTTACCTAAATAATAACTCAAGTAGTTTTCTTTTACCTTAGATTTATATGTCCAAACATATAAGAAAAGAAGAAAAGAGGTATTAAAAGATCAAGCAACAATGACCTTTTTTAAGTCCCCTGCTTCTTGACACCCTGATCCATAGTTCAAGTGGTAGACTGAGTGAAAGATACCTCGTTTCAATACTTGAGGTCTTGGTATCGATCCCTAGCAGGAGTGGCTAACAATGAAGTGTGAACTCGCAGTGAGGTGTACTAAAAAAAAAAAAGTCCCCCAGCTTCCTTACACCCTAAGGGGGGCATTTGGATCATAACTTAAGCTACTTTGCCTCAAGTTGCTTATGTTGATTTTTACTTATGTGGATTAGCCATCATGCACTGTTGGCCTTGGATGCGGATAGTCTCCATTATGTAGGACCACCTTTAATGTAGACCGTCCGTCATGCAGGGCCCTACTTCGAAGTGGGTTGTCCATCAAACGGGGCCAACCTTGGATGTGGGTCATTCATCGTTAGGCCAACATCATGTGGAGCCAACCTTTAATATCCATCACCCATCATGTGGAACCCACCTTTAATTTAGACTATTCATCATGCGGGTCCCACCTTTGATGTGGGTTGTCCATCATTCATCATCGGTGTCTTTGATCTATATCATTTATTATGTGGGGCCACCTTGATTTGGGTCATCCATCATGTAGGGCCCACCATCAAAATAAATTCTCCATCATGCGGAGCCTCACCCACATCCAAAATAGGGTCATATGATGGTAGGCCCACATCAAAGGTGGGCCCTGCATGATGGATGACCTACATCATGTGAGGCCCACCTTCAATGTCCACCACCCATCATGTGGAGCCCACCTTTGGTATGGGCCCTCCATCATGTGGGGCCCACCTTGGATGCGGTCATTCATCAATAGGAGCCAACCTTTAATGTGGATTATCCATTATGTCAGGCCCACCTTGATGTCGGTCATCCATCACCTGAGACTTACCTTCAATGTTATTATTGATCATGTGGGGCACCTTCAACATCCACCGCCCCTCATGTGGAGCCCACCTTTGAAAAGGACCGTCCATTGTGTTGGCTCCACCCTCAATGGGGTTATCCATCATGCAAAGCCTTCTTCGTTTTCTTTTTCTTTTTTGAAGCCGTTTTATTTTTTATTTTTTACACACCCCCACACACTCACGCCACATGCACACACACCCCACACACGCACACCTTTTTCTTTTTTTTTGAGTTAGCCTGTTAGCACACACCCATGTCAGTACACACACTCCATGTTAGCCACCCTTGCTATGCAAAGCCTGCTTTGAATGTGAGTCATTCATCATTAAGGACCTACCTTTCTTGTGAACAATCCATAATGTAGGCTCACCTTGATGTGAATCGTCCATATGTGAAGCCCACCTTTGACGTGGACCTTTAGTCACATGGGCTCCACCTTTGATGTGGATTGCCCATTATGTGAGGCCTCCTCTGATATGGACCACCCATCACATGGAGAGAGAAAGAGAAGTCAAAAAGTTAAAAAGTAATATTGAAAAATAAAAACTTGCAACTTTCATTTGATAAGTTACTATAACAATTCTTATCAAATTAACTTAGTAACTTAACATAAGTCAAAAAGTTATTTATTAGCCAAGCGGCCCCAAAATATATAACATGGAAGCTGGCCAAGTCTCCGGTCCACGGCCTTTTGGATGCTATTATCCTACACACTGGTTCCCAGCCTACAGGACTCAGGAAATAATGATACACTAAGTCACTAGACTCAGCCTAAAGTATTAGATAAATATCATGAACCAAGAGGGAGACTTCAAGCTTGTGGAGGGGTTTGATCGTATTTTATTTTATTTATTTATTTTTCCAATCAGTCTAAAGTCCCTTCTTACTTATTTCTCATTTCATTTTATGAGGTTGGTGGGTGGTATGGACAGCTAGTCAAAATTCTTTCAGACGCAATTACCTTACCTCCTGGTCCTGGACCATATCGGCCCAGGATGCCCTACCTCTCAACCTTGTTTTGCCGATGGAAATGACATGAAATCCCTTACTACCGGCACAACCCAGCAGGACAATACGCTGGATGCATTCAACGGTGGTGTTTGAATTTTTATCAATTTAATGTGCATTTTTATCATGGCCTGATTGTTGCCCATATGTACTTTCATGTGTACTCTTACATCATGGCTATGTTTACGGAATAACGTTTTCTGAACAGCAAAAGCTTGAACCTTTTCAGATGTTTGGGTAGTAAAGGAGTCGGTGAGATTGGTTTTCTGAACAGCATGAGCTAGAATCTTTTCAGATGTTTGGATAGCAAAGCATGAGCTAAAAAGCGCTCTATGATGGCTTAACGGTGAATACAGCTCCACGAATCCATCTTTAAAAGAAAAATATTTGCTTTCAAAATTATTCATATGCACCATTGCTGAAGAAATTTTCACTCCAAAGTAGACGGTGTAATACACAACCCAATTTTTAACTCATGGAACTCTTAAGCCTACCATGATTTATGTGTCAGATCCACACTGTCCATCAACTTTTTCAGATTATTTCAGAGTTGAGCCCAAAAACTTAGGCACATAAAGAGCTCGAGTGAACCACACCGTAGAAAGCAGTGGGAATTGAATGACCACAGTTGAAACCTTCCTAAGAATCCATTGTGAGGTTTATTTGCCATCTAACCTCTTTATAAGGTCACATAGATGTGATTAAGTACAAATACAAATATCAGCTTGTTTAAAGCCTTTTGTGGCCCCAAAAAAGTTTTCAACAGTAAGTGCACAATTTCCATGGTTTCCTTTAGTGTTGCCTAGTTGAGTTTTCAATCTACCTCATTTTTATTTTTTTTTAATTTCTTGTCCTAAATTGAGCTTGCAAAACAAATGAACAGGGTAGATTTCCAAAAAACACCACGGTGGCCTCACCTATCATCCCAGCGCAGAAAGTTTCAAACGCTGTAGCAGGAGATCGGCGTGGGATTGTGTACGACGCTGCTGAGTTGTGGAAGTGAATTACATGGTGTGACACACGCCACCGACTTGAGGTCACCCAGTTATGTGGGCCCCACCATGACATATTTGTTATATCATAACTGTCTATTTATTTTGTGAGATCATTTTAGTGCATGAGACAAAATAAAATAATAATAATAATAATAAATAAATAAAAGAAGAAGAAGAAGAAAGAGACAAATCTCAAGTGGACCACACCATAAAAAAAAAAGTGGTGATTGAATGCTCACCATTAAAAACTTCCTATGGCCTACTGTAATGTTTATTTACCATCCAACCTGCTGATTATATCACACAAATCTGGAAGAAGGAAAACACAAAGATCAGCTTGATCAAAACCTTCCATGACAGCAAAAAGTTTTCAATGGTATGCACCCAATTCCCACTGTTTCATGGGATGTGGCCCACTTGAACCTTGGATCTACCTCATTTTTATTTTTAATTTTACTCATGCCCTAAAATGGTATGGAAAAATGGATGGACGGTGTGGATAAAATATATATATGCCAGGGTAGGCCCCACTAGGACCATCCGTCCCATATTGGTGCATGTGCGGCTTCAGTGGATCCTGGATCCGTGATTGAATCCCCACCATTAAAAAACTTGAAGGAGCACCGAAATGTTTATTTGCCATCCAACCTATTGATTAGGTCACAAAGCCTTGAATGAAGAGACCACACAAATATCAACTTGATCCAAAACTTTTGTGGCTCAGGAGAAGTTTTTAATAGTCCATTACCATTGTTTCCTGTATTATGGTCGACTTGAGATTTGGATCTATTTCATTTTTGGGATCATAATCATCTAAAATGAGTTTTCAAAAGGGATGGACGATGTGGATATAAGGCACGTACATCATGGTGGGCCCCAATAATTACGAATCCCACCCACATCTCCAAACATGATATACAAGCAAATGTGTCAAATTAACAAATGTTAGACATTTCAGACGTCTGTTGACAATCGGGTTGCTTAGGTTTATGAACTTCAGATTGAGATTTCAGATTCGAGCTTCAGACATAAATTTAACAACCAGGCCCTTACTATCCAAACATTATCTCAATATAGAATCCATGCTTCAATAGTCCTCATAGAATCATGAGAATCGATCTTTTGTTAATCATTTTTACGCTTTCTTTTCTTTGCTTCTCCCACAACCCAAGGCCTATTCAAACTAGCGTCTACTAATTTATTCAAGGTCTAAAGGTGGACTTCAGAATCTTGGAATCTAAAATACAAACAACGTAAGCTTTTAGGCTGGTTGCTGTACACCATTCACCCTGCCACACGGTTCGCCCATAGGTAACATCCTGACGATCTAATATTAATCATACCAAAACAGGTCCGATCATTGATTTGGCCCATTCATCATATGAAGCCAATTTTAATGGCCTTCAATCAATTTAATAGGATGAAATTAACCATCTCATAAGTGGCTAGGAATGGATGGTCCATATTGATTACAGTAGAAGAGGTTTGATCATTAATTTGTACCATACATAATGTATAGCCCACCTTCGATGCTTATCTCTGCCAGAAATCATTGTGATAAGATGATCCCAACCATCTGATCAATGTTAGGAGAATGGGCAGTCCCACTCCAATCATACTAGAAACGATCTTACTATTGAAATGAACCGCTTGTCATGTGGAACCCACCTTTGATGGTCCATCTCTCTCAAAAATTACTTTTATAGGATGGTCCATATTGATTATACTAGACAAGTTCTGATCAATTGCAATCATAATGATATACAAAAACTACAAACGGATATCTGCTAAGATGCAGCCAACCTCAACACATGTATTCTATAATCTGTTCAAATTTAAAAAAAGAAAAAAGAAAAAAGAAGTGATTCATATAAATCAGATTAGTTGGAGATGTACCCTCTGTAACTTTAGCATTTAAGCATCAAATAACAAGCTAAATCATCCACCAAAGCATATTTAGCCAGCAATTCATATATTAAAAGGTGCTTCCTATAACAAGCCAATAGAAACTGTCGCTTCGTCCGAAGAACAGGCGATCTATAATTATAAACATCACATCATCTATAATATCTACACCTATTTACAATATATATTAAGAAAATAAAGGACTACATAATTGTATACCTGTCCAATCTAACAATCGAGAATTGAAAAGCCAAATTTCAAAAGTCGTATACGCAAAATGACTCCCAGAAGTCCTCATTTCGGCTTCCTGAGTTCACAGATTTAAAATCTGAAGTCACAGCTTTAGTGTAGTATCAGCTTTGCCTGCTTGAACGAGAAACTGTCTGCAATCAGCTCCATTTTCAGCAAATGCGGTCACGAGCCTCGGGAAGAGCTGACCTAGCTGGGTCTTGAATTTCGAGGAGCAGCTTTTGTCACCCTCATCTACATCCTGCACCCCTCCACCAACAAGACAGCCGACTTGAGCACCGTCCATATATGCTTTGCAAGCCTCTAGAATAGAGTGTGCATGCTCGCGGAAATGGCCCGCTACAAAATCCTCAAAATGCTGTGGGCAAAAGAAACAGTAGACGCCACATCATGAAAAAATAATAATAATAAAATCAATACATGTGAGAATAATGAAATTTCCAGATGATTCTACATGCTCAACAAAGCATCTGGAAGATGGGAGAATCAATGGGAAGTCCAGAAAACATTGATGGAGAAGCAACCCTACCTTTGGCGGCCTCTGCAGTGTGTACAACATTGTCTTGCAGGAAAGGAGAAATGTTTCCTCATTGTAAGCCAATGATCGCTCCTCCCCCATAGGCGTGCCAGCCATCATTGCATATCCCGGCTCATTAAAGAAGGGCTTTGCATTAAGCACGAGAGCTTGGATGGAAACCAGGACTTGCAGCATGGTTGATTTTCCCGGGGTCCATTTTTCGCTCACACTGCCGGTCCATGTGTTCAGAAGACTAAGGCAGACCTTCCCGCATGCGTACAGGTTTGGGTTCAACCGAAGGCCGCCGGAGTGGTAGTATGCATGCTGCATTAAATTTCAGCCGTAAATCAAAACTCTTTAGCTAATCGTGAGATGAACAACAGAAAATAACACATTATCACTAATCATGTACCGGCGGCATGGAAGGATAGCTGGGAGGAAAGAGAATGTCAAAGAAGAAAAGGCCATCATGGTAGGGAGTTCCAGCAGCTCCTACAATGACAGCCCTCAAAAGATCCATCCGCTCTTCGTAAGCTCTAACATATATCGACTCTGTCAAAGAAAAAAGGAAAGAAAAAAAGAGTGAAACTCGCTTGAAGATTACATAACAAGATGCACATTGGAGAACAAGCACAAGGTGACTTCCTGAGAAGGAGAGAAAAATGGATTGGAAAACTAGACAGCCACCCATTTCAAGTAAGAAAAAACAGCTCAAGACGCACTTCGACATGGCTCCAACTGCCACAAAGAGAACCCAGTATGTGAATCACCAAAAGTCCAGTGGGCCACACCACTAGGAACAATGGTCCATACTTTCAAGCTGTGTGGGGCCCACTGTGATGTTTGTGAACCATCCAACCCACAATCAGTTTCGCCCCGGGATGTTAGGCCCATGGCCCAAACTACAGCCTCATCCAAAACTCAGGTGGGCCACACCACAGGGATTAGAGGGAAAACCCACCACAGAAACTTTGGGAATTTTTGTGGCGCCCACAGTACTTAGAACTCACATAGTGTGGCCCACCTGGATTTCAGATCAGCTTAAATTTTGGGCTGTATAGTGAACATGTGGGGGTGCAACTGATAGACGGAGTGGATGTCAAACACGGGCCTCACAGAAGGTAGATTGTATGGGAACTAGATTCCCCATACAAACATGTGCACACACGCACACATAATAATACATATGGGGAAATGTTCCCATATAGTTGACCTTACCATAAGTTACGGTGATGCTGAGATTCGTGGACCCCACCGTGACGTGCCGAACATCCACTCCATCCATCAGATGCGTCATCCCCCGTTATGCTTAAAGTCCAGAATCTAGCCCAATCAAGGACTTAGGCGGCCACACCACAGGAAATACTTGAGAGTTGGCGGCTTGGCTCCAACCCAGAAAAACCTTCTGTATTGTTTTGTGGGGCCCACCAAGATGTGGTTTAGACATCCACCTATTCATTGTGTGTCCCACTCCCACCTAAATGAGGAGTTCCACCAGCTTTCAGGCCATTCCAAAACTCAGGTGAGCCTCATGAAGTGATTTTAGATGTCTTAGGCATGGTTTGGCAATATTGCAGATGATGTGGCCCACCCAAGTTTCAGATACAGCTGATTCCTCAGACATCCCATGTTTAGGAAGGGAGTCACCAAATGCACAACACGCATCACGGTAGGGCTCACATGGCTCGACCTTATAGTAACTTACGGTATGCCGTAAAAGGAGCATTTCCCATACATATATACATAAACACACATATAACGAGAGTAGCAGGGGACAGGAACTTTCATGCAACCAATTTTTTACATGGCTAACTTTGCTTTATTTGAGGATATGGAAAGGGTTTCTAGCCAAATAAAAGGGTATTTACATAATTTAAAGGCATCTCCAGCCATACGTTTCACAAGAGACAAGAAGATGGTATAGATTTACCTACTCACCTTTCAACAATGAAAATGTTAACATGTTTTGCAGTATGTATACTAGAGCATAACCTGTGATAACATGGAGGGAACAACTTTTATGTTCATGAGATTCATCCTGTTCATCAAGTGTGCCACCCAATGTCCCAATGTTCGGCCATGAATTCAAAATATCAAGCTGATCCAAAACTTAGGCAGGGTCACGTAATGGGGAACAGTTGGAATGGGGAAGTCACCATTAACACTGTCGAAATTTTGTGTGGGTCCACCATGTGCGTATATGGCATCCAACCATTCATTCGACACACCTTGTGAGGATGAATGGACACCCCAAAAATCAAGCTATTCCAAAACTCATGCGGGCCAAACCAAGAGAATTTCGAGGTTTCAGGCATGATTTTACATTGTTCCTTATGATGTGGCCCACCTACGTTATATGGGATAGACCGGTACCACCACTACCAATACCATGAGAGCATTTTGTGTGTCCCTATTTGAGTTGGAACAAGTTAAATATACAAGAGACATGCACCTGGTAAATCTTTCTCCAAAATCTTCCACTCTTGATGAATTTTCTTTGTCCATCCAATTGGTGCCTGATTTAAAAGAGACATTAAGCCAAGTAATTGCATATCAAGGAAAGGAGAAGTTAAGTCCAATTTCAAATTGAAGTCACCTTCTTTGTTAAAGAGCCCCCAAGGAAACTCTCTCTACTTGGTTGATGCGATCCTGTATAATGATGGTCCGAATAATCATGAACCATATCAAATTGCTTAAACAGTCTAAATTTTGTCACAGTTTCATCTCCAGTCTCCTCCCTTGGCCTGCTTGAACTTGGCTGACTTGGGGCTCCTGAATAGCTCGTACTTAGCTCGGGATTTGCAGGCTTCTGCAATGAAGGGATTGAAGTCTCCACCCAAGGAGGCAGGTCTATGGCATCAAGTTGGGTGCCTAAAAAATTGTAATCAATGATATCCATTATATCGGAATAGTTTAAATCCTGTGACCCCGACCCAAGATTTTCGAGGGGAATCCAAGGGGCATTGGCCAAAGCATCCTGTAACAACCAACATGAGCATTGCAAATGCATACATCTGTGAGCAGGAGAATCATCGGTAAAAATATGCCAACATTGATGCCATATGAAGTTTCCTAATCCCATACGTCTAGCCCAAACCCCATACATTTTCCGCACATGCCAATGTGATGTGTGTCTGGAACATACAAGCCATCCATCGACTGGGCCCCATCAAGTCGAAAACATAGCCAAAAATTGGTCCACTCATCAGGTGGGCCAGTCTTTGAAACAAAATGGAAAACCAAGTTACTTTCGCCATCCAGTTGGTATGTATTTTGACCCACCTGACGAGCGTATTGGCATGATTTCAGGAACATGTCATATAACATGGTGGAACCTTCCTGATTGACAGCTTCAATGTTGCACGCATGTGCCACTTTGGCACAGTGAAGATACGTATATTTGTTTTGACCCACCTGAAGAGCGTATTGGCCAGATTTCTGGAACACAATATATAACATGGTGGAACCTTCCTGACTGACAGCTTCAATGTTGCACACATGTGCCACTTTGGCACAGTGAAGATATGTATAGGGGCCAGGTCTCAACAAGCATGTGGGAGTGATAATCCATGAGAGTCCTACCTTTATTTCCTTTTGCCAATTCTTATGGGATTCCATTGCTGCCTTTTTCTTAAGAATTGTATTATCCTTAGCCCCAGTGATCACAACTCCCGGTGGATTTTCATCTTCATCAATTTCAATTATGTCATGGGGAGCAACCTAGACAGACAAATCATTATTTGGTACTTTATGATATTAGACAAGTCCATCAACCGGTGTCAAGATAATTTATGAAAATAAACAGGAAGCTTCAATATTAGATGCAATTGAGAAGGAAAAATGATACCACTGAATGATTTAAATGATAAGCACTGCAAAGAATAATAATAAAAAATAAAAGGAATATGATAACATCAACAATACCTCTCCTCAAACTTGACAAGAGAAGACAGAGACCTCCAATAAGAAACAAATTCCTTCACCAAGAAACAAGTTAAAGGTTTGAAGTAATATAAGAAAGTCAAGTGACACAAGGCAAAAGCTTCTTCATAAGAGACATCAACTTCAATGTGCTTCACATGTCCATCAGAAAAGGTTAAAAGCTCCAGTGTAGCTACAGTGCTGACACCATAGAGTGCAACAGGTCATCCAAAATCAAATAGAGATGCCCAAACACACAACCTCACTATACTAGGCATGCATGGCACGATGTTCAAGTTCCAATTTTCATCCGGAAACTACATGCTGCTTATTACTCCTCCATTAGATGAGCAAGAGACAAAAGGCAAAAACAGACATACTCAGTAATGTTGAACCTACCTAATAGAATTACAAAGGGGGGAGGAGAGAGCTTTACACATCAAGAAGAAAAAGGGCTCCAACCAACAACCAAGTATCAATTTTCATTCCTAAAGGTGGAAAAAAAAAAAAAAAAAAAAGGAATATGAACCCACTCTACAGAAGTTCCCAGAAGTAGTTTAAATAAAAGAAACTGAAACCTATTATTCATTCCTCTCTCTTTTTTTGGAAAGGTAACATGGGATCGAACCAATGACCTCAATCTTGAAGCACACCATCTACCACTGAGCCATGGAACCCAACTCATCTCCCATTTGAGCAGTCACAATCGAAGCTCAAATGAAAAAAGAAAGCATCCTAGGATTAAAATCTAAGCCAGCCAGTACTGCCAACGCAAAAATGCAACTGTGATTTACGCTTTCATACTCTCTTTTTTAACCCGTAGTAAGAGATTTATCAGACACTAGATGCTGGAAAGGAATAGCTGTAAGAAACTCACTACTCTTAAGAATGTTGGAAGAATAGACTGAGCGAATGGATTATAATGAAACAAAAGCATGAGAAGAAGGGGTCTTTTCCCATTTTCGTTGGCAGCATTCCCTTCAGGGAATTGGTGGAAGAGCTGCACAAAGTATTGAGAAGATTTCGTGTGAATACAGATGTACGCATCCCTTCGCTCACAGGGAGAGGAAAAAGCAACGGATTCACCTATATCCAGTATTGATACACAGACCATGCTGTGAAGGCAATCAAGGTGACGAATGGCAGAAGAGTGGATGAGATAGCCAAGGAGAAGGAGACTCCAGTTGCAGCCAACCTGGCTTGGATAAATGCAGATTCAGGAGGGAATGCTCAGGCAGCTAGGGAGCCTGTTTTGGATTTGAGCCAGGGTAGGACTTTCAAAGAGGCTGTTGTTTCCCTGGCAATCTCAGAACTCTCAATCTTATGTGATCAGAGTCCCCAGTGGGGTGGTTGAGGGACGATTGTGGTAACTGAGCTACTGCTTGGTGGGCTTGGTAGCCAAAGCTGGAGTATCATACGTGGATTTGGTGGACTCTCCGAGAAACTCCCCTTTCCGCGCATCAAGAATATCTATCAGTAGACTGTTGGAGAGATCGTTCTTCCTCTCCTTCACATCCCAGGAGGAGATGGCAGCTTTCTCATTGAATTCATCCCTTCATCAGACAATGATGCTGGAGAAAGTCGAACAGTGGTGGCCGTCAGAGGTTGTTTTGAACAAAGGATCATGGTTGCACTGCTTTGGGATGCCAGCATATGCTCGATTGAAATCTGTCCTGGAAGAAATCATTTCGTGCTTTGGTGAGGTATTGAAAATTGATTGTTTGTCACTGGATAGATCTTTCATGAATGCATGCTTGGAAGAGGGTTATTCTCAGCCTGAAGTTAATGGTAGGGAGGATAGTGGATCTTGAGGTAGGGGGGCTTCCCATTCCCAATTCATGTGGTGGTGCAATTCGGTCAGGTTGGGGGTCAACCTAAGCCCAACCCAATCTCAAGATGACCCAACCTGTAACCTGACCTGACTCAAATTACAACATGAGGTGCCTAACCCAAAGTCCTCTATATTCGCCTAGGATACTCCGAAAGAGGTTACCAAGGCTCCTGTTGACTTCATCGATTTGGCCGTCCGTTTGGAAATGATATACACTAGAGAATTGAGGCTTAGTCCCCCACAGCTTCCATAAAGTGTGCCAGAAGTGCCCCCACAAACTTCAAATCATGGTCCAAAGTAATTGTTTTTGGTACCTCATGAAGTTGCACAATCTCCGCGAAAAATATGTTGGCAATATGCATAGCGTCCACCTTCCTTTTGCATGGAATGAAGTGGATCCACTCCCCTTTGAGTCTTAGGAAGACCCAGAATGAAGTCCATAAGAATGTCCACTCATTAATAGAGCTAGACACAAACCAAGCCAGCTCGAAAGCTCGGCTCAGATTGGTTTGAAAAAGCTTGGCTTGGATTGGTTCGAATAGAAGGTCAAACCAAACCAAGCCTAGAAGTCAAGCTCGTTTAAAAAAACAAACCAAGCTCAAACCAGGGAACACCGGCTTGGCTCGGCTCAGCTCAAAGGTCGGCTGAATTCAGCTCGTAGATTGTATGCACACTGTTTCCTGTGGTGTGATCCACTCATGTCCTAAAATGATACATAAAAACGGATGGACACCATGGATAATACATAATACATACACAAGAATGCGCATTGTTTCCTGTGGTTTGGTCCACTTGAGCTTTGGATATGATTCAATTTCGGATCATGTCCTAAAATGATATGTAAAAACAGGTGGATAGCGTGGATAATACATATACATGACAGTGGGCCCACAAAGTTTACTCGGTATGCTAAAGTAGGATCCGAATTGGCTAGTTCCTCAACACCCGCCACGTATCTGGTGTCAAAGCTCTGTGGGCCCCACCATGATATATGTGTTTTATCTAGCCATCCATCAAATTTCCCAACTCATTTTACAATATGAGGCCAAAAATAAGGAAGATTCAAAACTCTGGTAAACCGCAACACAGGATCCAAACTTGTTGGCAGACAGAAGTTTCAGATCAAAATTGTTTTCCTGGGGTGGGGTCTGCCTCAATGTATGTGATTCATATCCACGCCGCCAATCCATTCCAGCTCATTTTATGGCATAGGCCAAAAAATGAAGTAGATCCAAATATCAGGTGGGCCATACCACATGAAACATTGATTATTGAACGACCGCCATTGAAATCATCATAGTGTCAATATCAGCTTGATCCAAAAGTTTTGTGGCTGCACGGTATTTCATGGTCAATCACCTTTATCCACGTTTGTGTGACATTATCAACAGTTTGGATGGTGAATAAACATTACGGATTTACGGTAAACCCTAGGAAAGTTGTAGTGGTGGTCGTTCAATGATCACTATTTCTTGTGGTATGGCCCACTTGAGATTTGGAACTGCTTCATTTTTTGGCCCATGTCCTAAAATGATCTAGAAAAACGGAAGGATGGCATGGATATACAACACATACATTTAGGTGGGCCCCACAGAAAAATCCAGATGGAATTAGTCCTTCAAGTGGACTCGGATTCAGTTGGTCAGTGCTGGAAAAGTTGCATGGGCCTCACCTTGATGTATATGTTTTATCCACTTCGTCCATTCACTTTACGACATCATCTTTGGGAATAATCCCAAAAATGAGACGGATCAGTCCACGATGGACCACACCAGAGGACATAGTAGTGATTGAACACCCACCATTAAAAAAAAATTGGGGCCCACTATAATGTTTATTTGCCATCCAACCTATTGATTAGGTCACACAGACTTGGATGAAGGGAAAACACAAATATCAGTTGGATCCATAACTTTTTAATGTTATTTTGTAGTGTTATCTTTGTATGAAAAAAGCTCATATTATGTATATTGTTTATTTAACCAAAAAAAAAAAAAGAAAGAAAGACTAGTTGACCCCTATTCGAACTTGGCTCAATACGGCTCAGCTTGGCTCAGATATTTGGACCAAACCAAGCCCAAACAGTAGGGATAGGCTCGAAGCTCGGCTCGTTTAAAGCAGGAACAGGGGGTGTCACATAAACAAGCCAAACCAAACTTAGGTCAAACTCGGTTCGGCTCGGCTCATGTACAGCTCTACCACTCATGGTGCAACTAGAATGGAAAACAGTGTATAAAGGCCAGTGATCTACACATGACCTTTGGAGACTTGGCATCAATGACATTGTGCCACGAACCATTCAATGTCACAACACATAAGAGGCCAATAGTATTTTTCCTTGACCGTGGCCAATTTTTTTGTCTCTTCTAAAGTATCCACCCAGTCTTCCGTGTAGCTCAGATAGCATCTCTTCTCATAACGTACATTCAGGAATGCATAAGCAAGAACCCTTGAATACATTCCATTGTGTGAGATGAATTCACACACTGGATCTCAGCCATTAACACATTTGTCAAGCACTTTTCCAAAAATGAGGTCCTTATTGTGTTGTTATTTTAATGCCTAAAATTGCACGACTTCCACGGCTAGTGTTCCTAATAGAACCACCCTCCTACTCAAAGCATTCACCTTAATTTGGACTTCCAACTTTGTGATGCAAAAGGAAAGTATAGTCTTGTAGAAAAGTCGTCCACTTCGCATGATGAGCACCTAGCTTCTTTTGGGAGCTAAGATATCTCAACACCTCATGGTTCAACTTTCAAGTATAGAATGAATTCCTAATGAATCAGGTAATACCCCCAATGTATTAATGCCTAAACTACTACATGGAACTAAAAATCGTACGTGGACATCGTGGAGTAGTTTTTTATATTTCATTGAGCTTGAGCTTCTCGCTAAAAAAAGCAATCAACTCTCCTTTCTGACTTAGCACCATGCCAATGGCAACATTTGAAGCGTCACCCTCCACTTCAAATACTTTATTGAAGTCCAGAAGTGCAAGAAATGGAACTTTTGTTATTTTCTTTTTTATGTTCTAAAGCTTTAATACACCACTTTAGTCCATTTGAACTAGCATCCGCGCATGCAATTGGTGACAGGAGCAATAATTGTATGGAAATTCTTGATAAATCTCTAGTAAAATGTCGCAGAAAGAATGGACCTCCAAAAGGGTTCGCGGGTGGGTCACTCTGCAATGGTCTTAATTTTCTCTTGGTCAAGCTTGATCCCTTATGCAGACAAAATATACCCCCAAAACAGAACATTGTCGGCAAGAAATGGGCACTTTTTCATGTTAACAAATAGTGACTTCTATAGTACATCAAATATTTACTGTAAGTCATCAAGGTAAATGGTTGAATGGGACTAAAAACAAGAATATCATTGAGACAAACAACTAGGAATTTCCCCATTAAAGAACGAAGCACCTCTGTCATCAACATCATGGAATAGAAGTGCCTAGCTCATTTGAAAGACGGAATGGCATGACGAGCCACACATACAACCCTTCTCGAGTCTTAAACGCAATCTTCCAATCATCCCCAAGTGATGCGGACACCAGGTCATTCAAAGTATATCAACGCAGGAGGTGTGCGTTACCCGTGTCAATGTGGTTAGATGACGGATACGGGACAGGTCTCTAGAGGTTGAAGACCTTACACATGTGTTCGTGACATGTGTAAGTTGCTTAGAGGAGACATTTGGACTGTTGGATCGCGAGGATGGTGTAATCGGACCGTTGGATCGTCACGGCCCACCTTCATTACGCCACCTTCACGGCGCTATCATCGGGGCCCATCGGGCATCTTAAATTTGCATTTAGTTTATGAACATTTGATTTATTTAAGTTTTGAGACAGTTTGCGCACAATTTTGTGCGAATTTCTTTTTTCTTGAAACTTTTTTTAGTAGGGGTATTTTGGTAATTTCATGTAATTACGAATTTATAAGGGTTACCCTAAACCTATAACATGTTATGTTATGTTATGTTTATGAAAGAAAAAAGAGTTTTTTACTTCTGATGATTTCGTCTTCGACTTCCAGTGATTGGAAGAGGGCGTGAGGCCCAGGTACACGATTTCTCACCCTCTATTTCTTTCTTCTTCTCTCTTTTCTCAAGGTACTCTTTTCTTTAACCTCATTCTCTTTCTTTTCTCCTAGAATCTTTAGATCCAGAAGTCAAATCTTGTTTCTTTTTTATCTAAATCATTAGATCTCAAAAGATTTTCATCCCCACATAAAACTCATCACCCAAATCTAAATTTGAAGAACCACCAATTCTTTTTTGAATTTTCCAGCTGAATCCAGGAAATTCCTATTTTTCTGGATTAGAAAATCCACCTGAATCGTTAGACGGACCTATTGCAAGACAAAAGTTCTATCTTTCGCCGGATCCAACTAAATTCAGATTTTAAGATTCAACACCTCGTGTTTGTGATGGATGACCCTAATCAATACTATATTAACCTTATTTCTTTCTTGTGTTTATGATGTATAAGGCAGACTGATATTTTATTTGTTTTTTAAGATTGTATAAATCTGCCCCTTTCAAATACCATGCTCATTTAAGGTTGGATTAGGCCGTCCTACATCAATTTTTGGTATCAGAGCTTAGTTTCTTGCATTGGGTCGTCTTAAATCGAGTTATCAAGAGTCTAGATTTTTTTTATTTTTTTTTTCTTGGGTTTCATGCATCGCATATAGTCTAAATCTGAAATTTTCAGATTTGCATTAAAAAAAAAAAAAAAGAGTCTAGATCTGAATTTTTTCACATTTGCATCATTCTAAAGGTTAGGATCATCGCTGTCTATAGTCATGTGTCAAAACAATCTCTTAGAGTCGTGTTTTAGGAAACCTAAGTTGAGTTTATTGTATATGCCCACCCGAACTAGTAGAGGATTTGGTCTACACACCCGATTTTCAATATGGAACAGTTGACCGAGATGATGAACACGATCAACCAACGTTTGGGCACCATTGAGGTGCAATCTAGGAACACGAATACCTGTATGGATCAGATAGAAGCGTCCCTAAGAGAAATCTCCGACATTGGCGAGGATGAACAGTCTCACGTAGGGGGAGTAGTTGAGGAACGGGTAGAAAATCGTGGTAGACGTCGTGGAGCATGCGATCGAGGGATAGGACGTAGAGGGGCGCGAAATCCGCAGCCCGCTGTCTAGTATCAAAACCGTTATGATGTCGATGAGAGGGTCTTAAAGAGTGTTAAAGTAGATGCCCCTAGTTTTGATGGGCGTCTTGACCCAAAATCATTCCTTGATTGGTTAGCGGACATGAACCATTATTTCGAATAGTATGAGATGTCTGAGAACCGACAGGTGCGGCTTGCGAAAATGAAACTTGTGAGTCGAGCTAAATTATTTTGGACAAATACGAAGCGTAGGATCGAGAGATCAGGAGGTGTCCCAGTCGCGCATTGGGTAGAGATGGAGTTATTTAAGGAAAAATATCTTCCTCTCTCTTACCATCAAAAGCTCCTAGATCAGTGGCAAGCATTACGCCAAGGATCTATGTCGTTTGCAGATTACTCCACAAAATTTGAGGAGTATAAGATGCGGTGTGATATTCAGGAGGATCCCTTAGTGACGCTGGCGCGTTTCAAGGTGGGTCTTCGCATGGATCTACAGCGTGAGTTTATGACACATGCAGTGAGTGACTTGGATCAGGCTTACCAAGTTATATAGGAGTTAAGAGCTTTACCTAAAGTCTCCTGTCAAGAGGTGCTTTGAGTCCCGATACTCTACTGTTAGATCTGGTTTTCAGGGAATCAAACCTACCATTAGAAGTCAGCCTAGGGCGCAAGCTAGTGCACTGCCTAAGCCTAAGGATGATAAGGGCAAAGGTGTCCTTGGTGCCAATCCTGGGAGTGGTAGTCACTTGAGATGTTATGAGTGCAGAGGTACAGGTCATTTCGCATACCAGTGCACGGCCAAGACTCGCGGGAAAGCCTTAGTCATAGACGAGTCAAATGAAAATGCGGATGACATGGGTGATTATGAAGTTGAGGAATATCACCCAGAGATAGGTGCTAGTGATTATGAAGAAGAAGAACCAGATACTGCACCACTAGTTGTAGTTAGATGTGCTTTAGCGCAGGCCAAAGAGAGTGATGATTGGCGCAGAAGCACAATTTTCTACACGTTCATCAAGAGCAGTGACAAAAATTGCAAAGTCATCGTGGATAGTGGTAGTTGCACCAACGTGATCTCAGCTAGCACAGTCACTCGTTTGGATTTGAAGCCCATCCCTCACCCTTAACCCTACAAGGTTTCTTGGGTTGACACGTCTTTTATGCTGTGTCCCAGCAGTGTTTAGTCCCCATCCAAATCGGTTCATATCAAGACATGTTGTGGTGTGGTGTTTTACCTATGGATGTAGGTCACATCATTCTAGGGAGGCCGTGGTTATACGATAGAGATGTCACGATTTTTGGTCGCTCGAACATGTGTACATTCACGCATGAGGGCAAGAAAATCAAGATTAATCCGTTGCCACCCAAGAGCCACACAGACAAGGCTAAGGATGTGAAAACGAGTGAGTCAAGGAAGGATGTAAGGAAATCTATTCCGAAATCTCTACATATCATAAATGCAAAAGAGTTTGAGAAAGAGACAGGATGATTCGACAGTATACGCCCTAATGGCTAGGAAAGTTACACCCAAGGTTCATGTAGAGTTACCCCCTAAGGTGACTTCGGTTCTTGAGTACAATGATGTACTCACTGGGGATTTACCGGATGAGCTTCCACCTATGCAGGACATCCAGCATGCCATTGATCTTGTCTCGGGGTCTACTTTACCGAACCTTCCTCATTACAGGATAAACCCTAAAGAGCATGCAGAGTTGCATAGACAGGTAAATGAGCTCATGCGAAAACGTTTCATCCGTGAGAGCATGAGTCCATGTGCCGTACCAGCGCTATTAACACCTAAGAAAGATGGTACGTGGCAGATGTGTGTAGACAGTAGGGCCATTAATAAGATCACGATCAAGTATCGGTTTCCGATACCGAGGCTTGATGATATGTTAGACATGATGGCCAGATCCACCATTTTTTCCAAGATAGACCTCAAGAGCGGATATCACCAAATACGCATACGCACTGGATATGAGTGGAAGACAGCCTTCAAGACGAAGGATGGGTTGTACGAGTGGTTGGTCATGCCCTTTGGTTTGACTAATGCACCTAGTACTTTTATGCGTGTGATGACATAGGTTTTGAGACCCTTTATGGGGAAGTTCTTAGTGGTTTATTTTAATGACATACTCATATATAGTACCACTGAAGAGCTGCATCTCGACCACTTGAGGCAGGTCTGTAGTGTCCTGAGGGCGGAGAGGTTATGTGCAAACCTTAAGAAATGTTCGTTCTTGTCTGATAGGGTTGTCTTCTTAGGGTTCATAGTGTCATCTGTAGGGATGCGAGCAGATCCAGAAAAAGTCAATGGCCTGAACCACGGAACATACATGAAGTGAGAAGCTTTCATGGCTTAGCCACATTTTATCATCGGTTCATTCGAGGGTTTAGCACTATTATGGCTCTCATACTGATTGCATTAAAAAGGGAGAGTTCATATGGTCTAAGGTTGCAGCTAAGACATTCAAAGATATTAAGGGCAAGATGATAGAGGCTCCCGTCATGCGTCTTCCAGATTTTTCTAAAGTCTTTAAAGTAGCGTGTGATGCTTTAGGCGTAGGTATAGGAGTACTAAGCCAAGAGGGTCATCCAGTTGCCTATTTCAGCGAGAAACTGAATTAAGCAAAACAAAAGTATTCCGCCTATGACAAAGAATTTTATGCGGTAGTGCAGTCGCTATGTCATTGGCATCATTATCTTCTACCGCAAGAATTTGTCTTGTTTTCTGATCACGAGGCTTTGAGGTATTTGAATTCCTAAAATAAGCTTAACCCAAGGCATGCCAAGTGGGCAGCGTTTCTTCAGAAATATTCATTTGTCCTGAAACATAAAGCCAGGATCGAGAACAAACCAGCCGATGCCCTTAGTAGGAGAGTGGCATTGCTCAACTCCTTGAGTGTTGAAGTCGTCGGATTTGAGCAATTGAATGACGAGTATCCCATGTGTCCAGATTTTGGAGGAACTACGTGTCACTCTTAGGTGCCCAGCATAGTTCGGGTGAGTTCGTGCTGAAAGATGGTTTCCTTTTCAAAGGAGACTGACTTTGTATTCCCCGCACTTCCCTCCGGGATTTCCTTGTTTGAGAGCTTCATGCTGGAGGTATTGCTGGCCATTTTGGTCGAGATAAGACCATCGCCCTAGTGGAGGATCGATTTTATTGGCCAAGTCTCAAGCGAGACGTAGCCAAAATTTTAGACAATGTCGAACATGTCAACTGGCAAAACAGAAGAAGCAGAATACTGGATTGTACATGCCATTGCCAGTGCCACACGCACCGTGACAAGACATTAGTATGGATTTCGTGCTTGGACTTCCCAAGACATTTAAAAAGCACGATTCCATTTTTGTGGTCGTGGACCGTTACTCAAAAAATGGTTCACTTTCTCCCTTGTTCTAAAACCTTAGATGCGTCCAACATAGCTAAGATATTCTTTGAGGGGTTAGTTTGATTACATGGTTTGCCTAAGACCATAGTGTCTGACAAGGATGTCCGGTTTACTAGTTATTTTTGGAAGACATTATGGCATATGATGGGTACGAGACTCCAGTTCTCGTCTGCCTACCATCCTCAAACTGATGGCCAAACTGAGCTTGTGAATCGAAGTCTCGGAAATCTACTACGATGTTTGGTGGGTGAACACATTAAAACTTGGGACTTAGTCCTGCCAGTCGCCGAGTTTGCATATAATAGTTCAGTTAATAGGTCTACGGGTATGAGTCCATTCGAGATTGTTAGTGGTTATAAACCTAGACTACCCATAGATTTGTTACCTATGTCAGTCACCCAGAGGACCTCAGAGTCAGCCGATGCATTTTCCCATCACATTCATGAGTTACATGCAGAGATTAGGAGGCGGATAAATGCTAGTGATAAACAATACAAAATTTCAACTGACTTACATCGTAAATTCAAGAATTTAATGAGGGTGATTATGTAATGGTTAGGATGAGGCTAGAATGGTTCCCACAAGGTACCGTTAAGAAGTTACAAACACGCAGTGCTGGACCATTTAAGATTCTGAAAAAGATTGGGTCCAATGCGTATGTGATAAATCTACCACCTCGCATGGGGATTAGTTCAACATTCAATGTGGAGGATCTAATGCTTTGTTCAAGCCATCCCATTGACCCTAATTTTGTTCCAAACCATTGGCCAATTTCTGAATTTTCTTCCCAACCTACACCACCTATGCCTACTATACCTGAGATAAGAGAAGAAATTGAAGGAATTGTGGATGAGCAAAATTATTCCCACTCGGGACGGTAGATTTCAGAGGTACTTAGTGAAGTGGAAGAACAGACCATCATCCGACTGTACATGGTTGACGGAAGCAGAGTTGCAGTGACTAGATCCAGATTTGTTAGAAAAGCACAAGAATTTTATCTCGCCGGAGTCGAGATCTTCTCAGCTGAGGAGAGTTGATGCGGACACTAGGTCATTCAAAGTATATCAACGCAGGAGGTGTGCGTTACCCGTGTCAATGTGGTTAGATGACGGATACGGGTCGGGTCTCTAGAGGTTGAAGACCTTACACATGTGTTCGTGACATGTGTAAGTTGCTTAGAGGAGACATTTGGATCGTTGGATCGCGAGGATGGTGTGATCGGACAGTTGGATCGTCACGGCCCACCTTCACGGCGCTATCATCAGGGCCATCGGGCATCTTAAATTTGCATTTAGTCTATGAACATTTGATTTATTTAAGTTTTGAGATGATTCGCGCACAATTTTGTGCGAATTTCTTTTTTTTGAAACTTTTTTTAGTAGGGGTATTTTGGTAATTTCATGTAATTACGAATTTATAAGGGTTGCCCTAAACCTATAACATGTTATGTTTATGATTAAAAAAAAAAAGAGCTTTTTGCTTCTGACGATTTCGTCTTCGACTTCCAGTGATTGGAAGAGGGGGTGAGGCCCATGTAAACGATTTCTCATCCTCTACTTCTTTCTCCTTCTCTCTTTTCTCAAGTACTATTTTCTTTAACCCCATTCTCTTCCTTTTCTCTTAGAATCTTTAGATTTAGAAGTCAAATCTTATTTCTTTTTTATCTAAATTATTATATCTCAAAAGATTTTCATCCCCACATAAAACCCATCGCAAATCTAAATTTGAAGAACCACCAATTCTTTTCTGAATTTTCCAGATTTCCCAATCCAGGAAATTCCTATTTTTCTGGATTAGAAAATCCACTCGGATCGTTAGACGGACCTATTGCAAGACGAAAGTTCTATCTTTCGCCGGATCCAACTAAATTCAGATTTTAAGATTCAATACCTCGTGTTTGTGATGGATGACCCTAATCAATACTATATTAGCCTTATTTCTTTCTTGTGTTTATGATGTACAAGGCAGGCTGATATTTTATTTGTTTTTTAAAATTGCATGAATCTGCCCCTTTCAAATATCATGCTCATTTAAGGTTGGATTAGGCTGTCCTACATCACCAAGCCAAATATGAATTTGATGATGTTCGCTCCTCATGTTGATTTTTTTAAACCTCAAACAACATGTGCAGCATATCGTCCAAGTAAGGAATATGAAACCGACACTTGATAGTAATCTGATTGATCACATAAATGACCACACACGTCCTCAAAGATCCATCTTTTTTAGAGGTTAATAATGCAAAAACAATACACAGTGACATGTTTTCCCGAATTAAACCCCTTGTAGCAACTCAGTATAACTTGTCAATGAAACTTGACATGTTCAGCTGAACTTATTCGGCAGTGTGTAAGATTCAGTAGACTCGAAACTAAAACTAAATCAATATAGTGTTAATAGTCCTCATAAGAGGAAGTTCAACTAAGAGTTCTTCGGGCACCAAGCATTTGAAGTTATGAAGTACCTCTTGGAGTGATTTTTTACCTTCATCTTCATCAGATTTGGGTGTTGGAACATGTTTGATTGGGTGCAATGTGGTATTAACATTATCCTTGGTGAAGGAATAGGTGTTAGCCAGAGTCAAATGCACCATATCTTGGTCCCACAACAACGGCCTCCCTAACAAAATGTAATATGCATACATAGGGATCATTTCACACCACACATCATCCTTATACGTAAATCAATAGAGAATGAAACTAAGCACCTGGAGTTTACAAAACACTTCTTCCCCCTTTCTTAAACCAATGAATCTAGTATGGACGTGAATGCTTATGTTCTTTCAGATTTAATTCATTCACTATTTTTTGTGAAACAATGCTCTCATTAATCCCCTCAAAATCGTGCATATCTTCCCACCAAACATGCAAGTGATGCGGAAGATAGTGTCACAACATCTCCCCTCATCAATCAATCGAAACATTGATGGCATAGTTTGTTGGATAACCAATGACTCACTCCTATCACCATACACATCTGTTAAATCTTCCCCAACATGCGCCCCATCCTCATATGCATATTTGTCATATTCTGTCGTCTTCAATTTTCATTTGCATGCGGTCGAAGGTGTCTTCAAGATATTCTCCTTCCTTGGCCAAGTTTATTGTAATTGTGGAGTAATGTTTAAGACAATGAAAAGAAAATTGTCTCAGTTGCCCACACTTAAAGAATGTAAAAGGAGTGTTGTTTTGCCCCATCTTGAGTGCACTAACCCTCGTCTATAACCACCTCCCCCAAGATGGAGTTTGATTTCATTGTTGAACATTAGGCAATTGTCCCTCGACCTCTAGGAGGCCTTGTGTTGGCCTTACATGGGAAGTTAGCATGCTACTTCATCATTGACGACGATCCTCGTGGGGACCCAAATCATCTCCAAGTCCCAAACTAAGTGTCTCTTAAGCTTTTAATGCAAGTGTGTATGCATCGGACATTTTAAATACATTTTTTATAACCAAGTTATTTTTAAATCCAGATTTAGACCATTAACATACCTCGAAATCTTTTGGTCTTCATACTCACGAAACCCTTCCCATGATGCCAACGTATGGAACTCCTCGGTGTATTTATTTACCGATTTGTTTCTTTGATGTAGATTGTGACATCTTTGAAGAGGTTACGAGCATTAGTCACGGTTAGGAACTTCATTTTTAACTTTTTTTCATCTTTCCCAAGAATTTACTCTACCCTGGCAAATTTATTTAACTTGGAAATCTTCTTGCCAGACTAACCCATGGCTACAAAATTTCATAGCTACTGACTTAACCTTCCAATTATCCATGATTTCTTTATACTCGAACACATTTTCTGCCTTACTTAGCCAGCCGATGAAGTCGTCAACATTGCAAATGACCATTGAATTCCAAAATTTCTACCTTAATTATAGGCTCTTTGTTGCATTCCAACAATCGAAAGATTCGATCATTGGTGTCTTCACAAAGCAGGGCTACCTGATGTTAGTTAGGACCTTGGTAGGGACCTTCTCCCACGTGTTCACATGCTCCAACTTTAGTCTCCAAATTCCCTCCACGCCAGAGCTCACGCACTTGATTAGTGAGATTGCTTACCGTATGTGTGAGTTGGTCTCTACTTGCTCTGTCAATGCACAAATCAATTGGATTGCATATGCAAACTCTTCATGCGTCACCCCCTTTGAAGCCATCAAGAGATGATGTAAAATAAAGAATCTCCCAATGATTAACCACTCTGATACCAAAATGGTGCAACCTAGTTATCAAGTCAATGAAATCTTGACACCCGAATCGCAAAGATACGAACACATATACACTCACAAGGAATATTAAATAGAAAGGGATAAATAACTTTATCAATATTCAAAACTTCTCTTACAATGCTTGAGAACAATGTATGCAGTATTGATAATATCAACCGATATATCGGCCGATATTGCACTCCAGGGATACGAAACATCCCTGGAGTACAACTGGAAATGAAATAATCCTCCGTATCACGCGATGTAATGACGATATCTCGCGATTGCAACTTTTCCCTTTACAAAATTTATTGGTATTGATGATACTTGTCAATATTGACAGATATCATCAATACATTCTAAGAACCGCAAGGGAACTTCCCAAAACGCCCTGAAATTCGATTTTTTCCACATTTTTCTTCAATTTTCTCTCTTCTAACCTGTTTGTAAGTGGATTTTGGTCCATCCTTTGCTTGGATTTGGGGGAAAAACCTACATTTGAAATCAGAATCAAGATTTTCTTGCATTTTGTGTTGTTTCTCAAAATGTGAGTTATTTTGTGTTTTGATCCCTTTTTTTTAATCATATAAAATAAGTGTAAAATCATAAGAAACCCTTGATTCTTCATGTTTTGCATGAAAAATCAAGGATTTCAACCTTTGATTTTGAAATTTGATGGCGGTGGCCTAATTTAGGGGAAATTGGTAAAAATTCAAAATTCCTCCAATTTCTCCCAAATTACTCGCAATCTTGCACTCCAAACATGAAATCAAACATGCATGAGGCCTGATCTACTGATTTATTAAGTTCTTGTCAAATTTCAGAAAAAAAAAATTGTTTATTAAAAATTTATAAAAATACAATTTTCTGTTTGAAATTTCACTTCTAACAATAGTCGATTGAATCCAATTTCAAAGTATTTAGGAGTGTTTGATGAAATGATCATCACATTCACTCGAATCTCGAGATTTGAGGGTAGGTCCGATTTGGGGGAAATTGAGGATAATTCAAAATCTTCCAAATTCGTTGCAATCTTACACTTCAAACATGAAATCAAACATGTATGAGGCATGATCTACTAGTTAATGTATTTTTCTATATTTTTCAAAACTAAATAATATTTTTAATTAAATATTATTAAAAATATATTTTTTTTTCGAAAATTAGTCTCTACCAGCGGTCAATTGGCTGCAATTTTTGAGCATTTATAATTGTTATGAATTCACTTTGAATATAGTTACATCAGTTCAGTGAGACAGCGCATAACTTAGGACCCTATAGAAAGGAAACCTATTATATGCACTTTTTTGTGATGTTATGATTTAAAAGTGTATTAAGATCTTTTTAAACAATCCTTGAAGTTTCATTGAAAAACTTCAAGGAAAAATTCAACCAATTTCCCAATGTTTCCCCATGTTTCCCAAAAAGTGCCATACATTACCCGACGCAAACGATATATCCCCTGCGATAACCGATACATATCTGTATCCCAAGGGTGCGATACGTAATGCGATACTGATACAATAAACGTTGCTTGAGAAGACTCACAAACTTAGAAAATGTGACATGCCTCTCTTACACCACCCCTTCTCTATAGAGACCCCAAATACAATTCCTATGAATCTTTAATGAAAATCCCGCCAAATATTAGATTGATTTCAAATCAATCTATAATTTATTTAAGATTATAAAAATCCCATTAACAAAGATTTTGCCTAAAATAGCAAAATTGAATCTACAAAATACTCTCAAAATCTTCAATCATATTTTTCCCATCTACCCCATTATCTTTCACAAATGGAAAATGTGATCTCTAACATTTAGGCCCTAAATCTCGCCATAAACATCCCAAAATAGCACATGTTGGGCCTTACAGTGGGCCAAGGGCAACATTAAAGGTTGAAGCTGCAGTTTTTGACTCAGATTACTTCCCATTGTTATTCTTTCCAATGTTTTCGAAGGTGGTTGAAGGGGATTTGATGGCTATGTACTTAGTTCCACCAAAAGAATTGTTATTGATAAAGGCCTGGGGTCTTCTTTTGTCTCTCTAATTCAAAAGAAAGCTGAGGGTAAGATAATCATCATTTTCCGACTGAGTAGACTGATTGGCAGTATATACAAGTTGATTTCAAAGGTCTCAACAGCGTGTTTGAAAAAGGTTATCAATAGAGTGATTTCCTTGACTGAAAGTGCTTGTATCACTGGTAGATCAGTCTTGGATAGCCTGTGTTTTGCTGATGAATTGGTGGATGAATTTATGAAGAAATGGCAAGAGGATTCTTTTAAGGGTGATTTGGAAAGTGTGCATGATGGCATAGATTGGAATTGCCTTGTTAATCTGTTGATCGAATGGGTTTCGGGAGAAAATGGAGGCGATAGACTGAAGGCTAAATGATATCCATGTGGTTTTGTATCCTTATTAACAATAGTCCCAAAGGTTTCTTCAAAGCAATGTTGTCAAAACCGTTATCATATTGCAAATCGTAAAAGGGGTTTAATCGTATCGAATCGCATATCATATCGTAAACCATAAGATTTTTCTGATTTTAAAATATACATATGAAAAGCAAATGAAAAATTATACATCAGAAAAGATTAAAAACATTAATCATCCATTTCCCATCAACTTGTACAAAAAAAGTAATACATATCATGATATTATCAATTGAGAAAATGTATGTGGTATATATACGTATCATGATATTAAATGATTATTGTCTTTTTCCTTCATTTTCTTTTGTTGTCGTTCAAAAAATTTACCTTAAAAAACATACAAGTCCTCTAATAATTTTGTTCTTTTATACATTTCTTAAGTATAGAATCATGTTAGAAAAAATGGCATTCAATTCCATTGTGAATAGTGTCTTGATTTCTTTGTTTTGGGTTTTTGAATATCAAAATCCCCAAATCTCGTCTTGCCACTCTCTCCTCTAAAGAAAAAAATGAGGATATATTTAATAGGAGAGGCCTTTTTCATGTTTTATGAGCAAAAGGGTATAAAGAAAGAATAAATTTTGAATAAAAAATTTAAAAAATAATAATAATAATAATTTTTTAAGTACTTTTTAGGCCTATTTATGTAATCTACGATTATCGTATGATTCGATATGATTCGAACGATTATTTGGGATTTGTGGTTTGGGTGTAAGATATGAATCGTACGATTCATATCGTAAATCGTACGACTTTGCTAACACTGCTTCACAGCAAAGAGTGGTGGTATCCAGTGTTCGAAATATCGGTATCGCGCAATGTATCGCAACCTTGGGATACAGATACGTATCGGTTATTGCATGGGATATATCGTTTGTATTGCATAATTTATCGCACTTTTTGGGAAACATGGGGAAACATCAGCAAAATGGTTGAATTTTTTTATGAAACTTCAGGAATTATTTAAAAAGACTTTAATACACACTTTTAAATCATAAAATCTCAAAAAAGAAGTGCATATAATAAATTTCTTTTGTATAGGGTCCTAAGTTATGCGTTATCTGATTGAACTAAGGTAAACTATATTCAAATATGATGCATAACATTTATAAATGTATAAAGATATGTATGAAAACATAACTAATGCATTCAAAAGCAAAAGATGTAGTAGAAATTAGAAAACATACCTATCAATGATGTTTGTATTCAATATCTACCCCATCCATCCATTTTTCCATATCATTTTAGGACATTATCCAAAAAATGAAGCAAATCCAATAATCAGGGGGACCATACCATAAGAAACAATGGTGATCGACCATTAATAGACCACGAAAGTTTTGGATCAAGCTGATAATTGTTTTGTTTCATTCATTCAAACTTATGTGGACTACGCAAGTGAAAACAGTTGAAATTAATGCTACCATCGAAAACTTCTTGGAGCCGCAAAAGGCTCTGATCAATTAATGCTACCGTCGAAAACAATAGGGCCCACCTCGATGCATGCACGGCACATCCGTATCATCCATTTGTTTTGCAACCTGATTTTAGGGATTGGCCTAAAAAATGAGACAGATACAAAATTAGGTAGATGTGGACCACTCCACACAAAATAGTGGTTATTGATCATTAAAAATTGTGGGCCACAATTTTTTTTTTTGGATCAAGTTGATATTTGTTTTTTCCTTTCATCCAAGTCCGTGTGAACTTATCAACAGGTTGGACAGGAACAGCGGACCTTAGAAAGTTTTCAATGGTGGGGGATCAATGACCACTGTTTCTTATAGTGTGATTCACTTGAAACTTATATCTGTTTCATTTTTGGGACCATGCCATAAAATAAGCAGTCCAAGTAGATGGACGACGATTGATATGCAATATATACATTGAAGTATCGAAGCAACCAACAACTTGAATGGGACCATGACCATGGGGTTACCTTGACATAAGATAGTGTATCAACACCATCAATTCATTTTAACGTATCATTTTATGGCATGGGCCAAAAATTAAGGCAGATCCAAATCTAGGGTGGACCACAACACACAAAATACTGGTTATTGAATGACCACCATTAAATTTTTGTGGAACTAGAAATTTTTTGGATCAAGCTAATATTTATGTTTTCCCATCCAGGTTTGTCAAACCTTATGAATGGATTGGATGGCAAATAAACATCATGGTGGGCCTTAAGGAGCTTCAATGATAGAAATCATTGCCACCACAATTTATGTGGTGTGGTACACTTGAGCCTTACATGTCTCCTTTTTGGACTCATGCCTTAAGATTACCCTTGAAAATGAATGGACGGTATGGATTGGCTGGTGTACCAGACAACAGTGACTTGGCTGGTGTGGGTACGTGTTGTGCGAAGATGAGCGTTCACGTTGGTCGAGCTCCAGTTGTACAAACAATTCAAAGGATATCAAAGTTACATAGGCTCCAAAATAATGTATTTATTATATCCACACCGTTCATCCATTTGGAGAGATTATTTTAGATCATGAACCCAAAAATGAGTCATATCCAAAGCTCAAGTAGACCACACCACAAATAGAAGTGGGATAATGATTCTCACTGTAAAACCATTTATAGGGCCCACCATAATGCTCATTTTCCATCCAATCTGTTCATGAGGTCACACAGACCTGGATGAAGAGGAGAAACAAATATCATATTGATCCAAAACTTTTGTGACCCTCAAAAGGGTTTCAATGGTAGACGTTCAATCTCCCACTGCCTATTTCAGTGTGGTCCACTTGATCTTTGGATCCGTCTTATATTTTGGTTCAAGCTACACGACGAGCTTGCCAAATGGATGAACGGTTTGGATATAACATATACCTCATGATGGGACCCATAGAACTTGGCGACGTCAACACACCATCCAGGTCGGTGGTGTGCGATACACCAACCCATCTGATTCTCGTAATAAGGGCTAGGGGCCCTTTTTTTCCCGAAGGAGAGAGGGTTCCGACGTTTCGGAACCCTGAAATCTCTCCCAAATCTATGATTTGGCCGAGGATTACTTCGGATTTTGCCGAGGATTTCTCTGAATTTTGCCGAGGATTTCTTCGGATTTCGTGATTTCTCTAAATTTCGACGGATTTTGCCCGAACTCTCCCAAATCAGAGATTTTGTTGCTTCAATTCGAATGGCCCTTCAAATACAGCTTCCGATCAAAGCGATCTCCTCTACAGGTACCGAATCTACCTATTGAAAGTTTTTTTTTTTTTTTTCGTATAATGATGTTGTCCCAACATCTCGAGGTTGTAATATCGTTGATATCTCATAATATCGAATGATATTTGGTGATATTATGCTATATTTATCAATATATTGATCGATACAAAATATTCTGTAATTTTTTTTCAATTTTTTAGTATCTTTCTGAGGGTTTCGTATCATTGGACTGCGATATCGATAATATCGGCCGATAGTATCTACCAAGGTAGCCCCCCCCCCCCCCCCCCCCCCCCCCCCCCCCCCTTTTCAGTTGCAGCTGAAACTTTGGCTACTTAGTCAAAAAAGGCAGTTGAGGTGGGGATGCTGAAAGGCATGGTCTTGGGTAATGATGGGGTGAGGGTCCTCAATTTTTTGGAGATGGGTCCTCAGTTGAAGTAGGTATATTTAGGTATATCTTTGTTATCTTTGAGGTGGTGACATGGCGAAAGCAAACCTCATGAATAGTAGTTCTGCCAGGATCAATATGGGGAGGAAGTGGTTGTTTTCACTTTGTTAATTGGTTGTAGAGTCGTTGATCTTCCATTGGTGCATCTTCATATTCCTGTTTGTATCAGGAGAGCACGTGAAGAATTTTGGGATCCTCTAGTGGAGTGGTATTCCAAAGAGCAGGCTGGCTATTTGGAAGATCAGATTTCTCTCCCTTGGTGGAAAAAATGGTGCTTATCAAATCTACGCTTGCATCTCAGGGTGCATCTCCTCTCCGTTCTAAGGTGCTTAGTGAAGATTGCGACAAGAACTAAGCAATTGTTATACGGTTCTTATACAATAACTGGGAGGGTGCCCATAAACTTCATTTTTCTTGGTGGACAGTGCACATGCTGGTCAGTCACTGGGACGTGGGGAAATGATGGTGGACGATGGGAAGCAGAGAGACCTCGTTGTTGAGAAACATTTTAATAGTTTGAAGTATCGATTGAGCAATAATGGTTCGGATATTAATATAGCTTCAGCGAAATTGGGATCCACTGTTTGGAGAGCAATCTCCTGGGTTCAATCCTTCTGCTCTTCCAATCTGCGTTTCAGGATCAAGAATGGGGATAGAATGAGATTTTGGCAGGATACCCCCGGTGTGCTGAATTGCCCCTAGTGGATTTGTGTAAAGACTTGTCCAACATTGCAGTTAATACAGATGCTCTCACAACTTGCCTCTATCATACGGTTAGGGGGCAAGATAGTGTGGTGCCTCCTCTTTCTCCTGCGATCTCAAGGATGGTGAATTTGATAGTTCCATGGGCTGCCTTAAGCAAGGTATATATTCAGCATCGATGTTGCCAAAATCATTATTATATGCAAATCTTAAAATGGGTCGAATCATATCATATCTTAGATTGTAAAAAAATACATAAATAAATCTGATTTCTTAAAAAATATATATATATATAATAAAATCTGAAAAAATATAAATAAAGCAGAAAAAATTAAAATTCATCAATCATCCGCTTCCGATCAACATGCACAAAGAAAAGTAATACATATCATGATATTATCAATAAGAACATTTATACGGTATACATACCATGTAGAAGGGATTTGCGCGATTCCAAGGTTTGCGATTTAGTGCCCCTGCTGTCTTTGTTGCAGGGTTTAGAGCCTGTTCCAGGGGAGGACTCGCTGGTTTGGAGACGTTCCAAAAATGGAGCTTTTTCGATGCAGTCTCTTTATTCAGAGTTCTCCTCATCCTCAGTTGTTGGTTGTTTGAGCCATACTGCCCACATCTAGGCATATAGAGCTCCTCTGAAAGTCACTGCTTTCATTTGGCTTGCCAGAAGAAATAGGATCCTAACCGTACATAGATAATTTGCAGAAACGGTCCTTCATATTGCCCAACGCCTGCCCGGTGTGTTTAAGTGCCAAGGAATCAGTGGACCATCTGTGCATCCACTGCTCCTCTCAGATTGCCTGGTCAAGCATCCTTAGGTTAGCCAATGTTAGTTGGGTGATGCCCAGTTTGGTCATCGATCTGCTCAAGGCTTGGCATGATGGGGGGGGAAGTTCACTTGGTAGAAAGAGATGGAGGCTTGCGCTGATGGCTGTCTTTTGAGCCATTTGGTAGGAGAGGTATGATCATTGCCTCTGTAATCGAAGAGTTTCTGCTTTGGGGGTTCTTGGGCCGATGGCTGTCTTTTGAGCCATTTGGTTGGAGAGGTATGATCATTGCCTCCGTAATCGAAGAGGTTTTGCTTTGGGGGTTTCTACGAGGGTGGCCTTGTATGTTAGGGAGTGGGCTTCCAGAGGGTGTTTTGTTTGTTTTTGTCTGTATTTTTGTTTCTTTTGTTCTGTTTTTTTTTTTTTTTTTTCTTTTTAAGAAGCAATGGCAAAGGAATATATATTAAAACAAGAAGAAAAAGAACAACCGGAAAAAAAAAAAAAAAAAAAAAAAGGACTGCTGAGATAGCAGAACAAAAGAAAAAGAAAAAAGACTAGTAGCTTAGAAAGCAAAGGTCATATCCTTTCACACTGTTTACAAAAGTAGCCCATTCAATCACCAGTCTCTTAGCTCTGGTCCCAATCAAAGAGGCAGAGGACGACCTATCGTTAAAGCATTTATCGTTTCTTTCAATCCAGATCGACCACCATATAGCCAGAATGGCCATTCTCCAAATGGTTCTTCTGGGGTTACCGAGCTTGCAGCCATGCCAAGAGATCAGGAAGTCATGGGCCGAAAGAGGAGGACACCAGGAGAAATTAAAACGGAGGCTAAAATCAGTCCAAATTTGACGGGTGAAAGGGCAGTGCACCAGGAGATGATCCACTATTTCCGCATCATTCATACAACATAGGCAGATGTTCGGCAGCTGCATGCCTCTTTTCCGAAGATTGTCAATAGTTAGGATCCTATTACGATCCGCCAACCAAGCAAAATAGATGTATTTAGGGGGAATCGGGTATTTCCAGATGAAAGGAGAGGCAGGGATCGGGGAGGAAGGGGGAGAAGCAAGTGAGGAATAAAGGGATCTGACCGTAAAGCGACCTGTCTTGTCAATCCTCCATATAGGCTTATCCGGCTCTGAAGTAATCGGCATGGACTTAGAAATGCAGTCAAGAAGGGCCGCATATTCATCAACCTCACTATCAGTAAGATTTCTAATACATCTGATGTCCCAAATAATTTTGGCATTCGAAAGAGAGTAGCAGTCTGAAATCAATATGTCCTTATTTGGAGCCAAGCGAAAGATGTTTGGGAATCGATCCTTCAACTTGCATTCCCCCACCCATATGTCTTCCCAAAACCGGAGAGTCTCCCCACTTCCTAACTCGAAACTTATGTTGTTAATAACTGCCCGTTTGATCTTAACAATCCCTTTCCAAATGTGAGACGCACGATAGGTCGAAGAATCCTTGGTCCACCCCCCCCCCCCCAAAAACGAAGAGCCATATTTTCTTTTAATGATAGAAGACCAAAGGGCATCAGGTTCCGTGGCAAGCCTCCAGAGCCACTTACCAAGAAGCGTTGTATTCATTCGTCGAAGATCTTTAATGTTAGCCCCTCCTTCATGGAAGATTTTGCAAACGTCCTTCCACCCAAGCAAATGAATATTGCTGTGATTCTCTTTTCCATACCAGAGGAAATCTCTCCCGATGGTATCGATAGTTTTGAGGATAGGGGTCGGGCACCTAAAGAGTGACATGAAATATAGAGGCAGATTAGATAAGGTAGCATTGATCAGGGTCAAACGGCCACCCAGGGATAGGTAACGACACTTCCATCTGGCAAGGGATTTCTGGAATCTATTAATGATAGAATCCCACATCAATTTAGGAGGAGGGCCGATAGAGAGGGGAAGGCCAACAAAGGTGGAAGGGAAGAAACTTGAGGAACACCCAAGACAGTCCGCAAAACGATGGATTCTTTCATCGCTGATGTTAATCCCGAAAAGCTTAGATTTATTCAGATTGATGCGAAGCCCGAAAACCCCTTCAAAACAGAAGATAGCCATTCGGAGGTTTGAAATATACACTTCCGCTGCTTCAGAGAAAATGAAGGTGTCATCCGCAAATTGAATGTGGGTAATAGGATTGGGTATGTCTGGTGTGGAAATGCCTTGCAAAATTTCTTCCTCTTGGCTTATGGACAACATCTTGGATAGCGCTTCACCTATGATCAGGAACAGGAGGGGAGACAGGGGGTCTCCCTGCCGTAAACCTCTCGAACTTTTGAAGATTCCCTTCGGGGAGCCGTTCAGCAATATGGAAAAATGAGCCGATCCAATGCACGTAGCGATCCAATTTTTCCATCGGGTTCCGAAACCCATGCGTGAAAGCATATAAAGGAGGAAGTTCTAGTCAACATGATCGTAGGCTTTGGCAATGTCCAACTTGCACAGAATGCCTTCCTTTTTAAACCGTTGGCAGGAATGAAGGACCTCATTAGCAATGAGCGAGCAATCGGTTATCTGTCTACCTTTAATAAAAGCGTTCTGGTTAGGAGAAATTAATTTTCCAATGACTTTGAATAGACGATTGGATAAGACCTTAACCAGAATTTTGTAAGGACCCCCAATCAAGCTAATTGGTCTGAATTCAGAAAAAGAAGAAGCACCAGTCACCTTTGGAATAAGGGAAATAAAAGTTGCACCCAAACCTTTGGATAGTCTGCCTCTTCGGTAGAATTCCTGAAAAAACAGGATCACATCCTGCCTGATCAAATCCCAGAAAGATTCAAAGAAAGCCATCAAAAACCATCAGGGCCCGGAGCTTTTTCACCACCCAAAGAAGACACAGCAGCCTTGATTTCGTCTTCGTTAAATTCTGCTTCAAGATACTCAGTATCAGAGGACTGTAAGGAACTGAAGATGATGTTGTCGAGGCGAGGTCTCTTCCAATCTTCAGAGGAAAGGAGTGTTGAATAGCATGCGCAGCTATCAAATGTTTGTCTTCGGTACAGTCTCCATTGATATTGATACTAACAATCGCCTTAGAACGGGCGTGCATGTTAGCAATGCTGTGAAAATATAGTGTTTTTGTCGCCCTCTGAGACCCATCTGGCTCTAGATTTGATCTTCCAGGCAACCTCCTCATCTAGAGCCTTTAAAGATAGGGACTGAATGATTTGGATGCGCCTGCTCAGAGCATCGATGGAGAGAGGAGAGCCTCCGATTCGGCTTCTCTTAAACGAATCTCGTCCTAATTCCATTCCTTAAGCTTCATCTTGAGAAGTTTAAGCTTGCTTAAGAGACGCCGACTAGCAAAACCTTCAACCTTGAAGCTCAGCCACCATTCCGAAATCTTTTTCCGGAGACCTTCGATTTTGAGCCAGGAAATGTTAAAACGAAAAGGTTTCGGACCCCAATCATCTTCTTCCATCAGTAACATCAAAGGCCAACGGTCAGACGTAGTCCTTGGGAGCGTAACTTGGATAACGGAAGGGAAAGCCTCGATCCAGTCTGGAGAGACAAGGAATCTATCCAATCTGGACAGGATTGGATTTCTTCTACCATTTGTCCAAGTGAATTTCGCCCCATTCAGCGGAAGGTCAATAAGTTCTTGGGCTTGAATCCAATCAGAAAAGCGATTCATAGCCAGAGAGAGTCTTCTACTGCGGGAATGATCTTCTGGAAATCTGGTGACGTTGAAATCCCCCACGACGCAGTAAGGACCTGAGAAGGAATGTCTAATAGAAGTTAGCTCATCCCAAATTGCCGATCTACCCGGGTCAACAGAGGGGTCATAAACAGCTGAAATAAGACATTGAAAGTTAGAATTCCTATCTTTAAGGACGATAGATACAGAGAAGGACTGAATGAAGGAGGCTTGCAAATCCCACAAAGACGCTTTCCAGAAGGACCGAATGAAGGAGGATTGAAAGTTTTCTGTTTTTTTTTCCCCGGCCTTTGGCCTTAATAATATTATCACCTTTCAAAAAGAAAAAAAGTAAAGGATTCGAGTCCTTTTCCTTTGCTTTTGTTGTCTTTCAAGAAATTTATCTTAAAAAAGATACAAGAAGTAGAACCATTTAAAAGATATCTTGAAAAGATACAATCGTATCTTAAACAAGATACGATTCCATTCATTAAATAAAAAGATATCTTGATTTCTTTGTTTTGGGGCTGAGATATCTTGAAAGTTGACATCTTTGTTTTGGAGGCTCCCTCCCTCTCAAAAGACAAAATAAGGATACTTTTAGTAGGGATGAGCTTCTTTTCATATTTTATAGGCAAAAAGGGTAGAAAGAAAGAAAGAAAAAAATACAAATAAATATTGCGATTTTTCAATGTAATTTGGGCCCATTTACAGTTTACGACTATCGTACAATTATTTAAGATTTGAAACTCAGGTGTATGATATGATTATGATACGAATCGCCCAATTTTACAATTTTGATAACACTGTTTAGCAGGTTGGAAGCGACAAACAATGTTGGATATTGGAAACAAATGGTGACTTCCAATTCGGTCCCTCTCACAATTTTTGGTGAATTCTACGGATAAATGCACAAGGGCTTTCGCAAAAAATTGGGAATCCAGGTTTCCCCCAAAAATCCGAGCATTCGTTTGGTTGGTATGCCACTATTGACAATCTGAAACATACAGGGGTGTATCTTGCAAACCAGTGCTATTCTTATCGCAACCAAGATGGGACAGTTAATCATCTCTACTTCATTATTACTTTGTGAACCGTTTCGGAAGATGTTGTCACAAATTTCCGAATTGCACGGATTCCTGTTTCGAGCCAAGAGTTGATGGATAGTTGGGAGGTTTCAGCTTTGGGTTCAAATGGAAGGTGTCTTTGGAAGATGTCATTATATGCAGTTATATGGTTGTTTTGTCTCAAAAGAAACAGGAGAGTTTTCGAAGGTAAATCCATTTTCCATGCTTGCTTGTTTAAGGAAATCTTTAGTATGAGTGGGCTGGGCTAGAGTACAGTCAAGTTTCAGGTGTATCTCTTACACCCTACTTAAATCATCTTCGAAAGAGGTCATCATTAGATATTAGGGAAGATCGTGTCATGAAGAAGTCAGTCTCTTGGAAGCATCCTACTGCATGAACAGAATTTTGATGGCTGTTCTTGGAGAAACCCAGGCCAGGCGGTTGTTCGGGGTCTTATTCATGACTGCAGTGGTAGAATTCTACCAGATCTCTTGCAGCCCATTGATATCAAAGGCTCAAATTATGCTGAAGCTGCAGCTCTCCTCCAAGTTTGCAAATTGGCAGTCAAGTTCACTCCCGGTTCAATTGTGTTTGAATGTGACTCACGGAACCCAATATCATGGGTAAATAGTGTGTCTTTCCCTTGGAGATTTGTTTATCTTTTGTTCAAATTCTTGATGCTAATTGGAGGTAGACATTTTGCCGAGGGGCTTTGAGGGCTCTCTTAAAAATAAACAGATATTAGTTGTCAGTGTCTTTGGTGTTTGTTTTGTAGGGGAGTTGTAGCTTCTCTCTGCTGCGTTTTCACTCCCTCTTTTCTTTTTTATTTTCAGTTTATGTTTTTTTAACTTTTGGAGGAGCAGGGAGAACAACTTTCGTCAAGAGGCATCTTACAGGTGAGTTCTTTTGACTAGTTGACGCCAACCCTCCCTTACCCAAGCTAGGGATTGGTCAGTGCATTGCTACCAGGCAGTGTTGAGAGCTGATCCCAACTAGTGGGGACAAGACAATGCAATCGCCCTACATCCCACACATACACACTCCGCATGAGTGCACGAGAAAATGTCCACATTCCCTTTTAAGCCCACCCCTACTTTCCTTTTCACTTAAATCTCTACATTAGAAAATATCTCTAGATTCTCTACTTTCGTTTTCTTTCAAATCTCTACATTAGGAAATATCTCTACTTTCCTTTTCTTTCAAATCTCAATATTAAGAAATTTCCTTTTTCTTTCATATCTTTATATTAGGCAAGAAGTAATGTTAGAATTTTCTTATTTAAGTGCGCTTTCTTATTTAGATCAGATTGTAAGGACCTGTTGTTGTTGTGCTTTCTTATTTAGATTGGATTGTAAGGCCTTCTTGTTGTTGTTGTTGTTGGTGGTGTGGTGGTGGTGGTGTGTGTGTGTGTGTGTGTTGGGGGGGGGGGGAGATGCTGGGGGGGTTAACTCCAATCCGGTACAATTAGCATCTTCCTTGATCAAGTTGCATTGATGGTACTGAGCTCGTCGAGTAATCCAAGATGAATGGTATCTCCATAAAATCTAAACTTCTTAAATCACAAAGGAGACACATCTTAAAATGATTATATAGAAAGAAAACAACATTGGTTTTATAGAGTTGATAAAAACCGAAAGATGGCAAAACATACCTCTAACAAATATTAAAGAATGTTAAGGTGGTATAGGTGTTCTCTTTCTCCAGCCTAGTGGGATTGATAGCTTATTCAGAAATGAGCATTTTCTCGGTCAAATCTCTATACAACCGTATATACAACATCGCCCTCCGCTTGGCAGATCCCTTGTCTGAACAACTGTAGAAACACAGGCTTCCTCCAAAGATCGCGGTCTTCAGCTGGCTCGTTAGTATCAGGAAGGTGCTGACAGTAAACAATTTAAGAAAAAGAGGTATGTGCATTCCTAACATCTGTCTTTGCTACATGGCGGAAGCAGAATCAGTGAACCATCTTTTCATCCACTGCCCCCTTATTCATCAGATTTGGTCAGTGGTTTTTTCTTGGTTCATTATCTCATGGGTTCTCCCCTATTCTTCTAGCTGCTTGCTTAAAGCCTGGCATGGTGCAGATTTTGGTAAGCAGAAAAATCTGGTTTGGAGAATGTCCCTAGCGGCATTGTGGTGGGCGGTTTGGGAAGAACGTAATGGGAGATGCTTCAAAGGGGAATCCCACGCTATAGGGTATCTTATCAAGAGAGTCCATTTTCTTATAGTGGAATGGGCCTCCCATGTTCGGCATTTAAGTAGTTGTAATTTGTTTTCGTTCTCATTTTCATAGGTGTTTTGGCCCGCTATCTCAGCGGGTCAATCCCCTCTTTTGTAAGCATTTCAAGATTAGAGATTAAATTTTCTTCCTCCAGCCCTATTGGCGAAGGAGGCATCACTAAAATGGAGGCCTTCACCCTTAGAAAAGATGTGTGCATCTTTTCCAAGGACTTGTCGAATTTGCTATTAGTGGAAGGTGAGTCCTTCTAATGATTAGTATGCTAATCACAACTAACCCTCAATTAATCAAAACTAACTCTAAAAACATTTTTATCTCCGCAACTGACAACTAACAATCAAAGGAAAATTATCAAAATAGCCTCAAAAAACAAGAAAAGTCCCAAATCTAGTCAAAACAAGGGAGGATGGTGTATGTGGTGGGAAAGCTCCTGCATCAATGCACGAGTTAAATATATTGCAAAAGAAAAACAGTCGAGACAACGAAATGATAAAGACCAAAGAATAAGATGGCTCCTGGTATTCATAGTGAGGCAGCATCACTAACACTGCAGCTAAGTTCTTTTTAACCCAAAATTGGAAGTACCCCAATTGCAATTTGGAGAAAAAGACCTGGAAGTGAGTGGCAGTGGAAGATATCACAATTTGGTCATTTCCACTTCGTTTAACCAATATTGCAAGTCAATTTAATAGTGCATCCAAACACACCCTTAGTTCTCTCAGGAAATTGCATTTTACCAATCGGCAATTTCACCTGCAATGGCTCTAACGTCATCGATTGACAATCAACCATCAACATACAATTATTAAAAGTATATATATATATATATATATATATATATTCTTTTAATAATTGTAATTGCGACCGTCAAAAATCCCTAATTGGACGAAATCCAATATGATTACCAAGGGCAACAAAGATTAGCAATTCACTCGATTGAATATCTAAAAAGAAACGAAGAAAACAAGAAGAACAAAAGGGGGAAGAAGAAGGAAAAAAATTCTCCGCCCTTACTTGATTCTGCTTGCGTTTCTGTCGGCTGGATCCTTGCAGGCCCGGCGACGGGGTGAGATCGATGACTTCCGGGTCCTGACGCGAAGAGCTGCCGGAAAACATATGGATCCTGTACGGAAACCGTCGAAGCAGACAGAATGAGAGACGGGTGAGACGGAAAAGCTCAAACCAAAGAAGAAGAAGAAGAATCAGAGAGAGACTTGGGATTGATGGTGGGGTATAACGGCTGCGGCTTCATGAAGCCGGCTTTGGCTTGGCTTAAGGAATGCAAGGTTTTCCTTTCTCGGGAGACGGCTTCGGCGCAGCGCCGAGGTCTTTTTCACGGTCGGTGGCGGCTGAGCGCGATTGCATGAAAAAAATCAAGCAATCGGAAGAGTAGAAGAGAATAGAGGAGGAAAGGCCGGAAAAATAAGAGCATCGGGATATTTTTGTTTCTAAAGAAGACTCCGCTCTTCGTCTTCTTCGCTTTTGAGAGCGAGAGTACTCTTACTCTCAGCCAACCTCATGCTACGTGCGTTCTCTTTTCTATTTCTTAGATGGTAGTGACTCATCCACCGTACACGTTGCTTGCATTGCTTTCTATGGTTTAATATGGGCCGTTCGATTGTGTGTTGAAAATCATACCCATTAAGTTGGAGAATAATGAAGGTATCATTAGCCCAAGTTCATCGGTTGAAGTCGTATACTTCTGATGAGCCTGATTTTCCTAACGCGCTCCATCCTAGCTGGGCCCCACAGTCTTGATGGACTAGATGTCAACGATTCAGATTGCTATTGCTTGTGATGCGGAATTTGATCGGCTACTGACTAAGTACTTAACAAAGCAACTTTCAAACCGACCCAGATTGAGTACGGCCTGTTTGTACCCAGCCATGTACAGCTTAGTGCCTGCATGATGAGCAGTCACAGGAGGCAGCATGGTGGGATTCCATTGGTTCGGCTAAGCCACAAAGTATTTTAAAGTTATTTAGTCGAATATATACTCAACCAGTACTTGATAGTGGAGCTGTCAGAGCCTGGCCTGGGTAGCTCTCCGTTCTTGAAGTCTTATTCAAAATTCTGATTTTTTCTTTTATGGCCGAGTTCATCCCATTGACATCTCATATATCTACTATCCAATCAAATCCCCCCTTTCAAGTGTTCTTTAAGTAGCCCCATTTCTATTAAGCAGTATCATCAATTTAAATTCTACCACATTGTGCTTGTTTTGAATTCAACTGAGGCATGTAATGTTCAATTCATGCCCCTTTTCAATCATGCTTTGAGTGCCCCATTTCTAGTAATGACATGTGGTGCAATCGAATTTTGTAATGCTATGTCTATGCCAAGCTTGGTAATATAAAAAAATGTGTTACCCAATCTGAGTCTGCATAGGGAATGGGATGATATATGGGGATTTTGTAGAGCAATGAATTCATATCACACTTGTCATAGTAAGTTATCATTTGACATTGTTGTTTGGCTTAAAATATTGTCACCAGTATTATGTACGCAATGTTGGGCATGTCAAAACTTGATACAACTTAATTTGAACCGAACACTTTTGACTCAGAGTGTTGAGATAGACATAAAAACTAATAATGGTTGTCTATAATCAATAATTTAGCAATTTGGTTGGCTATTCAACCACTCATGATATGTATTAAACAATTTTGCAAAAGAGATGGTTCACGCTTCTAATGAATTTTTTTAACTTTTCAATCGAAGTGACTCTTTTCTCACCATAATTATAAAGATTATCGATTAATACAATATGAGAATAAAAAAACATAAGTATTCATCGAAGATAAACACTTGCAAATAAAAAGAGGAAATCCTTGTCAATTTAATGATTGTTATGTATATGGTGAAGTCTTAAAGTTAATGTCTTCCTTAATCTAGCAACTTAGGCATAGATAAATAGATTTACACTAAAAGCATATTTGGTTTACCAATTATAGCAGTAATATATTGTAATGTGTGGTAAATGAATAATGATAATTATCATTACTATGATAGTTGGAAGTAAAACAGGCCGCACACAATACTCCTAATCCACTTTGCTTCCTTAATGTAAAGTACTTCCCTTGGACAGATACACTTGGATATTATTTAGTCAATACATGTTATATTCACACGGTCAACTCATTGCACAACATCATTTTTGGGCATGTCCCAAAAATATAAGGAAGATCAAAAGCTCAAGTGAACCACACTGCAAGTGCTCAATCCTCACTGCTAGTTGTGATGCAGTCCTTCTCTACTTTAAATTTGCCTAATTTTTTGTCTCATTCCATAAATGACAATGCGAGATGAATGGACAATGTACATATAATACATACATCATGGCAAGGCTCGTGAAGCCATCCACATAAACACACTTTTCACTAATCCATTTCTTGTGGTTATTTCAAAGGATTACAGCGATTTTACAATTGTCAATTTCCAATCACATGTGAGATGTAATGATGTGAGTTTTTCACCATATTACTATGGTAGTCCATGAACTAAATAAGCTTTAAAAATAAGAAATAAAAACTCTTGATTGGTTTGGTGATGTAGGAGCAAATAAAGAGCATTACACTACAAGGTAAACTAAGTCGGTCTACTGTTGCAGCATAGATAAATTGAATTACACCGAGAGCTAAGCTAAGAGTTAAATTAAGATCAGCAACATTGTGTTATAAAGTTGTGTTTGTTGAGTTGGTAAAGGCCTAAAGTTCTCTGATCTTTCTCCCATTTATAAAAATTTTAAGCAGCGGCCAAAGAAAGGTATTGATAGCCACTCTTTGCATTTGTAGATGTTGAAATGATAATTTGGACTCGTAAATAGTTGTGACCTATTATACAACTCCACATGTGTTAGTAGTTTGACATAGGTCAATCATTGGTTACGCCCACATCCAGAGTCCTTTACGTAAATGAAGTTTTTTTATAGGACATCCATGTGTAAATGATATTTATTATTTTTTTCAGCTCGAAGTGCACCATGCACCATGAAAATCAGCCAACTTAGTATTGCCTTTACAATGCCATTATAATGTATGCGTTTCATCCATGTCATCCATCCATTCTTTTTTTAGATAATTTCAGGACATGATTCCAAAAGAGATGCATGTCCAAATCTCATGTGGACCACACCATAGGAAAATTTTGGATTAAACTCCTACCATTAAAAACATCTCAAGGCCACAAAATTTTTGGATGAAGCTGATATTTTTGTTTTCCTTCATCAGGTTTGTGCAACCAAATTAGATTGGATGAAAAATAAACGTTATAGTGGATCCTAGGAAGTTTTTAATGGTAGGCATTCAATCATCACTGTTTTCATACTGTGTGGTCCAATTGGGATTTGGATGTCTCATTTTTGAAATGGTGATTTAAAATAATATGGAAAAAAAAAAAAAAAAAAAAAAAGATGAACAGTGATGAAACACATACATGACAGGGGGACTCACATAGATTCAAACAACACTGTGTACAGTTGCCGCCAGGCTGTCAGTGGGCAATCCACGTCCCATTTGGAGAATATCTTCACTAGTCAAGCAATATTCACATGGGAAATATTCCCACGAGGAGCACCGGGCGGTAAGTGAAAGCTGGGAGCCGATCACCAGCCTCACCCAAGACGGTGCGGCCCACAAGGGGCCCGCGATATTGTATCTATTCTTGATCCAAGCCGCCATCCTCTTTTCCATATTATTTTAGTGCATAACCCCAAAAACTAAGCAGAGATCCGATTATGAGGTGGACCATACCATGGAAAACATTGGTGACTGACCATTATTGAGCCAAAAAGAGTTTTGGATTGATATTTGTTTTTTCCCTTCATCCCAACTTATGGGACCTTATCAATGGATTGGATGGCAAATAAACACTATAGGTGCACATAAGAATTTTTCAATGCCAGCAGCTCAATCACCATTGTTTCATAGAGTATGATCCACCTAGATATTCTTCATTTCCGGACCATGCCCTAAAATAATCTGAAAAAAAAGGATGGACAACATGGATACAGAGTAGATACATCAAGGAGGGCCCATGGTAAGGGCCACACCGTGTCGGGCGAGGCTGCGTTCTCACGTAATCCACTCCCGTGAAAGTTCCACATACCACATTTGGATCAAAGATCTGACGGTAGTCAGAAGATGATCATGCTTCTAAATATAAACCATCAAGGGTAGTGGGGCAGCAGTAAGAAAGTGCATGAATTAAATATCTTTCTATTGGACAGAGATAATAAAAAGGAATGGTTGGATTGGATCCGATACGATTGCAAGCAAGACCCCGTATTATTCAAAGTCATAGAAAGTGGGTCTCACTTTCCACTTTCAGCCACTGCTAGATGACGAATTCGGAAGCGGATTGCATGGTGTGCCCCCCACCACCGACCTCCTATGGCCCCAGCATAATATTGCGTATGTTATATATATCCATACCATTCACTTTGCGATATCATTATCCTTGAAACTTTCACAGGGCTCATCATAATATTTACGTGCCATCCAACTTATTCATAAGATCATAAAAGACTGGATGAATGGAATAAGACCTGGATGAATAGAATCCAACTTGTACTTGATGACTGGAAAACACATGTATAAGCTTGATCCAAAAGTTATAGCCTCAAGGAGATTTCAATTGTAGATCTTTAATCTCCACTGGCTTTTTATCTAATGGTTTACTTGAGTTTTGAATATGCTTAACTTTTTTTGTTCACATGCACTAAAATGATCTCAAAAAATAGATAAAGTGTGGATATAACACACACTTCATGTTGTGCCTGATAGAATTTGACAAAGACTGAATTTCTTATTAAGAGTAGTTACTCCTTTATACAAAGAATACAATGCTAAGTATAGCAAAACCCAAGAATAAAATATACAACCAGCTATCCTAGATATCCTAAATATAGTCTAAATATACAGTCGGATATCCTAAATATATTCTAGCCATATATACACTAGCCAAAGAAAGACAAAATCAGAGCCTACCATTAAGGCAAGAATAATATCTATCACTAACACCCCACCTCAAACTGAAGGTGCGGGCAAGGGCAATAGCTGAAGTTTGGATGATAGGGATGTAAACCGAGCAATAGAGTGAGATTTAGTCAAGAGATCAGCAAGCTACAGTTCAGTGGAAATATGAGGAAGAGAGATAGTGCCATGACCATAATGATGTCGAACGAGATGACAGTCAACCTCAATGTGTTTAGTGCGCTCGTGGAAAACGTCATTTTTAAAAATGTGAAGAACACTTTTATTATCACAGAATAGAGTTGTGGGGGACACTTGCGAAACACCAAGATCTGCAAGAAGACGGCGGAGCCACACAATCTCAGCAGTGGTGTCAGCAAGAGCACGATACTCGGATTCAATACTAGAGCGGGAAACAACATGTTGCTTCTTGCTCTTCTAGGAAATAAGAGAGTCGCCAAGAAAAACAAGGAACCCAGTGGTGAACTTACGATCAGTCACGTCCCCAGCCCAATCGGCATCTGAATAGGCACAAAGATTGGGAGAGGAAGAGGAAGAGAGTAAGAGACCACAATATAAGGTGCCCCGAAGATAGCGAATAATCCGAAGAACAACAGAGTAGTGTGCAGTGCGAGGAGAAGCTATAAATTGAGAAACAATATGGACTGCATATGCAATGTCAAGCCGAGTGATAGTCAAGTAAGTAAGCATGCCGACCAACTGGCGATAGAGAGTAGGATCCTGAAGGGGGGTACCATCTGTAGGTCGAAGTTTGATATTGAGAGCGAGAGGAGTGTCGACCACTTTACCATCAGAAAAATGAGGAATAGAGAGAATGTCGGAGGCATATTTGATCTGAGAAAGAACATAGCCCTGAGAACTCTAACCAACCTCAATGCCCATAAAATATGACAAGTTACTAAGATCCTTCATTTCAAATGCCTGAGAGAGGAAGGACTTGGTAGCCGAAATGCCTTGGGTATCACCACCGGTCAGGATCATATCATCCACATATAGAAGGACAAAAACATCACCATGAACACCATGTCGAATGAACAAGGCTGAGTCATTATTACTCTGACGGAAGCCGAAGGTGTGGATGGTGGAATGAAATTTCTCAAACCAGGCATGTGGGGCCTGCTTGAGACCATACAGTGCTCGGCGAAGACGGCAGACTTGCCCACGCTGATGAGAGAGACCAGGCGGGGGTTCCATATAAACTTCTTCATGAAGATCGCCATTGAGAAAAGCATTTTTGACATCCATCTGATGTAATGCCCAATGACGAAAGGAAGCAACGGTAATAACAGTGCGAACCGTGGTCATGCGGGCAACAGGAGCGAAAGTCTCCTCATAATCAAGACCATACTCCTGAGTGTTTCCCTTAGCCACAAGGCGAGCTTTATATATCTCAATAGAACCATCAGCACGTGTTTTTATTTTAAACACCCACCTGCAACCAACAATAGACTTGCCAGAAGGTAAAGTATCCAGTTCCCAAGTATGAGTGCGTTCCAAAGCTTGCAACTCTGCTTGCATTGCCTTGGACCATTCAGGATGCGCACTCGCTTCCCTGTAGGTCGTCGGCTCATGGAGGTCAAACATATGAGTGGCATAACAATAATAATCATTAAGAGAAGAGAGAGGGGCACGAGTACGAGTGGGATAACGGGAGTGTACCTCTGGAGGATCATCTGTCGGAGAGTCGGTGGAGGACAGAGGTGGAGTTGGTGAAGTCAGCGGAGGAGATGGCGGGGGATTGTTAGGAGGAGATAGAGGAGGTTCAATAGGAAGAGACTCATAAGGAAAGGGGTCAACACAAATGATCGAGGAGGGAGGAGAAAGATTCCTATGAAGGTCCATGAAATAAATAGATTCCTAGAAAACAACATTACGTGAGATACGAATGTTTTTTGTCTCCGGATCATAGCACGATAACCTTTATGTTCGATTCCATATCCTACAAAAATACAAATGGCAGATTTGGGAGAGAGTTTGGAGCGTTCGACATTAGGTAATAACACAAAGCAAGTAGAACCAAATGTTCGAAGATGAGCATAGGATGGAACCTGACCAAACAGAAGTTCATAAGGAGACTTGTTATGTAGAAGTGGTGTAGGAATGCGATTGATAAGGTAGGTAACAGATGAGACGGCCTCCCCCCAAAAAGTCTTGGGGAGTTGAGAAGAGAGAAGCACGGTGTGAGCAGTCTCAACAATGTGACGATGTTTCCATTCAGCAACACCATTTTGTTATGGTGTGTCAGGACAGGAGAGTTGAGGAAGAGTGTTGTGTGACTTAAGAAGGTCGATAAAAATGCCTGATTGAAATTCACCACCAGAATAGGATCGAAATATTTTAATCCTTTTGGAGAAATGAGTATAAATCATGGTAGTGAAGTCAACATATTTTTTATAAACGTCAGATTTATTATGAATCACATAAATCCAAGTATACCGAGAAAAATCATTAATAAAAATCACATAATAACGAGCACCACTTAACGAAGGCACAGAACAAGTCCAAACATCACTATGAATTAAATAAAAAATAGCAGTAGATGTCCTAGAACTCAAAGGAAAAGGTAAGACAGCTTGTTTGCCTAATAGGCAATGTTTACAAGAAACATGTTTAATAGTTTTGAAAGAACCTAAACAACCATCAGAAAATAAAGTTTTTAAGCGATCAAAGGAAAGATGTCCAAGACGGCTATGCCAAAGAGAGGAAGTGACACTGGCAACAATATAAGAAGGCGCAGGAAGATGAAGTGACTCGATACAGTAGAGACGTCCAACTCTACGCCCTGTCCTACGTGATTTCCCCGTCCGATGATCCTGCACAATACAGACAGAGTCGGTAAAAGTAACATGAAAACCTTAATCACATAGTTGACTGATAGAGATAAGGTTCATGGAAAGTCCAGGCACAAGTAAAACATTATGCAGGGTAATGGAGGTTGTACGAATAGTGCTAGTATGAGTGATAGTAAGAGGTGTATTGTTAGCAGTGTATATTGGAAAGGAAGAGGTAACAGGATATGAATGGGAGAGAGAAGCGGAGTTAAAAGTCATATGATTGGACGCTCCAGAGTCTAAAAACCACAAAGAATCATGAGGCATACCTGAAGAAGCAGCAGCAGAAGCCGCAAGATGAGGATTACCCGGACTAGTGAGAGCCTGACGTAGCCGCAAGATGAGGATTACCCGGACTAGTGAGAGCCTGACGTATCATCTCCTGGATATCTTCTGGAGTGAGAGTGTTGGATGATGAGAGTGAGAGTGTTGGAGTGAGAGTGAGAGTGAGAGTGTTGGAGTGAGAGTGTTGGATATCTTCTGAAGTGAGAGTGTTGGATGATGAGAGTGAGAGCCTGACGTATCATCTCCTGGATATCTTTTGGAGTGAGAGTGTTGGATGATGAGGGTGTAGCCTCCGCAGTAGCAACACGTGGTTGGTCATTCTTATGAAGTCGCTGAAGACGAAGACAATTCTGTTTCCAGTGACCCGTCTTTTTGCAATAGACACAGAATGGTTTCTTCTCCTTGGATTTGGAAGAGGATCGAGAGTCTTGTGATGAGACAAAGAGCACGGTATCAGAAGGCGAATAATTAAGAATACCAATACCCTTCCTAGTTTGCTCAGCAAGTAACTCAGGAAGAATATCAGCAGTAGTGGGCAAAGGCTTCCGATGAAGAATGGAACTTCGGAGTGCTTCGAAATCATCAGTGAGAGCGAGAAGAAACTGAACAAGCTTGGTCCTCTCACGAAGTTGCCGATACTTATCATGAGAATGAGTCCATTCAGGTTCAGTAAGCTCCAACTGATCCCATAACATAGTCATTTGGGAGTGAAATTCAGAAATACGCTGAGAAGGCTGTTGCCGAAGCTTCCGTATTTCCATCTCTAGTTGATATGCACGAGCAAAATCAGTTTGGAGATATGTGTTGGTGAAATTATCCTAAACAACTTTAGCAGTTGTAACCCTACCAATGGTCATAGCAATCGACTGCTTGCATGTGGAGCGAATCCATGAAATAATTTTAAAATTATTCATGTCCCATTCTTTAAGCTTCTTAGAATAAGTGGTGTCGGGTTTAGATTCAGAACCATCAATGTATTCCCACAGTCCGCGCCCTCGAAGAAATGCTTCCATGCTTTGAGACCAAAATATGTAATTGGTCCCATCAAGTTCAACATTAATAGGCCTGAAAATTTCGTTGCCAGTAGACATGGTGGAAAGAGATCCATGGGAATGAAGACAAATAGGTAGAGAAAGAGCGTCGGCCTGTGAATGACGGTGGTAACAACGTCAAACAGAAGGGAGGCGTGGAGAGTCTTTGCTTGTGATGGTGATTTGAAGAAGGATTTATGAAACCACGATTTGGAAAAAAATAAAATAAAATAAATTAAGGCTTTGATACCATGATAGAATTTGACAAAAACTGAATTTCTTATTAAGAGTAGTTACTTCTTTATACAAAGAATACAATGCTAAGTATAGCAAAACCCAAGAATAAAATATACAGCCAGCTATCCTAGATATCCTAAATATAGTCTAAATATACAGCCGGATATCCTAAATATATTCTAGCCATATATACACTACTCAAAGAAAAACAAAATCAGAGCCTACCATTAAAGCAAGAATAATATCTATCACTAACAGTGCCAACCTAACTTAGGTCAGGTAAACACACCACCAAAATCGGGTGGTGTGTGGCATATCACAAGTTAACCATTGCCCACGCGTAACGGACTTGGATTTGATAGTGGCACCCTGAGGTCTCTTTATTGGGAGGTGTTGTCAGCCCACAATAATGTATGTATTTTTTCCATGCGGTACATTTATTTTTAAAAATCATTTAAAAACATGAGTAAGGCATATCAAATAAATTCCACAACAAGAAATAGTAGTGATTGAATGCCCACGACAATACTATATGTATTTTTTCCATGCGGTACATTTATTTTTAAAAATCATTTAAAAACATGAGTAAGGCATATCAAATAAATCCCACAACAAGAAATGGTAGTGATTGAACGCCCACCACAATAATATATGTATTTTTCCCATGTGGTCCATTTATTTTTAAAAATCATTTAAAAACATGAGTAAGGCATATCAAAAAAAAAGAAAAGAAAAGCATATCAAATAAATCCCACAAGAAATAGTAGTGATTGAACGCCCACCACAATAATATATGTATTTTTTCCATGCGGTACATCTATTTTTAAAAATCATTTAAAAACATGAGTAAGGCATATCAAATAAATCCCACAACAAGAAATGGTAGTGATTGAACGCCCACCACAATAATATATGTATTTTTCCCATGTGGTCCATTTATTTTTAAAAATCATTTAAAAACATGAGTAAGGCATATCAAAAAAAAAGAAATAAAAGCATATCAAATAAATCCCACAAGAAATAGTAGTGATAGAACGCCCACCACAATAATATATGTATTTTTTCCATGCGGTACATCTATTTTTAAAAATCATTTAAAAACATGAATAAGGCACATCAAATAAATCCTACAACAAGAAATAGTAGTGATTGAACGCCCACAATTAGAACTTACTAGCAAGTAGTAATTATTGTAATGTTTATCTTTTTATCCATGTTGTTGATTAGGTCACACTAACTTGGATAAAGGGAAAACACAAATATCAGTTATCTAAAACTTTTGTGGCCGTAAAAACCTTTTAATGGTGAATGTTCAATTGTTACTATTTTTCTGTGGCGTGGTCCACCTAAGATTTGGATATGCCTCAAATTTTAGGCTAACACCTTAAAATAATCAGGAAAAATGGATAAATGTCATGGATAATAAAACATACATAATTGTGGGCCCCACAGCCTTTAGAGGTCACTACCGATCCGAGTACAATTGTGGGCCCCACAGCCCTTAGAGGTAACATGGATAAGACATCTAGGGCCAAGCGCATGGAAGCCTTCCCATTCCCAAGAACATTGTTGCATTAGGAAAGAGTGCTTGCATCTTTAAGGTCATCCATTTATTTATAGGAGCGGATTAGGTGTGACCCGGATCCACCATGGTTGGTAGGGCCCTAGCTGTAGGGCACACTATGATGCGATTACATCCACACCGTACATCTATATTGAAAGCTTATTTTAAGGCATGATGCAAATAATAAAGCAGATCCAAATCTCAGGTGGACCATAATGCATAAAATAGTAGTAATCGGTCATTAAGAACTTCTTGTGTGCCACAAAAGCTTTGGATCAAGCTGATATTCGTGTGATCTCTTCATCTGGATCTTTGTAAGTTCAATCAACAAGTTGGATGACAAATAAACATTCTAGCGGCCCCCATGAAGTTTTTAATGGTGGAGATTACTTCACTACTGTTTCCCATGGTGTGGTATTGTCCAAATAAGATTTGGATATTTTGGATCATGCCCTAAAATGAGCTTTTAAAAGGTTGGATGGTGTGGATTTAAGGCACATGCATCACTGTAAGCCCCACAATCAGGGATCCCACCCACCTTGGTGGACCGGGCTCTCACCCAATCCGCTCCAGCTCATTGTAGGTGTGGCCCTAAAAGGACCGGCGATTTAGCCAGATTTTTGCCTTTTTTATTTCCTTAAGTGGATGCGGATTGCGTCCTACCCCGCCCGTCTCTGGCCACTAACGGGCAGTTCTGTTGTTGGGCCCACCGTGATATATCTATATATCCATGCCGTCCATCCATTCTCTCACATCATTTTAAGGAATACCAAAAAAAATGAGGCATATCCAACTCCAGTGGACCACACCAAATAATAAACTTGGGTTGCATTAAATGCACAAAACATTAAATGCAAGTTGAATTAAATGCAATAGTTATCTTTGATGCAGTCCACTCGATCGAGCGCAGGATTTACCTCATTTTTGTACAATTCCTTAAAATGATTTTAAAAAAAGGATAAACAACATAGATAAACAAATATATCAGGGTAGGCTCGTCCACATAACTGCCTTGTGGCTAGAGACAAACCGGTAGGACGCAATCCGCGTCCCCTCAAGTTCAGCTGATTACTACTTTCCCATTTAGGTGTCCAAGATCCAAGGCATCTCCATCAAGTAGGTCCAGGCGGCGGGCAGGTAGACAATCCCACGAATCAGGTCGAACCACAAGGCAGGTGGGCCGTGTGTTTGGGAATGTCGGCTAAGGAAAACCCTACTGGGTTTCCATGAGTCCTTGATTTTCTTAACCCTGGCCCCTAACTGATGGGTTCGATGGCTTGATATTAGGGATAGTGATGCCCACATGATTTACAGCTTGTTACATGAATGCATATTACAAGGGGATGCTGATGGGGTTTTTTCCTGCCTGACCCAGCTTTGTACCCGACCTTAGCATGATGTGAATTGATTAAACAGTAGCTAGTTGTTGGAGATATCCCATGCAAAGCACGTTGGAAAGTTATTCAGTCAAATATATACTCAGTCACTTATGACCAACCGATCAACTCCTATCACATCAACGTTGAATGAAATTCAGCCCAAGCAAGGCCAGTACCCAATCCCTGTCCATTACAAGGGCACCTGTTGTGCCATGCGGACAAGTTGTTTTATGCTGGTTGTGGGCATAGGACTTGGATCGAGTTGTCCCTATGCTTGTGCTGAGCTTAGCAGAAAAAACAGCAATGCAGAATTTGATTGGACAACGAACCATGGTCAGAACTGAGTGAGTTCCATACAAAACATGTATAAAACTTGATTATTTTCATCTTTAATAATGGCCTGTCATCCAATCAAATTCCAATGTATAATGTATGCACCGAGCCTGCTATAGGCATGGCAATACCCAATCCAATGAATGGGCTTAACAGAGATCAAAAGTTCTACTTTTGAATTCTACTTCTAAAAGAAAGTTTAAATGGCCTTTAAGATAAAAAGAAAAGAAAAGGTATTTGTCTACTTTGGCAAAGAAATGATCCTTCGAAAGAGACATGAGATCAAAGTCGTATGGATAGTCTGTGGAATATCAATGGTGACATCTTTTCTACTATAGTACCATGTATCATCCATCTACCTGCCCATTAATTGGATGGTTAGGATCATCCAATCAAAATGAATTTTGACAGGAGGTGATAAATAGCTAGCCAAATGATGGACGATCTAGATTAATGATCTCGCATTTTAGTATAATCAGTACGAACCATACATTTTCCTAACCAATGAATAGGCAATCAAATCACTTGATAAATTTGTTTTATCAAGATTATTGTTAATCAAAAGTAAAACCCACGAATCCAAATCAATGATCAGAGCTTTTCATGTATCACGATGCGGCCCACCTAATGTAACAATTGGATTTTCATAGGCTTCACTAGTAAGTGCATAGTAGGAACGACTTCACCTGTATGTAACATAATATTGTCAATTAATTCTATTATGAATTTATTTTTCACAAATAATAATTTAAAAATAAATGTGTGCATATCAATTCAATTCACTTATTTGGAAAGTGGGATTAGATGGCATGGAATTGCATTTGATCCAAAGTAAATTTCATCTATTGTTTGGAGATGATGGGAATGATTAGATTAATCCTTAATCATATCATTCACTCCGGATACAAGAGGATGGATTTTGAAATCCAGTACATCTACGAGCTCCCACATTGATGCATGTGTTTTATCCACACAGTCTATCCATATGCACCCTTTATACGTAACAATCGAGTTACATACGCAACTTTAGTTGTGAAATCCGGTCTGTTGAATACAAATCCATAATCCACCGTACACCAGTTTCCTTTAATACAATGTTTTAACCGGTAAAGAATTTATTCAAATGTAGGATTGGATAGTCAAAATACCATGGTATTCCCTGACATATAATCATGTAATAATGGTGTAAATTTCACCTAATGCAAGATTAAATGATACCTAATGCAATTCAATATCATGTAATCTTGCATTCCAAACAGCTCCTATGCCAGGTAAGCAAAAAATACAATGGATTTAACCATTTACAGGAACTATGGATTCAAATACCAAGTGAGGCCTAAAGGTGTAGATAGAGATAATCTAAACCGATCAACAAAATTCGAATAAAAAATGCATAGGTATTGCACTTGCATAATCCATGATATTCATTTGGTGTGCTTCTGCCCCCCAAAATCTAATATTTATGAGGGTCCCACGTGAATGAAAAACATATGCTAAAAAAATGACTCACACTTCATACTAATGGCACGTGCATGGTCCTGTCGGATTGCTCTTTTTCAGCAAAGGCTCGCCGGCAATGACGCAAGACCAGATATCCACATCCCACATTTTAACGTAGTAGCTACGGCAATGTCGCCATTAGCCATCGCCGGCTTGGGCCGAACGTTGTCTCTGGGCCGCTTTAATTTTAGTAGACTTTCACTTCGCTTGAAAAAGCTGCTAGCCTGAATAAAAGAAGCTGAGCACTATAGACAAAAAGGTTCTCTCTCTCTCTCTCTCTCTCTCTCTCTCTCTCTCTCTCTCTCTCTTAATTCCTTCAGCTATTGAGGGAAATGATACATCAAGTCATGGGGCACTAGAATGTGACATGCCACCACTCACCATATGCCAATTTATACCTTAAAAACACTTTTAGTGGAAAAAAGTATGAAATAGAAATTTTTAAAAGTACTGGAACTAAATTGGGTATAGCCATCGCGGCATCGAGCATGAATTTTGTTGAGGTCAAAATCCGGATCACCCTCCGTTCTGTGTGATGCACCTCCAAGGGACCATGGTCTTGCGCAGAGGGTAAGCAAAGGAGACCCTGGCTAAGCCAGGGGACCCTCCGATGCCTAAGTCAGGTCAAGAGAATCAAGGTCTAAGTCAGGGAGGTGGAGGGAGAGTGCAAGATGTTGCGTACGACCTGTAGTAATGGGGTCTTCTGGTATTTATACTTGTCTGTCGGATGGTCGAGATCCACTAATCTCGGCACGATTCACTTAATCAGTAGGATTTTTGGATTGTGGGGATACTGTGCGCAATTCAAGGATCGTGTAGGATATTATGCGTATCATGCATATGTGCGAGCGAAGTAACTGTGGCCACGTCCACTTATGGTAGTTTCTAAGCTTAGCTCATGGAGCGCTTACTTCGGGATCCATACTCGGCTCGGCCCTGTTGACAGATGAGGCCTCAGTCGGAGTGATTACAAGCCTTCATCAAGCAACAATCGCATTCATAATCCGAGCTGATCCGATGGTCTTGACCTCTCACCGGTTGCACGTTCCGAGATATTTCTTTCACGAGGCCCGATGCGGAGTATCGAGCCTACTTTATTGAGTCGAGTTTCATCCTGATCGTTACTCTTAGGGCCGAGGCACCTTTACGACTCACTCAGCCGTGGGCGTCACATGTAGTTATCGGTTCGATGACATCGGTCCTCAGAATTATCAGGGACTCGAATTTTCCCATAACAGATTTAATTGGACAAAACTCACTATTAGAAATGGCTCCTGATCGAGTAAGTACTAGACTGAACAACTTTCAAATTGATTTTACATAGCTATATCCAATGAGGGTCCATGTGGAATACCATAGTTATTTGCACTGAGTACTGGCGGGGGTAGTACCAATCTGAGTCCTTTAAAAGTGACTTCATCTGCCACCTGTCCCTTGTGTGTATTGGTTTACTATATTGTGGTACACCATTGGCTTTCTTAATTAGTTGGACGTGGATTGGCTAGTCACCAAGTGTATCCAGAATTTTGCCGATTTAATTTGAGTGATCAAGCATCAGTTCTAAGCTAATTAAGGGTATCAAATAACTCCCTTTATCTAGAGGTTTCATAATTCCACATGTGTCGAGCTGTATGCATCCACATACAGTACAAGGGCAAACATGAAAAATGTGAGTTACATCTCAGCTTCCCATGTAGTTGGAAATAATGCTTAGATCTTCTGCTTGAAATATTAGACAATTTCACGCTTCAAGTGGGCCACAAAATAGTGTAAATTTACAGAAAAAGTCTTCTAGCCATTCATTTGTTTTGATATGTTGTGGCCCGCCTGAGGCGTCACATGACTATGCTTTTATGCCACAAAATCTAAAATCTCACACATATGCGTCCACATGTAGATGTCTACTGCTACCACTGAAAATAAATATTATTGAGAAATGTTCTAGTGCAGTAGTTATGAAACATTCCATGCACCTAGTTGCATTTGGAATTGGGAGCATCTTCATGTATCCATCAGGACCATCCATTGTAGGTTCATGCACTCATTTATGCTCATATGCAAAAACCACATCAGTGGATGCTCCTGAACATCTGTAACTGGTCCTATATTGGATGGACATGATTCTCCATCCATTTTTCATTCCAGCTGATGCCCGTATTAGGTATTAGGTGGACTATTGGATGAGTATATTTTTTGAAGGCAGCCTATGAGAAGTGGACTTGCAGTGATGTGGATGGGAAAGAGACCAAATGCAGCTAGGTGCATGGAAAATTCCATTCATTTAGTCTACTGGATCCTTTCTCTTTATCATTATCTTTGTAGACTAGCATTAACGCATTAACTACCAATTGGTACACCCAGATCCATAGCTCAACTGGCAGACTGAGGGAGATACCTCCTTTCAACACTTGAGGTCTTGGCATCAATCCCTAGCGGGGGTGGCTAGCTAACATGGAGTGTGTGTACTGACACAGTTGTGTACTAACAAGCTAACCCAAAAAAAAAAAAAAAAAAAGAAAAAATAATAAATAAATAAACTACCAATTGGTAAAATTATTTAATGGTTGAGATTCTGCTGATGAGGGGGTCTTTGCTTTCTGTGGGGCCCATAGCTTCCTTATTTATAAGCCTGGTATTGGTAGGGCACTTCTGACATTTCAACGGAAAGATGGTGGATTTTAAGGTGGGCTTCGGTCGTTTTCGCTGAAGAGAAAAACAAAACACTTTCGTTTTGATTTGATATATTTTCTTTTGTTTTGATTTGATATATTTTCTTTTGTTTGATTCGTTTGATTCACCGGACGAGGTTTGGCTAGTGACCTTGCCACTAGACAATGGCTATTGGTAGGTGCTCTGTGAGCCCTACCATGATGCATGTGTTTCATCCACGCCATCCATCTATTTTTCATATTATTTTATGGTATAATTCAAAAAGCAAGGTAAATTTAAATCTCAAGGGAACCACATCACAGGAAATAGTGTTGATTGAACACCCACCATTAAAAACTTCCCCACGGCCACAAAGGTTTCGGATCAAAATGATATTTGGTTTTTTTTTTTTTTCCCTTCATCCAGGTCTGTATGACCTAATCAACAGGTTGGATATCAAATAAACATTAGGGTGGGCCCTATGAGGTTTTTAATGGTGGACATTCAATTACAGCTATTTTCTTATTGTGTGGTCTGCCTGATATTTAGATACCTCTCATTTTGAGATTAAGTCCTATAAAGATCTGAAAAAGTGAATAGGCAGCATGGATAGAACACATACATCATGGTGGGGCTCACATAGCACCAACAATTAGCCACCTGGCTAGTGGCAGCGGCACCAGCCAAACCGTCTCCTCATTCACTTTCTAAAATGCATTCTCTATAGCCAATGTATTTTATCATGACATTTTAAAAGTTGTATTAGTGAGTTTTTTGTTGTCCAATTTTACTAGATATAATGAAAATTTCCACAAGATTAAACTGATAATTCATAAATTTTCATAATATTTGCAATCAAATTTCCAATGGAAGCTCAAAGGTTTGAGTTGGATGTTACTTTCCTAAGACCCTAAGCTCTGGGGCTCAACTTGATGTCTATATTATATCGATTGTGGCCATTAGTTTTGTTATATGCCATCCAATCCCTCTAAAATGTCATTCTACCATGATAAAGTGGAAACACTATTGAGGTGGCGGATGGTATCTCATTGGTAAGAAATACGTGGACGTCTCCCCTCCCTCTCCTTGTATATGGCTGCTATGAAGCCTAGTTCTATAAGGCTTTCGATGTGTGCTCTCTTGTGGTTGTCTATTCGGGAGAGTAATATAGAGGAAGGGAGTTAGTCATTCCTCCCGGTATTCCTTAACGAAAGAAATCTTATACCAGGGAAGAGTGTAAGAGAGATAAGCTTTGTATTTTGTATTTTTTTTTTTAATCTTTTGTTTTAAAGAAGAAGAAAACTGTGTATTTTCTAAGAAAAGGTTATGTATTTTGTTTTAATACAAAATATAATATATTTACAAGAAGAGTGAGAGAGAGATAAGCTTTGTATTCTTGATTATTTTTTTCTTTTTTGTTTTAATGAAGAAGAAAACTGTGTATTTTTTTAAAAAAAAAACTATGTTATTATCCTATAAATATATGTTTATTGTCAAATTAGGTAAATTCCTATGCTACTTACTAGGGCTGAAAGTTGGGCGGGTTCAACCCGACCGACCTGACCGACCGGGCTCGACCCGACATTGGGTTGGGCTTGGGCAGAATGTATTAAGTCCAATCTCGAGCTTGGGTTATACAAACACCAATCTGATAAAACTTGGGTCGGGCTTGGGTTGAGGTCTTGTTGCCCGACCCAACCCGAACCCAAACAATATATAAGTTATTTATAAATTATAATTGAGTATGGATAGCCTGTGTTGAAGGCATATGAAATTTTAGTGTTGTCGGGTCTCATTGGTCCACATCAGTTCCGATGACTCAAGCTAAACAAGATATGCCGGATTTTTCTCTCCCAAATAGGTTGCGTGCTACACAGCATGACTTTTACAAGAGTAGTTGTCCTATATTTTAGCTTGTTTGTTTGGTAAAAATGAAGTTTTTTTTATGATAAATAACTACGTATGTAATTAATAAAATTATAGATACAAAAAATAAGACATGTATTAAAATATAGTAGACTAATGTAATAATGAAAATATTAACATGTATCTACCTGACCAACCCGACTAACCTGACCGAGCTTGCTTGGGTTGGGCTTGGGTTGAGAAATCCCAACTAGAGGTTGGGTTGGGCTAGGGTTGAGCACCAACCCGACCCAACCCAACCGAACCCAACCCAACCCAACCCGCCGGACTTTCAGCCCTACTGCTTACATCTTATCTCTTTTGGGCTTTTTTTTTTTTTTTTTTTTTTATAATTGTATCTAGGTGCTTTTCAGTAATAGACACAATATCAGCCAGAACCAAAATTTCTATGGCCCTTGAGAAGGTTTCAATGGTGGGCGTTCAATCTTAATTTTTCTTGTAGTGTTGCCCACTTGAGTTTTGGATCTACCTGATTTTCGAGATTGCATCCTAACATACATTGGTACAACGGATGGATGGAGGTAAATGACAAACATCTTGGTGGACTCCTTGGAGCTTATAGTCACAGGGATTCCTGCAAATAAGAAATTCGTGTCCCTCAACTCCTATGTGCATATGATAGATACATTTCTACGTAGCATAGCTCACTTATCATAATCATTCACCAATTGATTCCGACCGTATAATTATCCCTAGCATGAATGGCATGTGATAAAAATTCATTCATATCCATCTCATCCGTAGCCATCAAGACTGCATTAGAAAATAGGACCATCCAACTTTTAAATATTTCACAAGGTAAATGGAATAAAAAATCATAGGACTGTCTAACAGTTTTATTAAAAAGAAAAAGAAGAAGAAGAAGAAGCAATCCTTGTTAGGGCCTCAGTAGATGGATGGACTGGATTGATAATCAACATGTTATGTATATTATCTTTCTACGTAACCCACCGTGCATGGGAAGGCTCCCTACTAGTCTAAAACAATAGAAAACAAAAAGGATTCATTTAGTAATCAGTCATTATCAATTTGATTAGTTTGATTTTCCAGCAGAAGCCTGTAGGTGGCTGAAGATGACCATAGCTAACCGTTCACTAAGTGGGCCAGCCCTAGTAGACCAGGCGTAATATTCAAGCTGGTCCACCCATGAGCCACAGCGTTGTTGTTGTCCAACAATTACCATGCTTAACATGTCCATCGGTCCACTCATCATTTGGGTGACTCATACACTAAATATACATACACTTAGCATTTGTTGTTAGTGGACCACGTAACTTGGATATTTGGCAGACTAGCGAGATTGGGTTGTATAGTTCATGAAAAGATGCGTGGCATCGGAGATACCGATTAATTAACAAACCTTCATAAACTAATTAAAATGCAGAAATTCCAGAGCTGGGATGGTTTACAGATGTTTGTTCATGGGATTTATTTATTTATTTTTTTTAAAATAATAAATAAATGAGCTCTTTTACATGTATGTGGGTAAGGAAGCCTCATTTCTTTTATTAGCCTTGAGATATAGATATGAAGATAGTTGGATTGGTGGCTTCCTAGCTAGATACAGAACACGGAAATATGGTTGGGAACATTCAGAAATATTGGTTCCTTTTGCAAAGATGACATCCATACCTACTTCTTTCAATATATATTAAATGTATACAATTTTACTATTGAAACTAACCTGACCCGCCGCAACCCTCGTAGACCTGACTTTAACTGTGTCCATCACATGGACCCAAGCCAGCCTGATTTTTAAGCAGGTCAAGGAGGCAAGAGACTTGAACCCGTTAAAATCGGGTCGGATCCATTGGGTACCTGTGGGTCTGGGTACACAGAGACTATCATTTGGCTAATTTCAATATTGCAAAGCATGCCAGTTGAACGTGGAATTTTGGGATTATCCAATGGGTGCAGATTTCCATCCGGTTGAATGTGGAATGATTGCTGTTATGCTATGAGGCAATTTAAATCATTGCACGGCCCACCAGATGGTAGCGTCTTCTCCAGTTGAATGTGTAATGGTTGAGATTGTGCTATGAGTGCATTTATGAGGTAATTTGAATCATGGCATGGCCCACCAGATGGTAGGTCCAGATGCTGTAGAGAGGAAATAGTCTTCTCCAGTTGAATGTGTAATGGTTGGGACTGTGCTATGTGTGCATTTATCAGGCAATTTAAACAATGACATGACCCACCAGATGGTCGGTCCAGATGCTGTAAGAGAGTAAACAATCTTCTCCGTAATGAGATAAAGATGAATATCATGTGGGGCCCACACGAGTTACGGAATGGCTTGGTTTTTAGGAAAGCCCTTTATCCGGTGAGGCGAGTCAGATGAATGCATTGGATGGCGTGCATAACCCACGGTGATCGACAAATAACAGGGAAGGTTTTCACGGTCTTCCTCTCTCCTGTAACCCCTAGCTCTGTGGGGCCTCCATGATGTTTGTGTCCTATCTACTCTGTCCCTCCGTTATTTATCTCATTTTAGGACATGGTCATAAACATAAACATGATGGAAATCCAAAACTCAAGTGGGCCACACGAGTGAGTATTCAACGCCCATTGTTGAAACCTGTGAACTGGTTGGACGGCATCCAAACATCAAGGTGGCCACCGGGAAGGTTTCAACGGCGGGTGTCGTGATCGGCACTATTTCTTGTGTTCGTGTCCCAAAATGAGCTAACCAAATGAATGGATAGAGTGGATATTACACAAACATGGTAGTGGGCCACGGAACTTTGGGTGCGAGAGGATAGCTGTACAACACAAGTACGGACGTGATGAGGTGGAGCACAGTTTTCCACGAGGATAACTGCTCCGAATTCAAGAGCTTTTTGGACAAGAAAAAGAGAAATAAATTTTAAATAGTTCGTAAATTAATTGAAAATTGAAATAAACGAGTATACAACCTTTAAAGGGACAACAAGCCCTCTAAGAAGTTTGAAAGTTAAACTATAACAAAAACTCCCTACACTTCATAACTTATAGTAAATAGTAGTTTTACTATTTATAGTAAGTGCCCGATGTGGCTTAAACACACTATTCTCTTAATTTTTTAAACACTTTTAAAATGAAAATAAAATGAATTTTCAATCAACGATTGGTTGGAATCTCACAAATTTAGCATGGGCAACAGGCCCGGCATTGCCCGGTTGGTTGGCAAAGTAGCTTCTCCTACCCAAAATCATATATGGTACATCGAGTAACTTGTTCTATTTTGCAAGATATGCTTATTATAAGGTTCTAACGGTTTGGATCACCTCTGCCTCCGATCGGGTCTTCTCTGATCCATCTTGGACATTAGAGTATCTGCGATGCATTTTACACCAGTAACCCTAAGTTACAATTAAGTTGCATTATTCCCATTCTGCTATTTCACATGCTCTGGCCCACTTGGGTTTTGGATTGATTTGATTTTTATATTCAAGCTAAGCACGGTGTGGCATGCCTGATGAACAGCGAGATCTCATGGACATAAATTGGTCATCCTCGTAACTCGCGCTCACCTTATCTATGCAAATCATGTTATTGGTTTCCTATATGACCCTTTTGGTTTCCAATTACAAATATAAACGGGGAAAAATGAGTAATGATTATTTACTCTTGTAATAGTGTAGTGAAATCACTTACATTTAATTGTAATAATGATTTTTGATTTCACCCATAAAGTATTATAAAATTGGTAGTTATATGATGCAAAAATTTAATGATTACAATTACTTTATCTAAATTTATTATTATATTTGACTCTTGATTTATGAACTGTAATTCTTACTAAAATAAATACGTACAAATAATAATAATAACTCTTTTACTTTACATTTGATAGAAAATTAGAAAACCAAACAATCCCTTCAAAAATAGGTAAAAGTATGACTTGCAGGGGCATGGTTGGACAGCTATTAGAAACTGAACTTATTCTCTTCTCATCTTTGAATGATAGGATTTTACCCAAAACGTACGGATCGCTGTCTTTGTTTTTCTAGTTAGCAAAATCTTACAGATTGGAAGATTGTGACCATGTTGGTGGTGGCGAAGGGCTGGGCTGGGTTGGCACCTGGGTCATTAAACCTGGCCTGGGCTAAGTTAAATTGGTATTGTTTTGGGCAAATGGGTTAGGTGGGGTCGAGCTTGGGCCTGATGAAATTTAAGTGGGCCAGATCAGGTCACGTGGTAATGGGTCGTGGGTTAGGTTTGGCTGGAATTCTTGGCCTGTTTATCCATATCATTCCTCCTTTGTATTCAGGCAGCTAATTGGAGGATCGAAACTTCCCATTAAGAGATCTTGGGCTCTCCATAACCGATCGTGAGCGTTTGAATAATCAGCTTTATCAGGGAACCATAGTCCACTTATGCAAAACGAAACAATAGGATGATATTCACTTCTCTTAAAGATGGGTACGAAACCAATGACCAGTTGAAAGTAGCAATTGTAGGTTGTTGACTTGTGTGAATTTTACGGGGAACCCATAAGAAAATAAATTATTTTCTTTCAATTTGATGTATTTTGTTCTTTAAATTGTAAAGAAAATATTCCCTTTAGCAAGCTAATAATTATTTTCGTTAAGAGGCAGGTTTTTTTTAATTAATTAATTATTTATTTAAGAGATATAAGGTAACTCTAATCTAAATAAATAAGGGATTTTCAAATTTCTCAATTGAATTTTAAACAATAGACCTTTTATTTTAAATTATTAGGCTACGAGGTATGCGGATTGCCTCTTTCGGCTACAACACTTTTTTCTGACTTTTTTTAATTTATGTTAGTTAATAAGCTACTTAAAACCAAAAAAAAAAAAAAAAAAAAAATAGTTTGGTTAATTTATTTTTGTAGGTTATTTTTTTATTACGTTTTTAACTTGTTAAAAGTAACTTAAAGTGACTTAAAGTGTTGTCATTGCAAGAGTGCCTTCTAATTAATCATGATGAATGTATGTGCGTGATGAAAAACCATATGTGATGGTTTGGAAATTCACCCTGTCAACTATTTTATTTATTTCAAACTCGGAGGTGGTCCAAATACGATACAAATTCAAACTCAAGTGGGCCATATAATTTATAATAGTGGTGTTGAATGACCACCTTTGAACCGCACCCATTGTTATATGACCCACCATGATGTTTCTAAGAATCCAACCAATCCATTGGTTTTTTCAACTAAAATTAATCAGTGGTCAAAAATACAATGAAGATACAAAACTCAAGTAGATTAGGCAGCTTGAAACAGTGTATTGAACCCCCACCATCCCAACGAAGGAGCTTAAAAAACTAGAGTGTCCCGTCATGATGTTTTGTGAAATCCACCTTGTTCACCATTTTTGTCAGCTCATTGTAGGTTGTGGGCCCAAATATGAGACAAATCCAGCACTAAGTGGGCCACACTACTTGAGATAGTGGTATTGAACCTCCACTATTGAAATAGTCACAAGGCCTATATTGATTTTCTTTTCAAATATCCACCAATTTCTTCGTATGATCTTATGGGTCTGGGAATGAACTTAAGACCAGTTTGGATGGCATACAACTTAGTGGCCCCCCGCAATATTTCAATGGTGGTCGTTCAATCTCCATAGTTTTCTTTAATATGGCCCACTTAACCTTTGGGTCTACCTTATTTTTTAGCCCACCTCCTAACATGATCAATAAAATAGATTTCAAGGGTGCATTTAAAAAAACATCATAGTGGAATTATACCCAACATTTTGCCTCCGGCAAGAGGAGCAGAACAAATTAAGTTAGTCGGGCACAAACTATTTAGTTAGGTGGTGATTGTAGACCCACCTTGATGTATGTGTTATATATCCATGCCTTCCATCCATTTTGCCAACTCATTTTAGCGCATGAGCCAACAAACGAGGCATATCCAAATCTCCAATGGACCACACCATAAGAAACATGGTGAATGAACGCCCACCATTAAAAACTTCTAGGAACCACAAAAGTTTTGGGGCAAGTTGGTATTTATGTTTCCCTGCATCTTGGTCTATGTGACCCTATCAACAGGTTGGATGGCAAATAAACATTATAGTAGGCCCTTTGAGGTTTTTAATGGTGAGCGTTCAATCACCATTGTTTCTTGTGGTGTGGTCCAATTGAGATTTGGATTTGGTTCATTATTGGGCTAATACTTAAAAATGAGCTAGCAAAATCGATGAACGAGGTGGATATCTAACACACGTTAGAGTGGGCCAACATGGCATGAGACCTTTTTTTGTGAGGTGTTTTAAAAACATATTTATCAAACATGATTATCCACTAATTAAGTATAATCAGGATAAGCTACTTGAGGCATAAGAAACTTATGTTAAGGTCCCGTTTGGATACCAACAAATAAGTTCTTTTTTCTACTTACAACACTGGATAATTAACTTATTTTAGATAAGTAAATTTGGTTTGTAATCAATTATAAATAGTTTTTTTTTATTCAAAGTTACTTAATTACTTTAGTTTAATAAATAAAAATTAAGAAAAGTTATTTATGGCATAAATAGCTTATCTTAATTAATTGATGATCCAAATGCCTCCTAAGTAACTTACCATACAAACGCATCCTAAGAATTTGCTTGAGTTTCTTTACATTTATTTATGTCGTCATCTTGAATTTCTAATATCTAAAGAGGCTTCACCTTCATTAGCTATGTGTTGTACTAATCTCTACCGTGACAACTCCAAGTAACCAGCAGGAAACTCTTTGAGGGGCAAGATATTATGGTGCACTAGCTAAAGGAGTAATATAAATAATCTGCCTGGGGCAAGGATGGTCAGAGTCTATGGGTGCAAGAAAGGTCCTCATGGATCAAAAATTCTTTTGGACTAATTTCCGTCTGGGATGATGTCGCCATCTTGAGGGGCAAAACAGATTTTTTTCTACCGAGTTCTGTCGATGGTTTTCGTCAGGCACACATTGATGGATGAAACGTATATTCACCTTATTCATCTATTTTGCCATCTCATTTATGGCATAGTTTAAAAATAAAGAGATGCAAATCTAAGGTGGACTGTACCATAGGTGACTGATCATTAAAAACTCCTTGTGCGCTACAATAGTTTTAGAACAAGTTGATATTTGTGTTTTCTGTTCATCCATGTTAATGTCAAATAAACATTTATACATACCTAGGAAGTTTTTAATGGTGGGCATTTGATGATCACTGATTTTTGTGGGGTGGTCTATCTGAGATTTGGATTTGCTTCATTTTAGGGCACATGCCATAAAATGAGCTGTCAAAACGGATGGATAGGCAAATGTACAACATATACTTTTAAGCTGGCCTCACGGAAAAGACCCTACGGAACTCACTTAGGTCATGAGCTGACTGAATCTGTGCCCCTCCTACGTTTTGAACTGTACGCATAAGAAGGATGTAGACTGCATAGTAACTTATTACGCTGAGCTTACTGAGTAAACTCTATGAGGTTTACTATGATTTATGTATTTTATCTGCTTTGTCCATCTATTTTCCCAGATAATTTTAGAGATTGAGCCCAAAAATGAAGCACATACAATGTTCACATGGACCACACCAAAGAAACAATTGAATTGAATGTCTACCGTTGAAATTTTCTTAGGGGCCACAGAAGTTTTGGATCAAGCTTATATTTGTGTTTACGTTTATCCATGTTTGTATGATTTTATGAACAGGTTGGATGACAAATAAACATCACTGTGAGGCCTAGTAAGATTTCAACAGTGGAAATCATTATCCCCACTGATTCCTATGCTACCATCCAATTGATCTTTGGATGTGCTCCAATTTTAGGCTAAACCTCTTAAATTAGATGTAAAAATAGATGGACCTTGTGAAATAGACCACGTACATTCAAGGTGGGCTTAACTGAGTTTACCGAGTGAGATAAGAGCGTACTGGTAATTAAATCCAATTTGGCATAAGAAGCAGGAAAACGTACCGGCTCTTTCTTATGCGTTAAGGGTCAGTTTGGGCGGTGGGATTAGAAGGGATTACGTGGGATGGGATTCAAAAAAACATAATTATTGCCCATGGCAGGGGTTGTCCCCTAATGGGATAAAATTAATGCCCTGCTTTGTTGATAAAACAGGGGTACATTAAATGAATATGCTCACCATCATTTGAAATTACTGAGAATAACACGCATGTGTTATATTTAAACTGTTCATTTGTTTCGTAACCTCATTTTATGGCATGGACCTAAAAATGAGATAGATCCAAAACTTATGTAGCACCGAAGAAGTTTTCAACATAAGTATTCAATCATTGTTGCTTTCTATGGTGGGGTCCACTTGAGCATTAGATTTACCTGATTTTTGGCCCATGCTCGAAAATAATCTCAATAAATGAGTAGATGGTGTAGATATAGCCCATACATCATGTTGGGACCTACACAACTTTCCAAACATTGAGTGAAATTGGCATAGGACCCATGCAATTTCATTTAATGTAATTCCAAGCATTTTCATTCTTCCCAAACATGGAGTGGAATCGGCACAGGTGAATCCCATCCCCACCTAATCCCTTCTAATCCCACTGCCCAAACTGACCCTAAGTAACACTCCACAGAAGTATACCTTAGTACGCAATCCGATTTCGCTTATAAGAAGCAGGAAAACCGGTTCTTTCTTATGCGTTAGGTAACCCTCTACGGAAGTACGCGGATTTCCAGCTAAAGCCTTCCGCAGGAACTTCCTCGCTGGAAACCAAAGTGGGGCCACCATGATGTTTGTTAAAAATCCATGCTGCCCATCCATTTTTGAGTTCATTTTCGCATAAAAGACCAAAATGAAGCAGGATCTAAGGCTCAAGTTGTCCCTATTACAGGATAATGTGATTAGGAAAATTCCTACCATTGAAACCTTCTTGGGGTCGACTGTGATGTTTACATGCCATACATAATGTTCATAACGTCATTCATACTGAGATGAGCATGAAGACACAAATATTAGCATGATTCAATACCCCTGTGGCCCCACGAATATTTCAACAGTAGATGTTCAATTTTCGGCTCACTTGAGTATTGGATCCGGGTCATTTTTGGCCCATTGTCCTAAAAAGAAATCACAAAATGGACGGACGGAGTGGATTTTTCACAAACATAACAGTGAGCGCACCTAGGTTCCCAGCGGAGGAACTTCCTGCTAAAAGTTTTCGTAGGAAATCTTTGTGGGGTCCAACGTGATGCAAGGTTTTATCCACGTCTAGCCCCTATTATTGAGAAATTTGGGACCGTGGACCCCACCTTTTATCCAGCTGTTTTTATGAAATACTACAAACTTTCTTTTGGAACTTAGACCTTCACGTGCGGAGACCAAATTCCAGGACGAAAATACCCCTCCTTTTCACCGCTGTGGCTTTTCCTCTCCCTTTCAATGTTTGCTTTTCCTCTCCCTTTCCACTGCTGCTTCACTGCCGTTGCTTTCACCCCCTTTCCTCACCCTGTTAGAAAGACCAAAAAAACCCTTTTTGTGGGCCTTCCTTATCAGCATTTCGTCTTCTTTTGAAAATGGTCAGTCCAGTGAAGAAAACACGCACCACAAGTATATTTTAAACTCAGTTGGACCCACATTGAATGTATGTAGTATAGGAAACGGATTGGCTACTCCCCCTGACACCAGCCCCGTGGCTGGTGGTCGGTGCTCTATGGGCCCCATCATGATGTACGTGGCTAGTGGTCGGTGCTTTATGGGCCCCACCATGATGTATGTGTTTCATCCATTCCGTTCATCTATTTTTAAAGTTCATTTTAGGCCTTTATCATAAAAATAAGAGGGATATAAATCTTAAATGTACCACACTACAGGAAAATAATAGTGATTGGATATCCATCATTTAAATCCTCCAGAGGCCCACTGTACTGTTTATTTGAAATCCAATCTGTTTATTAGGTCATAAATACCCAGATGAAGGCTAAAAACAAAGATCATCTTGATCCAATACTTTTATGGCCACCAAAAAGTTTTTAATGGTCGATGTTCATTAAACATTGTTTCCTGTAATGTGGTCCAATTGAGATCAGAATATACCTCATTTTTTGTATAATATCATAAAAATATCTATAAAAATAGATGGACGGCATGGTTGAGATTAGGATATACCTCATTTCATGTTTCCCACGCTGAATTTCTAGCTTGCTCCGCTCAATTTCTAATTTGCCCCACTCAATTTCATGTTTGCCCCGCTGATTTTCTAGTTTGCCCCGCTCAATTTCATGCTTCCCCGGTTGAATTTCATGTTTGCCTCGCTCAATTTCATGTTTGCCCCACTGAATTTCATGTTTCCCCGCTTAATTTCATGCTTCCCCCGCTGAATTTCATGTTTCCCCTGCTGAATTTCATGTTTGTCCCGCTCAATTTCATGTTTGTCCCGCTTAATTTCTAGTTTGCCCCGCTCAATTCCATGTTTGCCCCGCTTAATTTCATGTTTGCCCTGCTCAATTTCATGTTTGCCCCGTTAAATTTCATACTTGCCCCGCTCAATTTCATGTTTGCCCTGCTCAATTTCATATTTGCCCCGCTTAAGACCGTGACAACCTTGAGTGAACCTAACCCCATCTCAAGTTGGGCCAGTTGATCCAAACCCAAGTTGTAGTGAGGGGTAGGTTGGGTTGGGTTGAGGGCAACTTGAGCCCACAACATGACCTCAGGCCTTTGGTATCCACAAAGTTCAAATGCTTTATATATGGGTTCCTTTTCTCCTCTACGTGACACTTTGGTTATTGAGAACTCTTCCGGATATGGTTTGTTGGAGCCAAAGGGAGAACACTTTGGTTGTTGGGATTTACATGTATGATTTACAAGGGCATGCTTGAGTTGAGTATAGGGTTTGTGCACGTGTTTTGCTGTGGTTATCGGGAGAATGGTGACCTCCAATCAGCTCTCAGGTGTCCCTTGGACTATCATGATCTTGAATCACATTTTGAGTTCTCATAACATGAGCTTGTGGGATATGGCCTGGGTCTGCAACAGATTCATATGTTGTTATGGAAGAGATCTTAATGTCGACAGGGATCTTACAAGTCAATGCTTGAAAAGTTATATAACGATCGGATTTTTTCTTCTAAAGTTTGTAGCTGAAAGATCCATTCTCGGTTGCATTTTGTCAATTGTTTTGCCCCACTCATTTTTCAGGTTGCCTCGCTGAATTTCATGCTTGCCCTGCTCAATTTTCAGGCAATATGCTCGAGTTGTCGCCGACATTCCCGGTTCATGATTGGTTGAATTTCCCGAGTAATGACCTTAAAATTTAATGTTTGGCTAGTTCAATCGCATTTAAAGTTCATTGAAATTCATGTTAAGCTAGTTCAATTGCATTTCAAATTCATTGAAATTCATGTTACCCTCGCTGAATTTCCAGTTTATATATATATAATATATATATATATATATATATATATATATATATATATATATATATATATATATAATATATATACACACACACACACACACACACACACACATACATAACCACTCAATTTCATGTTTGCCCCGCTGAATTTTCAGTTTGCCCTGCTCAATTTTCAGTTTGCCCCGCTCAATTTCCAGTTTGCCCCGTTGAATTTCATGTTTGCCCCACTGAATTTCATATTTGCCCCGCTCATTTTTCAGTTTGCCCCGCTAAATTTCATGTTTACCTCGCTGAATTTCTAGTTTACCCCACTCATTTTTCAGTTCGCCCCGCTCAATTTCATGTTTGCCCCGCTAAAATTCAAGTTTGCCCTGCTCAATTTCATGTTTGTCCTGCTCAATTTCCAGTTTGCCCCGCTGAGTAGCAAGCGTAATTGGATTGCGTACTAAGTTAGTCAAATAACTAATTTGGAGGAATGTTACTGAAATTCAAAATAATGATTCGAATGTTGAGTCCCTGTTAAATTCAAGAGTAACTAATCAAATAACAAGCCTTTCTTGTTACATGATAGTATGGAGGAATGTTACTGAAAATTCAAAATAACTTGAAAGAGTTATGGTGTAATATGCATACTTTGGCATGTCACATCTCAACTTGATAGGTATCATTTTTGCATTGATTAGTGGATATTATTAATACTTCTCAACTTGTTTCGGAATTTTTAAAAATATTTTGCAATGGAATTGGATGGAATGTGTTGTTTAGAATTGGATTGAGTCCACTATCTAAATCAGTCCTATATGCATGCGTAATTTCATTTTAAAATTACATTAATTCACGAGGTGTAGTGGGTTTTCACTTTACATCGTATCTTACACTATTGTTACTGAAATGATGTCTTGAGTTTGTTGCAATTTTGAAAATAAATTGAGGGCCTTTTCTCTTTCATGGCAAGTGATAGGTCTTAGGTGACCATGATTGTTAGCTATGAAAAAGATGGACTTTTCCAGAATCTCAAGAATTACATTGTGTGATCGCCATATACAATCAAAACCACATGCCAACATTTGTATCTATATGTGCACATGCATATTTATATATTTCTATAAGTATGTATGTTTGTATATGTGTATGAATTTACAAATGCATCATCATCACCATTATTATCTTAGTCTTCTCTAAAGAATTTGGGTTGGCTTTTAGGAAGTACATGGCAGAGGTTTCTACATGGAGCACTTTTTATAACCAACTCCAGCCATGTGAACTACCAAAGCAACCAGAGCAACATTCATCACATTAGGCATTTATTGAAGTCAGGCAGATGGAAGTTAGAAACTGAGCCAGACTTCAGATTACATGAGTTATATTATAAAATATATTATATTATAATTCAAATATTGGTCTGATTGCATTCTCATCACTGCACCATCCTATTCTGGAATAAGACAAGAATCTTGTTGATACTTGCTCATTTCATGATTTGAGCCCTCTCATGTTGTAGGAAGATGTTGCCCATGAAGCTCAGACGGGCAAAACATTGCCTTTTAAGGTTACATTATCTATGGTGTCCTAATGTTTTATTTATTTATTTATTTATTTTTGCATCAGGTGTGAAGAAGAAAGTTGATAAAGTAATAGTACTTGTGGGGAAAGAGAGGAGAAAATGACCGTATACCTATGGCTGCGGACTATAACCGTAGCGATAGATAGTTCGATAATATCAAAGATGAATGCCAAATTGTCTAGCAACAAAACTCGAAAAATGGATGAATTTTCAATATTATCAAGTATGTTCGATAGTATCGAGTATAAGTCATCGATAATATCGAGACATGATCAATAGTATCGATGACTGTAGACCTATGGCTACGGATTATAACCGTAGCAATAATTACTGTAGTCGATCTGGCATCAACCACAATAGGGAAAAAATTTATGGACTTTTACAGATGATAGCTATGGCTACGGATATAATCCGTAGCTATAACTTCAAATTGCAGGATTTTTTAAAGCAAACTCGCTGGACTGTTATAGACTTTTTCGATAATATCGAAACTACGGTTATAGCTACGGTTTTAATCCGCAGCTATAGGTTCCAACTAACCCTAAGTCACTAGTTTTTTTTTTTTTTTTTTTCGCGTTGTAATCCCCACGACATTTTGTGGGTCCCATTATGAGGTATGTGTTATATCCAAACCATCCATCTATTTGATGAGCTCGTATTAAGGCTTGAGACGAAAAATAAGACAGATCCAGCTATCAAGTGGACCACACTGTAAAAGGTAGTGGAGGATTAAACGTCTACTATTGAAGCCCTTTTAGGGGTCATATAAGTTTTGGATCATTATGAAATTTGTTTTTCCTCTTCATCCAGGTCTTTGTAACTTATGAATAGTTTGGATGGAAAATATATGTTATGGTGGGCCTACAAAATTTTTAACGCTGAAAATCAATTTTTCTGCTACTCTTTGTGGTGTAGTCCAATTGATCTTTGGATATGATTCTTATATATATATATATATATATATATATATATATATATATATATATATATATAATGCTCCTAAATGATCTCAAATATGGATGAACGTTGTGGATATAATAAATACATAACTGTGGGGCCCATGTAACTTTGATCTCTTTTGAGCGGGGCGAACATGAAATTGAGTAGGGCAAATTAGAAATTCAGCGGGGCAAACATGAAATTGAGCGTGACAAACTAAAAATTGAGCAGGGCAAACATGAAATTGAGTGGGGAAAACTAGAAATTGAGCGGGGCAAACGTGAAATTGAGCGGGGCCAACGAGAAATTGAGCAGGGCAAACTGAAATTGAGCGGGGCAAACTAGAAATTGAGCTTGAGCGGGGCAAATTAGAAATTCAGCAGGGCAAACATGAAATTGAGCGGGGCAAACATGAAATTAAGCGGGGCAAACTACAAATTCAGTGGGGCAAACTGAAAATTGAGTAGGGCAAACTACAAATTGAGTAGGGAAAACTACAAATTGAATGGGGCAAATCGAAAATTGAGCGGGGCAGACATGAAATTGAGCAGGGCAAACCAAAAATTTAGCGGGGCAAACATGTACATTAAACAAATACATTTTTTCTCTTTTTTTTTTTTTTTTTGGTTTTTATGTTACTTAGAAGGTGTTTGATAAAACACCTATAAAACCATTGTATTTGTTTGTAAAACAGAGGGTTTTTGAAGTTGCAGTTCAGGTGTTTGTAAAAATGCCTCATGGTAAGGGCTGCATCACTTTAGGTGAGGTTGGGGTGCACCTAATATACTCTTGAAAATTGGGTGGCTTTTCACTTATAGGACAAGACGTAACAAATCGTTTGCATTCTCTCTGCTTGTGTAATCGTTTGCATTCAGCGGGGCAAACTGCCATTATTAGCAAAGAATGAATGTTTAATTGACCTATAAGTGAGGGAATAGAAACTTTATCGACATCATTTTCCGATAGTCATTGGAAGAACCAATTTTATGAACTAAACATCTCTCTTACGTTGAAAAGTTATCGGATGTGAGACAAACAAATTGTTTCCTTTTAGTGTTCAAATTGAAGGGAAAAAGTGAAATAACATGGAGCTATAAGAAATCAAATCAATAATAAAGAAACCTGAATTAACAAAGAGGAGAGGGAGACCCACAGGGCCATCTGTAAGGTCTCGACCTCGGCACAAGTTGTCACAGCCACTTCCAGCTCCGCAGCTTAGGCCTGTATCTGCTTCATTTTTTGAAGCATGCCTTAAAATGAGCTATCAATTTCATTTTAGCGGGGCAAACATGAGCCATCAATTTGAAGCATGCCCCGCTCAATTTCATGTTTGCCCTGTTCAATTTCTAGTTTGCCCTGCTCAATTTCATGCTTGCCCCGCTTAATTTCATGTTTGCCCCGCTGAATTTCATGCTTCCCCCGCTGAATTTCATGCTTCCCCCGCTGAATTTCATGTTTGCCCCACTCAATTTCATATTTGCCCCACTCAATTTCTAGTTTGCCCCGCTCAATTTCATGTTTGCCCCGCTCAATTTTCAGTTTGCTCTGCTCAATTTCTAGTTTGCCCCGCTCAATTTCATGCTTCCCCGCTGAATTTCATGTTTGCCCCACTCAATTTCTAGTTTGCCCCGCTCAATTTTCAGTTTGCCCCGCTCAATTTTCAGTTTGCCCCGCTAAATTTCTAGCTTGCCCCGCTCAATTTCTAGTTTGCCCAGCTCAATTTTATGTTTCCCCCGCTCAATTTTCATGTTCGCCCCGCTCAAAGGAAATCAAAGTTACATGGCCCCACAGTTATGTATTTATTATATCCACAACATTCATCCATATTTCGAGATCATTTGGGAGCATTATATATAAAAAAAAAGAATCGTATCCAAAGATCAATTGGACCACACCACAAAGAGCAGCGGGAAAATTGATTTTCACCGTTAAAATTTTTGTAGGTCCCACCATAACATATATTTTCCATCCAATCTATTCATAAGGTCATGAAGACCTGGATGAAGAGGAAAAACAAATTTCATAATGATCCAAAACTTGTATGACCCCTAAAAGGGTTTCAATGGTAGACGTTCAATCCTCCACGCCTTTCACAGTGCGGTCCACTTGATAGATAGATCTGTCTTATTTTTCGTCTCAAGCCTTAATACGAGCTGTCAAATAGATGGGCGGTTTGGATATAACACATACCTCATAATGAGACCCACAAAATGCCGTGGGGATTACAACGAAAAAAAAGAGAAAGATGCTAGTGAGTTAGGGTCAGTGGGATTCTATCGCTACGGTTTATAACCGTAACCATAACCGTAGCTTCGATATATCGAAGGTCTTTCGATATTATCGAAAAAGTCCATAACTGTCCAGCGAGTTTGCCGAAAAAAATACTGTAATTCGCGATACACTATGGCTACGGATTATAACCGTAGCTATAACCGCAATATACTAGCTGTGCCGTGGCAGTCTGTGTTTTTATTTTATTTATTTTTTTTACTCTGTTACTTTTGTGGGTCCCATCATGAGGTTTGTGTTATATCCAAACCGTCCATCTATTTGGCGAGCTCATATTAAAGCTTGATATGAAAAATAAGATAGATCTAACTATCAAGTGGACCACACTGTAAAAGGCAGTGGGGAATTGAACGTCTACCATTGAAACCCTTTTAGGTGTTACAGAAGTTTTGGATCTATTATGAAATTTGTTTTTCCACTTCATCACGGTCTTTGTGACCCTATGAATGAACTTAGACAGGGAGGATCTCACAAACATCATAGTGGGCCCCGTAAAGGTTTCTAATGGTTGATGCTCATTCAACACTGTTTCATGTAATGTGGTACACTTGAGATTTGGATATACCTCATTTTTCGTCTCATATCATAAATTGATGTGGAAAAATATATGGACGGCATAGATGAAAAGCATACATCAGGGAGGGCCCATTGGCCGGTGGCAGTGGGAGTACCCATTCCGTTTCCATGAAAGGAGGGGTATTTTCGTCCTTAAATTCACCGTCCGTACGATCAGGTCCAAGTTCCCAAACGAAGTTTGTATTGTTTCGTACAAACAGCTGGATAAAAGGTGGGGTCCACAGTCCCAAATTTCTCCCCTATTATTAGATCATGAGGAAGAAAACAACTGGTTCAGAGCTCCAGTAGACCACAACCAAAGGAATCAGCAACCAAAGGAATCAGCGGTGACAATGACACTCACCGTTGAAACCTTTATGAGGTGCACTGTGATGTTTTTTTACCATCCAACCAATTCATAAGGTCATGTAAGGTCATCTAGACATGGATGAAGTGAAAGCACAAATATCAGCTTGATCGGAAACTTCTAAGAAGTTTTTAATGGTGGACGTTCAATCCCCACTTTGTGGTCTACTTAATCCTTCCTTCTAGCTAATTTTTGGGTTCACATCCTAAAATGATCACTGAATATGGATGGACCCTTACATCACAGTGGACCCTACAGAGCTCTGCCCGGACGGATTCAACCCAGAAGGACGCAACGCTCAAGCGGACGACACTAAGGAACTCTTGCATTTAATGCAACCAAGCTTATTATTTGGTGTGGTCCAATTTAGCGTTGGATCTACTTCATTTACACACAAATAAATTAAAATGATATTAGAGAAGGGATGGACGGCGTGGATAAACAGATACATCAAGGTGGGCTCGCGCCCAGAACTTCCCGTTCGAAGCTAGAGATGGCGGGCTAGGACGCAGTTCTCGTCCCTGTTTTACGCGGAGCGGCAGCGTGACTCGCGTAGCATACGTAGGGAGTGAGTCGAGTGATATGCTCCGGTCCACCACAAGGTGCGAGACACGTTAATCAGATCCACCCCGTCCATCACGTGAGCTGATCCCAAAACTAATTCTAAATCAAGACTCAGATGGGCCACATATGCATTTGTTAAAATTATTCTTAAAACCTTTAAATTCATATCGTGTGGCCCACACGAGTCCGAATGTCCCGATATTCGAGGAGTCAGCTACATTGTCTTTCAGACCAGGGTACGTAGAAGAATGTATTGGATGGCATATAAACTCGAAGGTGGACCCCACACACAAATTGTAAGATTTTAAGTTTTGGGTCGGCTGGTGGACCCATCCATAAATTGGAAGATTTTAATAGACCGTGTCCCCATCCCAACCATTGGAGTTGTAGCACACCTAAGTTTTGGGTCGGCCTGATTTTCGTGTGCCGGGCCGTGGATGCGCACCTGACTGACAAGGTCAGTAGCCAAATCGCTATGAAGTGACGTCACTAAGATCCGTGGACCCCACCATGATGCATGTGTTGTATCCATCTCGTCCAACCATTTGTAGAGATCGTGTTGTGGCATTACAAAGATAATGAGATAGATCTAAATTTTAAGTGGACCCATCACAGAAAACCGTGGGAACTGTCACACCCACCGTTGAAACATTTATAGGGCCCACAGTAATGTATTTTTGAGATCCATCCAATTAATAAGTTAACATAGAGTTAGATTAAGTGAAAGCAAAAATATCAACTTCACCGGAAACTACTGTGGCTCCTTAAGAAGTTTTGAACGGTGGATGTCACTGTCCTACTATTTTCTATGGTGGGGTCCACTTGAAAATTAGAGATATAAATCTCAGGTGGACCACACCACAGGAAAACAATAGTGATTGGATATCTACCATTAAAATCCTCCGAAGGCTGTACTGTTTATTTGAAATCCAATATGTTGATTATGTCATACAGGACCAAATGAAGGAAAAAAAAAACCAAAGATCAGCTTGATCCAAAAATTTTATGCCCCCAAAAGGTTTTTAATGGTCGACGCTCATTCAACACTGTTTCTTGTAATGTGGTCCACTTGAGATTGGGATATATCTCATTTTTGGTCCCATAGCATGAAATTATCTGTAAAAATAGATGGACGGCATGGATGAAACAAAGACATCATGGTGGGGCCCACAGAGTACCGACCACCAGCCATTGGCTGGTGGCTGGGGTGTAGCCAATCCGTTTCGCATTCCTACGCAAGTCATCCTACCATCTTCGAAAAATATAAAGAACAGCCCAAACGGTCTTAATCTCCTCATTTTCATTTCTTTCTCGAAGCGCCCTGCTTTCTAACCGACCGATCCTCGTCAATGGCGGGAAGACTAGGGTTCGGCTCTTCGTCTGCCGCTGCGATGGGCATGATCGTCACCAACACACCAGCAGCAGATCTCGCCCTCACCAATTTTGCTTACTGCTCGGCCGCAGATCTTCGGAAGTTCTCCATACCTGGATCGAATCTCTTTTTCGCTTCCATCGCTGATTCCGTCGTTCTTTCTATTTGATATCCTTAATTTCCACATTCGCTTGTTCCTTCTCGCAATCTCCGATTCGGTCGTTCACATGATTTTGCTTTCGATGCATTAATTGCGATTTCGCTTGTTTTGATTGACGATTGTTGAATGGACACGTGTTTTTTTAATGGTCAGAAGGTAGGGATATTCGTAACATGTTGGAAGTTGCATCGTAGAAACAATGATGTGTGTATTTTTTTTTTCTTTCTCACCAATGAGAGGAATCACAGATTAGATCTGTAATTTGCTTTTGTTTCAATGGACATTTAGGCCCCGTTTGGATTCGTAAGTGTATTGTACTGTGAATATTGAGCTTAATCAAAGAGGAAATGACAAAAGATCAATGGCATTTGCTAGTATTCGTAATGAGGAAGTAGCCCTCAAATTGCTGCTGCATTTCTTACCCAACTTAAAAGTAATATAGTTGCAATTTGAACCCAATCCCTCGGTATGATTACTAATGAAGGTAAATTGCAACAATTGGTTATTTTATTTCCATTTATTTGACTAATTATTTCATTTTAATCCGATTGTGCATCCAAATGCATAGTCTTTGGACATGTAATTGACTCTATTGCAATAACTTTGGCCTCCTTTTAGTAGATGGCTAAAATAAGTCAATCTCATTTTCATTAACAGTAATTATTTAATGCATAATGAGTTCATGTTGATAGTGATTATGTACTAGAGATCAATATCTCTAATACATAATTATTGTTAACTAAAACGAGATTCATTTTTAGGTGTCTACCAAATAGGGCCTTAATGTTGCAATTCTTTATCTTGAATACAATTCAAAATGTGGAAATGGCCAAATTGTAATTAACTTTCTAAGCATTAGGGCCTGTTTGGACGCGCCCTCAAAAGGGTGTTTTGACGGCTAAATGCCATTTTGGGCCAAACTCCTTTTTGGCTTTTGCATTTGGATGCACATTCGCAAACTATTGTCTGCTCCCCGTTCGCCAAAGTGGTTGCTAAAAAGCTCACTTGCTGAAACCAGTTGGATTGGTTTTTGGCAAGTTGACAAAAATGTTGATAGAAAGGGATTTGCAGAAACCTATTTTGAGGGAGATGTCCAAATGGGCTCTTATTCCAGATTACAAATGGATTGTTTGCAAGTCAGAGTTGAAAGGGACACAACTAACAATTTAAAGGCTCGCCCTCATTAGTGTTCCAAATATTGGTGATATTATTGGTATCACTAGGTCAGTGATACAGAAAACCCAGGTATTATTCAGATTTCATGATGTCGGCAACATTTTTGATATATCGGCAACATTGCTCGATATTGTCAGTGTCTTCAATATTTTGGTTTTTTCTAATTGCTTCTTGGTATTGATGATAATATCGATATTATCGCTGATGCAAACAACATGTGTAAATACTCTTGAAATCGATAGAAATTTAAAGGAAAAATTGGAAAAATCAAACAAATTCCATTTTTTTTTTTTTTTTTTTCGGGATTCTCTTTCTATGGTGATTTCGATCACTCCTCTCAAGTCCTTAGAATCACATGTCTAATTTGGGGGAGAAATGTCATAGTGGAGAATGATGTGATCTCGAAAGCAGAGAAATGTTTGATTTGGGTGTTTTATTACTTGCACTATATGATATTTGAATGATATGAACTCATTTTGGATATAGTTGCACCGCTTTTCTCCAATATCACAAGGTTCAGGCCCTTATAAATTGGAAACTTGATGTATAGTTTTTTTTTATTTTTTTATTTTTTTATTTTTATTCCTAATAGTGTAAACATGTCTTTTAACATCTCCTGAAATATCACTAAAAAATTCCACCTTTTTACCAATGCTTCCTGTCCAAGTTGTTGCTATAATATTGACGATATCAATACATGTTTCTGTATCCCTAGTCATTGATTCATGTAATGATACCGATACTCTGAACACTACAATCATTATAGATGATAGGAAAAACTTGTCGTGCTTTGTTCGTTTAAACCAACTATTTTCAACTCAAGTTTATTGTTCATCCAAATGTGGCCTAAACAAAGTCTGACAACCACTTTGACCATTTTACTTTTTTGCGATATGATTTTGTTTTTCTTTCCTTGTTTTTGAGAGTGCACTCAATATTGGATTCTTCATTTGCTTTTGTTTCATGAAACATGCTCATGTGTGGTATTTCATTCTTGAATCTATTTGTCTGATTATGGTATTCTTGGATAATTGTTACATGGCCACTGACCTCTTTGTTCTCCTAGCTGCATGGAAGTGGTTATGTGTGAGAGTGGGGAAGTTAAGTAGATGTAGGTTGTAGAAGAATGAGATGATCAGGAGAAGTAGTGAGAAAGAGACGAGAAAGGGAGGAAAAGGTTAGGGTTTTGTGTAGTGTTCCTCTCTACAACACCCCTCTAACATATATTGATATAAAAGTATGGTACACCAGTGGAGTATACAGATTACACACACACAAAATGAATAGAAATACACTTTTGATACTCCCCCTCAAGTTGGAGCATAGATGTCAATCATCCCCAACTTGACCACTAAGCCACATAAGACATCCCGACCCAGAGATTCAGTGAACATATCAGCCAGTTGCTCGCCTAAATGAGTAAAAGGAGTGAAAATTTCCTTAGCAGCCACCTTGTCACGAATGAAGTGACAACTTATTTCAATGTTTCGTGCACTCATGAAACACATGATTGCTAGCTATATGAATAACAACTTGATTATCGCAGTGCAGAGGAATAAGATCGGGAGAGGAGTAGCCAAGTTCTTGTTACAACGTTCAAAGCCACATAAGTTCACACGTTGCATGCACTATTGGCCTATATTCCGCTTCTACCGACGACCGAGCAACCACTGACTGTTTCTTACTCTTCCAAGTGACCAGATTCCTACCAATAAAAGTGCAATATCCAGCTGTAGACCTCTAATCAAACCCTTGATAAAAAAGGGATTGCTCTGATACGAAGAATGAGATGATTGGAAGAAGTGAGAAAGAGACAAGAGAAAGGGAGGAAAAGGTCAGGGTTTTGTTAATGTTCCTCTCTACAACACCCCTCTAACATATATTGATATAAAAGTATGGTACACCAGCAGAGTATACAGACTATACAAAAAAAAGAAAAAAAAAAAAGAATACAAATACACTTTTAATAAGTTACACTCCAAAAAGCTAGAGAAGTTGGAGCACATTTATAGAACAAATGATATTACATTCATTATTTCCCGGAAGCTTACCTTAGTTTGTTGTGGTGCAACTTGGTTATTGAGTCAATGAGAATATTTCAGTAGAGAGGGAGAAATAATTTATTGATATTAAACTTCTTACAATACTTGAGAAAAACTCATGTAGAAAATTTTGGAATGCTTACCTCCAACCCCTCTTTAGACTGTAGATGTATCTTCAATGAAAACCTCCATAACTAAGAGATTGATTTTTAGTAATGTGCGTAACTTTCAATTTGCTGTTCCCTTGCTGTGACATTTTTAGTAATGCCCAAAACTGTCAACTTGCTATTCTCTTGCCGTGAGATTGTGCTTATATTCTTGGATTTATTTTCATGTTCCCTTAACAAATTTCATACTGCTCATGAAAGTATACGTGATGGTCATATTGGCTTGAATGCCATCCAACGCCGGCATACCAAAGTTTCTACTGGGGACACAATATCCGTTAGTAGGTTCGAAAATTTCAGTTCCTTAATTTTTCAGCGACATATTATGGATTATTTTTTAGTTTAGTTTTTTCAGCATTGTAATCATTGTTTGGTAACATCATATTTAGATTTGTTCCACCTGATAACTTCAAGCTAGCGTTGCTGACTCTGGAGTTGGAATTTGTCAAAGCCAAGGGTAAAAATGAACAGGTATAATTTTTCCAGGAGTTTTCACCCTTAGTATACTGTAATAATGCTATGGCTTTTAGCTACGTCCATTTTAGTTTGCGTAGCAGGTTTTCTGTTGAAAGGAATGTCCAATACCCTTTTCTAATCTTGAGGTGTTGTGTGAAAGCAGTATGGCTGACATGTATAGGCTCTTGTGTTCTTTAGGTTGATGCCGTTCGTCTGACAGAACAACTTCGAAAAAGATTCATTAACCAGGTAAACTTTCCTGTTTCTCTTGATGGTTCTTCTATGTTGACTTTTGGCTACTTGAGTTGAGGTTTGTCCATCAGGTGCTGACAATTTTAGTGAAATGCATGATTTATCATTCATGTCGCATCATTCAAAACCCAAAGATATCATTCTGTGCTGTGCTTCGACGACCTCTTCCTTTTTAGAACAGTTGCTTATGTTTTATAAATTGCAACCACATGAGTTTTTTTTTTTTCCTGTTTCCATTTTATGTCTGTTTGTAATTATGAATCATCTGTGCTAGTAATGCATACCCCTTTGCTTATGTCAATTATGTGCTCAAGTCAATACATCATGTATTTCTGTTAAAGGACTGGCTAAGTAGGTCGGATGATATGCAGGTTATGACAACGGGGCAGAAGGTATCATTTGAATACTGTGGAACAAACTATATCTTTACTGTCAATCAGGCTGCGGTAGAGGACCAGGAAGACATGAACAAGGGAATGGTGTCTGCAGAAACCTATTTTGTGTTTGAAACTTCTCCAAGCTCTGGAATTAAGGTATTTCTTTCTGTACCCTTGTAATGCCACTTGGTCTTTTTCCTTTTTGTATTAGCTTCTGTTACTAGTTTAGTTTTAAGTGAATATCTTCAAACGATGATAGTTCATTTTATTTCACCATTTTAAATTGAGATATCTGTAATATCGAGTTATGCAGATAGTCAATCAACGTGAAGCTGCTAGTAGCAAAATCTTTAGGCAGAAGGAATTTAATCTTCAAAGTCTGGGAATAGGTGGACTGAGTGCAGAATTTGCAGATATATTCCGGAGAGCGTTTGCTTCCCGTGTATTTCCCCCACATGTTATCAATAAGTATTGCACTATCTTCAGTTGTAAAATTTGTTTAAATTTTATGAATTTCTAGTCTACGGTAATTATGAACCACTAACCCTATTCGAAATATTTTGATGCTGGTATAATGCAGATTGGGTATCAAGCATGTCAAGGGGATGTTACTTCATGGGCCACCTGGTACTGGAAAGACTCTTATGGCTCGCCAAATCGGGAAAATGTTAAATGGAAGGGATCCTAAGGTATGCAGATAGTGTTGTTGTTGTTGTTGTTGTTTGTTTGTTTGTTTCTTTTATTTATATTTATTTATTTATAAATTTAATAAATGTATATCAAAGGAACTTTATTAAAAAAAGGAAAGCACATAATCAACATGATATGTGGATTGGCTATTGCCTATTGACTACACCTCTGAGAGTCAAGATTCTAGTCACGACTAGATTGTTCTGATTGACCCCATCATTAGCAAGACTATCAGCGTCTATGTGCCTCACTATGAATGTGAGAGAGCCATGTCCTGGTTGACACTACGAGCTTTGAATTCCTGCATAACATATAACAATCTCCTTGGGAACTGACTTGAAGATCCCTACTTGAAGATAATTACTTAAAACTAAACTAGTAAGTGTCCAATTCCTTGGGGAATTTTAGGATACATGGAATCCAAGGCAAAAGAAAGGAAAAAAGCATTAATTATCTAATGATGATTTCCATGAGAAATTATTGAAATATGGATTCCAATTTTGAGTTCTTGTTTGGGTAGCAAGCGGAAATCTCATATTTCTCTCACTATACTCACCTAGATTCTTGTGCCAAGCATCCAAATTATGGAAAAGTGTAATGATTGCTTGGTGGAATCCACCATTTTCTTTATTATCTAAACAACACCAATACATCACATCAGAGGATTACCCTTTTCCTTTTCTGCTGTTTGGCATGGAAATCATGCTTTCTTCCAAACATGACCGTAATTTAAAACTATAATTCATTATCAAGTGCGATTCCTTTTATGTCATGGAGGTTCGCAGGGAGAGATTTACTTAAAACTAAACTAGTATTAGCTTCTCTTACTAGTATGAGTGGTAAAAATTTAGTAGTGTGCAATTCTAACCCCTTAAAAACATAGCCTGGGCTATAGTAGTGGCTGAGCGGGTCAAACTACATGGTGATGCTCTCTCCCATATGTTTCCTTCATAGCTTCCTACCTCAGCAGGGCCAGGTTTTTCAAAGTTGAGTTTTCTCATCCCTGCTCGGGTTGCCCTCCATCTTTCAATGGTCCCCTTGGCCGCAGATCACATGAGCCGTAACATCTCTTTAGAGACGCTTGCCAGCTGCCTGTTTGTCTTTCCCCGCCAAAATTGTTTTCTAAACCCAAGGAAAAACTTCAATTGCATCACTAATTTTACCGTGGAAAATCCTCTGATCCCTTTCCGGCAAAATGTTCCATAACATGACTTAGGAGATTTTCCACAACAATTTACTGTCGCTGGATATGACACTAGTCACCATCCAGTTGCCAAGTTTTCACTTAGAAACACCTGTGAATAGCTTAAATCTTGGATTTTATAATGCACTAACAGAGGGGATTATTACTGGCTTGGGAATATGGTTACTTTAATGTGTCATTGCCTCATTGCCTATTGGAACTATTGTTTGTTGTGTCCTGAGATGGTCTTTGATTTCTTTCCGTAATTAGTTAACATGTTTAGATTTGGTAATATTAGCATCATCAATTATGAGTGACTTCACCCTTTTGAAGAGATAAGCTGCATCAATATGTCGATAACATGCATGCTTATAAAATTTGCAGGAATCTTTTTGGCTGTACCTTCGCTACAATCTGTTTCTTCGGTAGATTATGAGAATTCTGATCAGGGAACGGTCGAAAAAATTCCAGTAATGTGTAGAAACTTGGGTCTGTTTTGACAGGGTGGCCCCTTTCCATTTCATCTTGGGAGAGAGGCAATGAAATATTGGATGAAAGCCCTGCTTGTGACATTCTGTGTAAACATAATGCCTTACATTTGTTATATTAACTTCTTGTGGTTGTAAAATGCAAAAAAGTTGAATACATGTAGCTGACTGTGAAATTGTAGCCAAAAAAAAAAAAAAGAAAAGAAAAGAAAAGAAAAAAGAAAAAAGACAATAAAAAAGAAGAATTTAGAATGATAGATGGTATCAAAGGTCCAGGAATCTCGCTTCTGTAGGAATTTAGTGGGTGAGAAACTAAATGAGTTCATTTGGTTGCTAACGGTTGGCCCCTTATGGGCCTTCGACTGATCAAAGAGTTCTTTTTTATTTTTATTTTTTAAAATGAATTCATTTTATAACATTCTTTTAAGAGGGATAGGTGAGGAAAGAGAGCCCTGATGTAGGACAATTAACCACTTGTTCTAAAAGCTTGAACTGTTAGAGTATGGCGAATTAATCCCTTTATCTCATAAGCTCAGGCCCCACATCTCATGGGTTAGGACCTCAGCCGAATCCCCTTCGTGGGCCCCAAATCACATGGGCCGCCCACCCCGAGTGTGTCCCCGCATCCCATGAGCTACCTACTCGAGCCCGGTGTGAAATGCTCATTAATCACCCCTGGTAAGGAGTCTCGAACACGAGACCTCCCCCGTGGGCCCCAAATCGCATGGGTCACCCACCCCGAGTGTGCCCCTGCATCCAACAGGCGACCCCACTCGAGCCCAGTGTGAAAATGCCCCTGCATTAATCACCCCCGGTGAGGAGTCTCGAACACGAGACCTCCCGCTCTGATACCAATTTGATGTAGGACAATTAACCACTTGCTCTAAAAGCTCGAACTGTTAGAGTATGGCGAATTAATCCCTTTATCTCATAAGCCCAGGCCCCACATCTCATGGGTTAGGACCTCGGCCGAACCCCCTTCGTGGGCCCCAAATCACATGGGCTGCCCACCCCGAGTGTGTCCCCGCATCGCATGAGCTACCCCACTCGAGCCCGGTGTGAAATGCGCATTAATCACCTCTGGTAAGGAGTCTCGAACACGAGACCTCCCTCGTGGGCCCCAAATCGCATGGGTCACCCACCCCGAGTGTGCTCCTGCATCCAACAGGCGACCCCACTTGAACCTAGTGTGAAAATGCCCCTGCATTAAGCCCCCATGGCAAGAATTTAGAGATGCCAGGATCCCATTATTGTTGTGTTCAGTTGTTTAGTGGATAGACATATAAGGTCGTCATAGTTGACACCTCAGGAGCTAGGAAATGGTTCTAGTTAATAGATCCATTGTGTTTGAGAAGCTAATGCAAGGGCATTTTCACACCGGGCTCGAGTGGGGTAGCTCGTGGGATGTGGGTGACTCATGAGATGCGGGCCCCATCCTTGTGATTCGGGTGGCTCGTGTGAGGCGGTACCCATGTGATTTTGGAGCCCACGAGTGGGGTTCGGCCGAGGTCCTAACTCATGAGATGTGGGGCCTGGGCCATGAGATAAAGGGATGAATTCGTCATGCTCTAACAATTCGAGCTTTTAGAGCAAGTGGTTAATTGTCCTGCATCAAATTGGTATCAGAGCGGGAGGTTTCAGGTTCGAGACTCCTCACTGGGGGTGATTAATGCAAGAGCATTTTCACACCGGGCTCTAGTGGGGTAGCCCATGCGATGCGGGGACACAATCTGGGTGGGCAGCCCGTGTGAGGCGGGCCCCACCCGTGTGATTCGGGTGGCTCGTGTGAGGCGGTACCTATGTGATTTGGGGCCCACAAGGGGGGTTCAGCCGAGGTCCTAACTCATTAGATGTGGGGCCTGGGCTATGAGATAAATGGATTAATTCACCATGCTCTTACAGTTCAAGCTTTTAGAGTAAGTGGTTAATTGTCCTGCATCAGAAGCATAAATTGTTGACTGCCTATTCATTCATTGTGTCTATGCATTGGAAATATGGAGCCAAGTCTTGGTTCTCTTTAAGACTGCTTGGGTGATGCTTGGATTGATAGCCGGGCTCTTCTATATGTGGGATGGAGGATGGGGTGGCTCATGAAAGCATGTTATGTGGAGAAAGTAACTCCTTGTGGGTCTTTGGTTGATATGGAAGGAATGCAACAATCTGACTTCTAGTGACAAGTCAGAACTTCCAGTCAAGGTAACCATGAGGGGCAAAGGGCAGGGTTATCAAGTTGGTGCTTGGCATTAAAGCTTCAAGAGGAAGTTGTTCAGAAGAATTTGGTGGTTCTCGTGTGTTTGGCTTCTCATCATCTATTGTTTCTTTTTCTGGGACTTGCTTGCTAAAAAGTTGCTACCTTTCTCAAAAAAACTGAAAATTTTCAGGATTCTGCTTCCATTAAATAGGACGGCACGTATTAATGTTGTTCTTTAGATAGAGCCATGGGTCATTACTTATTCTTGTCAACATTTGACCTTAACTTTTTCTGTAAACCTCAGATTGTTAATGGGCCTGAAGTCTTAAGTAAATATGTTGGAGAGACTGAAAAGAATGTAAGGGACCTGTTTGCTGATGCTGAGAATGACCAACGGACTCGGGGTGAGCAGCTTTGCTCAGAGAAATGTCATGTTTTATAGTGATGGCTATGCCATTCATGCTTGTTTTGGTAGTCTAATTTGTATTCCTTTTTCCCCTTGTTTTAGGTGATCAAAGTGATCTGCATGTTATCATTTTCGATGAAATTGATGCTATTTGCAAGGTTTGTACCTTATTAAACTTCCACTTCAATTTACCTCAATTGATCCTTACTGTAAATGGAGAAAGAATATATTACACTGGATATGGATGAATTTCAACAGTGATAGCGTTTCAAAATTGTGCTTTTATATATATATGGGAAATGGTACTGTGAGGTCGACCTCATGGGAACTTCCCATGAGGTTGAGCTGTGTGGGCCCTACCGTGATGTGTGTCGAACATCAACACCGTGCATTTGATAGGTCGTATACGGAACTCAGGTGGGATATCCCAAAAATCAGCCTGATACGGAACTCCGTTGGGCAATACCATCTAAAACCATGCCTAAAACATATAAAAGCACTTGGTGGAATCCACCTGAGTTTTGGATGTGGCTGAAACTTGGTCTAACCCCTCATCCAAGTGGGACACACACAATGGATGGTCTGGATTTGTGAACCACATCTCGGTGGGCCCAATAAATAATTATGAATGTTTTAATGGGAGGGTAACCCCTCTCGACTGTTGTATGTGGTGTGGCCCATCCGAGTCATGGATTGACTTGATTTTTAAGCCTGTGGCCCACCATGGAATGGTGCATCTGACTGATGGGGTAGATTTTCGACACACATCATGGTGGGGCCCTCACAGCTCGACCTCATAGTACCATTTCTCCTTTGTGTGTGTGTGTGCTGCACGTTTTAGTCGATTGCATCCATTGGAAAATTTCAGATGAGGTAGCTCTGTACTCTTTTCCTGTGTTGTTGATATTGGTTGTGTTCTGTTAGCTATGCTTATGTTTAGTCTTAGTTCCACGTATATCATGTACTATTGGCTAGGTATATGGCACTGTTGTTTTGAGATCGTCTACCTGGCACTGTATTTCCATATCATCGCGAGCAGGGTTTACTATGTGAGCTTGCTAGAGCTTGGAAATCGACTAAATCATCACTTTGTTTTAGGTCTTGTTCACATGCATGGCTTCCTGAGATGCAATGACATTTCAAGCTAAATGCTACGAATGAGTTATGTTGCGTTTGGGAAATGGGGTCCTCCTTCCCACTTTTGACTTGTTAGCAACTATGGCACCATGCATTCATGCATTTTAGTTTGCAAATGCATGACTTACTGATTATATCAAATTTGATGGATGCTACCTAGGGCTCGTGTTTTAGGATTTATCTTTCAATGTATCAATAGAGATATTTGAATTCTTGAATCAGTGAAGGAGATCACTAGGGGTGGTTTGGCACTTTCCATCTGGATTTAACTTAAGAATCCAAATCCAGGATTCTCAATCCCTGAGATTTTCATTCCATCAGTTGTGTTTGGCAGCCTGAATTTTCAATCCCATGGAATCCAGAAACTGTGTTTGGCAACCTGGATTTTCAGAAAAGGACACTTCACAGAAAGGAGGATAGAGCAGTTATGGACTTATCACAGATGGAGAGGATTGAAAATCCTTGGCTATTGCATTCCATCTTTTAGAGAATATTAAAAAAGTGGCCGTTTTTAGGATTTTCAATCCTGCTGGATTTGTAATTCACCAAAAATCCAGGGGCCCAAACAATAGAAAATCTTTGGATTTGGATTTCAAATCCTCAACTGCCCAAATTCCAAGCCGCCAAATGGCCCCTTATGTTAGTCTGCATGTTTATATTTTGTACATTTTCCACCAAATCTGTTGTTTAATCTCCAATGGTGCTTCAAAATTTGTGATATAAAAACTTAGCTTTCAATGTACTGATGATTATTTTATTTTTGAATTCTTGATGCATTTGAAGGATAGTTGTTTTAGACTGCAACTGTGTTTTATGCTTTCTACCACATTGATGTGCTGGAAAAAGTTGTTGGGAAATCCATTTCCCCTCACACCTTTGTTTCCACACATTCATTTCTCAGTTGTCTCATCATTTACTACATCTGTTATCTTACCATGTCAACTGTGGTTCTGTGCTTGTATGTTTTAGAACTGTTGTTTCATTGGTCTATTTCACTCTGTAGTGGTTATCAATTAATATGAATCCCATGTAGATTCCAAAGAAGTTGCTAGATTTTCTCAAGAGAAATGCTCACACACAACTAGTTGTATGTCCATCTAGTTGGCATGTGGGGCCCACCATTCTGTTTGTATGACAGCTCACTCATCCAGCAAAGTTTTCGCACCAAGAAATTGGGATGCCCCAAAAATCAGGTTGATCCAACCATCAAAATGGGATGCCCCGTGTAAATGTGGAGTTTTTTGGGTGGTTCATGGTTTTCTATGATGTGCCCCACCTGATAGTTGGGTCAGCCTGATTTTTGGGGATTCCCATTTTCATGATGGGGTAACAACCTTTTTGGATGGTGAGATGTCATGCAAACACAATGGTGGTCCCCACACGCCAACTAGTTGGACGTGCAACTAGCGTGTGAGCATTTCTCTTTTGCAAAAATTTTCATGCCTTTTGTTTTATATCAAAGATACTATCTATTATTTGTGTATGTCTTACCAATCATCACTAGTTAGCAATTACTGTAAAAACCCCACATGGGTAGCAGTTGATTTCCAATGGGTTAGCTGATCGCTGAAATTTGCAAAGCTACCATGAGAATCCCTATTTAGCCCACAAATAGCTGATGGCAAGGGTATGATGATGACGATGACAATGATGCATTACCAATCATTATAAAAGAAGTATTTTGTTACCAATCACGCACTTAACTGGATGACAGCTATTGGTTGGATTCTTATACATTTAGTTTGATTACACAATTCATTCTTGTTTTGAGTTTGCAGTCAAGAGGATCTACTAGAGATGGTACTGGAGTACATGATAGCATCGTGAACCAGCTCCTTACAAAGGTGAGTCTAGATTTTTTAAATGGTTTTTCTAGCAGGTAGAATTGCCATGTGATTTCTTAACTATCTTAGATATTCTCCTTGCCAATATATTTCATCAGCTCAACTAAGCACATTATTGCTTTTTAGATAGATGGCGTCGAAGCTTTGAATAATGTTTTGCTGATTGGAATGACTAACCGAAAGGATTTACTTGATGAAGCCCTTTTGAGGTGAATCTCTCTCTCTCTCTCCGCCCACCCCCCCCCCCCCCCCCCCCAAAAAAAAAAAAAAAAGAACTAATTTTTTATTTAATGTTTTAAAATTGTATCGCTGTATTGAATTATACTATTGTGGCTTTTTTTGCATTTTATCACTAGATGCGAAAAGGGGGAATTTGGGAAACCCATGGAAATCCAATTGAAATGTTTATATTAACAATAAGTCCTTTTTATTTTCTGTATAATAATTTCAATGGGAATTCTTAACACTTGCATCTTCTGTCGAGGAATTCTTTCTTATGATTGAAGTTTGTTGATTGATCTACTTCTATTTACAGACCTGGACGCTTGGAGGTTCAAGTTGAGATAAGCCTTCCTGATGAAAATGGTCGTCTACAAATTCTTCAAATACATACAAACAAGATGAAAGAGAACTCTTTTCTTGCTGCTGACGTGAACCTTCAGGAACTTGGTATGCATTTTAGATAGACATGCTTTTGCATAATACTTTTCAAAAGTTTTTCTCTTAAGAAAGGGATGGAGTAGTCAATGATAATGGATTAATGGTAGGAAAAAAAATTTGTATGTTATAAAGAAGATAGTATCCTAATTCCAACTTAGGTAAGAAAAAAGCTGTATGGTCAAGACTGGAAATTGCTTCAGGTACTTGCCCAAAGAGAGCTTCAATAATTGCCTTAGATAAGTTGGCAAGAGCTGTGATTTTTATACCATGATTTTGTACTATCCTCGTAATATATAAGCAGTGTTTATAGCATCGGTATCGTTACATGTATCGCTGGCTGGGGGTAGAAAAACATAAATCGATATTGTCGATACCCACAAATAATCGCTGATTGAGGGAAACATGAGGAAAATGGTCGAATTTCTCAATGGAACTTCAAGAGATGCTAAAATATACATATTTGCATATTTAGGAATCAAATAATTGCAAAAAAGGCGCATATGTAATAAGTTTCCCTTTATGGCGGCCTAAAAGCCTGTTAATGCTGACTCAATAAAATGGTGGAATTTTTCAATGATACTTCAAGAGATGCTGAAATACACATATTTGCATATTTAAGAATCAAATAATAGCAAAAAAGACAGATTTGCATAAGGAATCAAATAATAAGCTTCCCTTTAATGGGGAGCCTAAAGCATTTATCCTTGACTCAAGGAAACGTTGGGGAAGCATGGGACACGTGGGGAAAATGGTGGATCCAACCATCCATCCATCCATGCATGCACATGTATGGATACAAACACACATGCATGATCCATCCATCTAACCACCATCCATCCAACCAACCATCCATGCATACATACATACAATGACACATACATATATACATACATGCATGATCCATCCATCCATGCATGCATACACGTGTGTATTCATCCATCCATCCATTCATGCATGCATGCATGCACACTCACACACATGTATACATCCATGATTCATCCATCCATGCATGCATACACATACACGCAGACAAACTTGCATTTCATCATACAACCATGCACCCATAAAAAAAATTTGAAATGGATTTTTTTTTTCTTAACAAAGATTTTTGGCGATATCGATACATTAGCTCTATTATTGAAATATCGCCGATACATTGACGATACAAGTGACACTTGGAATTTACACAGTCGAAAACATTGGTGATAGATACTTGGCAATATACTACTGATACTTGGAATTTCTGATACTATTAGTGTTATCAGTATCGCCGAGTTGGCAATACCCATAATATCTGCGTTATTATCAGTAATATCGGCGATATTATCGGTAATATCGCTGATACTTGGAACAATGCATATAAGAACATGTATTGCTGGTGCATCGGAGTTTTACTTTTCAGAAAGAAGTATGGCAAGTTGGATTTATAATTCTACTTTCTTTCGTTTTTTTTTTTTTTTTTTTTTGGTTAGATTCATGAACATTGACATGTATATCTTATTAACCATTGAAAAATCATATTTTGGATGCAGCTGCTCGGACGAAGAACTTCAGTGGAGCAGAACTTGAAGGTGTTGTAAAAAGTGCAGTGTCATTTGCTTTGAACCGCCAAACAAGTCTAGAAGATCTTACTAAGCCCTTGGATGAGGAGAACATAAAAGTTACCATGGATGATTTTTTGAATGCCCTCCAAGAAATTATCCCTGCATTTGGAGCATCAACAGATAATCTGCAAAGATGCAGGTTGGTTCAAGTTACTGCTTCTAGTTGTTTGGTAAAAATGTATTAGAAGTTGTTCACTTGGGATAAATCCATGTTCAACAATTTAGCTTTTAAACTGGTTTTCCTTCACACTGTTATCGACTATAGAAATTGGGACTCTTTCAAATACTAAAGCTAAATTTCATGCCTAACATAGCTAATATCCCATGTTTATGTTGCCATTAGCATCCAAAGAATGATTTATGGAATTGGTTCATTTGAGCCAGTGTTGTGATGTGAATTCCTTGACCAAAAGGAACCTAGTTCTGACCCTTGTGGGCCTTATTGATGCTTTCATGATCTTCAAGTCATGCATGAGGCATTATTTCTGCTAGGCATGCCTCTGAACAATCTATTAATAGTACCTCCAGTGCAGCTTTAGAGGGGTTAAAATGCTGGACTGTATTCATCCGAACAAATGGAAGCATCTTATATGCCAGGCTGATGAAAGTTGTTGCCAAATCAAACTAGTTTACTAGACAAGTAGTGCTAAGTCAAAGTAAGTTGAATAAACCCAGCCGGGCATTCGACTTCTTAGTCAAGAATTCAACTCAAAACCCAGTAGAGCAAGTTTGAGTGCAGGTGTTTTGCATAAGCTGTCAATCTCAGAGCAGATTTACCTTATTTCAAATGTTCATTGACCTTCTTGTTTCAAATCTCTTTAACACAGAGTTAATGGCATTGTGGACTGTGGTGAGAGCCATAAACATATTCTTCAAAGAGCTATGCTTCTAGTAGAGCAAGTCAAACTTAGCAAGGGTAGCCCACTTGTTACTTGTCTTCTGGAAGGTCCAAGTGGCAGGTATGCTTCAGTTCTATCTTTTCTTTATGTACCTTTTTCAAATATAGTTTCTTCTAAAACTTCATTGTTTGGCAGTGGTAAGACTGCGTTGGCAGCTACAATTGGTATTGACAGTGACTTCCCCTATGCTAAGATAGTAAGTTCATCCAAATTGTTAAACATTGTTCTTGCTTTTCTGGATTTCTTATTGCCTAATGTATAATGATATTTTGTACGAGGACAGGTCTCAGCAGAAACGATGATTGGTCTTAGTGAAAGCAGTAAATGTGCACAAATTTCCAAGGTTTGCTGAAGCTGCCTAATTTTTTCTTGAATATATTTGGCATCTACTACTAAACTATGCATTTCCCCAATTTACAAATTATGGCAACCTATCTGCTGTACATGTGATGTACATGTAAACCCAGACCCTCCCAATCATGGGTGGTTCATAGCTGAAAATCACGCTAAGTAGGCAAATATTAACCATCTGATTTTGCCCACGTAGTTTGACTTTATGACATTTCTATATACCAACTGATGGCCATCAACAGGACAGTCAGGACTGTTAGAGCGTGACTTGGCCTTGCTCCATCCATAACGGTGTGTTCATGTAAATCCACACCCCATCAGTCATATGCCCCATCAAGGGTGATTCATTTCTGAAAATCACACTAATTAGACAAATGTTGACCGTCTGATTTTGCTCACTCAGTTTGACTTCTATCATTTTATCTGATGGCCATCGTAGGATGGCTAGGACTGGTCGAAGTGTGGCTTTAGCCTGCTTTCCATCTTGATTCTCAGAACTGGGGTTTTGGGAGGCTATTGCATCATTCTTGTTTTATGTTTTCGAGTTGGTTATCCATAGCCACTTTGATGTTTCTTCTTTAAGAGAAGGCTTTAAACTGCCTTAAAACATCCTCTGGTCAGGTTTTTGAGGATGCTTACAAGTCTCCATTGAGCATCATCGTCCTAGATGACATTGAAAGGTAATTCCTGCGAATTTGATTCTAGATGTTTGATATGATTCATTTGTGCTGTTTGTTTTTCTGACACTTTTATTTAGGAAGCCACTAACATACCTAATTACTAATCCTTTCTACTTTTGGTTATACAATAGTTCAAGGTTGTATTATTGTATGACCGAAAGTAGGAGTGTTTATTTAGCTGTCCGAAAGGTGGCTATAGCTTTAGCTTTTCCCTTTATTTATAGTCCCAACCAATGACATGAAATCTTTGCTTCAGGTTATTTGAATACGCACCAATTGGACCACGCTTTTCAAATGTGATTTTACAGACATTGCTGCTCTTCATCAAACGACTTCCTCCAAAGGTTGCTCCTCTTTTTTTTTTAAGCAGTTACAGAGGCATAAACTGTGTGCATAGATTCATTTATCTGCTCCATACTTTAATAAAAACAGGAACTAATTTACATCCACCCAGTTTGATAGGCGAACCCATTTGCTACTTTCTGTAATATTATAGTACAATATCTTACTATTTACACAAGTAGAAGAAAGGCTGTATATATTCAGTGAAGGGAGGTGTAAGTAGTGGCTCCTTAAAATGTATCAACAGTAGAAGTTTCACCAGCTAATAATTGTGTGTATATCCTCAAGGTCCAATCATGCTTACCTGGTAGTAATCTTTTTCCCCTTATGTTGGACAAAGGTGGATTTAGATCTCTCCAGACTTGATTTTTGCATAGGGCAAGGGAAATGTACTTTCATGGGCAGGGGGTCTTAATTTGTGTAAGAGGGATGTTGTGTTGGGTGATTGGAGGGGTGCAACTCCGGCGGGTTGCACTGGGTTGAGGGTCAACCTCAGCTCAACCTGACCTCAAGTAGACCCTACCTTCTACCTGACCCAACCTGCATTCCAACCTGATGTGCCCAACCTGAACTCGACCTGACCTGACTTAATACACCTGATTATTCCCTACCCGACCCAAATTTGTTCAACCCGAACATAACCCGACCCGACCTTGGGTTGGTTCAATTGGGTTCGGGTTAAACCAAACCCAACCTGCAGCCCTAGGTTACCAGGCTTTAGTGTTATAAATGGTTGATAGCAGGTTGGTGTTGGTATCTCACAATTCCTCTTTTGCTTCCCTTCTGTTGTTCCCTTCTAAAAAAAAAAGGCGAAGAAGAAGAAGAAAGAAAGAAAGATGAGTTTTGATCTTATATTCAGAAAAGGCAGATTTGGCTTGCAGTCGTTTATTCACTGTTTGGCTGAAAGCTCCATTCATCCTCTCAAATGGTAACCCTTATTCAGCTTGATGTGTTCAGATCCTGGTCTCTTGTTTTCTTGAGGCTAAATAAGTATTCATTCTCCATTACATGATAAATGGGAAAAGTTAACCTTTGTTACCCGAAAGTGCTTTTTTTTTTTTTTAGTCTTTATCTAAACCATTTAGCCACTGTCTACTCAGGTGCTTATTGAAGAAATTTATTGGATAGCACATAGCCGTAGTGGTGGAAATTTTGGCAATTGATTTTACAAATTATTTTGGTATTAGTCTGTGTATTTTTGTCCTTGCTGATGCCACCAATATCCAGTTCTCTGCCAGTTAATAGAAGATTTATTAATTTCAATTCTGTTTTGATGCCAGGGTAAACACTTGCTGGTGATTGGAACGACTAGTGAGGTGGGCTTCCTGGAGTCTGTTGGCATCTGCAATGCTTTTTCACTCAGTTACAGTGTCCCAACACTGCGAACAGCAGATGCTAAAAGGGTAAGACAAATTAAAAACGAGCATGAGGAACTGAACAAAGAACAGGAAATCATGAATGAGGATAAAGACCTGCCTTTATCAAAAGGACATTAATGTCATTCAAGTAGTCTCTAAATCATGGGCAAGCATTCAACACTAACTGAAAGATACCCCTGGGATTTGTAGAACTGCAGCTCTGTTGGCAGGCTAGATGTAGGCAACATCATAACCACTTTTCAGCCAAAAGCCAAAAGTATCTGTGCCTTAAAACCATCCCAGGAGCGTGCTTTTCGAGGGTGAATTGATTCTTAAGATAGTATATTTCCAGAGATAATGCTCGAGTGTTCTTATATGTACGTGTGTGCATGTATATATGCCAACGGTCAGCGAATAACGTGACAGAAATACAAGACTGTTTTGCAAATAGCTGACTTTTATCTCTCCTCAAAGTGGTCTGGTGGAGGCAAGAGGTGGTCTTTTTCTTGCCAGAAAATTTTAGTTTGATCCAAGAGTTTGGGCGCTTGAATACATAGGCTGCTGCTACTGGATGTATCAATTGATGATCCCAGTATACCTGCTTCTACCTGGAAGGCTGGAACACAGCACCACACATCTGGGAAATGGGATTAGCTTTTTAGAACAGCAAATCGTTGACATTCTGCCCTTTGGAGAAATAACCATGCCTCTTAATTTCGTACATAGACAAAAATGTAATTGTTTGAAATTACTTTGGACATCCTTATTTTGATAATTCCTTCTCTCCAGGTTTTGGAACAACTCGGTGTGTTTGATGCAGACCATATTGATACAGCAGCTGAATCGTTGAACAATGTATGCTTCGATTACTCTCTCTTGCATGAGCATGCATGGATGCACTCACATTCCCATTGTTCCCAGAGGATGTGTTATTTTGTTATCAGTTTTGCTTTGATAAAATTTCAATCTTTTGGAATAGAAAATTAAGCTGGAAAGACTAAGCTACTGAAGGATGATCCTTTTTTAAGTATGGCCAAATTCACTTTGTTTGTCAGTACAGCCATGGGTGCCCCTTTTCTTACTAACATCTTATATGTTCAACAATAGAGAGACTGGACTCTGGAAAATGCTCCGCCTTACTTTAGGCTGTGATCTGTCATTCAAGTCACACAAAAAGAGCAGTTTTGTGTCTTTCATATCTGCCCCCATGATTGTACTGATGATCTGGTATTTGACTCACACCAAAAGAACAGTATGAGTCTTCATCTGTCCCATCCATGATTGGGACTTTTGACGAAAGGCCAGCTATTCTTTTTTTTTTTTCTTCTTCTTTTTTATTTATTTTGGAGAGAGCAAATTTATTAATACAGGGCCAAAAGGCCAGCATAATTACAGCAGCTATATACAACATATAGATACAACTATACAGAGGACCTTGGGCCAAAGGCCCAGAAAAAAACAGACATTTACAATTTGGCCCAGTTCGGATGGGCAAGAGAGCACTCTTTTAACGCAGAGCAATGCACCTTCCACTTGATAACCAAACTTTCTGCCTTGCAAAAGACTCCTGATATGCTGCCCAAGGAATTGTTAAAGCACCGGTTATTCCTTTCCCTCCATATCCCCCACATTCGCGCAAGCAAGGCTAAACACCAAACATTCCTTGCAGACTATGCCTCCTTGCCATGCTCACAAAAGTTCGGGGAGGGACTTTGACATCACCCATGAAATTCTAAACAGAGATAAGAAGTTATCCCAAACACCCCTCGCAAATGTACAATACATGAAGAGGTGATCAACCGATTCACTCTCCTTCCAACAAAGAGAACATAATTTACTAGGACCATACCTCGTTTACAGATCAGCCATTCCTTGTCCTGGTAAAAAATCTGATTATCTGGGCCCCACATCCCATCATGGGCAGACAGCGATGGTCTACACCTTGTTATTCTGGCGTAAAGTCACATGCGTGATCATCTCACTTTTTACTACTATATATGTAGTAAAAACTCACTCTGTCAAGTCGACATTCCGAGCCCAAATATTTCAGCAAATGACAGTTTCTACCATAAGCTACTTCACAAATATAACGTGTTCTTGTCTTTTGTAAGACTACTACATTTGTCAGTTGGGTTCTGATAACTCTGGGTGCAATGCTACAGATCCCGATCAAGAAACTGTATATGCTGGTGGAGATGGCTGCTCATGGACCAGAGGGAGGGAGTGCTGATGCTATTTACTCTGGCAGAGAAAAGATTAACATTAACCATTTCTTCGATTGCCTTGGTGATGTTCTATCATTTCGCTAATTTCCATTGATATCACTGCAATGAGCCTCATGACGTGGAAATCTTTGGGGACTGAACTTTTCTTTTTAAAGCTTCGCCTTAGCGAGTGCAATGCTTTAATCTTTATTGTTTTCTTTTGTTTTTGATTGGTTTATGTGAGTGAATATAGCTATTGCGAGCATGATTTTCCCATTTGCGCCTTCTCATGTTGTTGTTTTTTTCACCCTCATTTTTCCTATTTGTTATACAGTGGTCTGGCGTTTTTTTTTTTTTTTTTGCATAGTCTATCTGATTATCTATATTGCATCTTATGAGCCTGTGTTTCTGCATTTTATAATGCAGTTGTATATCATAACAGGTATTAAACACCTTACATTTTGACCAAGCTTAACACATTTCTTTTCTCTAACTTGCAAGGAAGTCATTTTTATGTAGGTTATTCATTTATAATCATCAGCAATGACTATCCGGTGGGCCCTAGATGCTCACAGTGATCAATGGATTTCTCATCCCATTGAATGTAGAATGCTTGAGATTATCCAATGGGTGTACTTATGTGACGTCCATCCAATTGCGTATGGACTTGTTGAGATGAACCCATTGTTATGTTTAAGAGGCAGTTTACAGCCATGGTAGGGTCCATCAGATGGGAGGTTCGGATGTTGTAGAATGGAAACAAATCTTCTTTGTGCAATTTTCATTATCGCTGACATCATTTTCTTCGTTGTACAATTTAGAGATGAATTATCCAACCATCCTTGGTTTGCAAGGCGACCAGTAAGTCTTTCTCAGCCAAGGTTTTATTTTTATTGCTAGTGGATGTCACGTGTATCAGAGAATCAGAGATAGGGGTTTGCAATTTGCAAGACGTGGGAGAGAGGGCGAGGAGTACTTGATACTTTGGTGTGTGTGTGTGGAGGCATGCTCACCTACGTACCTACACACGTGCACACGTGTTATGGGTGTCGAATACGAACAGTCCGTAAGATGCAGAATCCCATGGAACCTTAGGGGGTGAATTTTCACCCTAATCTAAGATTCTGGTGGGCCATAGCAAAGAGAAATTCAAATCAAGGGAAGAAACTGTTTGCATTTTTATGGCCCACTGAAGTTTTGGTTCAAAGTAAAAATTGGTACCAAGGGATTTTTTGAGGTTCTGCTTCATGTGGACAGTTCAGATTTTCAAGACTCATCAGATATGATGAGTTCTCAGAAAAGTTCATACGTGATCATTGCTAACCAGTCCGGGGGAGAGCGTTATATATATATAGAGAGAGAGAGAGAGAGAGTGCTCACCAGTTATTACGAGAACTTAAAACTTTTTGAGAACTCATCACCCGTGGTATGAGCACAAAATTTGAACTGTACACGTGATGTAACACTCCATGTAACCCCCAGGGCTTAACTTTTACCCTGATCCAAAACTTCTTTGGTGGGCCATGGCGAAATGAAATAGTTTCCTCCCTTGATTTGCCTCTCTTTTTTCATGTCCACCAAAGGCTTCAATCAGGGTAAAAGTTGGGCCCCAAGGGTTTCGTGGGGTGCTGCATCACGTGTACGGTTTAGATTTTGGGATCGTATCACATGAGATGAGTTCTCAAAAAGTTTTCATGAGTTTTAGTGAGAACTGGTGGGCAGGTAAGCATTCCTCTCTCCCTATCTCGTAGGTTGTTAGAATGATAGTAGATAGTTAGCTTCCAAATTTTAGATTAATATAACATTCTAGTCTTTGATTAACAAAAATTTATTTGTTGAATTTGACCCATTGAATGTTTTCATTTGGCCCTCCATTAAATTTCTAATATCAGCTAGTTTGGAAATGAAATCGATATAATTTGTCTATTTAAGACCCATTGAATGTATGAAATTTATATCGGATGTATGCATGAACATATGGAACATGATGTTGCCCCTTCACCCACTAAACTACTTTACATTCCACCGATCGGTGTCCTGTTCCATCTGTAGTCCCTTTACCAAATCTCTTGAAATAACCCTTCATACGAGAGATGCGCTTGAAATTATCTTTTCCATTAAAGGTCCCGGTCTGACAGTCATCAGTTTAGCACTACTTCACAAACATTACATAAACTGATATTCTAATCACGACAACTAGATATGCTAATGGTACTCCTGCCTCCCTGAGAAAGAGGTGCATCTTTATTTTCTAACTGGGTCCAAGTAGTTTAGGAATTGGCAAGTCTTGACCTGGGATGCTGAGTCAATTCAGATAAGGTGGTCTGAGCCCAGTTCGAAAAGTTGAAATGTCAGCCAGTAGAAGAAAAACCAAAAGAATCTAGAGAAGAACTTTGATAATCTGGGAGGGTGTGATGGATGATAAGCAGGCACTTAGAAAATGCGAGAAATTCAAACTAAACTGTTCAAAGTATAGGTCCCAGTTCAGGTACATCGTGAACCAAAATTTGAGATTATTTAACTACCTGATTATCGAATTGGTGGATATTTAAGGGATGGTTAAGAATGAAAACGAATCGAATGGTTCTGTTTCAACAAACGTCCTCCAACTAGAGGTTAGGATTGCTCAACCAACCTGATTTTAGGGGTGACTTAGCGACAGAGGGTTCCACAATGTAGTCAGTTTAGCTTATCAAGGATCTTACACAGCCAGTGTATAAAATAACTTAAAATCTAAAGAGGATTAAATCATCTGAGTTGACTCAACGAATCTATATGATCTGACTCGGCAGAATTCTGTCCCCACCATTACACAAGTCTCGACGCGGACAACCAAAAGACCTGGTAAGCATGCCGTGGGTGATGGGGACAACCACAACAAGCCTATGAGGACAACCACAACAAGCCTATGGATATAAAGAGAGATTGGAACATAAGGCCGTAAATATTCATCTTTATATTTTTGGCATAGATTTAAAGAAAAGATTGGCTAAGAAATGTAAGAAATCTCTAGTGAGGGAAACGAACACGAAGTCTCTGCTTGCGTCCTTGTCTAACCACTCCAGTCCAATGGAAAAGATTGTTTGCGTAGGGTGTACTCCAAGAGTCGCTGTGCACACATCTTCTACCATTCAATCCGTTAATGGTGTGCGGGAACCCTATCATTCAAAACTGGACGAGAATGTCCTGTAACCCCTGCCTAGAGAGAACCCTATGTAGGCGTAAGCTCAATGAGGCGCACTGCGATGTCCATGTCACATCTACTCCGTCCATCAGTTTCGCCAGTTCATGTTAATACATGAGGCCAATAGTGAGGCTGATCCAAAACTTAAATGGGCCACACCACAGGAAACTGTGGGGATTGAATTCCTACTATTGAAACTTTCATAAGGGCCACGGCAGTTTTCGATCAGGCAGATATTTTGTGTTTTCCAGGCATCCCCATGGAAATTATCTTATGAACGGTTTGGATGGCATAAAAACTTCATGGTTAAGAAGGTTTCAAAATGCAGGCATTTTCATCCCACTATTTCGTGTGGTGTGGCCCACCGCCCACTTGAATTTTGGACCTACCTCATTTTTGGGCTGAAGTATTAATATAATCCGGCAAAATTGGTGGACCGAGTGGATGTCACTTTAGACATTATGGTGGCCCAGCAAAGTTCTTATGCCAGCAAAGGCTTTCTATCCGCTGGGGTTACAGGAAATCTAGGCCCTTTCAAAATGGACCTTATAGAGTCCCATAAACAATCTTTAGCGGATCCAAATTAATATTTGGAGAGTGGGCTTTTTAGTACCTATTTTGAATTAAATGGGGTTTACAAAAGTGCATTCAAATAACAACATAAGGGTTCCCATCCTTGCCCGAGTGGTGGACTCCAAGGAGTTTCAACACGACGTCTTGGGTTCGAAATCTACGGGTGGTGAAATCCTACTACCCACTGCGTGGGTGTGCAGTGGTTGCGTGTGTAAATAAATAAAAAATAAAAGAAAATAAATAACAACATAAAAAGAGGTTTGTTTTCAATCGATTATTGCATTTTTGTTCTCATTTGGACATCAATGCTTATCTGTTTGTGATCCTGTTCGAGCAATGCAACTTTTTCGGTTCCACCCAACCAAAGGCCATATCCTAATCCGTTGCACCTTCTCCTGTTTTCCATCAATCACGATGATTTTGTTAACTTAATTTTTTGAAATTTTTGTGTGATGGTTCAGCGAAGTGCAAGGTGCACTTGGCATGTCGTGGCCCACCTATGCAAAATTATTGGGCCTCCATCATGACTAAACTTTTTGGACAAAAGGGCATTCTTTTGAGCATCTGTTTAATAGACCTCAATTTGACGGTTAAGATCGTCCAATCGCTGCAATTTTCAGGCTTTGATCCATCCCCATGGGGTCCTTTTTAGAATAGAACGGTGGTAAACTATCACCGTAGTACTTTTCTATAGATATCTCACTGCTTATCACCGACCAATCATCATCAGTACATTTTTTTTCCACGCGGTGGCACCGATTCCCTACCCTACTCTAGCCCGTGGAAGCTGATGGGGGGTTGTATTAGGTGCTCGACCTGATACATGCACAGTAATCTTGTTTTCAGTTTTTACAATTGGAGCCCTTGCTTTAGTGATCCGACCCGTTAACATGATGGGACTCATATTTGAAACCCCACTGACAAAAAATGAACAATATATCAGAAGATCCTAGCCGTGGAATATTTCATCTCTGTTTGAATGCGGACGTTTGCTGTATTTTCTTTCTTAAACCCCTGGCATATATGGCGGTCCCATCATCTGATAGGTATAAGATGCTCCTTCGAGAATGTGTACTGCTGCTGCCCGGGTTTTGAGATATTTACCACTGTGAACGTCACCTTTTACCCGGCATCTTTTCAAAGCGCTCCCAAACTTTACTTTCCCAAAGTAAAATATTGTGCACGGACACACAAATATACCTTTGCATTCACGGTGGCTTTATAGTTATGGCTACTGTTATAATTCGTAGCTATGGATCGTGAATGCAAGAATATTTTCTTCTGCAAATACTGTGTCGTACAGATTGATTTACTTTGCAAAAGTAAAGTTAGGGTGCGTTTTTGAAAAGACGCTGGCCGCTGGGTAAAAGTTGGTGTATACGGTGGTCAATTTCTCCTGGGTTTTTCAGTTCCCAGAAGTGAGTCCAGGTTTAGCAGGGCAACTCTTGGTATCATTTGCCAAATTTATCCCCAGCAGGTAAACATCAACCGTCCATTGGTGGACCAAAATTACATGATTAAAAAAGAGAAAAGCATGGATACATTTTCAGCCACAAAAAATATCGAACATGTTGCCCCCCCTCCCCCCAAAAAATCAGTATTTCAAGCATAAAAATTAATTTTAAAAATGTGATTTTTGGTAATTCTTGATAACCATTTAATAGTGAATATGGTGGCTCTTAAGGAATAAATTAATTTTTTTAATCCAAAATTCCTGTTTGAGTCCCTATTCATTGCTTAGGGGCAGACTCACAAGAGTTTCAACATTAAGGCCCGTTTGGGAGGGTGGATTTGGAACCCTTGGATCTGAAACCCCTAGATTTGAAATCCTCTTATCATGTCTGTCACCTTGGATTCAAAATCAAATTTAATCCAAAAGTAGCTATGCATGGTATATTTATCAGGGTTTGAATTTAATTACTAAATAAACTTTAATATACTTAATTAGTGAAGGTATGTAATGTTTGACACAATAGTTATAAAAAGCCTGCTGAAATATATACTTTGCTTGAAAATGATGAAATTTCAAGTATCGGATGGACCGCTAGCACAAGATCACGTCCGAGTGACTAACCAATAATTTTTATCCGTTGATTTATATGAACAATATTTGGACGATGATGATTATCGTATTAAAGTAATTATAGTGATGCAATTGATTATCTAATTATTTTGGGATACCATTAGTGGGCTATGTGTCCTATAGATTGATAGTCTAGTGACAAACATGTTACACATGCAACTCTTGGGAAGATTTTAGATGCAATCCAAGCTTTCACTGAAGATTTGAAACCTCTCATTTGAGGGGATTCGAAACCCCCAGTTACTTTTGTTGGACGTAGGCCAGTGGGGCCCACTGGTGAGCAATCACTAGTGGGTGGGTCCCATATGTTTAGGCTTCTTCCAGATTTTTCCTTTCTGTTGAAATTTCAAATTCATTTTTGAATTTGATTTTGGATAGGAGATAAGGAGAAGACCGGATAATCTGGTCTCATCTCATCTCCTTCCTTTCCTATATAAAGGGATAACTTTTCTCTAGTAAAAGGCAATCAATTCATAAGAAATACCGAGAGTATACAGAGAGATATAGTGTACACAGTAATCTGTCCATTTTGGCTTGTCCTTGGAACGATCTAATCCATAGATCGTGATCCGGGGCCATCTATACCGTAAGATCAGAGGTGTGAATAGATCCATCTGCTCTAGTAGTAGATAGGCGGGCCGTTGGGCATCAATCTTCTGCTTTGTGAGGATTCCAAAACTCGTGTAGACCGTCAGATCTTGAGAGCTCACCTTCCGCACTTCCCTACAGTGGTATCAGAGCATTTCAACGGTGGATCTCCGATTATTTTCATCTGAAAAGGTAAGTGACCCTTTTTTATTGGATTCCTAATTATAGCTTTCGAATAATATGTACATGTGCTATATTTGGACTTAGATGGGACTGCTGTGGACAGTACCCACTACCACGGCTTGTCAATACGGATGATCTGGATTCTTATTTAAAAATAAAAATAAAAATTTTAGCCTGACATGCATTTTTTGTGACCAAGGCTGTCAGTTTGTAGCCCATCACGTGGATGGGCCATGTACGAAATTGAATAGAAATTGTAGAATTATGTTTATTATTAGCCGTTCATTTTGTATGGCCCGATGATCATTTTGTCCCTTCAACGTCCATATATATCATCCACCATATTTTATTCTTAGCCGATCACCATACGTCCACCGCGATGTACACTACTAGCTACTGGTGATGTATCTCATCAATATAGCTGCTGGTAACGTATCTCACCATACGTGCCAAAAGATTGTTACATTGACGTGTCACGCAACTAGCTATATAGCTGCTGTACACGTGGGAAGATGATCGGCTGGTGTACATCATACCAGCTATATAGCTGTTGTACAAGTGGGAAGCTGATCGGCTGGTGTACATCATACCAGATATATAGCTGTTGTACACGTGGGGAGCGGATTGGCTGATGTGCATCATACCAGCAATAGCTGTTGTATTGAAATACACCACTAATATATAGCTACTATGAATGTGAGAGACGAATTGGCTGATGTGCATTATACCAGCAGTAGATGTTGTATTGAAATACACCACTAAAACATAGCTGCTGTATTAGAGAAGCGGATTGGTTGATGTTCATCACACCAGCTATATTGACGTCAGCCATTCATGTGGGTCTGATCACATGGTATAAGTTGTATCCAAACCGTCCATCCTTTTGGCGAGCTCGGTTTTAGACTTAATCATTACAAACATCAATTGAGACCATTCACCATAATGGAATTAACATAATTTGAAATAGAGAATTAAAGCAAATGGTCCACATTTAAGGGTGGGTGCAATCAGATGGTCTCAATTGCAAGATAGGGAAAAGGTATGGAATATGTCCATGCATAATGTGGCCCACTACATGAACTGTTTGGATAACCAGAAGGAAGTCTACACTTGTACAATTTGCAGGCGGAAAGCTGTGATCTGAATCGTCTATATAGACGGACACAACATGGATGCTAGACACCCCCCTGAAAATCACAGATTTTCAACACCTAGTTTCTGTTGTTTTTCAAAAGGTTTAAATGTTAGTGTTAAGCTATAAATGGCTAAGGGATTATTATGATCATCGGCAAACAGATTGTGCATTAAGTCTGGGTTTTCCGTTTGTTACCAATGGGGCCCATGTTTTAGTGATCCAAACAGTTGAGATGAAGGGACTAACTCATGATGGCCCAAACACCAAATGGAAATGAGGCACCCATCATTCCACAGTTTCCTTTGGTAAAGCCCACTTAAGTCGTAGATTATTTTTTTAAAAAATATTCTCCTAATATGTGTTGGGAAAACTCATGGACGAAATGAATTTCACAAATACATGACGATGGCCCCATGGAGATTTTCCATTTGATGAGTTATCTACAACACTTGGTACAAGGAATACATACACACATTTGGCGCACAAGGAAACAATTCTAGCTGGGCTCCATTGTAAAGTGCACTTTTGGTCCATTATATTTACATGTGGGCGGATATGTTTTCACTGATGTGGTACATTGTTTCCCAATAGTTAGCACTATTTGGCTGATGAAATTACTAAAAACATACCTTGCTCATGCTTTTCTTCAGTACACACCAAGTAATTATAAAATACAGACCGTTCATCATGGGTGCCCCTATAATAAGTTAGCAAAATGGATGGATGGTGTAGATAAAATCTACTTTCAGAATTAGTGATATTAAGATCATTAGTGATTGAAACGATCATAAACCATGATGATCAATGTTGATGAAAGGATCCATTATCAACAATGATCATTAATGGTGATGATCAGATCCATCTCTAATGGACATGATTACTAGTGAAGATTGAAACTCTCTTCATATTTAAGCCCCCCTTTTCTTTTTTCTTTTTTTTCTGATGATGATGTTTATATATGTGATATAATTAGGCTTGATGTGTTTAGATCTAAGCCCTGAAAAATATAAAACTTAGTGCTTAAATGCTTCATAAATATAAAGGTTGTGCATAACCTGAGTGGGAGTTTATTCTCCTCCACCAAATGATGTTTGCAACCAAGTAATGGAAGGTTGCACGTTATACAATTATAATTTTATAAAAGCATCAATTTTATTGTAAATAGAGAACTTAATTGTTCTACACCGCTCATTCGGGTATGTGGACTTTCAGATCTCGTTAAGATGTATTGACTACTTTTATACTCTGAAAATTTGTATAACACATAAAAATGCTGATGATTAGAGTTAATACCTTAGATTATAGCTAAGTAGTGATACTTATGCAATGTAGAGATGGCCACCAAAGCGTTAATCACTGAACAGCTGAAAGGACAACATTTCGATGTAACAACTACGAAGATTGGTCCTGCGCGGTGCGAAGCCTTCTCGACGAGGACGACATATCGCATACCACTTAATAAAGTTCAAGAGGAATCCATATTGGCTGAAAACAGGAATTTACAAGAACATAGGGTTGCGATGACTTAGTACGTACAATAAGTGACGAAAACAAAATCGTTCAGCTCGTAATGTCCTTCTTAGCACTATGCACAAAGAACTCATACCTACGTATGAAGTGCATGACACCGCTAAGGGAATCTGGGAAGCACAGATAAATACTTATGCGCAGAAGTCAAATGCGAAAGTTCGGGCTATGGAATTAGAATTCTAGGAGTATAAGATGTCTGTCGGCTGCCCCGTCAAAGATCATATCCGTAAGATGGAGCAAATGATAAGTGTCCTTATGAATGTTGGGTGTAAATTGACTGAACATTAAAAGATTATAGCCATGCACCGTTCCTTGCCTGAATCTTAGGCCCTAATTAAAAGAATTCTGAACTATACTGATTCTATCACTACGTTTAGAGACTTTTGTGGCCACCTGATACATGAGGTTGAAATGAATGCAATTCAGCCAAGTTTGGCTAAGGCCTTTGTAGCAGAGACCCATAAGCGGAAAGCCAATAAGAAATGGTTCCAAGCTCGCAAGAAGGCGAAAAAGAATAACCAAGAACAGAAGACCACTGCACCTCCTCCAAATCTCAAGAAGAAGAATGGAAAGAGGAAGCAGAAAAAGACAAATGTAGTCTACTTTGTTTGAGAAAATTTCCGCCATTGTGCTCGGCAATGTGCCCATAAAAAGACGGTAATTCCTAAGTCACTAGATACTTTGTATGTAGGCGTTTGTTTTGAAATCCTTTCCGTTGATATAATATCTAACGAGTGGATTTTGGATTCAGGTGCAACAAAGCACGTGACATGGAGTCATCGAAGACCCGAGGAATTCCGTCCTGTAGCCAAGGGAAGTTATAAGGTGTATATAGGAAATAATGTACTCGAAGACGTACTAGGAATTGACGTTTTTCATCTCCATACGCGCATAGGACAAACAATAATCCTTCGTGATACTCTTTATGCACCAGGGATGCATCGAAATTTAATTTCTGTTTCTGGGTTATTATTTGATGATTTTGATATTCAATTTTTCGGGACAAGAGTTTCTTTGAGACTAAATAACCTCATCTTTGCATGGAAAAATTTAATTTTAGATTTATTTATTCTGGACATAGATTGTGATAATGCACCTCTTGCTTTATCTGCTATGTCGAATGAAACTGTAGTGTCTGAATCTCAAAAATGACACGCGAGGTTAGGTCATATTGGAATTGATCGTATGACAAGACAAAGGATCGTATGACACGCGAGGTTAGATCACGTTCTGGTCTGTTAGACTCCTTATCCAAAATTGATTTGTCATTTTGTGAACATTGTGTGTTCGGGAAGACTTCGAAGAAACCATTTCCTAAAACGGCTAGGTCTAAGGGCACACTAAAGATAATCCATTCAGATATCTGTGGACCCTTCAATGTACATGCTAGGAACGGATGCCAATACTTTGTCACTTTCATTAACGATTACTCGTGCTATGGATATGCTTATCTCATCTCACACAAATCTGAGGCTTTTGATTGTTTTCTTAAATATAAAGCTGAGGTAGAAAATCAACTTGAGAAAAATATTAAAATCCTCCGATCTGATAGAGGTGGCGAGTATACATTTAAAACGTTTAAATCATATTGTGAAAACGTTGAAATTGTTCGGCAATACACAATGGCTTACACTCCACAACAAAATGGTGTTGCAGAGAGTTCTATTGGACGTGATTAGATTGATGATAGCACAAGTCAATCTCTCTACCACATTCTGGGGAGACGCACTGTTAACAACCGTCTATGTCCTTAATAGATTTCCATCCAAATCCATTTCTAAGACCCCATATGAGATGTGGTCTGGAAGGATTCCTTCTCTAGCCAACCTACGCTCTTGGGGATCTTTAAGATATGCTTTGCTACCTACTCCGCATAGAGGTAAACTTGATAGTAAAACTATTGAACGCGTGTTCATAAGGTACCCTATGCATTCAAAATGATACGTTCTAGTTTATGAGGACCGTGGACAATGGACTGAGATAGAATCCCGGGATGTCACCTTCGTTGAAGATACATACCCCAGCCGAATGCAATAAAAGGTTCCAATAGAACTTTTTGAAATACCCGATGTATCTTAGGAGAGTGAGAGTTCTGCTTCTCAAAATGATGATGGTCTTATAGTTCGTCAGGACAGTGGGAGGACATCTCAGCAGGCTCCTGAGTTACGTCGAAGCGAAAGAGGATTAATTCCCCGAAGATACTTCGATATTGAGGGGCAAACATTCTCTTACGTCGCAGTTGATGATGATGAACCTGATTCGTATCAGGATGCATTATTATCTTCTAACTCGGCCGATTAGGTGAATGCTATGGACGAAGAGATCGCTTCCATGGAGAAAAATAAAGTTTAGAAACTTGTTGATCTGCCTTCTAATCGCAAATTGATAGGTAATAAATGGGTAGTAAAGATCAAAAGAAACGCAGATGGTACAGTAGACAAGTATAAAATACGATTAGTTGCTAAAGGTTTTACACAAAAAGAGGGCATTGATTATGAGGAGACCTTTTCACCTGTTGCAAAGTTCTCCTCATTCCACATGATCTTGTCCATTGTCGCAAGTTTAAACTTAGAGTTATATTAGATGGATGTAAAGACCGCATTATTAAATGGTGACTTGGATGAAGAAATTTACATGCAACAGCCCATGGGTTATATGGACAAAAAGCATCCCAAAAAAGTCTGTAAGTTATTGAAATCTATTAATGGACTGAAGCAATCTTCAAGATAGTGGTACATGAGGTTCCACTTGGCCATCACCACTTTTGAATTCACGATGAGTGAAAAAGATCATTGTGTATACATGAAACGGTCTGGAAGATCTTTTCTGATACTATCTCTATATGTTGACGATATCCTGTTAGCTGGTAATGACATGCAATTGTTGATATTGACTAAAGATTGACTATTCTCGAACTTTGAGATGAAAGACCTCGGTGAAACCAACTTTATTATTGGGGTAAAAATCATCAAGGATCGCCCTAAGAAATTTTTAAGCTTGTCTCAAGCAATCTATATACAAAAAATCTTAGAGTGGTTCAGGATGAAAAATTCAAAAGCTGTTGAAACCCTTATGGATAAAGCTACCAAGCTAGATAGGAAATCGTGTCCCCAAACTGAAGCCGAGAAATTGGCGATGTCCTCAGTACCTTATGCAAGTGCAGTAGAGAGCTTAATGTATGTTATGCTTTGCACCAGACCGGATATTAGCTATGCAGTTGGCATAGTCAATAGCTATCAGAGTAACCCGGGACAGCCTCATTGGCAAGTCGTCAAACGTATATTCCGTTATCTCAGAGGAACAAAAAACCTAATGCTGTGCTATGAAAGTACAAGCTTCGAGCTCAAAGGATATTCTGATGTTGCTTGGGGTATGACGCCGACGAGAGAAAGTCTACTTCAGGATATGTATTCTTACTCGGAGGAGGAGCTATCTCATGGTCGAGTAAGAAACAAACATCCACAGCTCTTTCATCTATGGAGGCCGAGTACATTGCATGTTATGCTGCATTTCAGGAGTGTGTATGGGTTCGTAGATTTCTATTAAGTCTAGGTGTTGTACCGAGTGTTCGTCAACCTATATCGCTGAAGATAGACAATACTTCCGCCATTGACTTGGCAAAGGACCCTAAACACCACCAGAAATCTAAGCACATTGAGATCAAATATCATTATGTCCGTGATCAAGTGAGAGATAAAAAGGTCGCCCTCAGCTACATTCCTACTAAGGAGATGATGACTGATCCCATGACGAAACCTATAGCTAGAGATCTATTTCAGGTTCACGTCAGGCAGATGAGATTGAGGAAAGCTTGAGTGATATACTTGTTTTGTAGTACCTTTGATCTTTCATTAATGAATAACATATTCCATTTATTCAGTATTAAACACTAATATAAACTAGGTAAGTAAATCATCAGCATTTATCTTGAGATCATGTAGGATTTCTATTTTTGTTGGTAGGTCGGTCACCCACTCGCACGAGTTGACCAACCTTGAATGTACAAGAGAGGTACATTTGAGGTCATGTTTATACATTGAGGTATGAACTTATCTTTATTTTGAATAATAAAGGATGAGGATATGAGTGAGTCGTATCCGCCTATAATCTTATAAAGATTGAAGATGAGACTGATAAAGTCGAATAACATAATCGCACCATTCTGTTACATGCGATCAATGTTATGGTCTGAATTTATAGCCAGGTTATGAGGTTATGAGATGAGTTGTACCTCATGTAGAATGACCTGCGTATTGTAGACCCGACAGTCTCCTAATATTGTCTACTTTACGACGTGGATTGTAGTCACGTGCTAGGACCTTTTACCTATAGATTGCTTTGATTCGATCTAATCATTGCAATGTGTGAGTAGCCAGTCCTGTAGGTAACTCTTTGTATCTTTAGCTACCCTCCTCTTGTGTATATGAGGATGAGATTGAGTGTCGCTACTTTAATGTACTATGACGAAAGGTCCTTAATTGGCTAGACTCGGTTACACTAGAAAAACGGCTTGATTAATTCCAAATTACATATTTGCGTAGGGAAGATCTCGTGACAGTTACACCAAATTTCTAGAACTATAAATAAGCACTTGAAGACTTATCCGCCGGCAGTATCGAGTTGTTTTTATTAGACTTTTGCAAATAATATTTTTCTTAAAAAACACATATATAAATAGTATTGCTTTAAATTGATTTTAGTCGAAGTTTATGAAAAATCAAGTTTTCAGAATAACTCGATAAGTTGGATAAGTGCATATGTTGGCTGAGTACTCCAGATCGGGAGTTAACTCCATCCGGTGTAGTCATTCTGATTAGGGCAGACATTGTAAAACTTGGGTTATTGAGTACTAGTTAGGTGATCACTTAGTACTTAAGCACCTATGAGAAGATTACGGTGATCCAGCTGGTCCCACGCCTCTGATTTTTTTGATCGCGATGTTTGGTCTTTAATTGTTATGAGGCGAGTTAAATGGACAAATTTTGTGCCTATCCCACAATGTGATTGAGTGAGAGATGTTGGACGTAGGCCAGTGGAGCCCATTGGTGAACAATCACTAGTGGGTGGGTCCCATATGTTTAGGCTTCTTCCGGCTTTTTTCTTTTTGTTGAAATTTCAAATTCAATTTTGAATTTGATTTTGGATATGAGATAGGGAGAAGACCGGATAATCTGGTCTCATCCCATCTCCTTCCTTTCCTATATAAAGGGATAACTTTTCTCTCGTAGAAGGCAATCAATTTATAAGAAATACCGAGAGTATACAGAGAGATATAGTGTGCACAGTAATCTGTCCATTTTGGCTTGTACTTGGGATGATCTAATTCATAGATCGTGATCCGGGGCCATCTGTACCGTAGGATCAGAGGTGTGAATAGATTCATCTGCTCCAGTAGTAGATAGGCGGGCTGTTGGAGCATCAATCTTTTATTTTGTGAGGGTTCCAAAACTCGTGTAGCCCGTCAGATCTTGAGGGCTCACCTTCTGCACTTCCCTACAACTTTATGATTCTAAACAACTAGGGATTTGAAACCCTCTCAAATCCCCTTAAATCCCCCAAATCCATGGTGCCAAATGACCCTTAAGGTTATGGGTCCAAGTACCCATGCAATATGTGGGTGCAAGGGTGTGTATAAAAAGAATAAATAAATAAATAGAATAAAATAAATCCCACGATCCTGATCAAAAGTTCCCATTTAATAACTCTAAATGGTTCTTGTTAGTCTATAAAAAATTATCTTTAGCAATCATTTTTATTAATTTCATTTCTTCATTTTCACTACTATTTTTAGTTTTTATAGTTTTGTAATGTTATAATATTTAATGAGGAAACCGTAAACTAAAAGAAACTAAAGAGGATAAATTGTAAAAAAAATAAATAAGTAAAGTAATAAAAGGTGTTCGTTGTAAAGGTGTGTTCAGAGTGCAATTGTTTTGTAGAGTCCAATGCTTATATTTTTCCAGTTTAAAAGAAAAGGTTTAACCAAGTTGATAGAGCGCGAATATTACCTTCGAATAACGGCACTATACGGCTTTTTAATCTAATTGGAAGTGTTTTTTTTTTTTTTTTTTCCCCTCCTCTTCCATAATTTTGGAGGTACTTTTGGTGCAGGACCCAGGTACATCATACCCAGTGTCGGACGGACCCATGTGTTCGTATTTTGCAAAGTACCGCACCTGGAAACCCAAAACTCATGATGATCTAAACATCAGGTAGGCCTCACCAGTTGTTATGGAACGTCCACCATTAATTTTCTGTAGGGCTCACCGTGGTATTTATATGATATTAATTCCACGTGTACCTCATCGAACGGACTCCCCAAAATTCACAGCATTTTAAAACTCAGGTGCGCCATACGACAATAACGTAGAGATTTTTATATTATTTTAGACTGGGTGAGTACTAAATGGGCCTGGCTCTTGGTATGAAGGAAAAAGAATAAAAAGAACGAAAAAAGGCGAATACTCCATCTGATGGACGGGGTGGATTTCACTAGTATTAAACCGTTGTCCCACATTAGAGAAAGTGAACTAGGTTAGGACCTGTTTGGACAGTGGTATTAAGTTGTATGAAATGAGATTGTACTACTAATCCCACTTTAAAATTCAGAATGACATGTTTGGAAGGAGTGGGAGATGGGATTAAAATTAACTTTGTAAAGCTTTATAAAATAAGCCTTGTATTGAAAAGTGTTAGATGGGATTCCTAATCCCAAGGATGATGGATTTTTGCTTCGTCCAAGTTCAATCCAAATGTAATTTGAAAGTAAATCTTAGGATTTATTTTTAATGCATACCTTTCGAACATAGGATTAGAAAACATGAGATACACCCCATCCAAGGATAATACCTTACACATGCGTTTATTGTAACTTTTACAATTCCATCTACCTTAATCCCACCTAATGCAGGCCAAACAGGCCCTGGCTACCAACGCACAGTTCTCCATTGAGAACCCTCGGCCAAGCATTGGATAATGTCTCATAAGATAAAAGGTAAGGCACGTGCAGAGCGCGTGCTCTCGCATAGTGTAGCGTGTGGATTTGTTTCACTGATATCCATAGAAAGGAGGATGATTTGACAGGAGAGGCTCACAGGCAGCCGTAGCTCCATAATTGAGATTCCTTTGGTCAGTTCTCATAGAGGCGTGTGCCGCTCACATGAATTCGTGGGGCCCAAACATCCTCTATAAATACCAGTCATCCATCCATGCTCTATATCATATCAGCGAGATTTCAACCAACATTTCTTCATAAACCGTTCATCTCTCTCATTTCTCATCATAACCATGTCGACCTGCGGCAACTGCGACTGCGCCGACAAGAGCCAGTGCGTGTAAGTAACTGGACACGCTCCATGCCTCCACATGAACTCTCTTCTCCTCTTCTCCTTCTTACTTCTTACGTACTTGTGTAGCATGCATCCATTTCCATAACATGGGTTGTACGGATGGAACCTGACCACCATGTCATGCGTGGCTACCATGCATGTTGTTGTGGGTCCCATGACACTAGCTTTGTGCAACTGTATTTGTGATTCGACCACCGTTGGATTTACGATATCCCATCACCACTCTTAATTGGACGGTGATCAGATATGGGTTCTTTAGCAGGTGAATTAAAATATTAGAACCACGTCTCATCACCATCCAATTAATTAACTTGGGACGGTCATGGGTTTCGAACAGTTGATCGTAGCCGTTGAATCATATGTATAGCTATGTATTTTTCTTTTAGCATGATCTGATTAGCTACTCAATATGCTTATGGTTACAGGAAGAAGGGAAACTCTTATGGAATCGAAATCATCGAGACCGAAAAGAGGTACACATCAAGCTGAAAGTTCACCTCAAATCAGAGATCTACCTGTTCTAAATAATTGCAGGTTGCACTTGGGCGAACTCATGGCGCTTGTGTCGAAGCGGCCCACGTGTGCACGATCAAAGCCGCTCATATGGTTCAGCCCCAGTTCAGATTTCCTGTGCTTAAATTTAGGCCGGTCTACTTATCTGGTGGGCCACAAAGAACGTTGAACGTGGGCCTTTGGTTAGATTTTCAAATTGGAAGTTCCAAGAATGGCCCACCTATAAGTTAACTGCCCTAATTTTTGGACCAGGCCCCATAATGAAATCTGTTCCAAACATATATGCCATAGTTTAGTATTTAAAAAACGTCACCAAAATTAAATCTGTTCCAAACATATATGCCATAGTTTTTTATTTAAAAAACATATATGTTAATGTTAAGTAGCAGTTAAAAATTTGGATCCATTTTTCTTGATATTCAAGTAGATTTGACTTTTGGGCATCCAGTGTGCTCCACCTCTTAGATAAATATCATTCATGATATTACTGTGAGATTTTCAAAATTTCCGCTGACATTTCTCACATGAGACCCGGGCAGCTAATAGCGTATGATTGGGCCATGAGTTCATAAGTATATATCAAAGGTATTTTGGTCTCTATATATAGTGATTTTATTAAGGACCATTGAAAATTTCTAAAACAAAAAGCTATATTTGCTTTTATAAAGTAGTATAGATTGTGCATGAATCATATACATAATGGCTAATTCCTTGAGAAATTTGTGGGGCCCAACTAAGTGGCTCTTCACAAAGGGTCCAGCCCATGGCTTGATCGGTCACAACCTTGATTTCGGTCCCAAATCACCCATGGAAATAAAAAGATGTGGGGCCAGGCCATGCGTCGTGATACTGACTGAGTGGTGCGATTTTCCTTGCAGCTACAATGACAATGTGGTCGAGGTGGCGGCAGCTGCCGAGAACGATGGCAAGTGCAAGTGCGGAGCGGGCTGCACTTGTGTGAGCTGCACCTGTGGCCATTAAGGTCCATATATACAAGAAAATATAAAACCACAAGACTCAAAAAAGAAACATGTAATAATGGTGTGGTGTGGTGTGGTGTGGTGAATAAACTAGTTTGTCTGTTTGTATTTGTGTTGATGTTGGGGTTAGCCATGTCTGGCTTTCCCATGTGGTTTGTAATAATCTTTACTATTTCTGCTGTTTAGTGGACTTTTATTAGTATATAATCTTCCTCTCTTATCTATTTTTGAATGCTTATCTTATTAATTACCAGTTTGCCCAGTGAACACTGTAACGGCCCCAACGTAAGGGGTTTGGGATCTGGTCTTATCGGGTTGGTGCAGGCAGGTTTTATGATCGTTGATGTAGTCCAGTTTAATTAGGTCGGGCCCAACTCATTAAAAATGCATGTTAAGCTATTAACTTATCAAAATATATGATAGATACTAGTTATTAATTAGTTAATATACTGAAGGATACCTGATTAGTTACCTGAGCTGATCTGTTTTTTAAAATGGGTCTAAGATGGTCTACTCTCATAGTTCGATTATCTAAATCGTTGATGCAATGGGCGTAGGTGTTGATGGCCCATGCACCAAAATCTCCAAATTGGAAGATTCTATTCAGTTGAGTGTGAGTCGTTGTTGCATTTTAGAAACTATAAACTGCAAGTTTTTTAAGTTCTAGTTCCCTGTTTCCAACTTGTTTGTAGATGTGAGGCCCATGGTTGGTCCATCCAAGCCATTAATCTAAAGGCCCCATCATGGATGGACCATTTCTCCAAAATCTCCCAAATTGGAAGATGCTAGCCATCGAATCTTTGTTCTTTCCTTTGTTGAATGTGGTTTGTTCTCGCTTTTTTTTTAAAAAAATTAAACCATGTATTTGCAAGCCAACAAGGGGAAGGCCGCTAGAGTTGGCCAATTGAAAAGATATTTTGGAAGTGATCCATTAATGAAAAAAAAAAAAACTATAGAATGCAATTTTCAAGAGAAACCTATTCATATGTATCTAAAACTTATTCACTTCTTGTAGATGAACATTCCAGCCAAGGGTTTTTAGATTATCTTCTTGCTTTTAATTCATATGTTTGGACCCATGATTAGGTGATCTAGACCATTGATTACGAGGTTTCCATTGTGGCTGTGCCATGGCACAAGAATCTCCCTTTTTTTAACTTTTCTTTTTTTTTTACACACGCGCACACACCTCCACACACTCACGCCAGTGGGATTTCACCACCTATGGATACTCGAACCCTTGACCGGCTGTGCCATGGCACAAGAATCTCCCTGATGGGCAATCCTAAAGACATATAAACAACTAAGAAAAGAACATGGCGACTGAGCAAATTCAATGGACAAAAAGGCCAAACATCCAATGGTTAGGATCTACTAATCAGAGAAAAATGGGACAGCCATTTATACATGATCTTCAATTTTCTCACAGCATACTTCGAGTATCAAAACAACCAGACTTACTATGCATATCTCATTCATTTCTCTTTCAGTTGTATTTGTATGATAAATAAGATTGAATTTCAACAACGAAATTTTTAAAAAAAAAAATAAAATCAGATAATCCATTTAACAAGGTTCATCTGGTCTCCTTTTCAATTGAACTTGTCTGTGCCGAATCTCTGCCAACCGACATGATTGGTCCTTTATTAGTCTATACATGGACGGCCTCTCCCAAGGGACGATCCCATACTCATCGCTGTACTCTTCCATGCCTCCGACCATGAGCTGCCAAATGAGTGCTCCTGCCCCAGATCTGTTCTTCCTTGCTGATTCATCGATTATGTCAAAAACAGCTTTAAAAAATATCTCTCGATCAGATGGTTGGAAGTTCTTGATTTTGTTCGACAGCCCAAATTCAGCGAACAAGATGGGCTTTCTTAGTTCTCTGTCCCCGTCTTCGATATGAGAATGCAGCCATTTGGACATGAATTTTAGTTGGTTTCCAAGGTCTTGTTCCATAATCCTGCCATAGAAGAATTTAGCTTTTTTCTTTATTTGAATTTGGTTTTGGATTGTTATTAAAGGAAGGGAGGAAACAGATATGGATTGTTCTTTTCTGGGAAAAATGAAATGGTTAGGATCATCAGATGCTAATTTTAGTTCAGTGGCCATCAAATGGACAGTTTGAAAAGATAAATGTTCAACAGTCCTGGTTCACCAGGAAAAATCAAACAGTTAGGATCATCAGATAACTTTGATTTTAGGCCAAGTCCATCCACCATGGAGCCCATATTGGATGGTCTAGATTGATGGGCATGTATTATACACGTACAGTGACGTGAACATGTGTATCATCAACGATGCTGTAAGTGCATATGGTATATACTTCATTAAACATGATTTTGTAGAAAGTGAAATGCAAATAAGAGAAGTATGGTGCAATCTGACATTTACCAATGATCAGGATAGACATGAACCGACGCAAAATCAATGGATGATATATTGGAGTTGCGAATGAAATCACATCCAACGACACTCGCCCATTCTCCCGGATTTGTTGTCAATTTCCCTGGGCTTGTGGGACCATAAAACCCTTCAAGACCCACTGTCAATAGATGGTTTCTGTCAATTGATTTCACAAATCTCGCCATTTCTTCAATCCAATCCTGCAATTCTTCAAATATACCGACGGGTCACCAAGAAATCCATCAATAAGATTTACTAAAACATATTTTTCACTGTGTACAACCTTACTTGTCAAAAGAAAATTTAAAAACAATGACACAAAAGCCTTTATAAATCACCAACATGCAATGTGCTCCTTGTTGCAAGCAACAAAAAATAAAATAAAGAAGGGACAATGGTCCAAGATCTCACCCATTCACTGGATGTGTCCCACAGCGCGGATTGGATACAATAGAAAATTTCTACCCAATCCATGTGATTCATAAACAGTAGTTGATACAAGGTGGGACCCATCCAGTAATGGCCCAGATCACAGACTGCTGTGGGTCGTAAAATAGTACATTTTGTCTCCAATTCAAGTGCAGAGTCACAAAGGTTAGTTTTCTATGATTGCATTCTGGAAATACAAACTTATGGAATTGTTAAAGAGAGATACAAATCCGGAGATGTCTTTTACTCCTTGTCTTCTCATCTTACATTAATCAGATGATCTGAAAGTTACCATGAATGTTTCAAGTGCCTATACTAGCTACAAAACATGGATGTCAAGACCACTTACTTGCAGAGTGTCGCCAGAAGCATCAGACATACATCGGGGCTCATTCATTAGCTCCCACGCAAAGATGGTTGGATCATCTCTGTATTCCATTCCAGTAATGCTGTTTCTCCTTGTCAGTACAGCCTGTAAACAGAAAGCAGAAGCAAAACCAAGCAGATAAAGATAGTATTGTAACAATGCTACTTCATGTTTTAACAAAGATCTAAGGAGTAATGAAATTCTGGAATTACTAAAAAAACGCACATCATAATGATTTTTTTATTGGAAAATCCAATAAATTGCTGGCATGTAGATATTCAATGTTCTCATTAGAATTAAGGACTGCTGTTCAAATGTTTTACAATTGAAATTCCTAAGCAAATGTAAAAGAAACAGTTAATGCTGAGGAATTGCAAACACTCATGTGGACAGGTAAAATTTTCCTAACCATCCTCGCCGTCTTACCCTTGACATGATGCGAAATGTCATAACGGCAGAACTCATGAATATGGCTTCAAATGGGTGGGACCAACCTTCTTTAAGCAATGCACAGCTTGAGCCTAGACTACCAATCAGGTCGACCCAAGCTTAAGTGTGGCCCAGTGAAGTGGCCTGGGCTGTCTGGACTTATTTTACACTGTTGGGCTAGGTACTCAGCTTGAAATCTGGGTTGCACTTGGGCATGGATACTTAACCAGCTGGCCGCACCGTCCCTGGACCTAGGTCCTCGTCTCATTGGCTGGGCCTGGAAAAACCTCAGCTTGGTCGAATCTGCTTACCCTTACTCATGAGCTTTTTTTTTTTTTTGTTAGCTTGTTAGTACACCCCACTGTCAGTTGACACTTCACTGTTACCCTTACTCATGAGCTTAATAAAGAAGAAGAATCATCTTAAGTTGGGAAATCTACTTGACTTTTAAATTAGGTCTTTCAAGCCATGATTTTTCCTTTCTTTGCAATGAGATTGCGTTAACAAGATTTATTATGAGAAGAGAAAGCTAAGATGCATCTCACAAACAGAGTTCATTTAATTAAGATGGGACAGAGAAACCACCTTGAGGTAAGTCTTGAAGTAATTGCGAATGGATGGATCGAAGAAGAAAGAATCGTTGGAAGAGCTCAAAGCAATGCCCTCTTCCAATGCCCATTTAACATATTGCATCTTCCCGCCATATGGTTGCAAGTTATTGACCAAGCTAAGAATCAACTTGATTCCGTGTCGGCGTGCTTCTGCAATGACTCGGTCCAATGCCTGCCATCCTCATTGGTTATGGAATGCAAAAGAGAGAGACCCAAAAAAAAAAGGATACAATATTTACAATGGTTCATTAGATTTGAAGTAGGTCTAATCAGTCTTATAAATTGAAGCAAACTAAGGATCTTTACAAGTTCTAATCTTCAATTGTTTCGAATCTTCAGCTAATTTTACATGATGTTAGATCTTTCTTTGCTTTCAAGCTTGAGATCATTCATGGATGGAATTGTTTACAGTGGCCATAGTAAAGGAGCTAAGAAATGGAAAAGGAAAGGCAAAATTCCAAAAGCGATTATGATGATGAATGGAGTGTTCCTTTTGCAATACAACAGTAATTACTTGGCAAACAAGACAGAATAAAGGTAAAGAGAACAAAAATGGCAATGTCATCAACAGGATCCTATAAATCTCAACCTTTTGAAATTACTAGAATTTTCCATTAATACCAGTCAGCATTTTACTGAATGAATTTACTCTGCAATTTTCATCAAGGAAAAAAATCCATTTCAGCCAATCCATTTCCAATCACTGCTCCATTTTAACCATGAAAGTGCTTGAATTAAGTTCTTGGCAATTACCAATCCTATTTTTTTCCAGCTATGTTAAAAAATCCAAAACATCCTAGTTGCATTCAAATTTCAACAGCTTAACACAAAGCTAGTAATTCAAATAAAAAAATAAAAAAATCAATACCTTGAAGACACGCTCGTCGAAGTGGCCTGGTGAGATCTGAAGAGCATTGTAGGTTCCATCATTGAAAGCCCAAGTCCTGCAAACAGTTAGGCCCATCTTGGCAGCTGCCTGAAACATGGCCCTGACCCTGGGCCTGCCGAACTCCTCCACAGCTTGATCCATCAACCAGTAAGAATTCCAACCATTCACATAGAATGCCTTCCCACCCACGAAGAAGTGGATACCATCCCTCTCCACAAAACCCATCTTGGGCTGTTGAAAATGGAAACTCAAATCCCCCAACGACATGTAAATGAAGGCAATACATGATGCAAAACCAAGAAGAGAGTACAACAGCATCCCATTGCCGGCCGACATAGTCTGATTAAAATTTATTAAAAAAAACAAAAAAAAAACAAAAAAAAAAAGTTCCCTGTATGGGAGGCGCCCAGATGAGATTTCGGTGGACCACTTTTTAGATCCAAACCATGAAAATCATTTGTTTTCCAATGTCCACAATCATGAACACTTCAGCCCCTAGAACGTAGGGGGGGACCCAAATGAGATTTTTGTACCACTTTTAGCTAAAAATCATTAAATAATGACTTCCAATGCCAAAAGACAATGGACACTGGGCCCTCTAAATCTAGGGAACTCAAAATGAGAGTAGTTATATTAGTCTTTGACCACTAAAAACAAAGACCCAGATGAGATAAATGTCCACCCTTCAAGTGTAGGGGGCACAACAAGAAACCTAAAAGAAATACTCAATGTTTGAACTTGGGCAACTAGAACAAGAGAGAGAGAGAGAGAGAGAGAGAGGATTTGTGAATTTGGTAAAATGGGTGGGCCTTCAAGGAGAGAGATGGAGGTTCATAAAGCAAGGGTAATGGTAGCTTTGTAAGGGAGGAAAGGAAAAAAGGAGGGTGTACAGAAGGGAAGAGATAGGGACCTAGTACCACCTACAGTGGCTTTGTAAGGGAGGAAAGGAGAAAGGAGGGTGGACACAAGGGAAGAGATGGGGACCTGTTACCACCTACAATGAATTGATGGAGAGCGGTGGAACGTTGACATCTGTCCCACCTCCTGCCAGGCCTTCTCCTCATTCCATGGAAGTGTCATTAAGAAATATTGTTGCACCATGCTTTGGCAGACTAAAGTGGATCCTATCCACCCACCATGCAGGCTATCTACGTGCACATCCATCTGTACATTTTACTGTCTGATTGTTGGCCATCGTTCAACGGATGGATGGGAAGAATTTTCTAACGATCGTGTTCCACAGAGAAATATTGAATGGTTAGGATCATCTGATGGTTGAGATTTAGGGAAATGCTTTATATCCCATGAAAACAATGATTTAACGGATTGGATTTCCCTGCCTTCATGCCACGTGTATGGTGGAAGAGTGAGTGACTACGATCCAACGTCATCCAGCAGAGCATGTTATTTTCTTCGTTAAGAAAGGGACACCAAACTCATTTATCTGTGTGCTGTGAAAGAAAGAGGAACGAACAAAGATCTTTTGAATTTATTATTAGACATGCTCAGCAATCATGCTTGCATTACTCACACGCACCCTTTCTCACGTAACTACAGAGCAAACCTGCCACATGTGTAGACATCTGAGCCGTGTATCAGGTGGGACCCACATGTAGATGTTTGGTCAAAAGTCTCAGGGATTGGACACACTTGGAAGAAAACAGTGGATTGTTTAGAAACCCTGCAAGTTTCTATAGACCATCCATTTCTTCTGTAGAAGTGTCCTATCTAATGTTTAAGTCTGGATTTTGGATCTGATCATCTACGCGGTGGGCCCACCTGATCCACGGCTTGGATGTTCTGCAAACATGCCAGTACCTACGTGGAGAGGTGCGAGTGGGTTTAGATGACCTCTATTAGTTTATTATTCCCTACTAGTGATATCCAAGGAATACAAACAGATACCGGTTTCACTGCAACTCCAGTAGAGAGGAACCGCCTCGACAGCATAGCGACATATATCGTTCTCAACAATTTCTCGCTAAAAATTCCAGAGGAGATTTTCAAATTTTAAGGTTTTCTTGTGGTTTTATTTGGGATATCAGTAGAAAATCTTACAAAAAGGAAAAAAAATGTAAATTAATAATAATAATTTCAACTTTTAATTATAATGTTTTAAACTTTCACTGTACATTAGCGAGGTACGCCGATCTTTTAATTGGCATATGGAGTAGATTATTCAAGAAATATAAAAAGATCATGTCAACAAGTTCAATCATAATCTGAAACATCCAGTAGATAAATCCTACTTTATAATTTATTTATGGCTCATAAATAACAAACAATTGTAACTAATTAGTCCCACTCAAAAGATTAGGATTATCTGATTTGTTCATATCAACAATAGGTTATTCATAATGCTAAATCTGGGATGTTGTTGAGCTCCTCCTAAAGGTGGGATAGCAGCGAACTCTTCAATACATATTTAGGATTTTTACTAAAAAATTCTTCAAGGAATTGGATTTTACCAAAATAATGCCTTGAACTAATATTTTCTAGGAGCGCTTTTTTCAAAAGAGAAATTACGTTGGCATATTTACCTTTTTTTCTTTACAACAAAATGGAAAATTGAAAGTTGGAGGGTTCAGATGGTATGTGTCTCACATCCAACCCCTCAAACGGATGCACACCAACATTATCATTAGATGAACAAAAAGTATAGTGGATCCAACCGTAAGGTGAGCCCATTCCAAAAAAAAATAATAACCTACACCATTCAAAATATCCTAATTCAAGTGTAGCCCATATAATGAACTGATTGACCTGATGTTTTGTTAATCTTATCATCAAGATGTGGTGCACTAAGTTTAATGGCTCCACAAGTCTTGAGTTTCACTATTTTTTAAAAGAAAAATCAAATGAGGGCATTTTTATAATTTTATACCTTAAAAAAGCACATTCACTTAGGGGTCGTTTGGATGGCTGTAAAGTTTCTAAGTGGAAATCTAATTACAAGTAATTAAATTATAGGTTGCATTTGGACAAGCATTTTGCTGGTAAGCAAATTATAGGATGTAATTCGATTATAGGTTTTATAGGTTTTAGCTATAATCTGAAACATAAGAAAAAGTCATGTTTCATATTACAAGTAAAGATATTTCAAACAATAATTTAAAAAATAATAATAATAATAATAATAATAAAATAATTCTAAGCAGGAAGAGCTGCAGATCTTTCAACAACTAGCTATGCAAGGACCCAAAATGGAAGAACAAGAAGATCCTTGGATGGAGGCTCTCTCTCTCTCTCTCTCTCTCTCTCTCTCAAACATAAAAACTTAAGATGTCCATCAGTAAAAGGGTTTATCATGAAGGGCTTAGATATAGCATGGTTCATTAACTCCCTCACATAAATCGAAAGTATTTATTCAGAATAAAATGAGCTTTTAAAATTCAATGGCTGACATTATCTCAAGCCTCAAGAAAAATTATCTAATTGCCTATAAATACTACTTAAAGGGAATTTGAATTAGTGGGCCCAATTCTGTGGCCCACCAAATGATTTGTCTAGAGTAAGGATCGGTCAAAGGCTTTATTGAGTTGGGCTTATTCCAATGATCTATATTAAATTAAGATTTTATGTCATTTGATTATTTTTAAAGGATTTATCCTCTCAAGCTCGGTCATACATGAATAGTTAGTTACAGACTGCAAACAGATTTCAACTTATCCAAATACAGATAAATGTTTACCTATAATCAAATTGCAACTTAAAGCTAAACAGAACCATTTGTAAACACTTTACACCCGTAATCAAATTACAGCTTAATGATTTTATAGACATCCAAATAACCCCTTGGTTTCTTCTCGTGGAGCCATTATTTAGTAAAATATAGATTCCTCGGTGATTTTACGATAAAACTTGCTATATATTTATCCAAATACATATAAATGTTTACCTATAATCAAATTGCAACTTAAAGCTAAACAGAACCATTTGTAAACACTTTACACCTGTAATCAAATTACAGCTTAATGATTTTATAGACATCCAAACAACCCCTTGGTTTCTTCTCGTGGAGCCATTATTTAGTAAAATATAGATTCCTCGGTGATTTTACGATAAAACTTGCTATATATTTATATTACATTCTATTTTGGGTATTAATATTTTTGAGTCAATATTGCAATGGAAACATCATATTTTTAAATGTGCTGATATTTTGAAAATCTTAAGATAACATAATGTAATATAATTTGATGTAGTTTCCCGATATTATCACTATTTTCTAAATCTTAGTGTTATTTATCACATTGCTATACAATAGCTGGGTGTGGTGTCACCATGCGTGCGTGTACACAAGGGTGGACCCACGACGAAAATGACACACTGAAAATTCAGGTTGTTTTAATAATCAGGTGGATCGCAAGATACAAGGACAACCACTAAAAAACTTCCAAACTCACGTGGAGGCCTACTTCCTTGTTGGGTCTGCCTGATTTTTGAGGCATCCTATGAATCAGTGGACCCCACGCTCAGTTTTTACCTTTTTTATTTTTATTTTTTATTTTTTTTTAAAGCTAGGTGCACTCAGTTGTAAAAGTTCTTTCTTCCAAAACATTTTTTTAACGGTTAGAGATGTACTGGATTTTTATAAGTTTGATATTTACACACCCAATTTAGCAAATACGCCCTCTGTTTTATACTTTTGGTAATACAATAGCATGTCTCTGTTGTAATTATGTTACTATTGGGGTGTTTCTATCACAAAATGATGGAAATGTATAAGTCATCAGTCACGAGATTCATGCATAAGAAATCGATAGTGTAACTCGTGAGAGATCCGTGCGCTGGTTGCAAATCTCGGACTGTCCATCTTGCACAAAATAGATACACTAAAGATGGTTAGCATCGCTCAATCGAAGTAATTTTGAACAGATAGCCACCTGACTGTACGGAAAATAGCAATGGTTGGGTGACCTGAGCCTGTAGGTCCAGGGCCTGGGTCCTGAACTTCGGCCGATGACCATGACCAGGTTTGAAATCTAGGCCGGGTGCCTGACATGGGCCACGTACGATTTGGCCAATGATGAATAGCCCAGGCTGGCCCGTTGGCCTGTTCAGTTAAGGGGGTCACCGATATACAAAAAGAATGGACAGTTTAAAAACAATTTTTAATGGTTAAAATTAAGATATTTTAAGAATCCATTAGGTGGGCCACACATGATCACCAATTTAGATATGACCGTTGGATTATTCAAATTGAGCAATTCAATTCGCCCCACTACAGTTGTGATCATTGCTAATAAGTTTGGAATGAGACGCTTGAACAGTGGTTCATGTACACGGTTATTAAGTCGAATATGAAATCTATAGAGTAGAGATCCCAGAGGATAGAAGTATGATGGGTAATCTTATTTAGCTCTCTTTACAATAGATAGATTTGTTGGTCGCTTCATCCACATAAGAGAACAAACCTTGAGTTCTATTGAGAGGTTCTCCTAAAGGTATGAGATACAAGATATCCAGATTTATTCTCGGTGATATTGAAGAATCGAGAATATCTTCCCAATCAACTATGCCTTTAATATTGAAGTGTAGAATCTTCATTATTGATGCATATGTTGGTGTCAGATGCCTTCAATTTGACAAACTGGGCTCGATGACATCGAGCAGGCTTCGATGTCATCGAAGTCAGCTTAATGACATTTAAGCCACTCGTGCCATCGAGTATTTTCAGGATTTATACTCTCGGTCGCTGGACTGTTTTTGTAGTTTTTCAATGACATCGAAGGTAGTTCGATGTCATTGAAGGTTTTACGTAGATTTTCTGCGGAAATGCAGATTTTGTGAAATTGGTTTCTTATTCCGTCTTGGCTTCTTTCTAAACCTATAAATAAAGATGTATAAGAGACTGAGAGGTATTGAAAGACATCCTAAGACTTCTAAAAGAGTCTAGGATTTTTAAAAGGGGGTTCTAGGGTTTCAAGGGGTGAGAAAGGTGAGGTTTGAAGATTGCTCAAGTCGGGTAAGTTCTCTATTTTTATAATGTCTACTTTCATAGTGGAATTATATCGCTTTGTGCCGTGGTTTTTTCCCATAATGATTTTCCACATTAAATCTTTATGTTCTTCTTTAGTTTGTTTGTTGCTTTTGAATTGCTATCCTAGATCCATTTCCGTATGATTCCGCAGCAGAAATTCCAACAACATAAACATATCTTTAATAATATTGAAGTGTCGAATCTCTATTATTGATGCATAAAAGATTCATTAATTTCGTAATTTAGATACAACAGATACATCTGTAATTTAAATTGGACAAAAGATCAAGTTTCAATAATCCAAAAAATTCACGTGATGAGGTCATTGGAAGACAATGCTCCTAAGTAAATAAATTTTGATCATTCAACTCTTTTTCCTGGAGTTTTGACCCGGCCTGGTCAGGCGGGGCTTCAAGTACTAGAGCCCAGATAGGGAAATCACAGTCTGGCTCTAGACGGGCCAATAGCCACCCGTACGACTAACGGTAAAAATGAATGAACCACGGACCACCATGTCAGCACTGAAAAGCCGAGTATACTATTGAAGGCCTGGGTCCAGATCCTATGAATCATCTTTCATGACCTGTTGCGTTGGGTATGATATAACTTTCTAGTAGGAGAAAAGCATGAAGGGAGTCATTTTCATGAATGTGCATGCACCCTCTTCCGTTGAAAACCATTTTCAAAGATAGTTGAGTTCTTCAATCCTAGTACTACACAACTTATTATTCTTTTTATGATTAGCTAGGTACGTAGGTAAATGCCTTCATTAATAATCCTAGTTCTTTATGATTATCTAGCTACGCAGGTAAAAATGCTTTCATTAATGGACTTTGAGTATAATTGGGAACAACAAGTTGTTTCTTTCTATGTAAGTGTTACCATGTAATCTTAGGTGCATTTACCAGCTATTGAGATCTGGTACTCTCTCTCTCTCTCTCTCTCTCTCTAACCCACCCTCAATCCAGACTTGCAAATCACGAGGCCCATCATTGATGGTGTATAATAAAAAAACTACATACTAACTGGATTGAGTTGTTGATTTTAATCCACTTATCTAGTTGACTATTACGTAGTGCCTTATGAGGGTTTTTACTTTCATTGCCGGCCCCAAATTTGAATAAAGTGGGGTTGTGTCATGTTGGCAGCTGAGATAAAACTTTTGACACACCTTTTTTTAATCAACCCTAAAAATATGGCATTCAAAAAAAGCAGTTTGGTTTCATACTAGAAAAGTTTACCAATGAATTGGGAGGCATGAATTGGTCCTTAGCTTAAGAGTCCGGATTGGGCAGGTTTCGCCGGAATTTACTACGAGTTTTCTTTCTATCATAATCATTGGATGTTGCCCACTCATTGTAAGGCTATTTCCATAGTGTAAGGCGTGCCTCCTCGAATGGGCATATATCAACTGGTGCGTGCCTCATGATATGCATCTCTTCAATTGTATTTTTTTTGTTTTAAATTATTTTTGTTAAAATTGTGACACTAAAATTACTATGGGTTTATTCATTTTTATGAGCAATATGACATATGTTTGCTAATAAGGTCCAAGTGTTAGTAGACTCTTGAAAGGGTATTTTTAATATTTTCCTCTTAAAATTTTCGCTTTTAAGATAATTAAGTTATGTTAGAGTTAAGAGAGAGTTATGATTTTTTTACTTTTTTTTTTTTTGGTATTTTGAGAGCCTCTAAAGGGAGAGAGATAGGATTTTTTGCTGTAAGTTTTCTCAATTCTTGTAATCTTTTCTTAATAGTAAATTGATCTTCACTTTGTGTCGTAATTATTTTTTTTTACCTACAGAGGTTTTCTACATAAAAATCGTGTTCTTTGTGTGTGGTTGTTTAAATTTTTCATTTTCTTTCGTTTGTTTCAATCCATATTAAGGTGCTTACATAGGATCAGTTTTCCAACAAGTGATATCAGAGGAAGGTCGATTTATCAATTTAGATTTAAGATATAGCGTCAAGGGGATCAAATCTGAAATTCAGACCAGAAAAATTCAAGAGTAAAAATAAATTTGAACTATGAAAATTGAAGATGAAAGCTTTCCTAACTTAACAAGGATCATAGTTTATACTCCTTTGAACTACTGAATGAATGTGTAAGTAGTGGGACGGCATCCTCTCCGACCTTATTGCAGCAAGCATGGGCAAAACCCAAGTGTCGTGGGACCCACAGTGACGTGGGTGTATCCGGCATCCATCCCATACATCAGTGTTGTCGTCACGTTTACCGTACATAACAAACTCAGACGACCCCACCACAGGAGCAGTGTAAAATCACTCGGTTTGGTCAGAAGGATGGTTCATATGGGATGTTCCTGGTTGGGATTCACCCAATGAAGTGGTCCGATGTCACACAAAAGAGACGGTGAGCCATGGTGGACAACCCCGTGCCCATTGTTCCCTGTTGTGTGGCCCACATGTGATGTGATGGATGGAGTAAATATCACCCAAACATCATGGTGGGCCCATGAAGCTCGGGTGTGGCACGACTCTTCCTAGTATATGTATTATAGAGGAGAATTCCGGTCCGGATCAGCTCCGGCTGATTATTAGTTAGTTAAACACATGATAATTGTCATTAATAATTTAAAGATTCTCAGGAAGGAAATGAAATGATACAACTGAGTACACTGACCCGACGGTATCACAATATACAATATTATTTGATACTCTGATAAAGTACTACGGTTATACGCATGCACTAATATTAACTTAAATCGAACCATCTAAATTGCGGGACCCACTTAGGATAGGTTTAACGTCCAAAAGTCCAAAAGAGAGGAAACGATTGCTTGCAGTTGCTTATCTATAAAAATTCATAGACAAGTATCAACTTTATCCCAACTAATTAGTGTCGGGTGAACGATTCCTCTTCTGCCGTTTCACTCCACCAAGTGTCATGTCCTCTGTTAAATCACAGATTATTAAATCTTTTTACCACCTCGAACGGATCACTCACACAATTCGTACTCGACCCAACCCAACAACTAGTGGGTCTTGGTTCAAAATTTAGACCTGTGGGGTCGAGTTGGGTCCAACAGCTTGGACCCAAATTACCAAGTGGATCAGATCTGAGACCTCTCAAAACTAACCTAGCCTGATCTAACTTAGATTCAGTTTTTAAATGGGTCCAACTTGGCTCATACTAAAAATGGACCCAACCATGGGTTGAGTTGGGTCATAGGATCTAATGGTATAGACCATTAGACACAGGCATGGCTTTAACATTGCACATCATGGCCCTACTTCATGATGCATCATGACCCTATGATTTCTTTTCTAATGGAGAGTGATATTATTAAGGAATCATTCCAATGTTTTCTTGCAGCAATCTCATATGTTCTGTTCATGTGGCATAGACGTACAGTCATCAATACCATCCATCCACAGATTAAAATGTATGGATGGGACATAGACCAAAATTGAATTGAAGGAAAAACAAGAAATGTCCTGCATTCATCACCCAAAGGTCCACGTATGGACAATTAATCCATCATGGTGGACGGTTATGATCACCATTCAAATGGAACAAAGTCATAGAAATGTAACTTGAGCAGGATCTCATAGTTTATCTTGACAGGCTATACCATTATGAGGTGCATGAATCCTCCTTGTGTAGAAGGAGATGAATTCAAGAAAACGCCCATCTTCTACAGGACGTCCATCAGATTCCAATGCAGATCTCTCATAACAGATTAACTAGTAAATACTTCTGTCTAAGAAAGTACATTCAGATCATATGACAGGAAGATCCGTCTATTTCGGGATGAGAAATCATCCGATGAAGTTTACATTGGAAAGAGAGATGAAAACCTGCCTTCTAGTTTCTTATTGAAAGTAAAATTTATGAAATATGATGTTACAAATAGACCTCTAAGAGTGAAATTTACATGAATACGATGAATGATATTGTTTGTTTTACATTCTAACCTTTTACTTATTTTGTAGAGAATGACCTGTTCATTAAATCTGAAGTCCCAAGTCCAAATCTGAAATCTGAATCTAAAGTCAGAATCTGAAGCCAGAAAACTAGCAATGAATTTTCAACAACTAACGTATGAAGTGTTTGAAATATGTTAATTTGATATGTTTGCCCCTATGAAACAATTGTGATTGAATCCCTACCATTGAATGTTTATTTACCATCCAACCTGTTGATAAGGTCAAAAAGGCATATCATCTTAATCCAAAGCTTTTGTAGTCCACGAGAAATTGTTAATGGTCATTTATGGTACATGTGAGATTTGGATATGCTTCAGATCATGTCCAATAATAAGCTTTCAATAAGGATGGATAGTATGGATGTAGTCGATGGGATGCAGATTTCTAGCAAAAATTTAAGTGGGCCACACAAGAGGGAAAATTGTAGAATGAAATGCCTACTGTTGAAACCTTCCTGGGCTCCACATTAATGTTTATATGACATAAACGGTAATTACCATTATGATGAAGTGAAAAGAGAACAAAATAATAATAATAATAAATAAATAAATAAAATAAAATAAAATTGGGTTGATACATGACTTTTGTGGCCACACTAATGTTTCAACAGTGATCACTGAATCTCTACTATTTCCTCTCGTGTGGCCCACTTGAGTTTTGGATCCACTTCATGTTTTGTATCATGATGTGAAATTAAGAGCTTGAATCGAAAAGGATGCTAAAAGCATGAATTTAACGCTCAAGAATCACCAAAGCCAAGGATGGATCTTATGAGACCAAGAATGAAGAATTCACACGCCAAATATGTAAAAAAAAAAATAAGAATCGAAGTTTTGAAGTGAAGAAAAAGAACCCTAAAAATCTGCATGCTTCGACTAGTCGCAAAGCAAAACATATTAACAAGGTGGATTTCTCACAAATATCACGGTGGATCCCACCTAGTATCCAGCATAGGAAGTTCGCAAAAAATCCGCATCCCCCATTTGAAACCTTGGATCCACCGATGTGGGTGGGACCCTAATTATGGGGTTCATATTGATGTGTGTACCTTAAATCCACACCATCCAACCATTTTGAAAGTTCATTTTATGGCATTATCCCAAAAATGAAGCTAACACAAGTTTTAGGCAAACCACACCATAGGAAATAGTCATGATTTAATCCTCGTCATTAAAAACTTCATAGATTCGACCAAAATGTTTATTTGCCACCACACAAATATCATCTTGATCCAAAACTTGTGGCCCACAAGAAGTTTATAATGGTCAATCACCATTGTTTGTTGTACTATGGTCCATTTGGGATTTGGACCTACTTCATTTTTTTAAATCATGCCCTAAAATGAGCTTTCAATATAGATGGACGGTGTAGTCACGTATATCACAGTAGGCCCCACAATCAAGGGTCCCACCCACCACGGTGGATCCAGTCTCACCTAATCCGCTCCCCCCAAATTGAGAGCGATTGGGTACTACCCCCACACGGATTTAGCTAGAGACGAACGGTCCTGTCAAAGGGCACTGTGGGGCCTACAGTGATGTATATGTTTTATACACACCATCCATCCATTTTTCCATATCATTTTAGGAAATAAGACAAAAGAATGCAGATCTAAGGCTCAAGTCGGATTTGGAGCTGCTTCATTTTTTGGATCATGCCTTAAAATGAGCTTCTCAATATAGATGGATGGTGTGGATGTAGTCACATATATCACAGTGGGCCCCACAATCAGGGGTCCCACCCACCTCAGTGGATCCAGGGTCTCACCTAATCTGCTCCCCCCATATTGAGAGGGGATTGGGTACTACCCCTGCAAGGATCTAGAGACGAACGGTCCTGTCAAAGGGCCGTTCCTGTCAAAGGGCACTGTGGGGGCCTATTGTGATATATATGTCTTATCCACACCATCCATCCATTTTTCCATATCAGTTTAGGAAATAAGACAAAACAATGCAAATCTAAGGCTCAAGTGGGCCACACTACAAGAAACAGTGGGAATTGAGTGCCTACCATTGAAAGCTTCTTGGGACCACAAAAGGCGCTGATCAAGATGATTTTTGTTTTTTCCCTTCATCCAGGTTTGTGTCACCTTATGAAGAGGTTAGATGGCAAATAAGTTTTACAGTGGAACCCAGGAAGGTTTTAAGCTTTACAGTGGAACCGAGGAAGGTTTTAACGGTAGTTGTTCCATTCCCACTGCTTTCTGTGGTGTGGTCAGACTTGAGCTTTGGATGTGCCTGTTTTTTTGGATCATGCTCTAGAATGATATAGAAAAGTTGACGGATGGTGTAAATCTAATACATAAATCATGGTGAGCCCAGGGAAGTGCCACACGTTAAAAGTTGGGTTGTGCATCACGCAAAGAAGAAAATATCTGTCGCAGAGTAATTTTGGATTTTTCTTTTTAAGTCCATGGAGCGCATTCTGGATTCACCATCAAGCTAGACCTCTGTCGCGAAAAAAATTCAGCAAGAACTTACTGAGAGCTTTCCACGTTCGGTGTCAACAAACACCACCAAAGGCTAAGTAAAAAATTTCAGCATTAAAAATTTAGGCGATTTAATCTTGTTGATTGGAATAAATAGACATGATAGATAAGAAATATGTAATGAACCACCGACTTCGGTGGGTAATTATTTCCATAAATTTTTAATGGAGAGTATCATAATTGGCACTGCACCCTTTCGAAATGGTGTTTGCATACTTAGTAAGAATCCTGTTTACGGCAAAAAGCTATGGCCTTATTTGGTAGACACTGAAAAAATGAGTTCATCTTTTTTTAGTTAACAGCAGTTACCTTATCATCAACTCATCTCTGTATTAAATGGTTCACAGTCTATGTTTGAATGCTGTGGATGTTGAAAAATGCCTGTAAATGGTTTATAGGCTGTAAATCATTTACCGCTTTCAGTCCCATTTGATTGACAGGCAAAAAGCTGTAATTTCATTTACATCCTTTCCATTTACAGCCTAAAAGTTATAAATGGAAAGATTGGTTCTCCATTTACAAGACTTAAACAATTTACAACTTATCCAAATACAGACAATTGTTTACCTGTAAATCATTTACAGCTTAAAGCGAAACCGGACAGGCTGTAAATGATTTACACCTGTAAATCATTTACCATTTAAACCATTTACAGGCATCCAAACGGCACCTAATACAAAATTACTGTTAACAAAAATGAGATGAACTCATTTTTAGGCATCTACCAAACAAGGCCTAAGATGTCATCACATTTAATTTCATTTTAGTTCCTTAATTTCAGTAATTACTAAATCTAGCAAACAGGGCCTAAATCTAACAAGTTCCTCTTCAAAATTCAAAATTGATTTGCAAAGCTAATGACAAGCAGTCAGGTAGCTTCCACCAATATCAAAGGTAGTTTTCATACATGTCAGATCTCCCTTGAACATAGGAATGCCAAGCAGATCATGAAAATTAGACAAAGATCATCATTGTCTAAACCTTAAACTCCTTGATTTTAATCAACCTAAGTAATAGAGTATTACATAGCACTTGTGGGCGTTTTGTGCTCTCATTTCCACTCTCAGGCGCTGATAAAGGAGGGATGCATCAGGTTGGCAACTGGCACCATAATTTTCGTTGTGAATCCTGACAATATGACATTCCAAACTCCTTGATAGGGTGGAATGGCAGAACAAAGTTCGTGTAATTAGTTGGGATACAACTTAGATGATGATGAAGATGGTAAGCCATATGGAACAGAAAGTGCTCTTGTGGCAGCTATCTAAGAGAACCTTGGCTGAAATACAATACTCAGTGACAAAAAAAGGGATGTAATAACAGCAATGGAGAAAACACGCTTTAGCATGGGTTCCTCTACGAACATGAATCATGAATAAAAGAGACTAACCACCTTTTGTACTGTGCTTGATCGCAAGGTCTTATTAAAGAAGGAAGAAATAAAAGGGAAAGAGAATAGTTCCCTCAAGTCGTTCAGCTCCCGATTGGCTTCTTTGAAGCAATCCAAGCAGGCCTAAGATGATGTAGCTGACTTCAGGTATGCAATGAGGTCGGCACGTTCTTGTGGCTTCTTCAGTCCAGGGAAAACCATCTTGGTTCCAGGAATATACTGCAAAGCACAATTAAATGATTAGATAGTAACCACCTTTTGTCCTGTAATTGGATTTGAAATTTTAAAACCATACAACTTGAGTCCATGAATGGACATTCACTGAATAATATGAAACTTCATATAAAGAGCCATCAAAACATTCTAGTAAAATTTGAAAAATAGCTAAAGGCAACTGTACAAAGGATTAAGATTCTAAGCAGGTTGGGACTATCGTTTGCTGCTTAGCCAACATGGTTTTTGGTAGAGATTCAGTCTACATGTGTTTTCATCTAATGAATTATGATCCTAACAAGAGAAAAGGACAGCTAAAAAGAAAGATCTGATAGGATGAATTTTCAGAAGCCCACGTGGGTGAGTGATTATTAAGTGATCATACATGATTTTCATAATGCAATTAGGCGGGATTAAGGGTTGAATTCTTGGATGCGAGCTTTTTGGCTGCCCTATTTTAACCAAATTGAATTGCGTGTAGGCCTGAAAACTCAAATTTTCAAATATAAATAAAGCACCTTGATTATTTGATTCCAAGACTTTCATTTCACTGTCAACTTTTCTCAATTCACCAGAGAATAATAATGCATATTTTAGGACACAATTCCCGTGCACCGTGAGCCAATTCACACACGTCTCTCAAAAGATGATTGGTGGGAATCCAAGTTGTATTTAAAATGGCATTTCAAAAATACCATTCCAGATTATTGCCAACCATGTATGGTTGGTCAGAATCATTCTGAGATGTTTTGGGATTCTTGCAAACCATCTAATGGGTGGTTGGAGATGTGCGCGCTAACATGTGAAGTGGTCTTGAGGTGACTGTTGTAACCAGAACATGTTGAAGCTTTTAGTCAATTATATAAATTCTTCATAATTCAACATTAAATGTGGAACATATTGAAGCTTTTAGTCTATTAAATAAATTCTTGATCTAGTCTATTAGGAAACTTTATAAAGATGGATGCTTAAGCTATTGTGAGGGAAGAGTCCAATTTATTCACATGCACAGAAAAGATACATTGGAATAATAACTGCTTCAAGACATAGTATCGAAACTATACCTTCTTTGGATTCAGCAGATAATCATATAATGTCGACTCCCCCCATATTACAGCCATGTTCTTGTTTGCAGCAGAATACGAGTAACCAGGAGTGGTGCCGGACTGCCTGCCAAACAGACCATTCAAATTTGGCCCTACAAACAGACCAAAGTTAGTTCCACTTCAACAAAAACCATAACAAGTGAAGGGTGAAAGACTCAGTGCACACGATGTTGGAAAATCAAACTACCAAGAATCATAACAATTCTTCCTTCTTTAATAAAACATTAAAAATGGGGGGGAGTGATTTTCAAGTGAAACTCCGGGCATGGGAAACATTTCCGATATATCGATTCACCAGCAGATCAACAACATTCTAAGCTCCACATGATTTTTAATGCAACAGAAACCATTGGTGACATATGCCAAAAGGGAAGTAATACATGCTATAACCTAAGAACTAACTTTTCTATTCCATCATAGCTCTTCACAAAAAGTCTTTACATGTTTATATATCCTTATGCTCAGAGCAAAGGAAACCCTAATATTAATCCTAACCATCAAATTTCAATAAAACATTAAAAATGGTCAGAATATCCCTTAACCCCATCATAACCATACATGCTTTCCAAAAATTGGCCATAAGTCACTTAAAACTAGTTTCATGTCATTTGGACATCATTTGACACCTGAAAAGTGGCCCATAAAATAAGTGACTAAGTGTTTGGATATACAAATGTTACTACTTTTTTTGTTTTTTTTTTGCTGATAGCAACAAATCAGCTACTTATGCTACAAAAGCTAATTTGGTAATTAAAAAAAATGATGAACACCTTAATATTACTTATGGCCATAAGCAAAGAACTTGCTTCTTGGCTTTTGCTGAACACTTCTCTTTATCATGTTTTCTTTCTTCTTCTTCTTCTTCTACTTCCTCTTTTTCCTATTACTATTAAGGTTTCAATTTGAGAGAAAGAGAAGAAAAAAGAGAGATTGAGAACGGTAAGTAGAAATCAATATTAGCTACTCAAGGCAAAGTAGCTTAAGCAAAACGACTTATGATCCAAACGCACCCAAAGGAAAACTTATTCAATTAACTCTGACTAAATCAACTAAGTATCTGACTACTAATGTTGTCCATAATGCACATTAGTACCATTGATCATCCACCAAATCAATCTAAACTCCAAAAGTGGTTTGAATCTTCAACTAGATGGTTAGATGGTCCAAATCCTTGATCATGACCCTTGGAATGGCCCAATCTCACAATCTTCCAGCTTCTATAGCCTGGATGCATCCTTTGAACGATTGTGTAGGCTCCTGCGGACAGTGATTTTCATGACGGGCCCACTTTATGCACACAAATGCATGGTTGGAGATGTATAGCTGACATCTAACCCAACCCTGCGTGTTTGAATGTGATCATCATTCAAGTGTGAAAAATAACTATAAGATATCTAGAGCTGTAGAGGTTTGCTAATTCCACAAGCATGTTGGAGCCGTACACATCGACATGCAGGGGTCATGTGTCACAATGTAACACGTGTGCGCCATCTGAGCTTTCTTCTATCGTAACAATAGTCCATTTCACACCTCGGTTGTTCCTCAGGACACCAAAACAAATGAATGGCTGGATCGACTTACTTTCTGCATTGTGGCCCACTTAAAGACCTAATCTTATTTCTTTCAATCAGAAGATTGTGAAAGTCAGCATGGAAGAGTGGGCTCAGGTTCCGACGGTCTATCCATTATGGAACTTTTACAAAAGCCAATGATAAATGGCGCAGGTCCAGCGGTCCACTTAATCACAACTGGAGTAGATAGGTCTAATCAACCCTCTAAATCTAGAGTACTAATAGGGGGTAGATGGAAAATATTAATCTCTCTATTTTTAGAAATCGGATTGCGTACTGAGTTACTCAGTACGCTCTTATCGTACTGAGTAAACTCTGTTGGGCCAACCGTGAATGAATCTGGTTCATCCATGCCGTCCATCCATTTTTCCATATTATTTTAGGGGTTAAGACCAAAGTTTAAGCATACCCAAAGATCAAGTGGACCATACCATAAGAAACAGTTGGAATAATGATTTCCACCGTTGAAACCTTTACAGGGCCCACAGTGATGTTTATGTCTCATCCAACCTTTTCATAAGATCACACAAACATGGATGAAGGGAAAACACAAATACAAGCTTGATCCAAAAGTTCCGTGGCCCCCCAAGAAATTTTCAATGGTAGATGTTCAATTCACACAGTTTCCCGTGGTGTGGTCCAATTGAGGATTGAATATACTTCATTTTTAGGTTTAAACCCTAAAATTATCCGTTAAAATGGATATACGGAGTGGATAAAATATATAAATCACTGTGGACCCCACAGAGTTTACTCAGTACGCAATCCGCCTCCCTATTTTTATCCATTACGAGAGTTTGAATGAAACTAGAGATTATCTAATATTATCTTTACCTCCTTATCTAAATATTTGTTTAAAGTTGAATTTGTAATTCAACTTCAAACAATACAGATTTAAAAAAAAAAAAAAAAAAAAAAAAAAAAAAAACTGATTATAAAAATCAGATGCTAAATCTCGTCTGACCCAACCACCAGTGATTATGGAAAGAGAAGATATGCGAGGGGTCGTTTGGCTCATAGGAATCCAGCCCTAGGAAATTATTCCATTATCCCGGGAAAGCGTGGAAGATGCATTTTTCCAGGGATCTAGAGAGAGAACCTTGTTTGTGACCAGCGCCCTTTTCAACGGTGTGGCACTGAGCGCATTTGGTCTTGAATATCTTCTCTCCCAACTTCTTCTCTCCTGCCGGAGCTTCTCCAAACGTCGCCATCTCTACTTTTCAAATCAAACTACAATTCGATTCGATTCGAAAAGAAGAAAAGAAATCTTTTGGGTTCGATCCTTCTTTATTTGCTACAAAATCTCACTTCTAGTTACGTTTTTCTCCTTTTTTGCTTCTTCTCTAACTTGGCTTTTTCTGCAACCGTTCCATCCGTTTACGCCAGCTACCCAACATGCCATCGTGCTAAACAGTTTGGATGGGCACGTCAACCGTTAGTATTGTGTGGGGCCTAACGTTGTGTTTACATGCAATCCAATCCATTCATATGATGTGACTCATCAGAATCAAATAACTACCTAAAAATCACACTATTGCGAGACTCATGTAGACGATAACACTTTAATTTGGTATTTTTCCCACTGGGGTGGCCCACCTAAGTGCTGAATCAGCCTGGTTTTTCAGTTGTAGGCCCAACAAGAGGTGGTGTACCTGATGGTCGGCGTGGATCTCTTGCATCGATTCCCTCACTTTTTCTCATGTCACGTTTACGGAAAGGCAGCACCAGCGAGTAGCGACAGTTGTGGTACTACATACAGCGCGCAGCACTGGATAGGGATCGTCTGGGCTATTTTTGGTACGTATATGTAAAATCCACTCCGTCTATCAGGTGATAAAAATTATTTACACCGTTAAAATAAAAATTAAGATAGATTAAAATCTCTTTTGGACGACACGAAAGAGAAAAATGTAAAACTGCTTCTAAAATTGCTAGTTCACATGATGCGGACCACGGGAATTTTTTTATTAGTCTGATCCTTTTTTTTTCTCTTTTTCCTGGTGGGTTACACATGATTAACTGGTTTGATTAAAGATAAACACCATGGTGGCCCCACAAAAACCCATGGATGCCATATCATCCCCACTGTTCCATGTGGCGTGGCCCATATGAGTTGTGTATCTGGGTGATTTTTGGACTCATGACCTAGCAACGAGTATGAAACCTGATGGGCAAGGTGGATTTCACGTATAGAACAAGGTGGCCTCACAGCCTTGGTTGTTTTACACAATACGCACTGGGTAAAACGGGTGATGCATGCAGGCGAATGGTGAAGGGATGATTAAAGAGGCGATTTGCCGCACATTGCCACGTACGTGAGATCCGTGCCATTCATCATGTGGGCTTCCGTGAACACGCCCCGGCGTAAATTCAGTGTCAGACTGGTAACTAATAAGGTGGTACACACTTCACGAGGGACGCGGGAGATTAGAGAAGAGAGGCGTTGAGGGGGTCCCCTCACGTGAGGGGGCGGAAGACGTCTCTGAGGTCCGGACTTACCGGACACGTATCAGAGATCCGGACCACTCGTTAGGTAGGATAGACTGTGAAAATGCAGTGGACCAAAGATAATGTTCGTTCCTTGATCAGCAAGTCAAGAATGCAAGAGAAATGAGAAATAAGGGCAGGAAAAAAATAATATTAAAAAACATCCAGCGGTCCAAATTCAACTTATGTGTGTGGCTCACTTGATGAGTGTGCTACTATGATGTTTCACATATGACATTTTCACAACGTGCACTACCTGATTAATGGACCGGATTCTCGGTAGGCCCAGATCTCTGACACGTTTCGGCACCCTCACAGAAGCCTCCCTTCACAGCTTTTAAAAAAAAAAAAAGAAAAAACAATTGCCCATATTCAAGTGGACACGTGGCTGACCAACCTAGTGAGTGGACCAGCTTGATTCATGGTGGGATGATTCATGGTGGGACCCACCTAATGAAAAGGTCGGATCTTAGGTAATGGGGTTATGTTGGTAGTGATCATTGAAACCCTTGTCCAGCTCGCACAAGCGACTAAACCTAGCATTCATGAACGCTTGCACATCTACACTCTACTGGGTTCTTCCTAAGGATCCAAACAGAAGCGACCCACACAGGTCGTCATGGCAAAGATCTCCAAGATCTGGGACGTTCATCAGTTGGGGCCGATGATGAAGTGTCCTGAACTAAAAATCATGTCATCCTACTCATCAGGTGGACCACATATTGTTTTGGAACTGGACCTTTTGGTTCAGTTTTCTCACCGTCCATTCCTTTGTACGCGTGAGGCCCACCTGACGAATGAACGAGCTAGTTCTTTGGGCCTCGCTGATGAACGGGGACCTCACCAGCTGCCACATTGGCAGGCAGGAAGCGTGTGTTTGGCCCATCCTTTCCCTAAAAGGAAATCGTTGGATCACCCAACAGATGTCAACATGATAATTCTTCCAATTCATTGGAGGACGTATACCCGTTGAATGAATAGGAATTACAGGGTACCAAGCATCAAGAAGATCCTAACGCTTGGGGAGGGCCTCCATGTAGATAACAGCAATGGCCCACAACTACGGAGAAATTAGGCCATTGTGTCACCATTCATACCAAACAGACAGTTGACCTGTTGAGCGCTTCTGTGCCCTACTACAAATGGGCATGCCCAAAAGATCTCGTTGACGGGACAATCTCTAACCTTTCAATTTGTGACCTGAAAATAATTTCAAGAAGAGGAACAGAACAAAAGCCACATTCATCTGGAAAATTAGGCCCAAAATCAGCAGCCAGGATCTTCCAATATGGAATATGGCCCATCCACATTTGGAGGCCCAAACAGACCAATGTCTGCATAACAGAACTTTGGGCACCACACCTACAAATTGAAACTGCACAGAGTATCATACAACAAATATTTACACCAAAAAGAATTGGTATTGACATTTCGGGATAAAATAGGACCTTCACTTTGTGTTCTCCTTCAAATCAAACTTACACTCATCTGCCCAAGTACTGCTCATGAAATGAATAATTTCAAAACAGACGGGAAGAAAAATACATCCAAAATTTTAAAATGAATTGCTTTCCCTATCAACAACAGTTCTGGTACGATGGCGCCACTTACCCGATCTCCTCTCTCTCCCGCGCCTCGTTGGGATCTTCCTCACTGAACTTCTTGCGTACCTATAAGGAACGGACACACTTGACTGTTTGGATGGTTCTTTTCTCAAATCTGGTGGAGGATGAGCCATGGCGGCAATTGAATTCATCTGCTCTAATATGTCTCTATGGTACCCCTGCATGATGCGAATCAAGAAATGCATTATGTTTGTACGGTGAGGGAAGGCTGCATGCAATAGAAGGCAGAATGGTAGAAGAAAAGGTTTGTAAAATGACCATCACTGGTCATTCATTGCCTACTGAAATAAATTTACAGAGGTAAGAGACTGGTTCAGACACCAAATGAGGCAACTCAAGAACAGCCAACGGCAAAATGTAGATGGTAGACGTGTTCAGTGAGGCTGCGTGTAGCCAATGCCATTGATGAGGTTGATTGCAGTTGCATTCCTTTCAAATCCAACTTGAAAGCTGCATAACTGCAATTTGGAGCCAAGACCTTGAACTGAATGCCGAGGGCATCGCATTCTGGTATTTCCACTTTATTAGACTGACCATCGCATTTCAGTTCGACAGTGCATGCAAATGCACCCGAATCTTCAGAATGGGATCACAGCAACCAAAATGCTGTCATAACCTCGATAATGACATTTTTAATTGCAACGTGAGAAGATTGTTAGGTGTCCAGAATTTTGGGGAGCAGAAAATGGGTAAACCAACAAACAAGTGAAAACAAAAAATTGTCACTTAAATGAAATTTGACCTCTTCTTTTGGATAACTTTGCAATGATTTCCATCTGGAATGATACCAGCTAAGATCATGAAGAAAGGAATACCTGAACAACAAAGTTACGCCGTTCACAGTCCATAAACATGTTGACACTCCAATTTACTTTCGACATTATTTTGTCCCTTACAGTGGAAAAACTGATCTGGTCCCTAGAAGTAAAGCGGTCCACCTCATTGAACCAGAGACACGTGAAGAGGTTTGTGATGGGAATATGTTCCCTTATGATCACACAACCTTCGGGAACATCTGTAGTACCCACAAATCACAAGAACAAAATTTAGCTTCTGAAGAAACAGAGGAGCAAAAACAAAACAAAAGGAAATGGACCACAGTGCTCACCACTGGTAATAGGAAGCTTAGCTGGAGAATAACGCGTCAAGCCCTCCCTCTTGTAAAACTCAATTTGGTAATCAATGGAGGCATTGTCATACTTCCCAGCAGCTTTATTAGCCTCTGCTTCCTCAAAAACGTCAAAGCGTCTATAATGCCTGGAGATTGCAAAACTGGCTTTCTGCCGCCACAAGAATCTGAAAATTTGATGAAATGCTTTAAAATACCCAAATACTATATGCTGCCGAATAACAGTACCCAGATGCTTATGTTGATGAACCACCAATACTGCCCGTTGAGGAATTTCTGGTGTGTGATCATGTGCATTAACATAATGGAGTGATGATTCAAATGCATTCAGATGCAGCATTTCATGGCAGAATGAATGACGGTGTACAATGAACATCTAGGTCTGGAGCTTGCTAACAGTTTCCAGGCTCAGCTGAGGCATCTATCACTCCATGTTAGCAGTTAGGCCAGTGACCAACACAAAGTTCTGTCAATTTGGTTGACAAAATTAGAAGGAAAGAGAACTACAATCTCATCCAATTCCGAACTAAACTATAGACTGAATTTCTGCTGCAGACTGATTTCACAATGATGCAGCCCAAGGGCAAATCACAGTATATGCAATGGGTCGAGGGTGGGACCCATCCAACCAGCAGGTATGTATGGACCAATCAACTGTCTGCAAAAAAAATTGCTAACCACTACAGTACTTGCTACAGCAACGTGCTATGTATAGTACTTCTATTCAGGGTTTGTTTGAAGTTATTTTATTTGTAAATAGATCACTGAGATTAGTCTAGACAAATAGCTCAGATTTAGCAGGGTTTTAGGGTTATGTTTAGGGGAGTTAAATTCTTTTTTAGGCTTATGTTAGGATTGGTTCTCTTCTATGCTGTTGCTGGGTTTTCAAGGTTATGCAGAATTTTTATCTCTATTGTGAGTTTGATAAAACCAGTTGCTTATTTCCCTAGTCCATTGCTTTCTTCTGAGGCCATGTCTGTTTTATGTTGAAACCATTTCATGGATATAGAAAACAGGCATGGAATCCGAAGAAAATAGAAAACTCTGTATTCTATAGGGAAATCTGTGTTTGATTTGCCATGCAGTTTTCCACGGATTCACATATGAATGCAAAAAAAGTCAACAGAAAATGGTTGCTTTACTTCCTTCTGGCAATAGGAAATAGATTTGACATTGATTCCACATTTTTTTGCAAATTAGATTGGAAATGGAAAATGGATTCTGTACCATTTTTTGTTTTACAGACTAATTTCCACATTTTTTGCAGATTAGGTTGGACATGGAAAATGGATTTTGTGCCATATTCTGTTTTGGAAATGGTCAAAGTAGGATTATGTGGATATCATTTTCATTTCAAGGTTATAACACAAAAAACAAATATGCCCTTAAGGGAAATCGGGGTCATCCTTGGGTTTTATACTTGAATTAAAGGACTGATTTGTACAATCGGCCCTCTACTTTGCACCACCATAAATTCCACAACATGTACATAGAATCTTCACTTCACGTTTAGTGTTATATAGGCCCAAGTTCGATGGAGACATCTCGCGCACATGCCCCCCCTCGCCGCACGTATGCAAGGAGGAGGGCCCCACCATTGATCTAGATCGATAACGATGTCCAGGGAGGGCCTCCTATTTAGAGAGCTGCGTTTTGGTTCGTTGGAGTGGACCTGATAGTCATGTGAATCCCATCATGGGTTCTCATGATCGTGGGCCACTATTCTAATTAATCTAGTACTTTGGATTTTGCTTATTATTGTTATTAGGAATATCATAGATGTTTTAGATTACTTTGATTAGTTGCTATTTTTTATTACTTCGTCGCCGGGTAATAGGTTGCGCACATGGCGCGAGTTTTAGGGTATAGGGTTTTATTATAAATAGGCACCCCTTGCAGTCTTTTTTGATTCAATGAAGATTAATAAAATTGCTGCATTTTTCTGCTCCAATAAATTTCTGAGTTGTGGAGATTCAATTGGGCGCGAAACTCTCCCTTCCTCGAAGGGCTGACTACTGTGGTGAGAAGCCACACCTATCCCGATTCGCCCCTACCTTCTTTCATCCATATTTATCTTCTCCTACAATCATCTACGCTTCAAATTCATCCTCTATTACAGCCGTTTTTCTCTTTACAGAAGATTTCCAGAATCTGACCCTGCAAGAGGGCTGAAACTTCGGCAGAGCACCACGCACAAACCGTGCATCGAATCGAGCTGAGATTTGAAGGTTTTAGAGTCCATCCCTGGCCGACCAAGGCCAAGGTGACCTTTTTCTGAATAGTGAGCCCCACACACATGCGTCCGGGATCACATGCACGTGCGTCTAGGCATTGCTGCTGTCCACACGCGCGGTACTACTCTGGTTCGTTTCTCTCTTCTCTTTCACTCTTCTTTCACCCAAAATCCCTAAACCTAACCCTAAATTACTCAAATCCTCAATTTTATGCCCTTTCTTCAACCTTAGGGTTCCCCGAATTGAAATTTCTGAATCCCTTGGATTGGGGGAATTGTTTTTGTGCAAGTGTGGATGAATTCACCCTCCTTTGATTCTTGTTTGGTCTATAATTTTGATTGATCCAGCCCTAGCATGTGTAGGCCTGGACCCGCATAAGATTCCCCTTGATAGAGTATTTGAACTTTTGTGTGGGATGTGGAATTTTGTGTAATTGTTTCTGAACTAGTGTGATCTAAAGCCTGAAATCTTGCACATCATACTTGAATTTCATGTCCTGCATCAAAGTTCCTAAACATGTTGTTTTGACAAGGAAGACGTCAAACTCTAGCGAGTTGTGGCCGTATTTAAAGGCAAACTAAAGTTCCAGCCTGATCTAGCCAGCAGTACACTAACATGCGATGCAACTACATGCTAGTAAAATGGCATCTGCAATGCAAATGGAGAGAGAAGTGGTTCACAAGATGTGGGAGAGGGGAGGAAAAGTGGTTGAAGAAAGTAGGTTTCTTTTGGGACATTTGCTACAAGACGCCCCCACGGTGTTATGGGATATGTTGGGACTATAGCCGTTGGACTAGATAATGTTACGGAACCTAAATTGCCAATCTCCTACGATCTAGATTATGGCTCATTTACTAGATTACTATTTTTACTGACCAAAATTATGGTCTATATTCTTATTGTTTAGTATAAGTAACATTTATATGTAGAATGTAGAAACATGTGCTCTTTATGTAAGGATAGGGAGTAGACACTCGATCACATTTTCATCCATTGCCCTATTGCTCGGAGGGTTTGGGAATCTTTCTTGTCCTCATTCAAGGTGCAGTGGTGCATGCCCACTTCGGTGGATAGTTTTTTGGAGGCAGGTCATGGGGTCTGCCTTCCGAAGCAAGCTCGAGCAGATTGGCGGTTGGCAATCCTAGCAACCTTTTGGTCTACTTGGGGGTAGAGGAATGCAAGATGCTTCAATGATTCCGATAAGAATGTTTCTTTTGCCATTCAAAGGGAAAAATTGTTTCTTGCCAAGTGGGCGTCTTGTAATTAGATATTGAAAGCTCGTGTGCTGCTTTCCGCTAGATAGGGGTTGTATGCTTCTTAGCACCATCTCGCCACCTTCTTAATAAAATCCCTCTAACTTTCAAATAAATATATATTTAGAATGTAGAGATTTTTTTAGGGCCTGATTGTTTTACTCATTACCACAATAATGTAAAGGAAATGAGCAATCATTACAAATTACTTGTCTCCTAACAACAACTGCATTTGACCACAATGATGGCAATTTCGCATTGTTTGGTTTATCTACAGAAAAATTGTAATGATAACAATTTTACTTTACTTCAATGTCAAATCATCATCAAAATAGTCTTTTTAAAAAAATCATCAAAATAAGCTGGTGTTGCTGTTTTGATAGAGATTTTGATGGGGACATCAAAGGACCTACTCGGGTATACCAAAGACGAAGACGACTACCCACATCAGCGCAACTTTCTTTGTCGATGGAGACGAGTTCCAGATGGGGCCCGCCGGGCCATTTTGAAGCCCCACATGTATTGGACGTGCATCAGGAAGACCCCATTTGGGATAATGCATGTGGGCTGCTTAGGAGACCATTTTAGTCATAAAGATTTTATTTTGTGCCGATCTAACCGTTAGATCTTGTCAATCAGGCCATCGGGCCACCAGATCTTTCAGATCTAGGCCCCTTGGTCTCTGATCTTATTTCTTTTATATTTTTTGTTATTTTTAGGATTTATTTTACGGTTGAGATTGATAATATGTGCTTTAGTTTCCTTATTTTGAATAATGGACCATTTCACTTAAGTGAGTGACATAGTTATAAAAGCAAAGGAATGGGTGGACGTCCAACCCTAGTGGAGTTATTGAGAAGAAGAGAGAGAGAGAGAGAGAGAGAGAGAGAGAAGCTCTCTTGTGTGAAGGAATTTTCCTCCTTGTGTTTTCGGGTTTGTGAGAAACTTTCCCTTCCAATTGAATTGTGTAAGGGTAAAGGTTTGTTTGGTGGTGGATTCCACAGGATGCATCCTTCCTCTTTCTCTTCTCTAAAAAGAATTCTTCTTCTCTCGTCTTCCTCCTTCCCCTACCCTTACAACCTTCTCAACCCATCAAAACCCTACCCAATCCTCCCTCTCTTTTTTTCCTTTTACCTAGCCACGCGTGGACCCGCACATGCACACGCACGTCCATACCGGCAGCCACATGTGGGCCCCCGTTTGGGGTTTTTTATTTCACTCCAAAAACCTCCCTAATCCCTAGACCCTTTGAATCCCTAAAAAAAACTCCAATCCTAAATCTCCATCCGTTAATCCAAAACCCTAATGAGAATCTGATTTTTTTTCTTCAGAAAACTTTTTCCAAGCCAGAACTTTGCTTGCATCATTACCAATCCACGTGGTTATTGCACTACCTATGCTAGATTAGAAGTCCCTACTTCCAAGTGGGCCACTCTTGAATTATTTTATATTTTCGTACACCGCGTATGTGATAACCTAGGATCTTCGTGTTATAAATCTGAATTTTCGAATCTATTATGTGTATATGCTCTATTTTACATGTTGATTGCTGAAATTAATGTGTAATTGATCTCTCATCTTGTATCCTAGGATAGTTTCCATACTCCTACATCAGATTTTTATAGTAATTATATGAAAAAATGCAATGATTACAAATTACTTGTCTGATGAGTACATCTGCATTTGACCCACCAATCCTGTGTTTGGTTTGGCAGTGGTAAAACAATAATGATGACACAATTACTTTGCATTAACAGGGAAATGGGCAAAACAAGCAGGCCCGTGTGAAATACCAGCCATATATAACATAATACTAGGCATTCAAGATTTTTCAATATAGTATTCATCATTTCATATATAAATCACATTATCAAATTTGGATAAATATGTAAGTATATTATTATGTATACTTAGTAGTATGTACTGTAGCACCCCATATGATCATGCCCCTAGCATTCCACATATTAGAGGAAGTTTAGTACTACATAACCATTCCAATGCCATGTATTGATTCGACCCGCTCTCTAGGTGACCTTGGTTTGAATGATCCATACCATTTATATGATGTGCCTTGCACTGGATGGAGAATACCCAAAACAACTATCAAATTATAAATTCCAACCCTTGATCATTTAACTCCTTTCCTTTGCATAGGGCCAGGTCAGATCTTCCAATCTTGAAGATTTTCACGGCAACCGCCATCAACTTTGTATCTCTTCAGATCAAGTGATCAATGGTTTGGTTCAGCTAAAATGATCCCAAATCCAACGATTGTGATCCAGACATTATCTTATTACAATAGGCTGGGATACATCACAACAAAGCATGTTATTTGGTGTTGGTTAAGACATAGCTTCACCCTAATGACCTAAATGCTCTTTCAATTGCTTAACAACCCTTGTCACATCCATTTATATTGCATGACATATATGTTCTGAATGTCTAATTGTGGGCTTCCCTTTTTTTTTCTTCTTCTTTTTTGAGCATTTATAGAGACATTTTATTGCAAAAGGCTAAAAAAGCCAAAAAAATACAAACCAAACCAAAACCTAACAAGACATTAAGTTCAAGCTGCCATCACTAAAAGAAAACGACCCCCAATCCCTAGCATCCATCCTAGCTTTTGAAATGGCTTCGAGGCTTCCTTGGAAGGGTTCCAAAAACAACGATTATTTCTTCAAAAAAAAAAAAAAAATCATCAAAATAAGCTGGTGTTGCTGTTTTGATGGAGATTTTTACAGTAATTATACGAAAACATGCAATGATTACAAATTACTTGTCTACTGAATACATCTACATTTGACCCACCAATCATGTGTTTGGTTTGGCAATGGTAAAACAATATGATGACACAATTACTTTGCATTACCAGGGAAATCGGCAAAACAAACAGGCCCATGTGAAACACTCGCCATATATAGCATAATATGCATTCAAGATTTTTTAATATAGCATTCATCATTTCATATATAAATAACATTATCAAATTTGGATAAATATGTAAGTATATTATGTATACTTAGTAGTATGTCTTGGAGCAACCCACATGATCCTACCCCTAGCATACCACATACTACAGGAAGTTGAGTACTGCATACCCATTCCACTGCCACGTATTGATGTGACCCGCTCTCCAAGTGACCTCGGTTTGAATGACCCAAACCATTTATATGATGTGGCTTGCACTGGATGGAGAATACCCAAAACAACTCTTAGATTAGAAATTTCAACCCTTTCATTTAACTCCTTTCCTTTGCATATGGGCCTTTATCGAGAGGTTGGATCTTCCAGTCTTGAAGATTTTCAAGGCAACCGCCATCAACTTTGCATCTCTTCAGATCAAGTGATCAATCGTTTGGTTCAGCTAAAATGATCCCAAATCCAACGACTGTAATCCAAACATATCTTACAACAACAGGCTGGGATACATCACAACCAACCACGTTATTTGGTGTTGGTTAAGACAAAGCTTCACCCTAACGACCTAAATACTCTTTCAATTACTTAACAACCCTTCTCATGTCCATTTATATTGCATGATATATATGTCCTAAATGTCTAATTGTGGGTTTGCTTCTTTTTTTTCCTTCTTTTTTGAGCATTAATAGAGACGTTTTATTGAATGATTACTTCAACCCCCCCCCCCCCCCCCCCCCAAAAAAAAAAAAACAACTCTCATAGACCTACCAGAAGAGCCGTTTCAATTACTTAACAACCCTTCTCACGTCCATTTACATTGCATGACATATATGTTTTGAATGTCTAATCGTGGGTTTGCTTCTGTTTTTTTTTTTTTTTTTTTTCCCTTCTTTTTTAAGCATTAACAGAGACATCCCCCCCCCCCCCCCCCCCCCCCCCCCCAAAAATTTAAAAAAAAAAAAAAAACAACTCTCATAGATCTACCAGAAGAGCCATCCTCAAATATCCTCACCCTAACGACCTAAGTACTCTTTCAATTACTTAACAACCATTCTCACGTCCATTTATATTGCATGATATATATGTTCTGAATGTTTTTGAGCATTAACAAAGACATTTTATTGAACGATAACTCCCCCCCACCACACACACGCGCGCGCACAACAACAACAACAACTCTCATAGACCTGCCAGAAGAGCCATCCTCAAATATTCTCACCCATTTTTGCCGATGGCCCCTTCATTCCACGAGCACAACTGTAATTGTGGTTTCTTTTTTACAATAGCAATTCTCACATATGTGATAGGGATGGTTTCTTTGTTCTGAATGAAACCAATTGCGGGGTACTTTTTTGCCCCTGGCAATCCTTTCACTTTGTAGTATAGATAATCTTGGTATGAAATGATCCATTACTGAAGTCCTTAGATGCTAATTTTCAACACTTTCACAGAGCTTTAAATACTAATAGAATTAATAATATGCAAATTTATGACAAGTTTTATATAAATAAAAACTAAAAACTAAGGCCCTGTCTAGTAGACACCTAAAAATAGGTCCCATCTCATTTTAGTTAACAGTAATGATCTATTAGAGATCTCAATCTCTAATACTTAATAACTTCTAACATGAACTCATTAGAGATCAATATCTCTAATACATAATTACAATTAACTAAAATGAGATGAACTCATTTTTAGTCGTCTACCAAACAGGGCCTAAATCTTCTACACAAAATGTACCTCTCCAGAATTTGATATGGATCAACGACAAGCTCAAGCTTTCCATCTACCCATATAGAAAATTGGGCATTGGGAAAGATCCTGTGCAGTAGTAGCTTCGGAACCTGCCAAAGAGAGTACATCAAAAACAATCCAATATGCAAGCTCCAACAAGCTGTTTCAACAGAAGTCATAGTAGATCTGTGGGGCGGATTATGGATCAATAACAACACTCTAAACAATGCACAATAAGATATACCATGAGTAGATTGTTGACCTTTTCTCAAATTTCCTATGATGTTTCTAATGATGAAGAAAAGCGACTGCCCAATCTTCAACAGTGGATATGACTAAGGATATGAAAATGCATAAAAAAGGAAACAAGAGTATGGTCCTAGACTTCTTTTCAGAACAAGGATTTTATTTATTTATTTATTTTTGAAAGGTAATCAACTTTAGTAAGTCAAGCCCAAAGGCAACTATACAAAGAGCTGGGGTGGCTAACAGTGAAGTGTGATCTGACATTAGGTGTACTAACCAAAAAAAAAAAAGTATACAAAGAGCTCAACCCGAGCAAAAAGGAAAACAACACCTAGAACTCCAAAACAACACCCAACAAAACCTCAGAAATTACGCAGCATGCTCCAAAACAACTAGCTTTGCTCTTCTCAAGACCACCAAAGCCGACCCACCAGAATTCCGAAAGCATTGGTTATTCCATTCGCCCCAAAGAAACCAAAGGCCGGCCAAGAAAGCTAACCTCCACTTTTTTACTCCTCCTGGACCTCCCCCGTGCCATTCAAGAAACAAAGCCTCGATGGTTCCCAGCAAAACCCAAGAGACTTTGAAGACACCAAAGAATCCCTTGCACACTATCCTAGCGAACAGTCGGTGAATGAAGACGTGATCAACCGATTTAGCTTCTTGCAAGCATAAACTACAACCATTGATAATAAACATCGACCACTTCCAAAGGTTGTCAATTGTGAGCACCCTATTTCTTCCCACCAGCCGGGCAAAGGACGCCATCTTGGAAGGAGCACAATGGTGCCATAAGAAAGCAGGAAGTCAGTTTTAAATAAATCTACCTGCCTTATATAATGGTGAAAAATGTAATTCCCACTCTTCAAAAGAGGACATTAACAAAATGTCATGAGAATGTAAAAGGAAATGGCAGTACAGTCCTAGACACATGGTTTTAAATAGTGGTTTTCAGAGTTTGACTCACCCGGAGACCAAAACCGGTATAACCTTCTTTCTTTCTTTCTTTTTTTTTTTTGAAAAGCCTGGTATAACCTTGTTATATTTCTATTTTTAGGCCACAAATCTAAGGTTAGACTGCAACTCTGGAAAGACTTGAGTGGAACCCTTGGTGTGTTGGGGGTCTTTTCATCCCAAAAAGCTTGAAGTTGGGTTATGTACATTGGGACATGGGGAGAAAACAAAGGGGATATCAAAACCCATTTGACTAAAATATGTTTTATTTTTCAGCCCATTTTGGGGTCTTTAGCAAAGTCCTAATGCTATTTAGGGATTGAGCACCTTAGGCTTGGGATTCTCTTATGGGTTTTCTCTCTTTGGGGTTTTTGCTAGCCTTGGGAGCTAGATTTATATAGTTTCCTTTGGTTTTTTGTTTTTGTTTTTCTTTTATTTTCCATGTTGTGCTCTCTTCTTTTCTGTTCTTTTAATAAAATTTCATTGTTCAAAATAAAATTATATTTTTTATATTTTTAAGGAAATCGTAAAAAATCTTACGATTTACAATATGATTTGCAATATGATTCAATCCTATAATTACAATTTGTGATACAATTTGTTTATACACTCGAGGCCACCATAGAGAACTTGTGATGTAGGACAATTAACCATTTGCTCTAAAAGCTCGAACTGATAAAGCATGGCAAATTAATCCCTTTATCTCATAGCCTAGGCACCACATCGCATGGGTTAAGACCTCGGCCGAACCCCCCTCATGAGCCCCACATCACATGGGCACCGCCTCACACGAGCCACCCGCCTCACACAGGCCGCCCACCCCAAGTGTGTCCCCGTATCCCACGGGCTACCCCACTCAAGCCCAGTGTGAAAATGCCCATGCATTAATCAACCCCGGTGAGAAGCCTCGAACACGAGACCTCCTGCTCTGATACCACTTTGATGCAGGACAATTAACCATTTACTCTAAAAGCTCGAACTGATAAAGCATGGCGAATTAATCCTTTTATCTCATAGCCCAGGCCCCACATCGCATGGGTTACGACCTTGGCCAAACCCCCCTCGTGGGCCCCACATCGCATGGGTTACGACCTTGGCCGAACCCCCCTCGTGGGCCGCCTCACACAAGCTGCCCACCCTAAGTGTGTCCCCGCATCCCATGAGCTACCCCACTCGAGCCCGGTGTGAAAATGCTATTCCATTAACTTGATGTAGGAAAAGAAGTAAATAGCTAACAAAAGGGGGAAATAGTAACAAGGCTTGTTAGGGTAATCCTTGGCTCAATCAATATTGAAGGCCAAAACTTGACTAACTATATATTTTAAGTTAAGGTTAATTTCGTATGACTGCCTGTCTTTGGGGATATTTTTTTTTTTTAAAGGAAACCAGTGTTTTAAATAGATAATCTACCTAACGTGTAGCTTATGCTACAAAGCATAGCTTAGCCTTAATGCTACATAGCTTATGAAAATAGCTTAAGTCACGTGTAGCTGCTACATGATAATTGCATATGCTACACGCTACATAGACAACACTACACATTACGTACCTCACATTACAAGTTATTGTTCACTATAACATTAAAATCAATTAATGTTTTCAATGATTTGTTACATTTTTCTATTTTTCAATAAAAACTAGTTAATCTTGTCAATTCTTTTAGTAAAATAATATAAGTAACAATATTAAATCAGTTTCTTTACTTTCTTTACCTTTATACTTAATCATTGCCCTTGCCTATTACCTTAGGTTGCATTTTGTTCCACCAAATATTATGAAATTTTGTTAAATTTCATTATTAGTCAATCTAATTTGGTGTAGAATATCATGAAATTTGTGCAACCATGCGCAACCTTGATTAAAATCTAGAAGTAGCATATAGCTTACGCTATGCGCTATGTAGCTTACACCTCACACTTCAAAGGAGTAACCGCTATGCCACAAGCTATTCGCTAATTAAAACACTAATGGAAACACACCCGCTTTTAAAATATTTAAAGTAACCCACCTAACATTTGAAAATATGGTGAGAAAAGCGCTTATTTGACTTTGACAGATGATCATAAACGATAAAGTGGAAAACTCAATTTTGCCCCTAAGACCTTTCGTTTTCACGATTCTACCCCAATTGAAGGGGATGGTTGTGCAGAAGAGTCGACAAGGCCCACCTTATGTATGCGTGTGATCGACGCTGCTCATCCATTTTGCCATCTCATTTTAGGCCATGAGCCCAAAAATGAGGCAGAACTAAATTGCAGGTGGGCCCTGGGAAGGTTTCAACAACGAGCAATCTTCGGACCACAAAATGGATCTACCTAGTGTTTATCCACTTAAGCACTGGATCTGCCTTTTTTTTTGTCATGCCTTAAAATAATCTGGCAAAATGGATGGATGGCGTGGATTTTTCATAAACACCATGGTGGGCCCCACCTAGCTTCCAACTAAAAGACACGTCTCTCTCTCTCTGGGTGTGGAGTAGGTGCGACCTAGCCTCACCCAACACAGTGCGGCCTTGACAGTGGAGCCCACCTTAATGCATATATTGTATATCCACACCATCCAACCTTTTGATAAGGTCACACAGACCTGGATGAAGGAAAAAATAAATATTAGCTTGATCCAAAATTTTAGTGGCCTACAAGAAGTTTTTAATGGTCAATCACCAATGTTTCTTGTGTCTTGGTCCAACTGAGATTTGGATCTGCTTCATTTTTGGGCCAATGCCCTAAAAGGATCTAGAAAAATGGATGGACAGTGTGGATATACAACATGTACATCAAGGTGGGCCCAACAATCAGGGCAGCACCGTATTGGTGAGACCGAGGCCACACCTAATCCATTCCCCCTCTCTGCCTTATAGGTTGGCGACGTGACGTTTTAATGGCCTAACTAACCCCATTGCCTATGATGTTTGTAAGAAATACACCCCATCCATCCGTTTTGGCAGCTCATGTTAAGACATGAGACCAAAATTCAGGTGGATCTGAAATTCAAGTGGGACACACGACTAGAAATAGTAGAAAAGGGGCTTCCTACCATTTAAACCCTCGTGGGCTCCACCATGATGTTTATATGCAACCCAAACCATTCATAAAGCAGCCCAACCGTTCATAAGGTCATTCCCATTGGGATGAACCAAAAGAACAACAATATTATCCCGATCCAAAGCTTTTGTGGCCCCACAAATGTTTCAACGGTGGGCATACAATCTCCATTGTCTTCTTTTGTGTGGCACACTTGAGCTTTGGATTTGCCTCATTTTTTGGGTCATACCATAAAATGAGCTGGCAAAACATATGGACGGGGTGGATTTCTCCCAAACCACCATGGTGAGCCCTACCTAACTTCAAACCGCCAGACAGGATAGCCCCCTCTCTGCCATGGTTTAGTTTTAAATGAAGGGCATTTTGGCCTTCATCAAAATACAGTTCTAAAACTGTATGTACTCCACACGGTATACGACACCAGGCGGTTATATGGAAAATGGCAAAAAACTTAGGCAGGTTACTTTAAATATTTTAAAGCATGCATTTTTGGTAAATAGCCCTAAAGGTAGGCGGTTATATGAAAATAAACCTTTAAGTTATAAAACAAAAGACACAAGGAGTGCATAATTGGGTAGGTAGAAACAAATGCACATGCTGAGTTCCATAGAATTGAATATTACCATTTAGGCATCCGATTTGGTAAGTAAACTACAATGGTTGCTACAGATTAACCAAATTGGCAAATTAGATGATAACAAAATATTAGTTTATTAGTACAGTTTGACTTCAAACCTTTTTAGAGTAGTATCTACTGGAGCTCCATGATCTAACATGAATTTTCAAATACCCTCTTTGGATTTCCAGTATCATAAATCAGGAAGAGAATGTAGTTTCGAGTGTGTGGGTGTTTGTAGGTGCAAACATGTGCACAGCAAACCACAAAATACATGCACCACCCAAGTCATCTCATAAAGATTCAATTAACCACTATATTGAATAAATGCACTTAACTGCTTCTGAGCTACATTGCAATCTAAAGCATAAAACAACCAAATGAGGTCAAGAAAAGGGCTCACCTTTCCATTGCGTCTTGCATCATCATAAGGAAGGTTATGAATGATAACGACTCTCCACAATCCAACCCTGTTTGTGTTGTCTAGGAGGCTAGAGTTCTTCATATATGCTTCTGTCTCTTCATCCAAAAACATATAAAAACAAACATTTCTCTTCGCAGCCTCACTACAATTTTTTGGTTGTTGTATCATATCATAGTTTCCTGGAAAATAGCACATTCATGAAGAAAACATTTCTCACTGTCTTGAACCAAGCAAGATTAAAAAAGAAAAAGAAAAAAGAAGAAGAACAAATAGAAGAATGCTCATTAGTACCAAATATTGCGGAGGCAACAACTATGCCACGGCATTGCTCCATCTCAAGAAGATCAGCATCATCCATGTCGAATCCAGTTTGATGACCGGGTCTGTCTCCCTTAACAAATCTGATTAATAACAATTGGTGCATCAGTCTAGACCCAGCATGAGTAAATCAGAATGCAATTTCAATATATGATGTCATAAACAAAAGTGTAGGTGAAGATTAAATTGAGATAATATAGATGCTGTGGACAAGCTTCACCGTGGTTGAAAATATTGAGACGAGATTCAATAAGGAGAAATAAATCATACCCACAGTGCACGTTCATTGACTCTTTTATATCAAAAGAATCATTCCTCTGCTCTAGAGATGGATATCCGCCGAAGGGAGAACCTCTAGATAGGGGAAGACTGATAGAATTTTCTTCTGTGACATATGTTAAATTCTTTAGTACAGGAGATACCGATGGGGCAGTCGGCATAAGCATCATGGCCTGATCAACAGGAAGGTAACAGACCGGACACGCTGAAACCGGAAAGAAGAGAGAAAATTCAGCACACCAATAGAAAAACAGTAATTCTAATGCCTAGTGTTATAACATTTTAGAGACTTCAACTTACGGCGTGGACCAATCCGTTTTCTATCAGCTGATGGGGGTGGAAATGCAAAGTGTTCACAAGGATGTCCCGAAAGAAGGCCACCAAAAAGAATTGCAAGAGGAGGAGGAGGAGGAGGAGGAGGAGGAGGAGGAGGTATGGTTGTATTTTTGTCACTTTCTGAGTTGATCTCCAATAAAGAGGAAGACTTATTATCCCTCTCATGATCTCTTTCCCCAGAAATCAGGGGAGACTCATAATAGCTAGACATAATTAGGCCATTGAATCCAACGGCTTCGAAACGTTGTGAAGACTTTGGGCGTATGTCGGGACCATCTGCATCTTCATCTAAAAACGCACAGTAATGAACCATGTTATTTTTGTTAAACAATTGAAGTATAAATAAGGCAAATATCCTGAACCAAAATATCATCAGGGGTCATTTGGCTCCTTGGGAACATGATGGAAATGGAATCCATTATTAAGGGCTGTGCTCATGTTTGGGTGCTGGTACACAGTTGGAAATGGGTTCCTACAGGAATCCGTTTCACATTTTCAAGCCCTTTAGGGTTCCTCCATAATAGTGAGGGAGCAGATTATTGGGGATTTGATTCCCATCCAACACTCATACTTTTGAAATGATATAAAGTCGAGCCCTATGCAGCCAACCTTCCTAAAAGCCCTTTTTACCAGTACTGAAGGACAGTTTCTGAATCACTGAAACTGGCTTTCTCAGTACTCAAGCATGATAGACAAAATCTCTTTCATAGAGAATTTGCTTCTCAAAAACAATTTCACTTCCCGGGAGCCTAATGTTATGAACAGTTTGTTCAAATTGCAACTAAACCTTCTTCTTATGTCAATTATCAATTGGAAAGAAAATAAAACAGAAGAATGGATCTTTGCATTAATTCTCTGAGGAATTTTAATCTTACTCACATACACCCACTCGCCCAATGTACTAGCCAGCTCCTAACCATAGATTTTAAGTGAGAGGACCCTAACCACTGATTTTAAGTGGAAAATTGAAATTAATCAAAACAACTGACAAATAGTTCACTTTTAACGCTCAAATCCAATGTTAGGATCATCTAACCAGTCTGATCTTGGGTACAGCATTTCCATGGTGGAGCAGCACACCTGACAAACAACCCGGCTATCATACGCATGGGGGGCATGGGCAAGTAGGATTAGCACTTCTCAGCTTCTCTATCGATGTTGGAACATATTGCAAACTCTATGATGTTTCTTTCTCTTAGCACCATGAATAAAGCAACAAGAAAAGTGAAGCACAAATGGAATTAGCAAAACCAAACCTTTGGTAAAGGCAGACATAAGGGACGTGAAGACCGCAGCAGAAATGATCACCAAGAAGAGCATCCCGACTCTCCTCCGGCCGGTGATCTTGCAAATCCAAGGGCGGCACCTCTCCTTCTCTCTCGAACCAGGCAACAGCATCTTCGGGGGCTTGCGACCGCTGACAGGCATCGTCTGAATTGCCACTGCAACACTGTTCTGCAGCAGCAGCTGCTGCTGCTGCTGCTGCTGCAATGATCCATAACTCCCTGTACGTAGACCCAATGACCCTCCCGTCATCGTCCCTCCAAAACCACCAAAGCCCCTTTCATCATCTCCCTTCTCCCTTGGAATTCCCTCTCATTCAAAACCCAAACAATTCTCTCCAAAGAAAAACACTAGTAAAAATAATACCAACAAATCCACCTGCAGAATCAAGCTCCAAAGATCCAAACCAACGCCAATTTCAGTCCAAATCTCTTGATTTCTTCCCAACCATAAGCAGCGAAATTACGTGGCAAAAAAAAAACATTGAAGTCAAACCCTAGAAAATATATAATCCAGTGAATTGTGATAAATACCGTCTCCCTCTCTCTCTCTCTCTCCTAGAATGAATATAAACCAACGCAAATCCTACTAAATCTCTTTAATATTCCCCGCTGATAATCAAATGCAAGTAGCACAGCCAATTCACCTACATTACCAAAAACCGCCAACACATCAAATCCTACAAAACATGTATCTCTACCAATTCCACCAATTACCGACCTTGAATCAAACACGTCAATTCATACCCCCAAACCAAACCCTAGATATCCAAAAATTCCCAAATTGCGTCAAAATCTATCTTGCTCCGGAACGGAAATTGCAGAGGGAAACAGAAATCCAATCCTAGAAACCGAAAATCAAATCAAAGCCGTTGATCCAAATCTAAGAACGCAATTTCAGAATTTGCTGAAAATGAGAGATCTTTTCCACGTCTTTCTCTCGCACTTTCGAATAAGAATTCTACGGTTTCTGCAAAATCTGGGGTTTGGAAGGAATAAGGTGGAGACGTTGGTTAGATCGTTTTTCTTTTCTTCCTCATTCGGATGGAAATCTGGATCATGCGCCTTTCTATTGAAACTGACGAACTTTTAAAATTAAAAATAAATAAAAATAAAAACAATAGTAAAACCATTGGTACGCGCGTTTTAATTCTGTCTAGTGGGGCCATAGTTCGGTAATCCAAGCCATTGATTTTCTGTTTTTCTACGAGGATGGACAGACGCGGCACCGAGGTCGGTGGATCTCTGAATGTGGGACCCACCTTAATTTATTTTCCTCACATCCGCTTTAACAGCTCATTTTAGCGCATGATCCCAAAAATGAAACAAATCCAAATCTTATGTGGACCACACCAGGAAACAGTGGTGATTGAATACCCACCGTTTAAAACTTCTTGGGGCCCATCGAAATGCTTATTTTCCATCCAACCTGTTGATAAGTTCAAAAGTTCCTGGATGAAGGGATCATACAAATATCAGCTTGACCTAAAACTTTTATGGCCCACAAAAATCTTTTAATGGTCAATCCGCACTGCTTCCTTTCGTATGGTCCACCTGAGATTTGAATCTGCCTCATTATTGGTATCATGACCTAAAATAAGCTTTCAAAATGAATGGACGGCGTGGATGTAAGTTTTATACATCGAATTAGGCCCCACAGTGAGGGATCCACCAAAGCCGCGTTCAAATTGACGGTTAGGAAGCTGAAATACATAAATGGCCCCGATCAACTCAAAGTTTTCCAGGATAGGTCCCTGGAATCTCCCGATATGAGATTATTATTTTTATTTTTTTAAGGAATGTTGCTGATATTACAAACAAATGGTATAGATCACCGAGCCGTGTGACCCACTTGCCGGGATTAAAAACACGCATGCCGCGTGTATAATTATCAGGGAGTTAATTGATACTCTGAAAGACCATGACGATTGATACGCAGGCGCTGTGGAACTTTACATGTGACATAAACAAACTCGAATTAAACCAAATAAACTGTTGGATCCACTGTCGCTGAGTCAGAACCGTAGAATCATATTGGTTGTAGAATCCTAACCTCTGTTTCGTGGACAACTGTTTGCTGAAGTAGGACCATTTGATATCTTGTATTGTCAACCGTCCATCAACTGACAGATAGATAATTAAATAAGTTTAATTTGCTGGCCATGGTAGATCGAAACGGGACTATAATTGTACAGTATTGAGTTACTTGTGTGCAATTTCAAAGTCGCTGAGTATCATCCATCACAGCGCTCGAGTATTGAAATTAGCACACTTTAGGATCTGCCAACCGAACGTGAGTCATACATACTTTAGGATCGCCGACCGAACGTGAGTCATATTATGGTCGTTTGGCGTCATGGATTTGGGGTGGGTTGTTTGGCACCGTAGAGTAAATGAGATTTCAACATATTTGAAATCCAAGACGAAAGCTTGGATTACATCTAAAATGGTGTTGCATGTGTAACATGTGTGTCACTAGACTATTAAGCTATTGGGTACATGGCCTATTGATTATATTCCAAAACAATTACATTATCATTTGCATCACTATAATTACTTTAATACGGTAATCTGTGTTGTCCAAACATTGTCCATGTAAATCAACGGTTAAAAATCGTCGGTTAGTCACTCAGATGTGATCTTGTATTTGTGGCCCATTCGTGACTTGAAATTTCATCATTTTCGGGCAAAAAGATAATTTTGTAGGCTTATTACAACCATTGTGTCAAACATTAGGTAAGTACGATAATTAGAGATATTAAAGTTGATTTAGTAATTAAAATCAAACCCATGTCAATATACTAAGGATAGCTACTTTTAGATTACAGAGGATTTTGAATCCAGGGTGTCAAACACAATACGAGAATTTCAAATTCAGGGCCTTTCAAATCTAAAGGGGTAGAGTTAGGCACGGGACAACTTGACTCGGCTGACTCGTTCAAATCTGACTCAACCTGAATCGAGTGAGTCGATCCAAACCGAGTAGACTTCGCCCAATCCGAACTCAAATCGAGTCGAATCCGAGTTACATAGTAAGTCGACTTAACCCGAAATCCGAGTTGTCCAAAGTCGACTTGATCTGAAACCCAACTCGACTCAGGTTCGGATTGTATGTGTGTGTATGAATCCTAAATTCCTATAGTATAACCCTACCTGTCGCACCCAACCCGATCCCAATTTCTCACCCTCCCTCCTCTCCCGAGCCCTGCAGCCACCACCCTCTCTCTCTCTCTCTCTCTCTCTCTCTCTCTCTCTCTCTCTCACGTCCCAAACTCCGGAACCGGGCTCACAAAATTTTCGATCGCAGAATCCGACGCCGACAGCCTCCGTAGAACCCCATTCTCGGCTCCCGGCGCCCATTCACCAGGTTCCGATCCTAGGATGCTACAAGGAAGATTTCTAATATCAGTTTGATTCGTAATAAGCATAACCAAAGGCATAACCCACAAACCAACAACAAAAAACTCTATCACATTTCTATTATGATCAAAAACTTTATAAGTACAATGAGCATAAAGGGAAATACAATGAGAAGGGACAAAAAGCTCCAAGATGATCGGCTATGGGCTCCTGCCTCAACGCTGCTGCGGTCCACCGTCACCTACACGCAACGGTCGTGCATAAGCTTATAGAAAGCTTAGAGGGTGGTGAAAGTGTGTGCGCAAGGTAGTAATACAGTTATGCAGTATCAGAGTAATGCGGAACATGCGGATGAGTCCATGAATACCGTTTGTCGTACCAAGGCTATGCGATGCAAGACATGAATGAAATCGGCCATACTAAGGCCATGCGATGCAAAGCATGAATGATGTCGGTCATACCAAAGCCATGCAATGCGAGATGCAACTCAAGCATATAAATTCTCATCGAAGTCCACATATCAATACGGCTCAAATCTGGAATATCACCGGGATCTAGTACACTCCGAACCAGATTGTCGCCCCATCGCGCGCAATAAGGCGAGTGGAAGAGACCTCACTATCCGCCTGCCAATATCGGGTTTGGCTCGTCGATAGCAGACTCATTCCTCGAGCTGGTCAAACTCAGCCTAGCTTTGCCCCCTCCACTCGGGCTGGTAAGGCTGCACCCCTTTCAACCGACCATGACACAGTGGAAAGCGCGACCTTCTGGCAATCGGTACTTGGTGCTCCTGCACCCACTCGGTCTAGACGTTGAAGCAACTTCTTGGTACCATAAGGGTTTAGGGACTTTCACCCAGGGATATATATAGCACCCCATATAAAACACGATTTTCAGTATCCAATCTTGTCAACCACGATGCGCCTATGGAGTCTATGACCTTGATGTCACTAGGGCGTACAGTCACATGTCACACAATACAAGATGCATGAATCACACAATCCATTCATGCAACAATCTTGTGCGTATCGCGCACTCATATAGGGCAACTCTGCCCATCAGGGAGCCCATAAACAATCTGCTCAAAGGCATGTGCTATGATCAATCACTCATCTCATCACAAGCATGCAGATGATGCATATGAACATGTATCATGATGCTATGTTGTCACATTCTCATAATCAATATCGATAATCAGCATCGGCCTCGGCAATCGGCACCGAAAATCAACATCGGTAATCGGCGTCGATAATCAGGGTCGATAATCGGCGTCGACCTTGACAATCGGCACCGATAATCAGCATCGGTAATCAGCACTAATAATCAAGGTCGATAATCGGCGTCGGCCTCGACGATCGGCACCGAAAATCAGAATCAGAAATCGGAATCAATCAATCACATATTGTGAATAGGGCCCACTTATTTGGGTTAACCTACGAAGGGAATGGGCCTAACAAGGCCTAAAGGAAGGTCACAATGAGGACATTTAACCATCATTGCCCATCAATGTGGACGTCAAATCATCATTGCTCCCAAGGCATGACCGCCAAGAAAAACATCATCACATACATCATGGTGGAATCTCAATCGATGGGCGATTCGAATTAGGCTGAATCAATGGGCCAATTCAAATGGCCGAGTCAAATGAGCCAAATCAATGGGCCGAATAGAATTGGGCCGAATCGATTGGGCCGATCAATGGGCCGAACCAATGGGCCGATCAATGGGCCGAATGTATGTCAAATTGGGCCCACCCTTATGTAATTTGAGACCCGACCTATTCATAAGTTAACATAGGGATGAATGAAGTGAAAACAAATATCAACTTGAGTGGGAACCACCGTGGCTCATAAGAAGTTTTAAACGGTGGATGTCACTGTACCCCACTATTTATTGCAATTGGTGGGGTCTACTTGAACTTTGGATCTCACTCATTTACCCCATGTCCTAAAATGATCTCACCGATGGTTGGACGGTTTGAATAAAACACATGCACCATGGTGGGTCCCATAGCTAGACGGTGTGGGTGAAACAGATGAGACCCACGAAACTAACCGCTGACGTTGAGGGAGAGAGAGAGATAGAGAGGGAGAGAGAGAGAGAGAGAGAGAGAGAGAGAGAGAGAGGGAGAGAGAGCAGCACGTGCTGCTTTTTTACTTTTTCTTTTTCTTTTTTCTTTCTTTCTTTTTTTTATGCAACTAAACAGAGGTGGATCCCACATAGGACCCACCCTCATGTATTATATAAATTATATAATTTATATAATTTATATATGATATAATATATAATAAATATAATATATATATATATATACTATATACTATATATATTATATTATATAAAAACAAGCAACGTCCAAGCCATCCACGCCCTGGACGGTCACATGGATCAAGGGGAGGCCCCACACGTGGGATGTGTCCCACCGTCAGATGGACAATGGACGTACAATACATGCATTATGGGGTGCCATCTTATACGGATGGATGGCGTGGATGGGTCGCATGGACCCCACCGTCAATCACAACCAGGTCAGTACACACTCCATGTTAGCCACCTCCACAGGGATCAGTACCAAGACCTCGAGTGTTGAAACGAGGCATCTTTCACTCGATCTGCCACCTGAGTCGTGGAGCTGGGTGGGCCCAGCGTTGAAACGAGGTATCTTTCACTCAGTCTACCACGTGAGCTATGGATGGGTCCCACCGTCCTTGGACGATGGATGCACCACACGTGCATGGTGGTGTGGCCCACACCAAATGGATGGACGGTGTGGATGGGTCCCATGGACCCCACCGTCAGTCCACACCCTTGTCAGTACACACTACATGTTAGCCACCCACGTCAGTGCACACCCACTGTTAGCATACCTACGTCAGTCCACACTCACTGTCAGTTAACACTTCACTGTTAGTCACCTCCACTGACGGACGGGTGGCATGCCACGGGTGGCATGCCTCATCAAGGTGGGTCCCACATGGCCCACCTGTTTTGGATTAGCCTTATATTTGTGTTTTTCCCATGGCACGTGCCACCCATGAAAACAGTGGGGGTCCACATCAATGGATGGCGTGGATAAGGTCCTGCATCAAGTGGGCCACAAGCCATCATACACCCATAAAGAAAAAGAAAAAAAACAATGGAGAGAGAGAAAGAGGAAGACATCGGTAATATCGGAGGGGCCCCGCCACCATGGGCCCCTCTTGAATATAAGCATACATCAAGGTGGGTCTCACTACATGTGGCCCTTTAATCACAAAAAGTGCAAATGTGGGATCAAGATCACCCACCCTCCACTCCTTCTTGGTCCGATGGGAAGGTAGTCGCCTAGGCTTCGACTTCAATGGAAGAGATGGGGTTTGGATGGTTGAGATGGAAGATGAGAGGGTAGGAAGTGGGTCATACACAAAGTTTTTCTCATGGAGTGTAACACCCTGAAAATTGGGGGTCAAGCAGAAGCTCAGCTCCCGAGTTCCAATGCATTACTTATGCAACATAGATAATGATGATTGAATGTTGTCCATATTAGTACATCAAACATGAATGTGATTATACCAAAACAACATATTATACTCCAGAGACAGTTAAATTACGCAAGCGGAAGACTGTGATATATATATATATATATATATATATATAATAGATAAACTGTTGTAAGTCTCCAGAGTGTGAACATGTTACCAGGTTAAATATTTCAATGTATACTCCAAAAATGAACAAAATGAATATACAAGGGTGTTCCAAAAGTGTAAAATAAAGTGTATGGCACCTAATCAGCAACCCTATAACCCCGTCGATCAGAACATGGTCTACATAGACCCGCCCGGTATCTACATAAAGGAGAAACCCTCCTCGACATCATAAAAGTCCGGTTCCGCTTCGTAAGCATCGCCCTCATTTGAAACTAAAACAAGGTCTGGTTGGTGTTTAAAACACCGTTCCGTAACGTGGGAATGAGTGATCAACTCAGTGGAACAATAAAGTAAAGGTTAACATGTTATCAATTCAGCCAAGCAATAATGATAAAGCAATATAATCAAACATCCCTAAATACTCTGATTAATGCAAGGATGGTATGAAATAATGATGCATGCCCTCGCCTGCACTCCCTCTGCGATCTTCATCTAACGGTCGCGCATGTCAGTCACTTCCTCAATGCTCTACTCAACGCCAAACGGCACATGCAATGCGGTGCATGAGCATGATTACCCAGTTCTTATTGGTCCTTTTCATACAGCAGGATTGTGAAACTAAGGTACCTCCCTTATATCATTTCCCGAACAATGATCCATTCTAGGGTCGTCAGTCCTAGTAAATCTCATACGATATTGTGGTTCTAGGTCACTGCAAAGGGTTTGTCACCACGATGCAGTGTAGGCCTAGTTTATACTCTAGTTGCTACGGAAAGGCTCGTTGCCTCAACGCAGGCTTAGAGTATGCTCGAGGTCACTACAACGGGCTCGTCACCTTATCAGTGTAGGCCGACAGCTCGAATACAGTGTCACATACCAACGTATTCGGCTCACGAGGTAGTGTTGCTCACTAGTCACTACGGGGAGGCTCGTCGCCCCAGTTTAGGCCGACAGCTTGACCACGGTGTCCCATACCATCATGTCCAGCTCATAAGTCTTAGCGGATCGAGGTACCAAGGTTAACAGAGATTTCACTGGTGAGTTTGGTACCCTAGGTTAAGCAGTAGTGTCCAAACATGGTTAACATACATCAGGCCAATCGGGTTGTTTGACGGGCTCGACTAGCACGAGCGCATATCGTGCTGATCGACATGAAGCGCATAAGCACTCCGTGTGGCCTAACCACTGTCGTCAATCGATCTACGACTCGGATTCATCAGGCGCGTCTCATGTGACGGGACAAAGTCAGCCACTAATTCGAGGCCTATTACCGATTGCCTGGATTATATAATAGCTCCAAACACGTACTCAAAGCAGAAATGGAGCAATGATTCAAATCATACAATCAGTTGAGCATGTTATGAAGTACAACATAAACATGAGTCCACACTTATGCACTTCTAGGTAAAAGCAATAAATATGAAACAAGGCATGTGGAGGAAATCGTACACCTCATTAGAGTGGCTGAGAATCCTATCTCAACACCCATTTAAAGAACAGTTTACAAGTATTTATTCATACAGACATGTTTACAAACATGTAGCATACGCATTATATCATACATGGTATGTATTGGTTAGCATACGTATTAGGGCAAGTCCTTTCGTTAAAGGATTGCCGCCTACACAACAATCGCATAGCTACGATAGTTAGTCATGGCGTACACTAACGCAAGGTTTATACCCATTTAGTCTTTTGCACAAACACTTAGGCTACGCATTATAACATACACGACGTATGTTAATATAACATATATTAGGCTAATCCGTTCACCCAGAAGTTGATACACATGCATCTAGCATACATAGACAACAATTAATCATGGCAAGTACAAATTTGAATTTTATACGTATACGGTATTTTCTACAAATACGAAGAATACAGTATATTCAACATAGTTAACGTATAACTGAAAAACGAAACGGACATCACTTTATGCATGTGAAATAGCATACACGTCAGTAATATATTATTAACCGACATTGAAAGCCTTGAAAACCATAACCTATGCGTTTATAGTCTGCACCTTTCGCCGGTAGACACGAAACGAAATCAGTTTAAATGTTAAGTCTTTGTCTACGGCACCACAATAACCTATAACAGGGAATAGGTTAGCTAATTCATCTATTACACTAGTTAGAAACCCTAAAACAAGTTAGGGTTAGGATTTCTTTCCCAAGTACGGAGTCAGAATTGTCAGATTAGCGATACAGAAGCAGTAGTTATGCACATGGAGCGATGGGATTAAATCCCAGGAACTATCTCTTACTTTCTCTCACTTTCTCTCTCTTTCCTTCTCTTTTCTCTCTTCTCTCTCCTAGGGTTTTCCAAATTCGTATGGGATAAGAGAGTGAGGGTTTAAGGCCCTTATATAGGCCCAGAACTGATGGGAATGGCCCCAGGGCCAAGGTATAGTTAGGTTATAGCCAAAGATCGGTTGTTCCGATCCAACGGAGCACTTCTTGAGGCCCCCCTACTGTGTGTGGTCAGACTTAAGCTCTCTGACATTGGATATAGGTCAGGCCAAGTTTTCGTTCTGATCGGGTTTACAGATCGACCGTAGCGGATCAGTTTCAGTTCAACGGTCACCGGCACTCGATCAAGGCCACAAGTACACTACCATGTATGAGAAATTTCTCCTGATCCGAAGGTATATTTGGGTCAAATTCTGACGGTCTAAATCTTTATATTTGGTCCGCAAACGACACGTCTCAGTTTACTTAAGTTTGGATTTTATTTTCAAAAATATTCACGTTTCTCACACACTTCGCTCTGGGCTCAAGTTGTACATTTCTGGACACAGTCAAGACTTGATTTTCGGGATGGTCGTCAAGCCCAGTAAAGCGGTCATAAGCGTTTAGTTTCGTGGTCATCGGACTTTTGACGTGCGGTCCAGATCCGATACGGAGTTTCAATGTGCTCCCGAGAGCAACTCGGTAATGAGATTGATCCTAAATTTTAAGGTAACCTAGCATCAATGATTCCACAAGTTTTGGGTCTTGCAGATCGTATTTAAAGTGGATCAAGCGGATTTCGCAGCTAATCTAATTTAACACCTGGTTAAACTTGTCTAATTTCTAAAGGATTTGGTCCTGAGTGATTTCTGCCTGAGGTGGTACTCGGGTCTTTGTATGGAATTTTTTGAGTCGTTACATGGAGGTTTTTGGGAAAGTGCTTGGACGTGTGGTTTTTTCCTAGCTTGGGAAAGTGAGTTTGAGAATGAGAGAAAGAGAGGGTTGTAAAGAGAGAGAGGGAGAAAGATGGGTAATGGATGTGTTGATGTGGTGAGTGATGGGTGTAAGAGCCTTTTTGACTTTTGTAGTAGGTTGTGTAAGAAGAGGTATGTGCTTGTAAGAAACTTTTGACTTTAGGGGTTGCTTGGAGAAGGGTGAGAGGTGATGTGTACTTGACATGATGGGATTAATTGGTTGGTTGATTGATGTGACATATTGTAGAGATTCTCTTGGAATTCGCATGCGCGGCGTTTTTCTCGCACCGAATGCTGGCCCACATCTCCTAGCCAGAGTATCGGATCGGCGCGCAAGATGCGGCATAGGAACCGCAGCGACCACGCAGTCGCAAGGATACAAGTCTCGGTTTGAGTCGATTCAGGTTGACGGCGTGTGACGTAGGGTCGCGCGCAAATGCCGGTTAAGGGTCGAAGGTTGCTGGAATTCGACCGGGAAGACCGCGGAAGTCTATGGAACAGTACGGTCTAGGATACGGGTCTGACACACACACATACACACACACACACACACTCTCTCTCTCTCTCTCTCTCTCTCTCTCTCTCTCTCTCGAGCTTGACAGTTGCTCATCTCGAGCCCAACAACACCACAACAGTTTGTCCGAACTGATCCGCACCCACTCAACTACCCGTCTCTGCCTAATCAAAGTAATTTACTAAACCCTATAGTTTCTTTTATTAATTTTTAATTTGGAGAGGTTTGTGAAATTGGGATCGGGTATGGTTGAAAACGGGTGCATCCGAGTTGGTTGTGGTGAGCATTTGGGCAAGCTTGGGTGCGGTCGGGTTAGGTGTGGACCATGTGGTGCGGATGGGCTAGCTATGGTGCTTCCGGGTTGGGTGTGGACCGTGTGGTGCATCCAAGCTAGCTCGAGTGTGGTCGAGCTAGCTGCGCTGTGTTCGGGTTAGCTCGAGTGTGCCCGAGTTGGCTATAGTGCGCCCGGGCTAGTTCGGTCTGAGCCATTTCTAAACCCTAAACCTAAACCTAAACCTAAAACCCAGACCAAACCCTAATCCCTGAACCTAATCCCTAAAACTTAATCCGTAAACCCTAAACATAATCCCTAAACCTAAAACCTAAACCTTAAATCTTAAATGGCTAGTGCATTTTTTTTTAAAAAATTAAACAATTAGTGATTTGTTTTTATGAATTATGAATTGCATTGCTTATTGTTTAGCTTATTATTGTGCATTAGACAGTTAGGCCCCGTTTGTTAAATCTGAAGTCTAACGACCGAATCTGAGATCTGAAGCTTGAATCTGAAATCTAAAGCCTGAATTTGAAATCTGAAGTAACAAAACTTGTTTGATAATTATGGTTGAAGTCTAAAAATTAAGTACTGAATCTGAAATAAACTGTTTGTTAACAAACATATTAAATGTTTGAAATATGTTAATTTAACACATTTGCCCCTATCTCTCGTTTGGAAATGTTTTACATTATAAAGAAATTATTTTTTATTAAATGAAAATAAAATCATTATATTTAATTCAAATAAACTATAATACTTAATAAAAAACTAAAATATCATTATAAGGCCCTCAATTCCTCTTCACCGAAAGATTATCAATATGTGTTGTATAGGATTGAACACCAGTAGCAACAAAACCTTCAAATAAGGTCTGCCTTATATTTATATGCTATCCAATCCGTTTATAAGGTCATTCCCAATTGGATGAAGTGAAAACATATTGATCCAAAACTTCCGTGGCCTATTTAAGTTTATTTTCCATCCAATATGTTCGTAAGGTCACAAATACCTATATGAAGAGGAAATAAAATAAAATCATATTGATCCAAAACATCTGCGACCGTAAAAAGGGTTTTAACGGTAGATGTTCAATCCCCCGCTCCTTTTTGCGGCTTATTTTTCATCTCAAGCTTTAATAAGAGCTCGCCAAATGGATGGATGGTTTGGATATAACACATACCTCATGATTGGACCCACAGAACTTGCTGACGTCAATATAGCAGCTATATAGCCGGTGTGAGGTACACTAACCAATCCGCATCCTACTTGGACGCGGATTAGCTACTAAAGTGACGTCATCAAGTTCCATGGGCCCACTATGATGTATGTGGGCCCACTATGATGTATGTGCTTTATTTACACCATCCATCTATTTGGAGATTTAATTTTAGAGCACAAGTTAAAGAATGAGGTAGATCCAAATATGTAGTTGACCCCACCACAAAAAACAGCAGTGAGATTGATGCCTACCGTTAAAACCTTTCTAAGTCTCACCGTGATTTTTATTTGAAATCCAACCTGTTCACAAGTTAACACAGACATGAAAGAAGGGAAAAAACAAATATCAGCTTGATCAAAAACTTTTGTGGCCTATTTAAGTTTTTAATGGTGGGCGTCACTCTCCCCACTGTTTTCTGTGGTGAGGTCCACTAGAGCTTTGGATTTGACTCATTCTTTGGATCTTTACCTAAAATTATATTTCCAAATGGATGGACGGCGTGGATACAAAATATACATCATGATGGGCCCACATAACTTGGTGGCGTAACTTCAATAGCAAGTCTCGCTACTCAACAGTATCCAATCCACGGAACAGATTGGCTACTCCCCTGCTACCGGCCAATGGCTGATGGTCGGTGCTATGTGGACCCCACCATAATGTATGTGTTTCATCCATGCCATCCATCTATGTTTCTAGATCATTTTATGGCATGAGACCAAAAATGAGGTATATCCCAATCTCAAGTGGACCACATTATAGGAAAACAATGTTGAATGAACGTCAACCATTAAAAACTTTTTAGGGGCCATAAAAGTTTTGGATCAAGCTGATCTTTATTTTTTCCATTCATCTAGGTCTCTATGACCTAATCAACAGATTGGATGTCAAATAAACAATACATTGGGCCTTACGAGAATTTTAACGGTGGATATACAATCACTTTTGTTTTCCTGTGGTATGGTCCACCTGAGATTTATATTCCTCTCATTTTTGGTATCAAGCCCTAAAATAATCTTTAAAAATTGATGAATGGAATGGATGAAACACATACATCATGGTGGGGCATAAAGAAGCTTCACAAGTTAAAAGTTGATTTTGTGCTGCGCAAACAATTTTGAGAGAAAAAATTACCGCAGTAACTTGAAAAAGGGTAATTTTGGAAGTAAAATTTTTTGTTTAATGAAAAATTCATTGAGCGCATTCTGCATTCACCATTAAGCCAGGCTCCTATCACGGAAAGAATTCAGTGAAAAACCACTTAGCACTTTCCTTCTTCCGCGTTATCGACGAATTAACAAACACCACTAAACACGGAATATTTTCCCAATTCCGCGTTAAGTGCAAAAATTCAGCGTTAACAAACAGGCCCTTAGCCTAATGTGTTTTATTTTTATGAATTAGACAATTAGTTGCCCATTTAAGGATTTCTATATGGACAGACATATATATAATGTATTTTTGGTGGCATAGAAATCGTGTAAATTGTCTTATTTTGGATAGTTCAAGGTTATATATAAATAGCATGCTTTCATATAACCTATTTAAATGCTGATGCATGTTCTGCACTCCATCTCATTATTTCTCTCCGGATAAGTTTCTTTATTTTTATTTCTTATGTCAAATATCTTCACATTGCTTACATATTTAGCATAGGAATGAAATGGAAGATCAACTTATCTGGAGAGACATTGGAAGATGTTACCAGAATTTTGATATAAACGTTTAAATGAGAATATGAAAGTATTACAATTACAAGATGACTAGTGAGGAAATTCCCAATACCCCGGTGGTTTGTCGGTAACTTTGCCAATGACTTGGATGAATGATTAGATCTACGAGATGAAGAGGTGCCCATTAATATTAATATATATCTCATAATCATAGGGTTCAATAAATGAGAAAAAAAAAAAAAAAGATTGATAGTGTGGGAAAATTTTAAAGAAGTAACTTTTAAAAATGGTATGGTGAATATACAATGCAAGTACTGCAAGGCTCAATATGTTAAACAAGTGGATGGGTTGACCATAAGTTTAAAGAAACACATTTTGAATTGTCATAAAAAGGTGAGAAGTCATACCTCATGCCAACATACATTTTCATTTACCCAATCTTGGTGGATTTATCGCAAGGTACATTGTCCACATGTAAGTATAACAGAGACCATGTGAATGAGTTTATAGCCAGATTTATTATTGCAATTGAAAAACTATTTCATATGATAGAGAGTTCATCTTTTGTCAAATTAGCCAGATGCATTAACCTCATATATGAAAAGGTTGTTGAAGGAACGCATCCAGTATCCAGCTCATCTGCAGAATCATCTGCAGAAATCTCTCTGCATCCAGCAACCAACTCATCTGCTGAAATCTCTCCTCCATCATCTTTGTAATCTCTCCTCTGTATATCCTCCTTCTTCACCGTTTTCTATATTTGTCTTCTTCCATTCTTGTATAAATACTGGTTGTATACGGCTTTAAAGAAAAAGCCTCTTCTTTCCCAAATCTTGCATTCTAACATGGTATCAAAGCCATGAGAATGCCCTTTAAGAATTGAAGCCGCACCAGCTGATGCGATTCGAATTCAACAGCTTCTGTGGCTGTAATTTCAGATTCCTTGTTTCCTTCTGCCTCCGTAGAAGGTTCCAGTTTCTGTTCATATTCGTCATTAGCCACCTTTTCATCAATATTCAGTTTGCCATCCAAACCATCAGCAAGGACACCTTTTTGATCTATATTCAGTTTGACATCCAAACCATCAACAAGGACACCTTTTTCATCTATATTCAGTTTGCCATCTAAACCATCAACAAGGACACCTTTAAAAAAAAAAAAAACCTTTTAACTCATTAATCGGGGAACTGGCATTCGGTTCCAGTACAGTGTTGTCCCCTATGATGTGCTTCTTTTCTGCATCTTCCTTCGGATTTGCAATGTCAAGATCGTGTTCCACAGGATCGCCAGATCTTCCGTCGACGAGAGCATCCAGCTCATCTGTAGAATCATCTGCAGAAATCTCTCCGCATCCAGCAGCCAACTCATCTGCTGAAATCTCTCCTCCATCATCTCTGTAATCTCTCCTCTGTAAATCCTCCTTCTTCACTCTTTTTTATATTTGTCTTCTTCCATTCTTGTATAAATACTGGTTGTATACGGCTCTAAAGAAAAAGCCTCTTCTTTCCCAAATCTTGTATTCTAACAAAGGTATCCCATATAACAATAAAGAAAGTATGCATGAAGATTATGCAAGCAAGAATGTCAAGTTAAAAGGACAGTTGGCATCAAATTCCCGAATCAGCCTAGCATCGAATTTGTGGACGGCATCCAATCAACAAAAGGGGTATATGTCAGTCACTGCCCAGTACGTTGATCCCAAACGGAAGCTCTGTAAAAGAGTTATAAACTTTTCTTATATTGCACCTCCTCACACTGGTTTGATGATTTCAAACTGCATCTACAGATGCCTTGTGAAGTGGGGCATTGAGAAGAAAATCTCATCGATAACTTTAGACAATGCTTCTGCAAACGATATGATAATAATAAATTTGTGGAACTAGTTTAGGGCCATCGATGACTTGTATTTCGGTAGAAAAATATTTCATATTAGGTGTTGTGTTCATATCCTAAACTTTATTGTACAAGATGAGTTTAAAACAATTGAGCCAACGATCTAGAACATAAGAAAGGGTGTGAAGTATATACAGTGGTCACCTTCACGATTAAATACATGGAATAAGACCGTAAAATGGTTGAATTTGTCATCTTAGATAATGATGAAGATGGATGTCATAACACATTGAAATTCAACTTAGAAAATGTTAGTTTCAACAATAGCTTTTAAAGATGTATTCTCTCATTATGCGGAACATGATAATGCATATTAGTGGTTGCTTTTTAATGATGATTAGACAAGAGTTGAAGCGGTTCACAAGTTCCTTTCAGTTTTTTACGACGCAATGAAGATCTTTTCATGAAGCAAGTATCCAACAATAAATATATTTCTTCCATAACTTTAGAAAGTAAAAGATGTTTTATATAGAGGTTGTAGTGGACCAGACTTTCTACAGTTAATGACTATGGGTATGTAGTTAAAGTTTGATAAATATTTGTCTGGGTACAGTCTAGTAATGGTTGTTGCAGTCGTTCTTGATACTCGATACAACATATTCATGGTTATATTAATTTTTGAAAAGTTATATGGTAAGAATAGTGTCACTAAGGTCGATAATATTCGTGATGCAGTTGAAGATTTGTACAATTTCTATATAAAAGCTTTGAAGGCCGCAAAAGACAATACCATGGGTCAAACTGCTCAAGTGGGTTCTAGTTCCAGTATTGCTGCACAACGAAATACAATCAACGATTTCATGTCTTTCATGGCACGAGTTAAGACTCAAATGTAAATAACCCAAACAAAACTTGGTCATTATCTCGATGTGTAACTTGTAAAGTACAAAGGCGAAGAATTTGATGTTTTAGACTAATGAAAGTCAAAAGCTCATAAATTAAAATACATCGTGCTTCCGTTAATGGCACGAGACATATTATTAATTCAAATTTCAATCGTGGCGTCAAAATCTGCTTTTAACATGGGGAGTAGGGTCATGAACAAGTATCAAATCTCACTTACACTGGAATCTGTTGAAGTGCTCATTTGTACACTAGAGTGGCTGCATCTGATATATGGAAAAGGGAACTCTGCTGATGATGAATTCGACGAAGAGAAGAGTGAGAAGTAGGATGAGACAATACCTACAATGATTGCATGAAGCAGGATGAGACACACCTTATATTTTCCTTACATTTGCTTACAATAATTTGACAGTTATTATTTGTAGACTTGAATTGTAATATTTAATGGGTGGATGTATATTTTATATGCTTATCACTTATCAAATTGTATTTTAATATTTCGTTTTTATATTTTTTATCTTTTTGTTTATGCTTTTAAATGACTTAATGTTACTTAAATCTCATATGGTTTATTGATTACGTTTATTTATCTTCATTTCTTAATTTCCTTACATTTGCATGAAGCAGGATGAGACACACCTTATATTTTCCTTACATTTGCTTACAATAATTTGACAGTTATTATTTGTAGACTTGAATTGTAATATTTAATGGGTGGATGTATATTTTATATGCTTATCACTTATCAAATTGTATTTTAATATTTCGTTTTTATATTTTTTATCTTTTTGTTTATGCTTTTAAATGACTTAATGTTACTTAAATCTCATATGGTTTATTGATTACGTTTATTTATCTTCATTTCTTAATTTCCTTACATTTGCATGAAGCAGGATGAGACACACCTTATATTTTCCTTACATTTGCTTACAATAATTTGACAGTTATTATTTGTAGACTTGAATTGTAATATTTAATGGGTGGATGTATATTTTATATGCTTATCACTTATCAAATTGTATTTTAATATTTCGTTTTTATATTTTTTATCTTTTTGTTTATGCTTTTAAATGACTTAATGTTACTTAAATCTCATATGGTTTATTGATTACGTTTATTTATCTTCATTTCTTAATTATTTATGTACCATCAACTTAACCAAATATCATTTCTTTTAAAATTATACTTATAAATATGTCATCGGAAGATGATCTATTGAAATATTTTTAAAATTATAGAGCCCAAGTCATTCGCATGAGAAAAAAATAAAGTTACAATGTAAGTTGTGTTGAAAATAATTTATAAATAAAATAAATAAGTTAAAATTACATTTGACTTGTTGGGGTAGAGACGTTGCCTCATGTAGCAAACCTCCTTTAGAATTTGAGATTTATTTCGAGCCATTATTGACTCAAATACAAAGTCCTTCACTACCCATTCCCATACAACCAATACAACCAGCGACAAAATATATAGAAATAGGCCTATTATAATTGAAGAAGGGTCATGCAAAGGAATTGCCCCTGCAGTTACTAGAGAAGAAGAAGAAAGACTATTAAGGGAATAAGAAAGACGAGATTATAAATAAGTTGTAAAATAAAGCTTGAAATTTGCATACAGGACCAGACAACATCAACTCCTTCCGAAACAACATGATGTCGAAGCAGGCATGAATACGAAACATAAGTCAAGCGGCAAATCATCAAAGTTTCTTAAAAGTCTCACAACATCCTATAAACAGTTGGGAATCCCGCACAAATCGGATCATAAAAATAGGCTGAAAAAACTTGTTAAATCAGTGAATGAGGATGGTGGAAATGCATCTCCACCATCTGATTCAGAAGAGGTAAATAATCATCTTTTAAACACATCCAGCTCAGACTTAGCCCAGAGTTCTCCCACGGTTCAAATCATAAAATGATAACCAAATGATGATTTTGGCGACGAAGGTGGAGGAGGGGGTTACTATTATGGACCAAGTTACTTAGGTTATACACCACAAAAGCATTCGTCATATAGAGGATATTGAATGAATGAATGGTTTATTGGTTTGAATGTGGAACTCCGTCTGAGATTCTGAGCATACATTTAATTTTCGACAAATTTTATTTACTTTGTTCGTTTTTTTTTTTTTTTTTTTTTGTAAATTACTGTTGAATCTTTCACAATATCTATTCTAAACAACCCAACTTGAGTAGAAAAAAATAAAAAAAGAAGATCAACTTAATTAACCCAACTTGGTCACTGTAACTGGGTTAGTCTTAGTTTAGATTAGTCCAAGCCAAACCCGGACTCGGATTGGGTCAGGCATGTTAGACTCGGTAATGAGTCAGATTGAGTTTGGATCAGGTATATTTCAAAAGTGGATCGGGTCGGGTCAACCCTAACTTGGTTCGACTTGACTTGATGCCTAGATCTACTAGGGGATTTCGAATCCAAGGGATTCCGAATCCACGCTCCCAAGTAGAGTCAATAACTTGTAATCGAGACCCTTGATTTCCTAGGTGGGATTCTCAGCAATTTGTTGGATTTCTTTAAAAATAAAAATAAAATATTATTTATATTTTATTAAAATTTTATAATACTTATTACAAATGAGTGAGTGACTCCATGGAGTGAAATGTGTCACTTGGTGATTAATAGGCCTATCAATGGGCTGGGTTGGGGCTAAGAAAACTTAAATTTTAAATAAGATAGGCACGTCAAGCGCAATCAGAAGAGTTCAAAATCTAAGGCAAAACCAACCCCAGGCCCAGCCTATTAACAGCCCTAGTGATTAATCGAGGGTGATTAATTAATTCCCATAGAGTGACATGTGTTATTGATAATGAATTTAGAAGTTTTCTTTCAAATCAATTTTTAAAAAGCGAGGGCTCACTTCCATGGAATTGCATGCTGACGCTGCTAATAGCGACTTGCAGTCCCCGCTTTGTTAGCTCCACCATAATGTATGTGGTTTATCCATGTTGTCTATCCATTTTCCCATATCATTTTAGGAGCGTTTGGATTGTAAGTTATTTAAGATAAACTATTCATATCTCAAGTAACTTGTCTTGGTTTTTACTTATTAAGTTGAAGTGATTAAGTACATTTAAGTAAAAAAGTAATTTATAATTGATCTTAAACCAAACTTATTTCAAATAAGTTACTTATTGAATGTTATAAGTAGAAAAGGAAACTTATTTGGTGGTATCTAAATGGGCCTTTTATGGCATGAGCCCAAAAATATGATGAATGCAAATTTTAGGTAGTTGGATAATATGCAAATCTTACAAGTTTGATCCTATAACTGATGTAGTGCTTGAGGTTGCAAAAGTTCAAACGAACTTAAGTTGAATACGGCTTTAGCATACCCAACACTATCCGAATTATATATGTTTGACTAAATATGGATCATTTGTTAACACACATGGCCTAGTGTCTGATTGAAATGCAACAGTACTGGGTATCTAATTTTTTGATAGTCAGAACCGTCCAATCAGTCTTTTAAGTTCTCAATCCCATTCCAATTCAGTATGATCATGTACGGTTGCACATGCTGTTGGAGTTATGTGTGGCCCACCGTGATGTGTAGGTGCCTTGAGCTTAGATCCAAAAATCTAGCCCAATCCATAATTCAGGTGGGCTACAGCTAGGGGTGTCAATGGACCAAGCTCAGGCCGGGCCTGTTGACAGCCCTAGCTACAGAAAAGCCAACGATGCGAGACATTGGGGGCAGGAAATGATCCCAAAGAAACTCTCGATTGAATGCTGAGTCCAACGTGTATATGTCATCCAGCCAATGCACGAGGTGCAACCCACGGAATAAAGGAAGACACCGAAACTCAAGCCATTCCGAATTTAGGTGGGCCACAACAGGCGAATAGTTAGTTTTCTAAGGCATGATTGTACATTGCCCTTGTAATGTGTCCCACTTCAGTTTTTTTTTTTTTTAAAAAAAAACGGTGCTCGGTATTTATAGTGATCAAGAGGAGGCGCACCCAATGAACAGTTCGAATTCCATATAAACACCACAGGTGGGACCAAGCTTAGCCTTGGGCTTGTTTGTTGGTCCGGTTTTAGTGTAGCCAAGCCGCCCAAAACTGGCCCATTGCCAACCTTATAAGCAGGCCTAGATGTGACGACCAGGGAGATGATCAGGGAAGCGAATTGGCTGGTGTACCACACACCAACGATATAGATGATGTGGGTACGTGTCATGCGAGGACGAGCGCTGACGGTCCTTGAGCGCCGAGTTATACAAACGGTTCAAAGGAGATCAAAGTTATATGGGCACCAAAATGATGTATTTATTATATATACACTGTTCATCCATTTTTCGAGGTCATTTTAGAGCATGAGCCCAAAAATGAATCATTTCACCGGTAAAACATTCGTAGGGCCCACCATAAAGTTTATTTTCCATCCAATTTGTTCATAAGGTCACAAAGACCTGGATGAAGAGGGAAAACAAATATCATATTGATCCAAAACTTCCGTGACCAATGGTAGATGTTCAATCTGCCACTGCTTTTTGCAGTGTGGTCCACTTGATCTTTATATCTGTCTTATTTTTTAGTTCAAGCCATACGACAAGCTCGCCAAATGGATGGACGGTTTGGATATAACACATACCTCATGATGGGACCCACAGAACCTGGTGACGTCAACACATCAGCTAGATCGCTGGTATGTGGTACACCAGCCAATCCGCTTCTGATGATCACATGTGTGGCCCCCACATGCCCTGTCGTATGGAAGGGTTCATTTTTTAACTGATGAAATAAATAAAGAAAATTGTTCACACAAAAGCGATGCACGTTAGATTTCGCATACAAATTTTTTTTCCAAAGTTATAGCTAGGCCCACTTGCAACGATCGAGCAAAAACACCACACATGTAAGATCTAGGCCATTCATCTTTCTTATGAATTCAGCCAAATGTGTGGGTTGAATATGGAACTAGTACAAGCACGGCTCACTGGATGAGTATCCAGACCTAAACGTGGGGTCATGGGATGTTCATAGTTGGACCATCGTGATGAATGGACAGGACAAGCTAATTTAAGTAGGATTGGGGTTAAGAGGATATAAAACTTCATTTGAGGTGGGCAGTCCTTGTTGATTGTGGCTTTTCTCTCGTGGGCCATCCAAAGTGGTGATGGACAATGTGGATTCGCCGATTCTGTGACCATTTTTTCTATATAGGGAGTTATGATGAACCAACAAGAGACTTCTAATAATAATTAGCATAGAAATATCAGTGTCCAAATGACTAAATTAGTTATACTGCTAGCAAAATGAGAACTCCATTTATAATTTAAGGTGTTAGTATTGGACGCTAAAATAATATCGCATGTTTAATCATTTTTTAGTATGTTATAACTTATAATTATTATAAATATTATAATATGGTAATGATGCAAATGCTTATGTATGGGTACATTTTCTAGAGATATTTTAGATGTTTTAATGTTGCGTTTAATAAAGAAAAGGGTTTATTTGGAGAAAAATATTAAGTCGAAGATTATTAACTTAGTTTTAAAATTTTATATATATAAGGTTTTGTTTTAAAAACTTATTTTTTAAAGTACCACTTTGGACTAAAGTTGACATCTCATCATGTATAGATTTCATTAAGTAAATGGTAGTCTAATATGGTGCGAAGCATTGAGCACACATGCATGCGTGGTCAGTAACTAGAGTTGTACACCAGCCGACAGCGCGGTTCGGCCAGCAGCCTATTCAGGCTCAAGTTTGACTTGGCCCGGCTCAGTCCTCAAGTCTAATGGGCCAGCTTGGCTCGGTTCAATCAGCAACTCGTGTCAACTCGGGCCTTCAAGCTGAGCTCAAGCTGGAGCTTTCATGTCGAGTTTGAGCTCAAGCTTTCAAGCTGAGCCTTTTCTTTTTAGATTTCAGACATGTATATGTGTGTGTGTAAAACTTGAGCTAAGCCCGAACCAAGTTAAGTTCAGGCTGAGCTTTGAGCCGAGACAAGTTGAACTCAGGCCAAGTCAAGCTCAGCTTGCAATCTTTTCGAGCTCAAAAAATTAGCCCAACTTGATTTGAACCCAACTTTGAGTTAAGCTGAGTTGAGCTTATCCAAGCAAACCGAGCGAGTTAACTGAGCTAGCTCAATTCATGTTCAACTCTATTTGTAAGACTACTTGGGCTCATTGTGGTGCACTTGGCACTTTGCATGTTGCAGTGGGGCCGGGCTAGGCTATCAGGCGACGGTGGTGACGACATAAAAATGAATTGTACGGTTATTTATTGCAGCATTAAAGGTGAAAGTGAAGGCGATTCAGCATGTTTTTTTTTTTTATTGGTTAGTATTTATTTTCACTACATAATGTGTATTTTCTTCCTAAAGTAATAAATTCATTTGCTCACTGATTAGCGTGTTGTGGTGAATCACGTAAATTTTGTAACTAGTGGTTTGTAGTTATTTATTAGTGCATTTTTATTCTCCCATTGGTTTTTCTTTCATTTTGTTGCATATAAATTTTAGCAGAGTTAGTTGTCGGTTGTGCACATAAGAAGTTTGTAAGTTAGCTTGAATTGGGAATGATAGTTATGGCAGTGTTTAATTAGCTGTTACAGAAGAAGATCCTGCTCTTTTTGCTATTTCTATTGAGTGAGATTTTTTTGTCCACATGACAATGTATTGTGAGGATTGTCTGCATTGTCACATGATGGGGCAGAAGGTGCAGACAGAGTGAGAGATCATGCTTGCTGGCAATCCCTTTTGCCGAATTGGATAGGAATTATATGAAGTGCTGGAGGTTTTTGTCCCCACCGTGAATGGAGTTTGGGGCCAAAAGTCTCGTGATGGGAGGACAATTCTAACCATTCATTTTGTGGCCTGCACGTCGATGGTTAAGAAGTGAAATACAACGATAGCCGTAGTTGACTATTTAATTACGCTCCCGATCATCCAATTATGTTGAAAATAAAATGAGAGAGAGAGGTGATTGATCAGTGGTATCCATTGAGTGTGTAGAGCATAGGTGGCCTACGAATTCAAAACTATACTGATCTGAAACCTTTATATATATATATATATATATATATATATATATATATATATATATATATATATATATAAATGTGGGAAAAGGTTATATGCGATCGAGCTCATGGGAACTTCCCAGGAGGTCCAGTTGTATGGACCTCACTGTGATGACATCTACCCTATCAGTCAGATGTATCATTTATGGTGGGCTTGGGGTTTAAAAATTAAGTAATTTGTGACTTTTATGGGCCACACCACATGCAAAAGTTGAGAAGGGTTACCATCCATTAAAACATTCATAATCATTTGTTGCGCCCACTGAGATGTTGTTCACAAATCCAGCCCATCCATTATGTGTGTCCCACTTGGATGAGGGGTTAGACCAAGTCTCGGATGCATCCAAATTTCAGGTGGGCCCCACCAAGTGCTTTTATATGTTGTAGGCATGTCTTCATATGATTTTAGATGGTATGGCCCACCTAAGTTCCGTATATTGATGATTTTTTAGATATCCCATAATTTAAGGGGACCTATCAAATGCATGGTGTTGATGGTCGACACGCATCACAGTGGGG